>OY754329.1:11147733-11762549 GCA_963573305.1 Pyrrhosoma nymphula
TCGAGGTGGGGTGGACGAAATGATTATTGTTTATAGTGCTTAGTGATGCAGAAGTACAACAATTGTAGTGGCAAAAAAAGACTTTCGTCGCTTCCTTCTCTGTTTCCGAACAACTTTGTCTTAATATAGGGAGTGTCCCCAATTAAAACCCCGTTTACAAATCTGCGTTTATCATTATCTTCTCCAATATTCCGCTTCGAGCGTGAGCAGCTGAGTAAAGGACGCCACACACCGAATGCTATGCGAAGCGCGCTATCAGCTTTCGCCACGTGTCTTAAGATCCCTTATAGCGATTTCCCACTGTCCGTTCACACCGAATGCGAGCCATGCGAACCTCCCGAGAGCTATGTCGCAGGACATCGCTCGGCCGGCAATTTCCTCTTCGCTTAGCTTTCATGGCGCATGCGCAGTGTCTATTGCGGTAAATGAGCGCTTTTGTCCCGCCAGCCCAAATTCATTTTTAACCTACTTACAACAGAGCTATTTCAATTAAATTACGTACATTAGTTCTGCACACTATGCGCATTGTATAAAATCATTCATCATTGCAATTACGTCAATATTAACGGAATAGTCAAGTGTCAAACCTGAGAAGTGCGTTTTACGCTGTCCGCCATCTTGCTACATAGCACGGCATGGTTAGTTTCTGGTGTGTGCGCGCACACAGCGGACGTCCGTTGCGAGAACAGTTCTCTCGCTTAGCATAGCATTCGGTGTGTGGCGGCCTTAAAGTCTTCTTGCGGTTAGTGTGGTCTAACGATAATTATTACAGCTTAACTTCACATTTAATTGCCGTAATTCCTTTTTAGGTATCCCTTTTTCCTCTTGATTGATACACACCAAGAAATTATAAAGCAGTAAAGATCGTGGCCGTTTTCCTTCGCCCCTTTGAGCACTGAAATGGACTGTATTTTCGTCAGGTTGTTATTATTCACCCGCAGGAACTCAGGGCTTCTTCTTCTGAATGAATGAACTCTATAATCAGGTTTCTTAACCGGGTTAAGACTCTCCCATGATCGGCCCCGCAAGTATGGAAACCCGACAAAGACCAAAGTTCATTCATAAACCACGCCGGGAGAGAGCTCCAAAGATCATATACTTACTTAGGGCTTCGTCTTCTTTCTGCCAAATTGATTCTCCGCTGACTCGACTATAAATGCATATGTAGGTATATCCATTTACGTACGTACTAACTCCACTTGCTCCGCCTGGGTGAATGTTTGTTTGTTATATAGCCGAACGGTAACTTTGTTGCGGCTTCATTGTCACAAGATTTGAGATCCATTGTTGTCGCCAATGTGATTTATGTGAGTCAAACAAATTATCATTTCCGCAACTTATTGTTTAACTGGTTTAAAAGATCCTGCTTTCACCGATGACGTACGTTAGCTATTGGAAACCCAAATTAAGTTAAAAAATATGCAGATCATTCCACGAGTATCTCTTTAATGAACACTTTTTTATAGAATAGACTGCGGCGCCATTTCTATGGGATTGCCACGTTTTGACTTTAATTATGGTAGTAATTGGGCCAATAACCTATTAACTTAAGCGGTAAGATGCATCTATTTTATTTTAAATCCATTTTCCGGGGGTTTTTGCTTGCTTTTAACGATTTTTCGTGAAAATGGCAATTATATATATGATATAAAAATTCAATATTTCCCTGTTTTCTCCCATTGTCGCATTTAGCGCCATTAAGTTCAAGTTGCGATAAAAATAGCGTAGAAAGGTAAAATTTGGTTACTCATATCTGATGGGAGGACATGTTTTTATTTAATTTAACGTCGTGACATACCCTAATAAAAAAATAATCGTATTGATTTTGTGTAATATTCGACGCTTCCTTATTCTTGGTTGTTCTTTATTATGTTGATAGTGGTTTCGTCTCTTTTAGTTATTCATTGTAATTTTCGTGATGTTTTAAAATAAATGCTGTTTTGTTAATTGTTGAATGTTTTGTTTGTTGTTAAGATGTTGTTGATAATATAAAGAATGGATTGTTGTGATAGCGGCTGCAGAGAGAGGATGTTAGTGGTATCGTGGTCTCAAATAAAGAAGGGTTGGAACAGAAATAACTAATTGAGAAAAAAGTCACGACATCACAATGTGTACCCAGAATATGAATAAAAGGACATTAAGGAGGTTACGCCGCGACTGTGTGAGTCAAAACAAGTACTAAATTCCACATTTTTTATATTTTGTCGAAAAAAATCCTGCTTTCGCTGATGAAATGCGTTACCCATATAGAAACCCAAAAGTATAAAGGTACAAAATATATTCAGATTATTATTCCACGAATGTATTTTAAATATGAGCACTTTTATACCAGCCATATGAGCCGACTGCATTTCCTACTAATTACCGCATTTTGACTTCAATTACGGCATTAATTCTTCAATAACTAGGAAAATAAGATGGTAAGATGCCTGTATTTTATTTTTATTCAATTCCTCTGGAGTATTTCCTTCTTATAAATAGTTTTCCACGAAAATGGCATTTGTATTTTATGGAAAAATACTATTTTTCCCTGTTTTTTCTCTCATTCCCCCATTGAACACCATGTAATTTCAAGTTCAATTATAGAATAAAATAGCGTGGAAAGGTATTATTTTGTTGTTCATATCAGATAGAGGACAACATTTTCTGCAAGTAGACAGAATATGAATAAAATGACATTTAAATCATTTTACGGTGGAACCAACCACCTTGAAAGAAGTTCCAAGTTTTTTTTTAGCCATTCCAAGTTTGGAGCGGTCACTGCTTTCTCCAAATAATTTCCAAGGTCGTCCGCGCTCTAGGTCACAATCTTATTTGAAAAGAAGCACTGGAAAAGATTTGATTAGAAGTCAGTCATTTAAACGGCGGGTCTTCATCACCTCACCTACTGGAAGTGGAATTCCCAATCGGTAATTTTAAAAGGTAATCTTCGTTATATTGATCGTGATGCTTATAGCTGCCTGTATTGATTGATGTAGTTAACAAATCAATATTTCAGTTCCTGTGTCACTCCTGAGTGAGACTCAGTGAATACCATTTCTCATGCTCTTTCGTCGTTCGCTGATCCATCATTATATCCGTATCTTGTTAAGACGTGGGTCATTCCACGTCAATGTCAACTACGAGTTGCCCTTAGACCACACCAATTTGGACGACATTAGCACGGTACACACATTCCGTTTTACTACAATGTTGAGTGTGTCGAGTTGTGTTCAACTCCTTGTCTTACTAAACTTTACGGAGATGATGTGTGCATACTTCATAGGTCGAGAGACTTTCCAAAGAGAAGGTGGGTTTTGCATCATTGGCAGATTTGAGACCGTCCGAATGTGTGTGCTTGCAGGCGCCATACAGCGTGTAGTCATGGTATTACTAATACCATGTATTAGTAATACCATGGGTGTGGTGAGAAGTTATAAAAGACCATGTGAATCATGGAAATGTATCATGTATAATTCTTAAGCCGTAAAGTAATTTCTGAAACGTAAATAAACGTATGCAGTTATAATTAGCTCTAATTACCTGGAAGCAATACACTAGGGGGTTTGCTTATCGGACTGCATATTCTCCGAGGACCCATGATTACGGTTGCCATATTTTAAAGTGAAAAAACGGGGGATTATCATATTTTACAATGAAAAACGGGGGGATTATCATTAAAAGGATAAGTCAATTTTATTTAATTGGTATTTTGGCGTAGAACACGTGTTTTGGTGTTTATTATTAGCATATCGACTTTAAGTTGCGTTCTTGTGGGAGCACGTGGTGAATATATCCCAAACAATAAAGTCCGCCTGACAACTAGTCGGACGCATGTTTGAAGCGAGTTATTGAGCATTGTTTAATGGGAGCGGAGTGATATATAAAAATATTATTTTGAAGTGATTGAATGGAGCAGACTTTCAGGGCGTGAGATATAGTTCGGCGAATAGCATTAATATTGATGTAATATTTATGATTGTAAGAAGGGTGGTTTAATTTAAACTGACCAATGCGGGCTAAATTTTTACAAATATGTCAGATTAAACAACCGGAAGTCTCGAGTTAAACCTCAATCAATATTTTATTTTATCATATTTTGGTGTAGGCACGAAGATAAAGGGCATCATCTCATTTTTTTCAATATTACACGATGGAAAACAACCGTTTCTACCGTTCTACAACCGTGGCTGGTCAGCGATCATAAAAACCCTAGGGGGGTTTTCCCTGTTTTCTGGACATTTAATCGGGGGCTGAAAAAGGACATTAAAAACCGGGTGGTACCCCGGCTAAACCGGGTGACTTGGTGACCCTACCCGTGATGGTAGAGCGTCAACAATGACTTTGTTCGAACGACGCACTGCTTTAATAATTGAGGTCTCGGTGGAAACAATATTATTTTACGATTTGATTAAAGCGGGGACAAATTCACCGATGCATTGTTGGGATTTGATACTTATTGTTGGTAATATTTTTTTATTTGATTCTGAATTGCCCCTTAAAAGAGTTTGAGTGATGCGCGTTAGGCATTGCGTCACACACAGTCACCGCCCCACAACCTAAAAGCCCTTGTCCTAGACGTTAATCGTTTTCGTAAATTTATTAAAGAAGTCCTCATTCATGAAACAAGAATCGTCAGTGTGTATACGCCTCGATGTAACACGAGCTGGAAATATTTATGAATTGGGCGCTGAGATCGGCAGAGTCACGTATATTAGAAAATATATTCTATTCTCCCCGGGAAGAGGGGGACAGAAAGAGAGTTTGGTTGTGCTGACATCTATAGTTTGCATACAGTCGGTCCGAAAAGAACTAACAAACGTAGAGTTTTCTGAAGAGTCTACGAGCCTAAAAAAGTCGAGATACCCGAGTTTGAGGTGTTATATCTCATTAACCAATAAACCGATTGCAACACAGTAAACTGCATATCAAAGATAATTTATGTGTCCATCCGACTGGTTTACTTTGAGATTTTTTAGTACTGTTTAAATATTTTCAATGTGAGCTTGTATGAAAAAAGACACGCTTTTTGCCGGCACAAAAACGGTAGCACCACTTCATACGTTAATAACATAGAAACTTACTGCTGTATTCACAATATATTTTATATAGGTAAACACAAGACTATTAAGATTAATAAAATCGAAGTAGAATGCTGTAAAAATATAAACAATATCGGATATAGTTTACTGTTTTTGAATATCCTATTTTCGTTATTTGAAGGCTTACGAGATATTTAAAAGTATCTTTGGCAGCGGATGAAAGCCAATATGAGAAATATATGAACAAAACCATTCGTGTATTACCCATCTATTTTATTTCGATTTTTATTTATCCTTCATTTTAACGCTCCGACAACTACTATGAACTTCAGGGTGGAGTATATTTTGATTTTTTGTTGAAATTGAGCATTGCTTGAATTAGTTGGATCGAGGTTTGTCCTAATAATGGACACCATATTTAAATTTTGTTATTTAATTTAAACTGAACTCTTAAGAAGCATGGAGTAAATATTGTAACATTAATGACGCAAGAACTTCGTTTCTAAATTACCGAAATTCTCGAGAATTAAATTACTAAATATACCCCTATAAGGTTTCAACTGAAAATAATTTTTTTTCAAACCTTTGCGGTGAAATTAGTCTTCACAGCCAAAGGTTTTTTTTTGCGATTCTGTAAAAATTACAATGGTGTGTAAATGATTTATTTTTTAAATTTTTATTTAATTTATTTTAAATATTCAAAAACAGCATTGACAAAAATAAAATATGAAAAAAACATGGGTTGGGAAATAGTATCAAAATAAAAACTAAGAGACAAAAGCGTAAATCAATTAGCTAAAACGACATGGAAAATTATGGAATCAGGAGAAAAACTCTTTTTCCAAGCTGGATCTTGAATGATCCGAAGGGAGCAGAGAGATCGAGGGCAGGTCATAGGCAAAGTACAGGTAAACATATAGCATGGGAATCAATACAAACACACTCAAGTTTCTAACGAGATCTAATCGTTAGAAATCCGTCTCCCTGAAGTGCATACGCGTACTCATGGAAAATGGCTGTTATATTTTCGGCAAATATATCGAAAAGTATATTGATAAGTGGCTCAAATTTTATTCTCATTGGAATGATTAGATCTTCCTTTCATGATGAAGCCTTATAATGCATCGAATTCTATGTGAAGTGATATGAACCGCTCAAAACCCCCTTTAAAAAAAGCTAGCTAACACCTCGAAAGGCAACTTTTCCGCCCCGAGACGTTTTTAAATTCGAAAAAAAATTTATTCATCGCGATTAACCACGTGCGTGAAAACGCAGTTCGCAGCGCCTCATTCATTCATTCTCTTTTCATTCACGCATTCATTCCTGTCATCAGGAGCGCACATCCGTGCACGCCACCCCGCTTGGTCCCATTCCGATAACGTCCGTGTTTATTGTTAAGTGTGTCGCCCCCTCCACCAATTTGACCGACGCCGATGCTGTCGTCATTGTTGTGTCAGCGCAGGTGGAGGGAGGGAGCCTTTATCCCGGAGGAGGGTTATATAAATGCCCTCACTGCTACTACGTGGTGGTGGTCACCGTTGTGGTGCCCGCCTTGTCGTCTAAATCGCGTGCATTATAATGTTTCATTTCTCGAGGTCTCGAATCCAATTCTCGATCGATATAAACCCCCTCATCCCCCCTCCCCAATCTCACCCACGCGGAGCCATTAGTGCGAATGACGTCACCCGAAGTGGAAGCCAGACCGTGAACGAGATGTTTTTTCCTCCGGTCACGTGACATGTGTGAGGTGCGCTTCCCGTGGCGTTACACGTTTAGTTGATCGTGTGGGCCCAAAGAGATCTTGAATATAACATAGATATTGAATATAGGACCTATATTCAAGGTCTTATGCATGGATACTACATATATAGTACCCATGGTCTTATATGTGCGGGCCTTACTTATCGAGGACCTCTGTTGACAAACTGACGCTCCGTGTACTACTCAACTCTGGGCCACGCTGTTGGCCATTTCCAACCCTTGCTCTGATTTTAATTAAGTTTTTTTTCGGTAATAATATTTTCATATGTATTAAAAGACTCCTTGGTCTGCAGTAAGTATACCGTGTAGCACTAATTTAATTTTCCTGCTGCTATTTTTAACATCGCCTTTCTGAGAAACAAATCTCCATTAGGGAGATTACTTAAAATCCCATGCTTCGTAATGACGCGCCCTGGAACGCCCATATAACTTCGCCTATTATGTATCTTCAGGTGAAGTTCTCAACGTCTGCGTTATATAGGGGCGCTATCGAAAGAATGAGAAACTTCAAAATGCGAATTTACTCAACTCTTCGCCCGTCCCTTGTTCGAATATTTCCATCCAATCCGAGAAAGAGAAAATGGCTACGTGACTAGGAACTCAGCTAATGAAGAATGTACTGATACAATATTTTAAATAAATGATTGATGGTATCAAATATTCCGACTTAAAATATTTCGATGGCATATTGGATATGTCAAAACGGCGATGCTTGTTAATAGCTTAGGGGCGAGAAAAGCGGCGGGCAGATGATTATTCCGAGGCGTTAATTAGCGGAATCAATAAATTTACCTTTATTAGGCAGAATCAGTTATTAGATATTATTATTTTTGCCAACCAAAAGTGATGTTAAGCGTAAAACATTAGAGCGATATAATAATGGTATTTATTGATGTCTCAATGCTTTCTCTGATATCCCAGGAACACAGATTTAGGCTGAAGTGAAAAATTATTAATTAAACAAACAAATCAGGGCTATGCAGCCCTCTCTTCCATTTAATCCTCATACATGAACACCCATGCCCTAAGTGAAAGAAAACCCATCCAGGCAGGACTCGAACCCTGCGAATTTCGGATTAGCAGGCGAGGACTCCAAGCTCCGTCGCCACTGAGTCCGACGGGGATAAACATTCTTACTTGGATAAGCAAATTTGTTTGTACCGTCAACGAGATTTTTGATCTCGCACGTATCTTTTCATTTCTGGGTACTACTGGGGATTCAAAGCAATGGTCTCGGGAAGTGAAGCCAAAATACAATCTGCTAGATCGTCCAGACCTAACAAGTACAACTCCATCAAGTACTTACAGTTCTTCCAGTTGCTTTCACCCTCTTAATTTATGTCCATTGGCAGCAAATGACTGGATGCCACAGTCACGGTTGTTCCAACAGATGCAGGAGCAAACTGCTGAGTGACTTGTTTTTCCAAGTTATTTGTTTCTTTGTCCTTTATCCATTGTTCAATTTCAAATTTACCATAACGAAAAATCTTTGATTCACTCACATATTTGCTGACTCCAAAAACTCCATATTATTAGAAGTCCACAATTTGAAAATATCAATTGTAATTAGCACAACTTATATCGTTCCACAGTTATCGCACAGTAAATGTTCGTTCTGGGCCCATAACCTATTGAAAATTTGATAAATCCCCAGATGTTTCTTTAGGTTGGATAAAGATCGTGAAATTAACTCATCATATGCACGTGGAGGTTACAACATAAGTGGTCCCTTTATTCACCCTTTTGAACCCAATATAATGAGAAAACCAAGGACAAATGAAAAAAAACTTATGGATGGTATTAACTCATGATAACAAAAAAATAGCAACATTGTGTCCATTGAAGGAGACAAGATGAATAGCCTAAAGTCAAAGTATGAATGCAATGTTGCCGTGTTTCTCCATGTCATATTGATTTTTGCATCCACTGTCATGAGGTGTTAGGTTTTCGCTTATATGTAATAATTTTAACTATGGATAGATATTTAAAAATACTTAAGAATTTATTGCAGAGGTTTCAGCACATCTTCCGCTAGTTTTATGTGGAATGTTATGGTTAATATTCGTTAAAAGTAAAAATATATGTATATGCCTGTCTTGCTCATTTCCCTTATGACCAATGTAAAATTATCCGAACTTTGAATGTCCATATCTCAGCTACGTGGGCTTGAAAATGTTACTGTGATGGTGTTTAAGATGAAATAAGAGCTCCACATTGATTTTGTATGACTTATAGTGGAAAAAAATTTTCTGATATTTCATCAGGATTGCAACAGTGTTTATCTAACAGTAGATTTTTCCACCTTAGTCAGATCCTTCCCGCTGTCTTTACTGTCTATTCCTGTGGCTGAGGAGAGTCAACATGGCAAACAACCACACATACTCCTTTTTATATGAATTTCTTTGAGGCCTAAAACCAGTCAAAAGAACTCCGGTCTCAAGGATTTTCACTACTCTACAACCCCTTCACCATGTCAGCAATGTATTTCTGCCATTATACTTAGTCGTCATTAGTTGTGTTCAAAATTAAGACACAATAATTAGTCGCCCTTTATTTACCAGACACATTGCAATGCAAGCCAGTGAAACTTGACGTCGAGAGTGAATTGGACTGCTAATTGGTGGGCGGAAACGAGAGAAAAATGAAAACTACCTTAGCTAGATTGATTAACTTCCAAATAACAGCATTTATATAATTAAAATTATTACAGTAAGAACCAAGCCCATAGGCTAAATACTGTTAACTTTGTCTATAGAAGACGATCACAAGTCACCAGTGGCACCGAGCCGATACGTCCTTCTCCGGCCGCGGTCAGATTCAAAGAGAGCTAGTCAGTTCGCGGTGCACTTTGTCAGCGCAGGAGGGGAATCAGCTGACCAGTGGAGGAGTGGGGGAGGTGCTATCACACTTTGGATTGGTGGGAATGTTCACAGGTCGGCTTGAAAGTTGAAAAAGATGTCAGCTCCAGCGTGGGCCGAATAAAAGGAGTGTACTTGCTGGAATCGCGATGACCTGAGCGTTCACATTGACCAGAGCAGATTGCGGCACTTGTCTCACCGCTCTCTGGCACTTTGCAAGACGCGACAGTCTCCTGCGGTTTCTGAGTCTCCGAGGATTTTCCAGTCTCGAGGTTTCGAGGGGGGGGGGGGAAATTGGCACAACATGCTATCTGGATGGGCCTTTTTCCTGGACTGGGACAAACTTTTTGATTCTCAAACTGTCTGATTGAAACCTGAATGCATGGCAACCCTATGCTATACCCCAGAATATTCTTTGTTATGCTAGGTGAGACTGGAGTTTTGCTTGAAAAATGTGTCTTCAAGTGTTTAAGGTAACTGTTGGGGCTAGTTTTCTGATTTGTTTTGATATTTAGCTCTGGCCCAATTACTTAGGAGAGGAAGTTATTTGGTAACTCCGTAAGAATGCAGATTTTGGTGTCATCCAGTTCATGAGAATTAGATAATAGTGTTGAAGTCAATGCAATTTATCTGTTTTCCTTCATTCTTATTCCCGAGCATAACTTGGTGGAACATGTTCATAATTGAAAGTAAACTGTTAAACTGAGTGGTTCCAGAGAGTTTTATTAAAATCATGATCCGGGTTACAATGTAGGACATAGGTAATCATCAAACGTGAAAACCCTGGTCGTTGTTTAAAATAAAATCTGTGGAATCACCATTTTAAGTGTTTCATTTAATTCAGTTCAAGCCTGTGAATATACACTGGAAAATACAATATATGATTAAGCATACATTTTCATTCAAAGAACTGCGGAACTAGCCACGCAGTAACTTTAACGGAGTCACCCGCTAGTGATCACACAATTGCGTGAAATTCACAGTGAAAAAATCATTCACCTGGACTGGGATTCGAACCCAGATTTTGCACTGAGTGCTCTACATAAAATTCAAATTCAATCGATGACGCCTGGGTAGCTTAACTGGTAGAGCACTCGGCGTGAAATCGGGGGGTCTGGGTACGAATCCCAGTCCAGGCGAATGATTTTTTAAACTGTGAATTTCACACAATTGTTACATTTTCATTGTTCATGCTAGTAACACACGTACCTATCGTTGCTAAAATCATTGGCAATTACTATTAATCAAATGAGGCTAAACTTAGTGGTGGTAGCTCAATTGCTAAGATATAATATGGAGAAACAATTTGCCGAGTGGAATGGATTTTGAAGCACATTCATCATTCCATATTTTTCTATTCCTTGCAGTTTCTGGCAGACGCCTGTGATGCGTGAGGATCTCATCTCCAAGTACTCGACGTCGTCGCATGTGTTGTGCTCCGTCACGGCCGGTGAGTGAGTGAGTTCGTGCGCTCGAGAGAGAGAGAGTGTGACATCCCCACACATGCGTGAGACCGAGAGACATGTGACGACTTCCCTCAGTTCCTCCTCCTCCTCCTCCCCCCTTCACGAGCCGATCAGGTAACATCATTCGCCAACGTGAGTGCATGAGGTGGTAAACTTGTGGATTGGTACTTTGGCCTACCAAGTGTTGTGGGATGTTGAGAACCGTCTCAAGACGTGAGCGATGCACGTTTGTGTTTGAAGAAGTCTTTAGCCGCTGAGTATTACCCAATAACTGTGGGGTATGACTTGAATAATTCGTTGCTCTTCTCACGTCTCCCATCTTGATGCCCTCCCATCACTCTCCTGTCTCGCATTGTCCCCACAGATGAAGCATTTCCATCAATTTCAATCTGGTGGTATTCTCTTAATGTGGAAATCTCGTTGTGTCTTGGTGAGAAATCTCTCCAATCGGTAATGGCGAGGAGGCACTGTGATTCTGAACATTGACGGTCACATCATGCTTTAGAACTATTGGTATAAACTGTGTGGTTAAACTGTTCACTGAGACTAGACTAGGTTTTCCATAGAGTGGGGAAATCCAGTCAGAATTCAGACTTATAAGAATGCGACACAATCTTGTGGCTATCCATGATAGAGTAAGCAAAGTCATGCCAAGACTGAATACATAAACAGTACAAGCAGAGTCATCTTACTAAACACAAATCATGGTCTGGTTTGCATGCTTCTTTCCCCCCTCCGTTTATGCCCTCGTTCACATCCTGAAACTGGGCCTGTTAACCAAAGAGACAAAGTTCACCTATCCTTTGCCACTGTCTCTCAAACACTGTGTTTTGGCATTACCCTCTTGGCATTTATTGCATGCCAAGTACCTCTTGTGATCTGCTCTGTTGGTCCTCTGACAAGTGCTCACAGTGATTACCAGCCCCCCTATTTCCACGCTATCACTCCCTGAAAACTGATTCTTTTACGTCGTACTGCATTTGTCAACTCGCAAGGTCCTACTACAGCCTCCTCTGCAAAATAAGGAGTCCAGTCCAGTTTCATTAAAATGTAATGCTTCTGATGTGATTAACAGATGGGATCACCCCTTTCTTCAGTGTATCAAATTTCATTTAGATGCTGTGGGGTTCCTGTCCTTGCCTCAATTGACATAACAACATGGGATGGACGGACATAATTGCTTTGCTCTGCTTTTGATCCTCGAGAGGGTAGCATGCTCCACCTGCAGTCCCGGGTGCAAATCACAGTTGCTGCAAATGATTTTGAAAAATTTAAGCCCCTATCGTGTAATGGATGTTAGTTTCAATCAGAGGTGAAAATCAAGGAGATTGGTCCGCCAAATATCTTGCTGCCGCAACTCCTGTTAGGAACAAGAATGAAGCTCACAGAATTGGCCACAGCTCAGCAATATGGAGGGCAACTGCAAAACCTCTTCATTACTGTCCTTCATAGTGGAGCTGAAGGTGCCTTCAGGATAGGGGGGGAAGCTGATGTCCACAAATAGCAACCAACGCGATGGGAATCATGGGCAAATATGGAGCCATTACTGAGACGTTGTGAAAGCCTTCAGAATAGAGACACTTTATTATTTGGTTATTTAGTGTTTAGGTTAGGTCTTTGATGGTCTACTCTCCTACTGGCTGGCATTGCTCTCGTAACACACCTAATTGCTCTCTTCAGCTGAGAATACCTCCTACCCCTCATCATAACACTCAAAATGTCTTTGTCCTCCTTCCCCAGTGTCCTCACCGTACAATACAGTCTTCAACAGTCCCTCTCTATTATCACTCCCTCCATCCTGACGGTTAAATGGAAGAAGGGACTTTTACAGTCTCAATCTCGCCCCAATAAAGACATCTATCTATCTATCCTGTGTTTACTCACAATTTCTCCTCAAGAAATATTTTTTCCTTCCCTCGGATACCAAGAACTACTTTGTTTGTCGTTCTTTCTGTTCATTTCACTCCCTCCTCCAATTCTCCTCCGCAAACACCTTCAACCTCTTTCTATTCTTTCTTCACATGATCTTAGTGTTGCTACAGCATAACACTTAGCTGCATATCAGCCTCCTCGCTAATCTTTTTTTAACCTCTTTACCCAGGGTAACTCTCCTCAGTTTTCTCCCAATAATGAACACCTCCCGTCTTAGTACAAGTCTCCTTTGGGTACTTAAGTTCCCTCTGTCCTCTTCACTTAGTTCACTTTTGTCCAGAATATGTCACGAGCAGGCAAAATTGTCATACCTGTTTTAATTTATGCCCTCCGATCATATTTTGTTTAAACTTGTTTTTTTTTTGTGGAAATATCTCATTACTGCTCTCTTCAAGTTTATCTTCATTCCACATCTGTCACTCTTGTATCTTCTGGGGCATCCATTGGTGACCCCTAGGCTGACTGGCAAACCAATGCCTGAACAACAGCTAGCATAGCCTCTTTTATTAGTTCCTTTGCACTTTTACTCTCTCAATTATACTCCTTCATTTCCTCTGCTCACGTGTTCGGTATACTACAGTCGACAAGGGACACTTTGTCAATCCTGATACTGCATCACCTTTAGAGTCACATACAGGTTTTGCCTATCCTTCTGCTCTTATATTAATCAGCATCTTTATTAAACTTCTTTGCCTACACAATCATATGCAGTCACAAAGTCAGCACCGTTTTGATTATGCTCCAAGTCTCTTAGATTTCTCACTACAATAGCTCTCATTAATGCAATGGTATCACATTTTCCCCTTTCCTTCATGAGCCCTAGCTGATATTCACCTGGAAAGTCAATAAGGATCAAAACCCTTTTAAATGGAGTCTTCCAGCATCACTTGCACCTCCTAGATTCTACGAATAAGTTCGTTAAATCTTCGTCTGCTATTTTCACCGATAACTGTAAGTAACTCTGATGAGATATTGTCTATTCTTACAACTAGTGCTTTTTTGACTTCACTTGCTTCAGAGCTTATTAATCAGTCTTTCACTGAATTATTTATGGGCCCAGATTGTTCTCAAAGTCACTCTCCTTTTCTGGCCATGCTTGCAGTACTAGTATTTTTATCATTAAGATCTTTAACATATGCCCGTCATCTTTTATGAATTTCTTTTTGGTGTACATGCAATTTTCCCATATTTTCCTTAACAGTTGTTATCAGTTTCCTTTTCAAAACTCCCTACAAAATATTCCTTACAATATATATTTGAAAAATATATATATATATATCTTTGCATGTAGCTCATCCATTTCTCCTTTATTTGTAGTTTTTCAATTTTATTGAATTTGTTGACAGTAAAAGACCTTGTGAATAAAATATTTGCATAACAGCATTGTCCTCTATTCTTCGTGTGCTGTATTTGTTTCCTACTCTAGTTTATTATTCAGTCCTTGGAACAATGAACAACCTTTTGCCCTACCCAGTATGTATTTACAATTTTCCACTCCCATCTATCCTCAATCTTCTCAGTCATTGCTTCTGTGAGATACGCAGTTTGTTGATCCAGCTTGTTTTTACCGTTTCAATTGTTTTTTCTGCCTCTCCGATGACCTGTGTTTTTATTTTTCCCCTAAAGCTCCTATCTCTTGTCTTCTTGGCAGAGGTTTCTTCATTGAAATCCTCATAGTCCCTCCTTTTCATGCTTTCTGATCTAATGTAACACTTCAACTAAGTTGTAATTAGAATCTTCATTGGCACTAGGAGAACTGTGCTCATCCGTGTGTTCTCTTGGAGTTCCCTATGTTCGGAACTTGATGAATTTCATGATGGGAGTAAAACAAGCGAAAATCCACGAGTCTCACTCTGGTGAGAGGTGTGACAGAAGGCCTCTTATGATGAGTTCAACCGCGATATTGAGGGAGCCGGATTCAAGTCCTGGTTGAGGCAAATGGTTTTTCCTCTGTTGAATTTTTGTGCTTCTGTGCATGTAGCTGGCGAGGCCGAAAAGATAATGCTGCAGCTAGTTCGCAGTACCCTCAAAATAAATTCAACCTTTTGGAATTAGGGAATTACCTGATTTTGGTTTAACTGCTAGACCGGGGGTGTCAAACTCATTTCAGCCACGGACCATTTTCTAACAAGTAAAGTTCGCCTGGGCTGCACTATTTGTAGTTACGTTCATTCTGATTTTCAAAATTTGAGTTTTTTTTATATTTATGTAAAGAAATATCAAATTGATTTTTTAAAATAATACTTGAAATCAATCTGTTTTGTTCCACTATTGAGAAAGAAGGTAAAGTTCAATAAAAATAATAATAAAAGTCAAATACATAATAAAGAAATAGTAAGTCAATGGAATATATTCAACTAATAAATAAATATTCTGAAGTACATAATTGCAATCGATAAACACTTGACTGTTGCTGCTACTTGTTGCCATCGTTCACTCGGGTTTGTTGCAATCCACTCTTTCCGACCTTGTAGTATTTCTTGATAAGGATATCTTACAGAAAAATTTATTTATTTTGAGAAAATAGGAATTCAGCAGCCTAGATCATGCATTGTTTGACTAATGAGCTCTCTGTTGATGGTTTAGAGTGTTTTTCTATTTTGAAAGCTAATTTCTTAACTAACTCTCGCCATTGATTCATAGCTTTTCATGACTTGTGTGAAAACTTGTTTCTGATTCTCTAGTGAGTTCTTCAATGTTTTAAATTTTTCTTTGTCTTAGAAGCATGAGTATTGTTCTTTGTGATTTGTATCATAGCGCAGTAAATATTCTCTATCCACACTAATTGTTGCACTGTTTATGATACACACAATTTTATTTTTCATCTCCAAGCAGAAGTATGTGCTTCAATTCCAGTCTTTATTGAAATATTCTACTTTCCTCCGGGATCTTTCTCCTCCTTGTGGACTTCGAATTAAGTGACATCCCAGGGATGAAAATAATATTGGAATATACTCTTTACACTAATGAAGATTATTGTTTGATAGTTAAATAATTGTAAATTATTTAGGAAATTATTAATGTCCTAAATCTTCACCAAAATATGTACTATATTGAACAGCAAAAATAAAAATGATATAATCAGCCTATGGTAGTGAAAACGGGTAGACAAAGGCTGCAACGAAGAAGGTTAATATTGCGACTGTATTTTACTTTAGTCAATGAACTGATCAGAGCAAATAAAGTAGCGAAAGAAAAATAACAATGAAATTTAATTTCTTTTTATTCAAAATACTGAAGCCCATTAAATAATTAAGCTATTTTTTCACATCTTTTAACAACAATGGACATCAAAGAGAATGTTTATCATGATTATAACTCCGTTTCAAATAGTAAAAAGCTTTGATCTGGTGGTCACTTAAAGAAGGATTTTTTAATTGTGAGTTTAGCCGTGCCACCTGGAATAATTATTAAAAATGTTTGTAACTGTTGTCTTACTTCACCTTTCAAAGTAGGATATTATTAACGACTCCGAGGAGGCCATGATAACTACATGGCTTACTGTAAATGACATCGTGGGCTGAACGAGGGGAGATGGAGGACCGCATGATGCCAGTTTGACACCCCTGTCTTATAATGCATATATTCTCCCAAGCATGCGACTGTGTTTTGGCAATGCAGCAAAGTCCTGTGAAGTTTATTGTTCCTATGTGCTGTAAAACCTACGATTGTGACTTCGCCCTCTACTCCACATGCTGTAGTGTATGATAGGCATACCACCTCCACCTAAGCAAAAGCTCTCTGATTTCGCCTCATTAATCTGAAATTCAAAATGACATGTACATATCATTTATTTATTTATCTGCCCAAATATCACAATATTATAATAATACAATTATCACAATGAGAAAGAAACGAATCTCATTCTTTGGACACCTAATCAGAACACCAGAAAACAGAATAAGCAAAAAGATTATAGAAAATATTATGGAACAGTAAGACCAGTGCAAGATGGATAGCAGAAATTAAGGAATATATGAGTGAATTACACATTACAGAAGAAGATTTGAAAGAAAAGAAAGATGCTATCGTGAAACTCAAGGACAAACAGATCAGCAAACTACAAACCAAGATCAACAAACAGAGAATAAGAAGGGTGATCTCAGACAAAGAAAGAAAGCTGCGATCCGAGCGAATGAAGAAATACTGAGAGAAAACAGAAGTAATCCAGAATATGACTTAAGTGGTCCCATGAAGGCCATAAAATTAAAAATAAATAAATAAATTATAATAAGACATTATATAATGCAGGTCAATTATATTTCAAATGCAAGATCAGAGATTGCAGGTTCAGATATATTTTTGTCATCAAAATACTCATTAACAGAGTAACATAGGTAGTTTATGGCACAAGAATTTTTTAGTTTTGATTTAAAATTGTTTATACAATTTATGTGTTTCAAATCTTCAGGTAGTGTATTGTAGTGTCTTGAGTCCCATTTCAAGAGCTCCCAGCATAGCTGTCTTATAGTGCAAATTGATTGGTAGTGCAAATGGATTTCTAGTCCTGGTATCGCGATGATGAAGATCAGAGTGTAGAGAGAAATCATGCAAGTTGGTTTTAACATATACTAGTGTGGATCAGTGGCGGATACAGAAAAAACTCAAGGGGGGGGCGCAAGTTATCGCGACGATTGTTGCTTTCAAACTGACTGCCTGGCAGCGACTCTGCTTCCCTTACATATGTAGCTCGGTTGTTTCGAGAACATTCGGTGCCAGAATGTTCGCTTCCAGACTTTTAAGGAGTGTGAACAAATACAAACAGTAGAATATTCACGACTTTTCTCGAACAAATGCCAGACAGAATAACGTATCGAGATCACTAGAATGGCCGCGACTTTTCTCGTAGGTTAGCGTTGCCAGACAGACGTATAAAATACGATGACGCGTGCACGTGCTACATAAGAAAGTACAAGTACTTGATAATCGACTCAGAGTCGACTGACGAAAGACACGAACGAATAGCGTGCGGGCTGACCGGCGGGGGCGGCCCCGCAAGGGGGGGCGTGCACCCCCTGCGCCCCCCATATGTATCCGCCACTGGTGTGGATAAAATGTAAATACATGAAACAGTTAATAATTGCAACCTAGTAAAAATAAGTCTAGAAGGTGAGCTGTATTGTTTGCTAGCGATAATCCTCACAGCTTTTTTTTCATTTTAAATATATCTCAACAGCTTGAGTAGAAAACACATACTATTACGATTTGACGTAATAAGTTGATTTGATGTTCCCTGGAAAAATTCATATTTAAGAGAACACCAAGAAATTTACCAGTCAGCCACTTGCTTAAAATCTATCTTGCTGATGAAGTGGTACAACCAATGAAGTGTGGAAGAGAAGAGCATTGTATGATAACCCTGCAATGATGAGCCAAACGTAGGTTGAAATTGCAATGACATCCACAGTAGGTGAAAGTACACTCTGTGTAACATAATCACATTAGGTTTGGAAAAGTATCGCATTTATTTCCCGTTCATTGCTAATTCTAAAAATCACCATCTCCAAGTATGACTAGTAAGTTAGTTGGATTGGATTCACGTTCAATCTCCATGAGCAATCTATGTGTGCATTGCGTGTTCATTGTATGCTACTCTTCTGGCTATCTTCCTTTTCATCCCCCACGCTTAAAATTACTGTAAAATAATCGCTCCAGTTTCTCTCTATCAATTTTTTTACCTCTAATGTTTGCTAAGTTTTATTTCTCTAAGACATTTTTTATTTCCTTCACACTTTCTGTCTACAACTATTTTAAGCATATTATTTTTTGGTGTAACTTTGTCATTCCTTTCACTTGTTTGTTTGGTTCTATTTTTCTAATGGAAAAGTTCTATGCTCATTATGCAAAAATGTATGCATTATCTTTGACTTCCTTGGTTTTGCAGGGTTCTCTCTCACACCTTCCTCCATTCCTATGTGGGTGTTTTCCTGCCGTGGGTTTTTTTGTCATGGATACCACCCCTTCATCCTTATTTTTTTGCGTACACATGTTCATATCTTTAACTCTCTATTTTTTTTGTGAATATTTTTATACATTTTTGTATGTGATATTGACATGGGGTTAGGCAGAAGACAAGACTCTTTTTGTCTCAGGCTCTTTATCCCAAAGAGAACCTTTTAGGGCCGAATTTATAGTCGTTACCCAGCAATCCCATAGCCCCTAGCAGGCCCCTTCGTCATAAACGGTATTTATAGTCAAATTTCCACCCCCAGCAGCCCCCTTAGCCTCTCCTAAATCTGGCAGGAGATGCATGCTCCACCAGGGGCCCCCTTATCGAAAAAATAACACAACAGATGTAACTAAATTGACTCTAATGAACGTGCATAGCCTTAAATTAATAATTTCGAAGATTTGGTGTTAATAAAACAACGGTAAGATTTGCTCTTAACCAATAAATATCTGATGTGACGCCAGACTCATTCCAAGGATGTTCATATGCACTCGCAGCATATTTTTTCCCACTATTTCTTCTTCTTGTTGCAGGAAACTGCGTCCCTTTTCTTACTTTCCACTATATATTTATGCTTCTACACCAGGTCACACAAAATCTTCTTCTCCACAACTTTGAAGCTATTTGCACGTTGAGCAGCCATCTTAACAGTTTTAATGCTGCGTCTGGCTCTTTATTTATCCGTATCCATGTTGATCACGAGCGTCACCACTGAAACATTTGAGCTGCGAATTCCATTTCCCACCGTTTGTAGTCCTTAGTTACCAGATCTAACCCCCAACCATCCCCTACCTAGCAGCTCCCTTAATTTTGACAAAAGGACGCACAATTCAAGGGGCCTGCTGGGTAGGGGATGGATAAGGGGACTGCTAGTTAACGACTATAAATACGGCCCTATAAAGACAGTTTTTGACGAAGGGGCCTGTTAGGGGCTGAGGGACTGCTAGGTAACGACTATAAATACGCCCTTAATCTATCTATCTGTCGTCCATCTGGCCTCACTTCACCCTGTCTTGTCTGCATATATTTGTCTCCTTTCATCATTTCTCTCTCAACACTTTCCTATTCTGATTGTTTGAGTTCTCTTCTCTGTCTTCTTCTTTTATGCATTTGTCTCAGCCACTGCGCAAAGATTTTGCACAGTGACATCCATTGAACCCTTCTCTGCAAGGCCCACAACTCCCACCCAAGTGGGCTTGCTCCGAGTTCCACAGATGCCAGAATTCCATTCTCTCCTAAAAGCTCTTTGGTAATTGATTTGGTTTTCCATTGACTTCCGTGATGTTTTTTTAAAGTGACCTTGAGTGTGGCCTTACCAATGAAGTCAAATGTTTAATTTTAGGATCTTATTTGAGGTACAGATGCCAAATGGACTAGAATACCGTTTGTGTAAATATATTATTATCCAGAGTGACTTGTGGAATTACGGCATGTTGAAGAGCTAAACGCATCTGTTAATTTCTATGCTCCACGCTCTTTCATTGAAAAACACACAACTGACTTCACCACTTATGGAACAAGAGGTATATTTTGTGTCTTAACACCTTAATGTTCCTGATGATGCCGTTAGTGGAGAAAGTTATTCATTTTTTAATGAAATTCTGTGAAATTTACATTTTAAAAAATAGGTGTTTTTACTCTTTAATATCATTTGTCCATCTCTCACTCATCTCGACCTCTCTTGCACTAGGTGGCCCCTACGAGTGGTGCTATTGTATTTCTCACAACAGTCCAGCTCTGTTGTTGTTATCAGGGCATTCAACCCCTTCCAATAAAGTTTCCGATGTTGTTGTCCCAAGGTAGGGTAAACAATAAAGGGAGTATTACATTTTTGAGTAGTAAACTAATTGAAGTGTACTGTATGGAAATCAAGGTCAGAGAAAAAGCCTCTCTTACGTATGGGGAATTGCAAAATGTATATTTTGTGAATGTAAGCATTATCAGTTTCAGTTCTGAGAATCGTGGTCCCATCGCTCACAAGTTCCCCTACTGGTTATTTCTTACTCTCAGGTGTTTAGAGATGGGGGGCCACTCTGAAAATTACCACTCGGTAATTTTCATAAATTACCACAGTATTTTTCGTAATTTACTGCATCCCTTGTAAATTACCGTAATTTTCTAGATAATTCACCTATGTTTGAGATAATTTTTCATACAGATAAATTCCCAACATGTTTTTTAAAGCCAAGTTCACATTTCCTACGTGTTTAATAATAAATTGAGTCATGTACAACTCATTTTTGGCATATTATACTTCAATTATAACATTATAAGATTAAAGCTTTAGAATATTCTTCTTGAAAATTTCTCATACTTTGACAAAAGAAAGCCAGATTGCGTGTTGCTGCCGTAGTTCTTTTTACAATTTTAAAAATTTCTAATAGATTAATGTTGTATAAGGTATGGTTTAAACATGGTTATTCCCTTCCTATTGCTATTGGCTTTCTTATTTAACCATAAATTTGCTGTTTAATACTTAAAACTAAAAAATACAGGAAAATTATGGTAATTTTCGAAAATTACCATTATTTACCGTGGTAATTTACCACAGATGAAAATTATGGTAATTTTCCCATCTCTACAGGTGTTGCAAGGACCATTTGTCGTATGCTCTTGGCCGTTTTACCACCATTTCAATCACTTGTTACTTTGGGTCCGTACGTATTTCTTCATAGCTTCACTCTGTATAAAACATTCTAAAGTGGGATTCATTATGACAAAAACACAATACAAAAGTCCACTATTTATTTTAATGCTGTCGACCAGTTTCGACGTCTTAAGCGTCATTTACAAGACAAACAGAAGGAAATATTTCTACTGCTAGCTACTTATTTTCTTCTGTCTGTCTTGTAAATGACGCTTAAGATGTCGAAACTGGTCGACAGCATTAAAATAAATAGTGGAATTTTGTATTGTGTTTTTGTCATAATGAATTCTATCTTCAATGTCCTCAAAGTATCGTCACAATCGATTAATCTTATTCTAAATGAGTCAATAGAATTGCATTATGATAAGCATGGTTTTTTTAATCTAATGAAAAATAATCCTTTGTGAGGGAATTCAGCTCTTCAAAATGAGTTATACTAGATGTTGTACATACTACATCTAGTGGCTAATAATTTCTTTTGCTCCAAATTATAGGTTACTTCGTCTATGACTTCCTAGATATGGCAGTGAACCATAGGAAGAGGAGCAGCTATGAGTTGATGTTTCATCATGTGATTGTAAGAATTTTAGATTCGTTAAATTTAGCGAATCTAGTATATATGTACATATTTAAAAAATAGTGGTGCCAAAATGGGCAGCATAGTGGCTAATGAGGCAGCCTTGGTGGCAGCTTCGGTATGAATCTTGGGTGTCTCTTTTTCGATTGGCTCACATCCAAGCACCCAATCTCAAGTGCCTTGGATCTTTCTGGGGAATCTTGCTGTATGTGTGTACTGGGCACTACTGCACTGCACTCAACAATGCAAATCAAAAGCATTGTTGTTGTGTGCTTGAGAAGGAAAGAACTTTGATAATTGCATCCACAGTTGTTGTTGATGCGCTGATTTTCAGTGAAGGCATCAAACATGGATAATGTAAAGTTTTTAAATACTTTGATGTAAAAAGCTTACCTTTTTAAGTACATATGTATAATGAACTAAATTGTCAAAAAATACACAAAACATCTGGCCATGACTATATTGTGTTCATACCTGCAGAATGCCACCTACTGCAGAATACAAATAGTTTCGCCTGCATACATTGTTCAGTTCATTGTCATTCATGTTTGCTGATGTGCACTTGAATGTGTTCTGATCTGTACCTACTGCAACACTTTGAATAGAAAACTCCCGCAGGTGGCACGGAGGGGAAGTCACTCACTGTGAATGTGCTGCAGTGAGGGGTGAGAATTTCATGTTTATCTCCGAGGGCCCAGCAATGTTGGTTGAGAGCATCCAACCATCTTAACTGCGTTTGTCCACTTCTTTGAAGACTGGTTTTGCTCTGAATTGAATTCCTATGGGGGGACTCAATGCCTTTGAGTTTCAATTAATGAATCCACCACCATCCCCCATTTTTCAGCAAATGAAAGGTTGTATTTGGAAATTGCAGCCTGAATATTTAGTAGAAAGGAAAAATTTAATGTACCCAATGATTGGCCTTCCAAAACTACTAGATTATTAAGTCAACAGTGTCTGGTGAGATGTGTAGGAACTGCATTATGAAACATGGAAAGTAATGGTATAGCTCTGTTCACTTTATTTTAAATTGACAATGCGAGGTTCAGCATTTTTACTTACAGGGATGTTACAAGTCAGGGAAATAAGGAAAATGTCAGGGAATTTGAAACCTGTCAGGGAAATCAGGAAAATGTCAGGGAATTTGAAACCCTTCAGGGGAATCAGGAAAATGTCAGGGAATTTGAAACCCTTCAGGGAAATCAGGAAAATGTCAGGGAATTTGAAACCCTTCAGGGGAATCAGGGAAATGTCAGGGAAAATCATTGAGCTGTGAGGGAAAAATTCGATAAAGGCGAAGGTCGATTGGTCAGTGGCCGACGCACCCCAACTATACATTCGTTCGTTGTTACCGGAGTTGATGTTCCATCTTCTGATTTTGTTTTTGTTTCATAAATTTGATGATTAAAATTAACATTGGTTTGTTTTCTCAACTTTTATTGGCACTTGAAATTTTGGAAAATGTCATTTGGTAAATGACAATTTTTGCATTGGGAAATGTCAGGGAATTTCTATTCCTGAATATTGTAACAACCCTAACTTAGCCATCTTCAGGTGCAATGTTCAAATTCCAGTATGAAGTGGGTATTTATACATCAATTTCAATGGAAAGGGGAGGGGGGAAGGTTGGGGGGTGGGGTTAGGCTTTTCCGGTGTTGAGGCAGAATGGAGGTGGGAGGAAGTGGAAGTATATGGGTCAACATAATATGGTGATTTAGGTCATCCCAACACCATTCGTCATGTGGGTGGGGGGTGGAAAGTATTTGAAATACATAGGTAACACCATAGAGTAAGTATACTAGAGGGCTAATGGCATAGGCGGAAATGGTATTGCCTATTTTAATTGTCAAAGAGCAGATAGATGGCCCCGTAGTTAATAATATAATAGTTATAATCTTTGGACAAATAAAATATTCTATTCTAATCTATTCATGCCCTGTATTTTTTATTTATCTGTGGGAACTTTTAAAGAATTGAAAGTCCCCTGAATATTGATGTGTGTGATGGGAATTAATTGTTAATGGCTTGTGTGATTAATGATTGTCGTCCTTGACAGGCCACCGTCTGCTTTGGCTTGTGCATAAATACTCGCTACTACTTGGGCTATGGACTGGTTGCACTGCTCGTGGAGGTGAACAGCGTCTTCCTTCACATTCGACAGCTGATGCTAGTGCAGGGCGTCCCCTCAAAGGATCACATCCTCTATCGCATAAACACCTCACTCAATCTTGGTTAGTATGTGTCAATTTATTCTATATTAAGTCTATGAGGAAAGAAATGTGAATGCAATTTCAAGAAAGTAAGGATATCCATTAAGGTCATTTGTGAAGTCATCGTTTTCCTTTTGGCCCTGAATGCCATCAATCCTGTCACGTATTTGATCTTTTTGTGGTATCACTGCGGCTGTGAGAGAAATATCCTGTCTCATATTTCACTTTGCCAACTCAAAAGAGTCTTCAAGATTGAATTCTTAACACTTTTCATTTGCAGTTGTTGCATTCATTGCCACTATGGAAAAAAGTGGCTGTTGGGTCCATTGTTGAGGGATTTCGGTTTAAATAATATCTGAGGAACTCCCACAAACTTTGTAGCACAAGTAACCTTTAACTGGGGCAAGGGCCTAGCCACGTTGACACACCGATTTCCGTCAGATCACCGAAATATTGCATGGCATACTTTTTACATTACTCCTTATTCTTCATATCATCAGCTAAGGATGCTGTTTATCAGAATTAAAGATTTGTAAATTTGTATTAATAATACTTAGATACTGACGTTATACTGACTGAGGGGTAACAGCACTGGATACTGACGTTATCCAGTGCTGTTACCCCTCTTGACCTGAGCCACAGGGTGAGAGAAACTGCTTGAAGAGACCTGAAGTTGATTTGCTCGCCCAAGCTTGGCCGATCGGGATTTGTTTTGGCTTGTGTGCTCTGATGTTGCACCACGAAATTTCACACTGCCTGAATTTTGATCCTGTGTACAATACATAGTAAAAAGAAATATTCACTTTGTAATTTTCCACATTTTTTCCTTTACTGGTTTCAACGTTTTCACATCATTACCAAGTGGTGACTAAAGCAAGTAGCTGCCAGTCTTTTATTTATACTGTGAATGGAAGGTAGTTTCTGGTAATGTAAAGAGGGGACTAACATGAGTGATTATGAACTATGAGAGGGAAAAATTGCTATTTAATTCCTAAGATTGTTTAAATGATAATGGCGAAAGTGGTATTTATTTGTTAAAGTGTGCAACTCCTGATTGTAATTGCTTGTATATTGGGCAAACCGGTAGATAATTTAATGTGAGAATCACAGAGCATAGGAGATCATTGCTTCCTGTTGACAGCAAATCAATGTTTACCAAGCTCTTAATTGAGAACAATCATTCATCTGATTTTCAACTTAATGTACTCCATACTTGTGACAAAGGTGATAAATTAGATTTTAGAGAAAATTTTGAAATAGGAGCATTTTTATAAATTGTGTGTGAAAAAATTGGTAATGGAGATTGTCCCTGTCAATCACTTGTCATTTCTATCCGTGATTGTTGCTCCCCCTCTTCAATTACTTCTCCGTGACCCTGACCTTGGTCCCTCTCATAGTTAAAAATCAGCCGTGTTACTCCCCCCGCCCCCCTTCACCTTACCACCAACTCCTCCTTCCCCCCTTTCCTCCTCCCGTTCATTGTTTAAATAAAAGACTGATAGCTCATTGCTTTAGTAGCCTCTTCAGGGTTGTTGCTGGTCAGGGAAATCACGTGAAAGTCAGGGAATTTGAAATGGGTCAGGGAAAAGTCAGGGAATCTCTTCCATGGGGTCACGGAAAATGTATGCCATGGCACGCGATTCAAAAGAACCGCCGCCCTGTAGGCTGGCTGAGCTGGCTTGGGTCAGCCGGGCGCCGAACAAGTCCGTCTTTCCGCCGCACTGAGGAACGTTGCTAGCCATTGCTAGTATTTTTTTTAAAGTATTGGTGGCCAAGATATTAGAAAAGTCTCCACTTCAGTATAAGATTTGCTAGGCTATCACGTTTTGTGATTTGGAGTTGATAGTGAAATCCGAAGATGCAGCTCTTGCTCGCTTCCGGAACTGCCTCTCATTGCTGCAGCTAAGGCAGTGGTTCTCTGCTTTAGAGTTCAACTCGCTAGAAGCTGAGTTCACGACTTTAATTAACAAACTTGCTGTCTTTGTGTGCTTGAAAGAATATGACCGTGATCACACCCATCTTAATCACTTTTGGAAGCGAATTTTAATGTCGCAGAAGTGCTCTGGATTAGTGGTAGATTTGACCCACATGATGTTAATATTGAGCCATTGAAATGCCTTTGTGGAGAAGGATTTTCCATAAACAAAAAAGTTGTTATGTATAGAAAGCCAACTCCCACAGACACTGGTCATGGAAAAGACAGGTCTATGACGCCGTGAATTTGGCCAACAGAATTCTTAATGTGGAAATAAATGACAAAATGATTTCAAGAGTGCGACATGTGAGCGCAGAGTATGAAGAGGCACGAAGGGAGAGAGCGAAAGAAGACAGGGAAAAGATACAGAAGAGAAAAGATGATAGAATGATTGGGGAAGAAGTCAAAGAATTAAGAGCCAATAAAACAAAACTTTTGCTAATTGAAAACCAATTGGAGTGTGACGCTATCAACAAGAGGCTGAGAGCACTATATGACCGTGTATAGAATTTCTGTGATGTTGTGGTTAAGTACGTTCTACATCCACGTCCCTGAATGTAGACTTTTTGTTTGATGTGTCAATTTAAATTTGACACCATATTTTGACTTATTTGACTGTAATTAAGTTTACAATTTACTGTTTTTTTCTGTGTTCATTGTAAAGAAATATGTTTTAAAAAGAATTAAAATATTTTTTTTAAAAGAATTTATTGCCTATTTTATTGACTCTTAAACTTCAAAAATTTTATGTAATTATCGAAAGTAGAGTGTGATAAAGTCAGGGGAAATGAAGATTTTTGTCAGGGAAAAGTCAGGGAATTTGAATTCAGGAATCTTGTAACAGCCCTGCTCTTGTTAATGATGTGAAAACGTTGGAAGTGGTAAAGGAAAAATCAATTGCGTGGAAAATTACCAAGTGAATATGTAATTCTTTTTACTATGGATAAATTCCTCTAAGTTTGCTCATTGACGATTAATTTTATCCATGTACAATAGGCTGAAATAAAAAAAAGATGGCAGAAAAACAAAAATGGTATTCTCAGTGCAGAATTTGAAACTTCACATGGTTTCTCTAAATTGATTGCTATAAGTGAAATAGAATGTCAATTTTCATAGTTATCACTCATCAATACATGTAGTTCTAAATCTTTTTCCCATCATCTGGATAGAATTCATCCTGCTATCTAACTAATTCTATCATCCTGATGGAATTAGCGAATACATCGTTATTGTTTTGTCACAATGTATTTGAAAAGTTAACCAGTCATACCAGTGATACCACCTTAAATATTTTCTTTGTGTATTATTTGCATATTCAAGCCACCATTTTCCCAGGTGGTCCTCCTATCTCTTGGACAGTGTTTAAAACTTGTCAGTGACAGAGGGTTCACTAAAAAAAAGACTCAATAAATGTTCCCTTTTGAGAAATCCCTACACATTGCTCAATTGGTACTTCCCCTCACGCCATACATTACAAATTAGTGAAGGTCTACTGCATATGTGATGCATTCCAATGACCCCTAGTGCTTGGCTGGACGTGGAGCAATAATAGGTAATTGCTTCAGATGGGACCACCCATGTCAGATAGGTCGAAAGTTAGGAGCCAGATGAAAGGCAGTTCGCGTGATGGTGTCTCGTTAAATATACCATTGGGATTGGCAATGAGAAGCCCAACCAGCTATCTATTTTTATGAACATAATAGAAATAAATGAGAAGGTATTGAATCCTGTTGGCTATGGGACTCAGCCCACTTGGGTCTTCGTGGGTAGTGGAGGAGGCAAGACCTCCATGGTCATTTATGAAAGAAATCCTTATGCAGCAATAGCTAATACAAAGGAAATGACCAAAAAGAAGAAGAGGAAAGCAGAGGTAAAAATACGAACTTGGAGTATTTGGATGTGGATGAGGGCAGAGAAGCTAGAATGGATATATTGGACAGGAAATGGAGAGAGGGATGATAGATAAGTTGCTGTTGTACAATGTGAGATGGAAGGACAGCAGTGACAGTTGTAATGACAGGTATAGGGTTATCTACGGTGAAGAGAGATGAGAGTCAACGTGGGGTAGCCAGTGGCAAAGCGTCGATTCTGAACTCAGGGAAGCTTCAGCTTGTATAATATGCAACTGTCCAAAATTTTATCCTTGTGTCTTTAGGGTATTTAGGTACCTATGCAAAACTCTGTAAATAGAATCTGCTGTACTACCTCATTTCTAGGGTATAGTAGGGTAACTAAGTTATAGGCTTATTATCATGACTTTGCTCCAAAAAGTGCCGCATGCTGCCTTCGTTAGAAATTGCTATGAACTAGCAAAGTGCTATGTAGCTGATGGAAGAACTAGGCTGGGAGAAGTTAGAAACTCAGAGGCCACACACTAGGCTTAGAGTACTTGAATATCTCAGATCCGGTGAGTTTCAGTGAGATATTATTTTGACTGCACGCTATATCTTTAGAGCTGATAGAAGCGACTAAATAATAGAGGTACACTGCTGAACTTAAAGGTGAAAAAATTCTCCCACACGCGATGAGTGATGATAACAAAAACAGCATGACTCTAGCATAAGACACATTGTTAAGATACAATTACCTCTGTCCTCTCCTTTTCCCTATTCCCTCCCCTTCCATGGCCGGTGTCTTAACACCCCCTGCTACACGCCTCTGTGCCATATCGCAAGGGTATTATTTATGTATATGTATAAGTTAGACCAGAATCGGTCTCTTGCCAAGGTTATACTTTTACTCACTCAGCAAACACTTGGCTGCAGAAAAATACATGTTATTTGCTGTGAGTGACCCTTCTGATTTTGTACGTCTCTTTGCGTGTTGCATAGCAGTTATTGAAGCGATTTTTGTCTTCCCTGCTTTGAAGTTATCACCTTTGCTATCACTCTCGTACAGAACTTACAGTTGGAATGAAAAGATCCATCTATCATCCAGTTTCTCATATCTTGCTTTGTGCCTTTCTTTCTTTTCCAGCAACTTTTGTCATATTTCGAATAGCAACTCTTGGCTGGATGACCCGGTGGCTAATTCTTCACAGGGATGAGCTCACTGCTGGAACATTTAACCTGGGAATAATATGTAAGAATGGTTTTATTGATTCTCTCTTTTGATTCCTTGCTTACATAGAATAGTGTAATTTAAGGAATCTGTTTGATTTATTCATGAGGTGAGCCATTTTGTTTTTGCTGTTTGGGAAAAATTACTGGAAGCACTTTTGAAGCCCTCATTACCACAGCCACAATGAAGGGGAGCGATGTCATAATACTAAGAGCAGCCTTTAGTAGAAAATAGCAGTTCTCAGCACAATATATGAATTGAATTGAACAAAGATCCACAGAAGTTTCTCAATTCTACATTAATTATTTAACATATTGAGGACAGGCATTACTCTTAAATGACATACCAAGCACAGATGTCTGGCATGAGTTTCACATGAATGATGGAAATTAGATTTTATGCATACACAATTGCTTTATTTATTTACTTATAGAGTTTAGGAACTGTGGAACTGCAACAAAATTTTATATGTACTCAATATGTTAATGCACTAAAATCATAGGATATAATAGGATAAATCTTAAACATATTGGGTCATAAATTTGCAAAATATTGAGATAAAGGGTCGAGTAGCTCTTGAAACAGATACTCGGGTGGTCTGTTAGTGAATCGTGTAATGAGGAGCACAGTAGCGGGTCAATGATTTCACAGGGTAAAGTCGAAATGTTTTCCTATCGTGGAAACTGTGAGTTAATTACATACCTAATTAGCATATTTAGCACATAAATAAAATAAGCTCACTGGTAACTTGGTGGTATTCCATTCTGTAAAACGAATTTACAAACCACAGAGAAATATACGTACAAACACGACCCGGGTTTCGGCGCTAAGCACCATCATCAGGTGATGAAGCAATACAAGCAACCTGTATATATACCACACTGGAGGGAGGGGGGTGGGTTGAGTGGGTGGGGGATGTAGTAGTTAGGGGGTGGACACGGATTGTAGTGGTGGATGATGGGGAGATAAGTGGTGACGTGCAGGGCTGGTAGCGGACCTTGAGTGGAATGAGGGAGGAGCGGAAACAGCGACTGCGTCAAGGATAGGAGAGGAGGCAGGGTACAAATATTCGTTAATAACGGAAACATTCGGGTCATTATATGCTTTTAAAATCTCCAATTGCTCTAGTAAGTTCAACTCCCTTCTGTTGTTAGACAAATGTAAAATTTTAACAATAAAATCACTAGTATGGTCACAAACTAAAAGATGCTTAGCGAAGTTGCTCTTGTCGTCATTGTTCTGTTTAAAAGCTCTAAAATGTTCTTTACCTCTAGTGTTAAAATTTCTGATGGTTTGGCCCACATACACTCCATCGCATTCACCACACTGTAGAACATATACCCCACTTCTTTCCTTGGAGTCCACTGGGTCTTTGCACTTAACAAATAATGTTTTTAACGTTACAGGGGTTCTATAGGAGATGTTATACATTTCTGTAGGGAATATTTTAGCCAATCTATGTGTGATGTCACCAAGGTATCTTAACGAGCACCACCGTTTTTTGTTATTTAGCAAGCTTTTGGTGGGATAAATAGACTCGAGTGCCAATTTCTTTTGTTTATTAGAAATTAATTTCTCTATTAATCTGTTCGTGTATCCGTTATTCCTAGCGATCTGTTTAATGATACTGACTTCCTTATTGAAGTCGTCTTTTGACATTGGTACGTTTAACAGGCGGTGAATTAGGGAATTGAATGCAGCTATCTTTTGTGGATACCAATGTCTTGAATCGGCCGGAATGACATGGTCGGTGTATGTTGGTTTTCGAAAAATGGAGAATTTGTGACGACCGTTCTCAATGGAAATGGAGAGATCAAGATAATTTAGCGTGCGATTTGACTCCTTTTCACAGGAAAAGGAAATATTCTGATGGAACTGATTCAGGAACAAGGTAAAAGAGTCTAATTGACGATCTGTGCCAGTCAAGAGTACTAAAATATCGTCCACATATCTGTGCCAGTATAAAATGAACCCTAAAAGCTTATTCCCGGAGTTAAACAAATTATTTTCGAAACGGTCCATGAATATTTCTGCAAGCAGGGGAGAGATAGGCGATCCCATTGCTAAGCCATCCATCATAGTATAAAAAGAATTGTTAAAAGTAAAGTAATTTTGGTTCAGGCAAATTGTGAGTAAGGTGGAAAATTCTTTGATCACGTTGGGTTGAACGTTGGCTTTTCCAGCGCTATACTCGTGGTTTCTATTACAGGCACTTTCGTAAATAGATTTACGATGTCAAATGACACCAACTTGGCGTTATTGGGAACTGGAATGTCTTTCACTTTTTCCACGAGTTCTAGAGCGTTCTTGATGCCATGTCTGGATTTAAATGCCGTGAAATGAATGAATTGGCGACTTAAGGCCTGGGCTACTTTGTGGGCTGGATGGCGTACCATTTGCGAAGTTCCTTCCGTACCCAGGTCTCGGATGCCTTCTGCACAGCATACTTGTCCACACCACCACATCCGAGTCACCAGCGGCCACTACAATCCGTGTCCACCCCCTAACTACTACATCCCCCACCCACTCAACCCACCCCCCTCCCTCCAGTGTGGTATATATACAGGTTGCTTGTATTGCTTCATCACCTGATGATGGTGCTTAGCGCCGAAACCCGGGTCGTGTTTGTACGTATATTTCTCTGTGGTTTGTAAAAGTTTTTTAATAAATTCGTTTTACATATTTAGCACAATTTATCCCCAAGTTATTTTCGCCGACTGACTGTGAAAAATTGCCTGACATATACACAAGTTATATGTACAGAGTTTTATGGCGCCTTCACCTTATCAAAGGGAGTTTTCACCTTCTCAGATCGGTCCGCTTTTACCAAAATGCCAACACATGTTCTCCTTAAACATAGGCAACCATTCTTGGAATTCCATAACTTCCATTTTTTTTGTCATTTCGGGTAAGGTTGGCACTTACGTAAGTATAGATTTGTGTTAGTCAAGGCTTACATGACCTTGGGACTACCTGCATATTATTATTATACTTTTATCTCTCACATTGAGAAAAAAAGGGCATTTCTGCTGGTGTACTGTAATTCTTAGTCATTAAGGGAATACATAATATGGTGTTGTCAGGAGGTATTCCTTAAGCCCCCGTTTCTTGATCCAGCACAAGGTCGAGGATACTCGCTAGTTTGATAGCTTTCCAGTACCGTTTGATATAGAACTAGCTACAATGCTGGCTTAACAAGCATGATAGCTATTATTCTCGCTGGGCTACTTGATTCGTAATTGATGCGGTACTAGTTTGGTAATAGCTCCCAGTAGGACCTAGTAGCCGTTGACCAATCACGTTAGCTTTTACAGTCGCAGTGCGATCTTCACTTTTTTTAAATCAGCGCCTCACTTATTCGCGGGTGTTACGCACTGTTTGGCGGTGAAATTGATGTGCGTTGAAAATGTCTCGACAATCCCTGCTTTTACTTTTGCAGCCAAAAGTCATCTTCTTTCATGGAAAATTTCCATTTTCTTTTAACAGTGAGCGACAGTACCACTATTGCAAGCACAAGTTCAATGATTGTGTGAAACCTTCTAGTACGGCTTATATCATACTGGGTTCCATCCTCAATATCAAGTACCAGCTAGCACACTAGGTCTTGTGCTCGATCAACCATCCTGTGAAACGGACTTTAGCATTCAATTTAAATGAGTTAATGCATTTAATCTCTGTTAACTCGAGGGAAAGCTTGCAATGTAGGCAGTCCTAGAGAGTAATCTTGGGATGTGTAAGAATCACTTCGATCATTTTGTCTCTTTGGAAATGTGTGGAGAAGGCTTGTGTGACTCCCAAGTGCTAAGTGATATCTTTATGCACGTACCTTTATTTGTACAATGCTCTTTCCTTTGCAGCTGTTGCAGTAATAATATCCATGAGTGTTGTGCTGCTTCTTCGAGTGATAATGAAGGACTACATAACGAGGCCTCATGTGCCGTGTGGAAACATCAATCAATTACTCTCCGAAGAGAGCACCGAATACAGTACTTCTCTCGTAAACAAAACAGACTGATATCATGTTCTATGCGTGCAGCTATGTCCCTTCAGGGTTGTTGGGAGTCGAACTTATCTCCTTTTGAGTCGATCGAGTAATTTTTCTGTTTGCGAAATGTGTCAAGATATGCACCCTGATTGAAAATGTCGAGGTGAACGGCTACCAACTTGCCAAAACATTGGAAGTTAATCAGTCTGCGTGACAGTGGATTAAGTGGAGGGAGCAGTTTTTATATATTGCAATTTAAAGTTTCTATCAACCGTTGATATGATGGCATTTTACAATATTTACACATTTTTCATTGGAAAGAAAATATTTTTTATTCATGTATCAACCGTCATTCCTAAACTAATGAAAGATGAATGCATTACATTAACGGTGATTCAGATGTATGTATGTATTTATGTAATGAAACTTATGTGTTACGGAAGATGATCTCTATTTGATCGGGTGGGGGGTGAAGTTTCATCCTGGCATGTTGTCCAAACAAGTGTACCCAAAGTATATTTTATGAAATCGTTTGTGTAATTCTGCTTTGCACACTGAGCTTATTTGAATCGCCAGCCTCTTGCATTGGATGCTGTGGCGCACTGGTGACACCATTTGTGATTTTTCAGGTTTGAGGGATGTTTTGCTGGGAGACTATGTATTTAAATGTTGGATGGTTTTGAAATGTTGATCATTATGAGCAATAATTACGCCAAAGTGTCGCTTCTGTTTAAAATTATGTACTGCCTACGTATCTACCATATTTTTTCTGAATGATGTGATCAATTCATTGATTCATCTCTTGATTCTTGTGAGTGTCCAGGGTATTCACATATGTTTTCGTGCCAATATTTGGAAGGCTTTTTCTTTTGATCTGGGAAGTTCATGTGTTGATAACATCACAGTGCACCTGTGTATCTGTTAAATAGTTGATGCACATCTCAACCTAATCCTAAATGTGAATGTGTATTTATTTGTTAATGTTTTTATTCACATGAATAATTTGTTATAAATGTTCATGCATGTGATTAAAAAGATTATTTTATGAATGTTTTTCTATATTGTTCATCTACTCAGCTCAACTCCATCTTATACCATCGAGCATTTGTAATTGGAATTAAAATATATTATTTGTTGATATATTTTTGTTATGATGATATTCTGTTTCAAAGATGTCTCTTCACAGCTTGACATTTCTCAGCTTACTTGTAGTGAAGCCACTCAAATGTTTTTGAATCAAATTAAATCAACTGTAATTGATTTTAATTTGATTTTATATGATATTATAAACTGGCTGATTTGATGTTGAGGTACCTACTTGAGTGCCCTATTCTTAAGGATTCTTTTCTGAGTTGCTGTGGATGGCAGGGTTTGCTGATTTGAATCTGGCTCCCTGCTTGGTTAGATATATTCTTACATCACTTGCTAAATGTAATTGAAAATTCTCAGGGTCTTATTTTTGTTCTTAGTACCAGAGGGAGAGGTCAATTTCTGAAATAGCTTAAATATTTTGTTTCCGTAGAGTGAGCAAATTTCATTTTCTAGATTTGAATATTTTTTATTTATTTATAAAATCTGAGGTGGGTTGATTAAAAACGAAATCCATCGTGTGTAATTCTCTTCTCTGTGTGATCTTTGTATCATTCGAGCCCTTAATGACGTGCAAAGGGCGAGGTTGGTTGCCCCATAGTGGGCATACTCGTATATCATTGAAATGGGCAAGCTGAATGAACCATTGATCGAAGGATTTGACAGAAAGCCATGAGTGCTGGGGGGGGGCTTCTGAGATTAGCTGGGTGGTGAGCAACGTTTTATCTTGCTTTGCCGCAATCTCGAGGAGGCACTCCTCCTCGAGAGCGTGACATCCCTTCACTTGTAATCTCGTGACCTCAGGTGTACATTCCTTTGTTTACCTCCTTCCACCTGTCACCATTGGCCTTGGGTGTGAACCAGGGATGTGACCTGAAAAGGCACTTTACGTTTCGCGCCGTACCTGGGAGGCACCCGAACTAGGAGTCCGAGCCTCGGCGTCGAAGGAGACCCAACCCTTCACTGCGAGTGGTTTATGGCACCAACTGACCAGTCACACTATAGTTTATAACTTCATTATGTTAAACATTAATCGCACAATCATGTTCATCTTTGTGTTGCCCTATTCAAGTTGATGAAAATGGTTTTTTAACCCTTTTCCTGCCAGCCGGCCGATATATTGGCCCACGTTGGATGTGCGAAAACTGCCACGGGCTGATATATCGGCCCAACTTTAAATACCTGAATTTAATGGCCTTCCTTTAAAAACCTGAAGAGAGCCTTGGAAATCTTCGCACATCCTACCTAAACGGGCTGGCAGTAAAAGGGTTTAATGCAGTTATACGATAGATATTAGCCATTTTACGTCCATCAGTAAACAAAGCCAGTTTAATGTACATAAAGCACCTAAAATGGTGAATATCTATCATATGACTGATGAAAAAACCATTTTCATCAGCGTGACTAGTGCAATACAAAGACGAAGTTCATTTTGCAATTTATTTTTAACTTTTAGAAGTTATAAACTATAGTTGCACTTGTCGGTTGATGCTATATACCACCCGTGGTGAAGGGTTGGGTCTCCTTCAACTCTTAGGCTCGGACTCGGAGTTCGGGTGCCTCCCAGGTACGGCATGAAGCGTAAAGTGCCTTTTCGGGTCACATCCCTGGTGTGAACCCATGGAGTGGGCTGATGTGCTCTGTGGGTTTTCCATGAATTTGGTAATGTGTCACGTCATTCCTGTTTATGTTACTGCATATTCATGTGTAATAGCCTACCTCGTGTATAGGTCAACCCCTAATGTTTCTATGAAACAATTGCATCTTTTCATATGCATATGTATCTCGTGTAGTCCTACTCTTTTAAGTTTTTCTCTTGTCGGGTAGGTACGTGGTATCTCTTGAACCCTACTGTCAGATTTTATATTATGGAGACTCGAGTTTAGGCTTTAATCACACATAACCAATAGGCCTTGGAATGAAGATTGCGCCACTCATGCAGCTTCTTTTATCAATTACGAATTATCCTTTTGGGTTTTGCTGCGTCTGTTTCATTTCTAAGAAACTCAATGTTTTCTCCTGATGCACTCAAAGTATGAGGAGCGAAACGTTAAATTTTGTAACAAACTAAAAACATGCAGCAAAACCCGAAAGGATCATTTTTTATTGAGTCAAATAGACCTATTGCAAAAAGAGTTAACCAATATTTTTGTAGTTTAATTCTACATTGATATATGTAGGACAAATTTTTTTAAAGTTCGCGAATCATTTTTTTGTGGTATTAGTAAAAAAGTCCCAATTTTTTGCTTCTTCTCTAGGAACTAATCACTTAAATAATTAAAAACCTGAAAAATTATTTGGTTTGATCATAATGAAATCATTGTACTTTATAGGCAAACATGTTGGTAGTGTAATAGGTACTAATTGCAGTAGGTGTGGTTAATGATAAATTCTGCGAAAGCATGCTAGTCACACAGACCAGTGTGCACAAAACCCTACTTTAATATAAAATCTTCATAAAATTGGTATCACACTGCATGTTTGCAGGGGTTGTCGTTTATGATATAACCACGACTGACAGCTTTAAATCAAGTACAAGTTTTCAGTTGTACGTTTATCCTGGGCTGTAAAAAAGTTACTTTAGAAAAACGATGATAACTTTTCCTTGGGTGATTAAAAAACATAATTGTAACTTAAGTAGTATATCTGCAGAAGTTACCATGATGTGTCGCTAGAAACTTGCGGTAGGAGTACTTTTGGTACTTCTTAATGGTTTACTTACTCAAATTTTTGTATTGTGAGCATATAAAGAAGAAGGAGAATAGTCTTTATGGATGGAGAGGAGTGGGGTATACGTCAAGCAGGCATGATGAAGCAGATAAAGATTTTCAGGAGCAGACATGAGATGTACATTATGATGAAAGGTTAGCATCAAAGTGTTATGGTGGAAAGGCAACATTGATTTGCCAAAAAAATAAAATATTCAATGAATTATCCAATTCTCAACTGAGATTCATTTCCTACTTAGGAGCAATTGTAATATCTGTACACGAGTTACTCTCACTCATTTTTTTATCGTAGAAAAAAGAACTTATCTAACAAGTAACTTATAGCATTCTGCAAACCATAACAGGATTCGATTATATAAATATTATTACTATTAATTTTATTATAGTTTTAATATATAAATATTTACATTAACATAAATTGGCATGTTCACACTATCCAATTTGAACTGAGCATTCGTTCACTGATCACCTACTTGCTCAAGGATATACCTAGTCAAATTAATCGTCTTGATGAGCTGATTAAAGATAAAATGCCAAACGTTTGTTTATGCATAATATGTTAACTTATTATTTACATATTTTTCAGTGACTCCCATAAGAAAAAACATGTAATGCTGCAGATTGCTTGGTTTCGTTCAGGCCTTTTTTTTATTTGCAAAATTGAATTAGAAATAAAAGTGGCACGAAATAGACGGAAAATTGATTAGAGATACTTATTTTTATTCCTAAATGTTGTTTTCCAGTCGAAATTGTAACAAATTTAATGAAATATATTGATCGATACATTTTACGTTTACATCAACTGGTTTCAGTGTGCCAGCTGGGGAATATTTACCGGCCTTTTTACATTTTTGAGTCATCATATCGTTCCTATAACAACCATGCTAATTGTTGAAGCCGAGATTCCGTATATTTATTTTCACTCGGGAACTAGTTTAATTTTAGTCTTTAAAATCCATGAAAGGGGATAGTTTACCTGTATTATGGTGATATGATTTGTAAAAACAAGGTAAGTGTGATAAACCTTTTTAAATATATTTAACTAAATATCTCTCGCATTATGTTTGATGGAAATGGTGACGACCATTTGAAATACAAAATACACTAAACTTAACTTCATACGACTTAACTACAAGAACGAGAGGAGGCACGTGATATCATAGACGAGCGAAAATTGTTATAACCGTGAAAAATAATTTAAAGGGATTGTTTTTGCACAATAAAATTTACTCTCAGAAGATAACGGTTTCTTATTTTGCTTTTATTAAGGTGTATATTTCACATCATCCTCTCCCTGGACGGTTTTTTTATGGCATAATTAATGAATTTTGAATGTCACACTTGAATGAATGCAATGAATTTCACATTTAATGCGAAAACTGAAGAAATCAAGCGTTTGTGAAACAAATTATGGTTTTTGAAATTAGTCGAGTAACGCAAGTAGTGTACAAAGCTGCCGACAGGAAACGTACAAGTCGGGAAATTGAGTCTCTCATGGCAGTAAGAAGTACTGGTTTTACTCACTTTGGCGCCGCCATCGAAAAAGACATTGGGAATTCGTGCGATCGGCACGTATTTCTCGGCGGTCAGTGATCATCAGTTCTTTCTTGCATCGTCAAAGACGTGGATGCCCACGTGAGCCGAGTTTGGTTGTGCTGTTGTTGTGTTGGAAAAGTGTGGTGCTAGGGCCTGGATTTCAGTTACCCTCGGACAGCATCTTTGGGATCCGTGTTTATGTGCCTTTAGTCTCTGGTTCATCGGCAGCGAATCTCCAACTTGGGAAAATAAGCTGAGCGACGAAAGGTCAGTTACTATTTAAGACAACCAATTTTAAGGCCTTGATTTTCCAATGATCATTCCTTGCTCGCTTTCTGTCCTCTGAGTTGGTGTTTGTGCCGTTGCTGAAGATTTTGCTAATGGTCTAATGTTGCTCAAACTTCAATTCCTCATCTGGATACGAAGGAAGAGTAATTTTCTTTGATGCAATCATGTTGAAGTCTTGCGTTACTTGTTATCGCTTCTATGCGAGCAGTGTGTTTTGAATGTCGAGGTCAGAAATATCTCCGTAATCATATCGTGTTGCGTTATTATAGTGATTGTTTACGTAAAAACTTTGATGTTAGGCACTCGCTCCAGCAGGAAATTCGTGTGACTTTTATCCCCTAGTTGTGTTAACCTTGATGGCTTATGTTACGACAAGATATAGTTTACAATTCATAATTGGTTATCCACGTAGACAGTTTTCTGATATAATCTTTTTCCTGCAGTATTTTTTGTGTATATGGTGTCCTCAAATTCAGCGGTAATTCTAAACCTGTTCATGGATAATACGTTGGCTTAGTTGATATGTAAATTCAGTGAACCACCTGTTCCTCGTCTTTATTTCTCCGCAGCACTGTAGTGAGGTTACATGCCTCTTGTTTCTTTCGCACTAAGATCTTCCCTTTTTTCTTTTCTCCGAGGACGAAACAGCCGGGCATTTTAAATGTTTTGATATGTTTTTTGCTTACTATCTCTGCTGCTTCACGGGTCGTACGTTAGTGCTTCAGGAATAGAGGATTATGAGGAGGAAAGAAGAGTGCTGTTGATTTAAACTCCGCTAAAATTATTCATTCGGTGATGGAAATGCAGGTATATATCGTGTGTATGCTTAACCAACACAATTTAATTGTACAAACAAAAAAATCGTAATAATTCATTCTGTCCTTTTTTAACTTACTAGTATTAACCTTGTACTTCAATTTCCACGAAGGCAACATGACTTGACAACAACCCTTAGCTTGAGAAATGACATATTAAAAAACTGACAACGGGATAAACAAATTCAATTGTGCAAACATTATTGAATAATTTGTCTTGAAATTATGGATACTTACTTGGTTCTGCTAGAGCTTTACATTGTTCAGGTATGATGTATGTACAACATTGTTTGCATTGTTATTAAAAGTTGAAGTAAAGATTTTTTCATGTTTTTGAAGTTTTTTTTTTACTCAATTTTGATGCATTTAAGCTCATTTAATAGGCTTTTTTTAATACGCACAACTTTTGTTGCAAAGTTTTCCGGGAAAATCAGTTATTTTTTCTATAACACGTAAAAATAACTTTTTCTCATCTTAATTGAATAAAAAAAATTCCTACAATTTTTACTATGAAGCCAAAGAAGATACCATTTACTACCACTATTATTTTCGTAATACATTCCATCCATCAGGTATCAGTACTTTCATGTCAAAATGCTTATTCGACTGGTTTACAATTCTCTGGATCTATTTTGCATTACGATGTCCACGAGGTCTGGGGGGTCATTCTGTATCTCCCTACCGATCGGTAAGGAACCTCTCCATCCGGTGGTACGTCTCACCGACTCATTAGGGTGAGTCGAAAAACAAAAATTTTGGAATTTTGATGTACACACCTGGGAACAGTTGTGAAATGGGCTCAAACTAATGCTGTTTAAATATTAGGACGATCGAATAATATGTAGCGGTCTCCGTGAAATCACGACTTTAAAAAAATTAGCTATTTTGTAGAAAGACATGAAAATTGTAAATTTTAGATTCTTTAGCAAGAAAAAACGATTAATTTAGAAAAATATAACTTATTGGCAAAGAAATTTCACGAAAAAAATAACATGACATTACAGCTTCCAAAATCTGAAGGTGAGAAAATAAGAAAAAAAAAGTGAAAAATGCATCTTTTTGAATCATGACGTTGCTGATCGGTGTAAAAGGAGAATTACCTCTTAAATGTTAAGCTTTGGGGTCTTGAAGTTCCTCTTGGTCTGAAATTTGGACATAGCTTTCAGGGATGCAATCTTGGACACGATGACTCCCGTTTGACAACATTTTCAGGGTGTCCATAAAATGCATTGTTTTGTATCACTGGTTGAGCAGTGTTCAGTACCTGCTTTGGCTGAGCGTCCACGCGATTCATCAGATACCAAAAGTGCTTGGCTCCATTTATGCATTTAGGGTTCTTTTTTAATTCAAACCAAGCTGGAACATACACTTCTAAAATGTACTTTACAATGGTAAACATACTCTTAGAAGGTGCCTTAGTGGGCACATACAGGTGCAAAGTACGAGCTGCCTTTGTCAACCATCGAGAAGTATTGACTCTTCCCGAGGTTAAATTGGCGACATGAGTAGGACATGCACCGTTCCCAATAGCTTTGCTTATCCTCAAGAGATACTTCCGGTCATCGCTTAGATAATTTGAATCGACATCTGGTGCCGAGAATGGAAGTTTCTTGAACTTAGCAAGGGGTAATGTGTGGGCTATATCTAGGAGCTTCCCAATCGGTCCAGTGCATGTCTTAGGACTCTTCTTTGAGTCAACCACCGCTGTCAACACGTGGTGGAAGGAGAAGTTCATTCATATGGAGTAAACAAATGAGCCACTGCACAGCGTGTCCTACATTAAGTTCAATCAGACGGATGATACCACCTGAGTGACTGTTTCATCCGAGCCAATTGCCTTCAATAAAGTGAAATCTACGTTTTTATTCTAAAAAAATCCATGAAAGATTTCAAAGCTGTTTCAACACAACCGTCCTTTGGAGATACGTGGCCGAAGTATTTACTCCCTGGCTCCTCAACAAGGACAAAATGTTTCTCTTAAACACACCTCTTAAATATCTTGTTGTCAGTCGTCTCTTCCACGGCTATCGTGTCACGCTTTCCGTATATAAGTAAAGCGCCTGTAGCTTTTGGCCTGACAGATAATCATCTCGATTGGCCTGGAGACTTCTCCTTACTTTGTTTACTTGTCATCGCACTTTGCTGGAGTCAACTACGAGCTTCCTGTCATTTTCCGTCAATAGACCTGCATCACACAGGGTAGCGGCTTGGCTATTATAGCAGCGACACGAGGTGCAACACCTGTTATCACACAAAGCAAGCCGACTGATAGCAGTTTCAAGCGATTTTGTGACTGATTTTTTTGTCTTTGAGTCTTTGCTCTCTTCTGTTCCAGTCAAGGATTCTGAGCTCAATTCGGCAGATGCGGTTTCCTACTTAGAGGTGCTCGCGCTTGCTTCTTTCTGTTGGAGCACATTTGTGTTTCTGTTCACATTTGTGTTGGTCGCATCCACAGCACCAATCGCCACTTTACGACAATTCCTCTGATCGCGTAGGAAACCCCTTTCAATTAATGGAACTTTGACAGAGCATGAGCAAGAATAAGCGCCTGTGGTGAAATCAGACTTAGTAGAGATCGTTCACATACTGTTCTACTTTAGAAGGATTGTCATTCACGCGCCTCCACATGCGCCAGTATTTGTCCACGAGCCTTTCCAATGAACGCCTCGGTGTATTCCTTCGCGTATAGTGTGGCAGTGTGGCACTGATGCTAATATCCACACTTCTTCAACTTGTTCTGAGACGTGATCAGCAACAATGTTGACCGATGGATCTCTACTCACAATTTGGGGGTCCAGCTCAACTTACGCCATTCGATACAGCCTCAATACATCGGCAATGATGGCAAAACTCTCAAGTTAAGCTTCCGAGCTATGCCAAATATGGGGCACATGTTGGCACTTCGCCCCACTCGTGGTTCCTTCTGTTTTTTCCCCATAACTTCTCGTGCTATAAAACTGCTAGCCTATAGCGCGAAGTAAACAAATCCACCGTGAGACGGAACCAAAGGACAGCGAGCGAGCGTTGCGTGAACTGCGGCGGAAGGAGTCCGCGCTGTACGAGCGGGGGAGTGGGGGAAGGGGTAATAAAAGCACATAACTGCCCACTAACGCCATAGGTATGTGAAAGAACACGAACTGTGACAGCCCCTGGGTCGACTCTACCCGATGAGGCGCGCATCCCGACCCGCAATGATGCTGTGCATGCCCGTTAAGTTTGATTCCGTCAAGCAATTACCGTTTTTTTCCCGCTGATTTCCGTAAATCATAAATTCACGGAGACCCCTGAATATATTATTCGATCGTCCTAATATTTAAACAGCATTAGTTTGAGCCCATTTCACAACTATTCCCAGATGTGCGTATCAAAATTCCAAAACTTTAATTTTTCGACTCGCCCTGCCGACTCGTAGGGTACGATTCTGTTACGCACCCGATCGGCACGCGCCGGCGAGCTCCAGCATCACCACCGAGATATTTGTGGTCATGGATCATCAGTCAGTGGATCCAAACAGATCCTACCGACAGGCAGAAGCTGTCGGTGCCGTAGGGTTTTGTCCGATTTTTAGTCTGGAATAGATTTATTTGATGCTTGTAATAGTGACATAATTTGTTCTTAGGCTTAAGAGAGCGATTGAAAGTAATGCGATGCAAATAGTAATAAATAAATCCTCTTGTTTTTGTGGACCTTATCACTCTGCTTCTGTGATGTACAATAAATTACCACCTTCCATATAATCAAGGGTAAGGGCCCAGCCATATTGCTGCAGCAATGTTACTGGGCCCTTGGGGTTGCTGGGTGGCCGCAAGCAATGTTGGGCCCGGACGGTGGTTGGATGGGTTACCATATATACCTTCACCGTGGCGCTCTCGTCCCCTGTCTGCATGTGGCAGACAGGCATGGGGTTTGCACAATGGACCAAGAAGGTCTAAGTGCCCAGGCTCCTGACGAAGGCCCCCCCAACAACTATCTATCTCCATAAAATCAATCTACTAACATTTTTAGAAGTAAAGTTAATGCTTACCTTGAAGAAAAATGCTACTACAGTGTACATGAATATATGGAGTCCAAGGACACCTAAATAACTGACTGAATTGTAATGTGGTGTCTCTTTTATTTGTAATTTTGACGAAGTTATGTAGACAATTCTACCATGTAAGCCAATATATATTATTATTATTATCAATGCATTAGTCGAAGTTGTAGAAGGTAATTAAAGTGACGGCCAACAAGATAAACCTCTAAACAACTAGAATTCAGTGGTATTGCATTTTACTCTCTTGGTTCCTCAAAATTCTTTACTATTTGGCGCTCTCAAGTACCTACGTAAATAGCGCTACCCAACATACTCCATCACAGTGGCCAAAGAATCGTCCGTGGTGATCGAATGCCCATTATTGCGGTATAATTATTCTTAAATGGGCGATTCCCGTTGTAAGTTTTACAATTAATGACATTTTATTCATGCTGTCTCATACTTAAATGGCTCACATAATAAACTAGCTTATGTTTTCAGAAAATAGGCGATTTCGCACCATTGCGAGCATTATATCACTAACAACTTTGTTGGCTCTTCGGTCTCCATTTTCGTGGTTGAGCAAATATTACATTTTGAAGCATATTTTGCATTGAACTGTCAATTATCACGATATCCTAATACATTTCGGATTGATCTGTACAAATAATAATAGTGTGTTGCCCAACACAAGTAGGTACGCGTACAATAACCAAATTGTGCCGATAACAAAGCCTGTGATGTGCACTTAGACACGTGAGTACTGTTACGTGGCATGTAGTATATTTATTTATTTCTAATGGCCTTTTACATCGGGTGTTGTAACATATAACAATTGACGAACACAAACACTCATTTCCCGGGTGGTGAGAAATCCACTCAAGCGGGACTCGAACCCGCGACCCTCGGTTTAGCAGGCGGGGACTTGACCCCGTCACCACCGGGGCCGACAAATTGATTGGATCGGAAATATGACTGTTGTAATGTACATCACGAGCGCAAGTGACAATTTTTCTAGTGTCCCTCATTAATTATATTTGGCAAAAGAAAAGATTTCAGCAGATACAACAACCTGTTTTTGATTAATTTCTCAATCAGTGTTTCCAACACAATTGCAGACACACATGAACGACAAATTTTGCAGTTATGCTACACGTAAAGTTCCTGCGCTGCGTAGCATGCCTGCTAATTGGATTGAGAATGACTAATTGTAAGAAGTAACACAGGCTTTAGTGAAATTTTGGGCTCTTAATTGCAATTAATATGTATCTGTACCTTAATATGGATCTGTACTTATTAGGATATAGGTTCTAGGACAGCTAAGCGAGGCAAAGAAAAGTTTGCCGCTAGCATATGGGACCCTTACGAAGTACGACTAATCTCAGAAATAGATCGAATACAACGGAGAGCAGCAAGAATTGTAAAAAGCTGTTACGATGAACGTAGAAGTGTTACGGAATTGTAGAAGGAATTAGGGTGGGAATCTCTAATAGATCGAAGGGAGAAATACAGGTTAAACCTTTGGCGCTAGTTCGAAGCAAACTTTTTTTCCCGGACGTTCAACATATACTGCTAGAGCCAACGTACTACGGTAGAAGCGATCACAGGAATAAGATAAAGGAAATCGATTGCAGATCCGATATATTTAAAATGTCATTTTTCCCACGTACAATAAGGGATCATAATAGTTGCGATAGATCAATCATATGAAACTCCCACCCTCAATAGGTAGAGTAGAATCTTCACTTGTGCTTAATAACACAACATCATTATTAACACTAAACCCCGCTGGAAATGTCCGGCATTATTATGTTTTCTGCATGAAGTAGTGCCTCGTAGGATTCACGAATTAACGGTATTAGTAATGTCAACCAGTAGTTGTACCTTTACCAGTGTTATGCATGTTCATTTACGTAGCACTCTCCCAGTTTCCGGTTGGACTGTTCTCCTGACTGCTTTTTGGTGTCTGCGCCTAGCGCCAGGGGGAACGTGCGAGGTTCTGACTTGTTCTGGGACGAGTGCTGCATGCTTGGTGTGGAATCACCCCGTGCCACACACCCTAGTGGTGGCTTGCACGGTACTTCGTAGATGTATGTTCAATGCATTTTTTTAGTATGGAGGTAGATTTACCATGGCTACGCAAATGAATAAGCTGTGAATGTGCAAATACATAGTTTATAATAAATGAAATAATAATTTAGCAAATACGCCAGTAAAAAAGACAGAAGTAAGTAAAAAAGGTATTTCATTTTCCTTCGTACTGCTTCGTCCTTCCGTACTTCTTCGTTTGTCCATGGGAGCGATGAGAATGCGAAGGATTCGGACGTCTTTCGAGGTGGTGTTCGTGTAATAAGGGGTCCCGGCCAAGCAGCAGAAATTGCTCCCAAAAAAACGCAGATATATGTAAATGCCCAGATCTATGTTACCTTGTTATGTTTTTTGGGTGATACCTGAAAAACAGGAGGAATATTATTTTTTAATAGGGAAATGCTCTTAAGAGTACTATCGATTGCTAAAGTCATATTTACCTACAATTGCATGGTTTTAATTCTAAACATGCCCATACTCAACATTTCTAATGTTTAATCATCGATGAAAGTTACGATATTCCAACATGACTGGTTCATATCCCGGTACGAATGAGCGAAATCTATCCTCGCCGTTTTATTAGTTTCAATATTGCTGGCTTTCAATTTTTCATATAGGCCTCATGAAGCGGTTTCTCACTATTCAGGTTCCCTTTAGTTTTATGTCCTCGTTATCACCCAGCCAATAGTAATAGGATTTTCTGTAGGATGCTAATGAATGATGTCATCATCATCTCGAGACGTGAATCTTGGTGTCCGCTTCTTTGTCGTCTAGCCGTCGTCTCATCCCCTTCTTGTAGCGTATTAGCCATAAATATACTGTTTCTATTCAAATGAATTGCCCTCGATACTTGAGGGACAGTTTAGCTTACCTAAACTCTATCCCATTGATTTATACTGTCTCTCATGGACTTATTGGAATTTTGTGAATATCCGCGGAAGTCGTCGTAGAAAAAATAAAAGTGTCTGCAAAAGCAAATGCACTCAAATCCGCATCCTATCCAACATACATAGTCTTTTAGCGATAAGCTGCCTGTGGTCTTACCTACGCAGTTTTTCTAAAGAAAAACTGTTTCTCAATAACTGGTTTCGGTTGAGCCGTAGGAGAGAATTTAAGGTACTTTGAGCGAAAAATCACTTCACGAAGAATTTGATGAATTTGGCCTCATTTTAAAGAAACAACTCTCATCTTTCCAATGATATCAAAATATAAACACCTTGCCGAACTATTTTTCGAGCAATTTACCTGAAAATGTAAGCTGTTTTACATGGGATAGATTATGACTGTGCGCTCCAGAGGGAGAATATTGAAGAAGTTAGGAATTTACAACACCTAGATTTCGTCAAAAAACTAACGGTGTAAAGATTGCATGTTTTCTCTATTTATTTATTTAAAAATAATCTATTACTCACCACAGTAACTATTACAGAATCGCAAAAAACCTACTGTCTTGATGGGTTTTCAGCCGTACGGCCGGAAAAAATGAGTCAAGTTAGAGACTTATGTAGACATTATAGTTTAATTACTGAGAATTTTGGTCATATACAACTATATCATTGCGCCATTAATATTACAATATTTATTTCGTACTTCTTACAGACGCTGAAATCAAAGAGTAAAATTTGAATATGGTCTCCACTATGACTAGGGATCTATCTCGCTCAAACCACCGTAAATGGAGCGTCTCAAATGCGTACAAAGTGCGAGGCTCCTTGTATGTGCGCCTCCGTTCTCGTGGACAGCGCGTAATACGCTCTGGGGGAGCAGGGCGAGCGGCCGGGAATCCATCAGCGATTCGGACGATCAGTCCATCACCTTACTGCGTTTGAATTTCCCTCGTCGTGGCCGAGACCTAAGAATAATATGCCATCAGAAAGGAAAGTGATTTTCCCCCGAGAGCGATAGTGGAGACGCTCCGTTTGTTGGGAAACTTTTTTCCCCCATAGTACTAGCTACGTTTACACGTAGCAGTCGACTGCTATGACAGTCGACTGTTAAGCTCGACTCGCACGTGTGAACACGAACTGCGATGCGAGTAAGAGTCGATAGGGGAGTAGGTCGAACGTGATCGAACATGGATTCGAGCTATCAGCGAAGTAGAATCTTTTCTATTTTGAACGCAGTCAAGCCATGTGTATCGCAACCATCGAAAGCAAAAACATGGCGGAGACCGGCAATTACAAAAAGCTCGTAAGGAAAAAGTTGTCGGAGGGAGAAACATTTAAATTTATTGAGAGGTACAGACACCATGAATGCCTCTGGAATGTGAGGTCGGACTCGTACAAAAATATCAGTGCGAGGAACACAGCCATTTCAGATTTGGAAGTATTTTTTTCATAGACATTCCTTGAGCAATCTTATGTTGTCGTTCTCATTTCTCTGAGCTTCCAGTGTTTCCGAAAAAAGTTTTGTTTTTGAAGTATCGCTAAATCTCGTTCTATACACGCATTTGTAAATTATCAACCTTAATATTTATTGGTAAACTTCATAAGTTGAAACCTTGAATGACAAGCGAAATTAGAAATAATAATAATATGTAAAATAAAAATTAAGGCCTTCATAATGTCTTCGTAAGCCGATGCCTTGGGCAGGCAGTGAAACAAAAAACAGTATTATAGACGAGACAAATTGTCGTTCATTTCATATTATTAGCGATATACTTGAATAAGGGAACCTACCCATAATAAAATCTATCCTCTCTTTAACTACGCATGCAACGTCTAATCACTGTAAACCATATCGGTCGTGTTTCAATATTTATTCTTTAATATTGTGTGTAGATGGTGAATTCGTGATCCCTCGACGTTTTCCCTGATTCAACTGTTTTCCCATGATTCTACAGGAACTCTTGGGACATTTTTATGTTGATGATAGTAGCGATATATCGTGATCGAGCGACTGTCATAGCAGTCGACTGCTACGTGTAAAGGCGGCTTTACACATGGAAGTTGACTTCTATGGAAGTGGCGAGTGCAGCGAAGTATCGATTTATATCGCTACTTGCAGGGCATAGCTCTGCTTACACATTACTTTCGGCTTATCCACAAATAAATGAATAATAGAACTAAGGAGGCGAAAGGAGGTTAACTCAAAACAACGAATATGGCGTACCAAGTTGAAATGCAAAGAAGAAGACTCTTTTAGCCGTAGCTCTTTTGGAGTTGGTGAATGGTCGTCGACCGAAGAGAAGACGATGTTGTTGGGTGAAGGAGCACCTTGTAAAAAGGGCTGACCTCTCCCTAGAAGATAATCTTTTACTCAAAATATGCCCAGCTTATGTTTTCAAATTATGTCCATCATGATCTCAAAACATGCTCAGCAAAAGGTTGTGACCATTTATCCCCCTCATTACATGCATTCTATTACAATGACTTTGCAATATAACTACTTATGATGTACAATTACTCTCATTTTAAACTTTATTGCCTTTCAATACAGATTTACTTGCTGCCTAATGAGCTGGCACTCCCTTTCTCCATCCACTGAAACTACCTTTCCGTCTAAAAAAAACTCCCACACCACACTTACCAGATTTGATGAACCATTCTAGGCCATATAACGTCCCCGCATTCACATTCGTTGAGCCAGTCAAGCTTGGAGGGCAGGAGGCAATGACAGGGTTAACCTATTTACATACAACCTCATGAAGAATGCCTTCCCCCGTAGGTAATGAAATAATTCAGGCTCATTTCAACACTTTCAATAGATAAATTATAATGTACAATGAAACATAGGTATGGGCACACAATGGAAAAATAATAATAAAATCCATCGACAAGGGCATAGCTCTATTCTTTCACAAAACACTATCACAGTCTTTTTATCATAGCCAAATTATGAGTTCCATAAGAGTGATGAAATACGTATCTCTCGGCGAAACCACTTACTTGGTAATTAATCTGGCTATCTTAATTAGTGGAAAAACTCCAGAAAATCTTTGCGTATGCTAAATGGACGACGAGATTATACACAAAGGACTGCGCATAAATTACGCATGGAAAATAACGCCACTAGAGCAAAAATAAACCAATTTGTCGCTCACATCACCCGCATTACTTCAAACAACTGTTTTAAATGATATTGCAGTAAATACTTCTGGTTACTAACTTGATTTATCGGGAAACAAAGCCACAGAATTGTCACATCTGAAAGTAAACAACGGCGAATCACAAGTCTGTGGACGTTCAAAAGTGAGCCTACGCGCCTGCGAAATAGTTCCGTCGTATTGTGTAATGAATCCTGTTTCAAACTGAGTAAATAAGAGTATCAAGCTAATTATTAATTGAAACCAGTTGAAAGACATTTTTGTAAGGTAATATCAACACAGCTTTTAATAAATTACTAATTTAATATATTAACCAGGCAGAAAATTTCACCGGAAGTTTTGCAATACTATCGCTGAATTGAAATGCTACTTGAAGGCAAAATAGAAGCCAGTCTATTTCCTTGCAAGTGCGAAACACGGTCGATTAGTTCCGCTATCGACCCCTACTGCCATGGAAGTACGTGCTTACACATCGAAGTACCACTTACAAGCGACTTGCAAGGTTACTGTCATGGAAGTAACTTCCATGTGTAAAGCCGCCTTAAACCCAGCTTGACCTGTGCGATCATTCGATTAATTGAATCGTCGATTCAATTACTTTTACAATTGATCGATTACATCAGCACATCGATGTGGATTGCGGTAATTGACTCAATTGTCTATTTTTTCCTAGTGTCAGTTGTTGTTCTATTGTCAATTGTTATTCAATTCACAATTACTGTTCATTATTCGATAAATTAACGATTATTGATGCGCTATAGATTGCATGCATATTAGCATACATATATATTTATAAATGTAATGATTTCTGTCCAGCGTGTCTGCCACTTAATCTCGCAAAGACGGCTGAATAGAATACTTAGAAAGTTTGCATTTGGGTAAATGAGTGTACTGGACGAACGTAAGGCTATATTGAAATTTCCTCAGGGCCCCTACATTTCACTGTGATAAGAAAAGCATTGGAATCATTGGAGAGGTTGACGTTTTTTGCCTATTTTAAAAAGACCTTTTATGATATTTATTTATGATACCGGGCTGAAATTTTCACTACCTATCGAATGGCTGAAAGAACCTATTAATATTATTAATACTTATTAAAAGTATTTAATTCTTTCGACTATGTTTTACGTTTCGTTTTTGCTGAAAAATTATATTTCAATTCCACATATCAACTTTTCTCCTATTTCTACGATGTCATATATCCTTGGCAACCTGAGCAATGGCTACGAGTGGGAAATTTTACCCTTGCCTCTAATGGGTTACATTTTATGAATAAATTATTAGAGAAAATTTCAGTAGGGTATTTTGTACCCGCGACCTCTCCTTGTGCATTTAACGGTTTTTTCAGAGCATCTGCATTGATCTCGTCGCATTGATTCTTATAATTAGGGCCAATCGGTATGCTTAGTATATCGCTTACTACGTAGAATATTGCACGCTGCTACAGACCTACGAATTAAACCTTAATACAGTCCTAGAGCTCAAGAAGGATGATCGGGGTTCCAATGGGTCTCTAAGTCCCCTAATCACTGCCTTCTTCTATTTAGCCTCGGAATGAATGAAGTAATGAGTCGTTAATACCGTTTTTTTTTTGCTCGTAGGTAATTATTTAAAATTAAAATATGGGGTACCTATATTGGTACTGGAAAAAATCTCGCTGAAACTCACTTAAGGTAGAAATATGCTCTCGAAGTATATGGCGATCTCCTCCCCCCCCGGTGCGACACTGGAATGCTTAGTTAGTTTTTCTGTTTTAAGAATAAATAATTTCATTAAAATAGCTTAATATGTTGCATAATTAAGCGAAAAACAGGCAATTTCCACGAAGTAAAAAACTAAGATGATAAATGAGAAGTCAGTTTCTTCTGTTTGAATAGAACTATGTATGTACTATGCTATTTTTCACTTATATTTCTGCCGTTGAGAATCAACGGGCATTTCTGCTAGCAATGGATAAAATCCTATATAGATCACTGACGATACGAACGAATAAGTATAATATTTAATAACTATAAATATTCATTCAACACCCTGTGCAATGCATTCAAGTTACTTTAATAATTTTATTTGTTTCAAATACGAATATTGATGAGAAAATAAACGATAGTGAACAATATTTTTAACAGCTTACTCAAATATTATTTCTATACTAACAATATTAATTTATTTCGGGCAATAAAACCAGTTTACAAGAGTATACCTTGCTCTCATTACACGGTGAAAGATACATAGTAAAGACCATAAAGCAAAAATGTAGACTATGAAATACATCTGACATAAAAATACATTAACACTTTGTATTAATAAGGAAGTAAACATGAAGGGTAATTACTCATGAAGAAGGGGTCACATCCTTGTACGTCTACGAAATAGTTCAGGATTCAATTTCCTAATTTTGTTTTTCATTACCGAGAAGGACCCATTTAAAAAGTCTATACATGAGTACATGCCTACTACGTTGGCGTCACTTTGTAGTTAATAAATATCTCACGTCTTATTTTGTTGCACAAATACTCATTGTGGTGCTTACAATTCATATAAAATAGTATGCGATCCTCCTCCTTTCGACATCGTTGATTGTTGTTGTTTGCTGCGGTTGTCAACCGTGAGAGCACTAGACGGCTTCCTATTGGTGGGAATATTTCATGCGACCCTCGGCTTCGGATATACTCGGGAAATTGAGAGGTAGGAGTTAAACCCAACCGACGGGAACGTGCATACAGAATCGCCTGAGAAGACTCCGTCGATAGCGGAGACCCAGTCGGTACGGAATCATTGCCGTTCGGTGGGATAACCGATCGGTACGAAACCGACAAAATACGGAATGACACCCCTGAAGTCAATTCGCGAGGTATTTGCTCGGCGGGGATGTATTCAATTGACAATTACCTTTTGCCGGTACTTGTTGTCATTTCATATTTCTTCCTGAATATTTTGCCACAATAACTATGTTCTTATGATCCACACCATATGATTGTGGACCGCACATCCACGCGAGTTGAAATCCCAGTCGGGTAAAGTGTACATTTTCTGCATTTTTTTTCCCTTTAGTGCATCGCGCGAATATGTTCGCGATAAGGGTAATGGGGAAAGCAGTGAGATCCATTTAGCTGCGATGTTGCGTCATAGTTTCCCGAAGAAAGTTGCGCATGCGTGTTTACCGGAATGTGGTGGGTATATATGCCCATCGCCGTTTTCTGGGTTGTGTCTATGGAGTGCCTATCCCGTGACTCACACCTCGGGGGTAGTTCAAACATGTCACACAAGAATCATGTCTTTTTGCTTAGCTCGTCTTCGACGGACTTAGTTGGAATGCCTTCATGTGTGATGATGATCTGACCGTTTGCGACGCTCGTTTTTCGTCATTGCTTATCGGTGCTTCACGTTTGAACTTCTTCCACTGACGGCCTCGTCAATCAATCGAGTTATTCCTAGGAGCCGGTTTGCCCAAAGTTCCCGGCAAGCCACCACTAGGGTGTGTGGCACGGGATGATTCCACACCAGGCATGCAGCACTCGTCCCAGCACAAGTCAGAACCTCGCACGTTCCCCCGGCCTCTAGGGGCAGACCGAAAAGCAGTCAGGAGAACATCTACAAAATACCCTGCAAGCCACCTCATGGGTGTGTGGCAGGGGGTGAGTAATCACCAACATGCATTACACTATACCCTAGAGTTAGTGTAACTACGACTAATTATGCATTAGCATAAATCGCTAATGCTTGTTACGAGACAAAGCCTCACAAGCATGCACTACACTACAGATATTATCACAATGGAGAGGGACTGTTAATATATATGTATTTTACAACTACACAAATGGACAGAGACTCAAGACTTATGTAGAAAACATGCACGGCGTGCTGTTAGTACTAGGTAACAGATAAGGATTCAAGTATTAGGAGTACTACTACTACTAAGAGCTACACAACCTATCGACAAACCCAGATAAAAGTCTCATTGGCCGCTGTTATGGTCCCTTATAGTTCGTGGGAAAAATGACATTTTAAATCTGTCCGTTCTGCAGTCTAGTTCCCTAATTTTATTCTCATGATCAGATCTACGGTAGTATGTCGGATTTCGTAAAATATTATCAACGTCGTCAGAGAATAGGCCAGTTTGGAACTTGCATAATAGATTTGAGTCTAAATTTTAATCGACGGTCTGAAAGCGTTTCCCATCCCAGTTGCTGCAAAAGGTCAGTAACACTAACGAGATTATCGTAACGGCCTTTAACGTATCTTGCCGATCTTCGCTGCACGCGTTCTAACAGTGCATAGTCAAACCAGAAACTGGGAGATTGCTACGTAAACTCAGTATGCAGTTTACTGCTAAAGAGGCATCTAGTGGTTAATATCACTAATACTATTAATTTATGAATGCTACCACGTACTATGTGCTGCATGCAGAAAACAAAATAATGCCGGGCATACCAAGCGAGGTAAGTAAGTTTATGTGATATGTGCCTTTTAACTTTTCGAAGCGTTTTTAATCCCTGGTTAGGATCTCTTCACTGAAGGGATTCGTCCAATCGGGTCCGAGGTCATGATCGTCCGAATGAATGACTGCCACCGACCTTCCAGACGGATTTGCCCCGCTCCCCCCCCCCACCACTTACACTAGAGTGGGGGAGGTGCTGGCGGCTCGCGAATGTGCGGGTAATTGCAGCCCAGGGCGCTGCCGTCGCGCGAGGGGAATATGATGACGCTGATGACTGTCGCTTTTGTGACGTGCCCTTCACACGTGCCGTTCCGCCGGAGGTCGTGGTTTTTCCAAGCCCGCCGCGCGTTTCGTGAATGTCGTGTACTGCGCGCGATATATATAACACAGGGGGGTGCGAGTCAGGGGCGTCGGCCTTGAAAATAGGGAGGCTGAGGACGGTAGTGTAATTGTGTGCTTGTACATAATATAAAGGAAATATGCTGAAGAACCAATAGATTTACAATGTCATTTTTTCCGCATACGATATCGGATCATAGTAGTGCGACACGGAGAACATCATATTGGAACCCCACTATATTTCCAGGTCCGACAGAAACGATAAATTAAGAGAGATATTTTGCCGAACGGATAGGTATGGGAATTCGTTTTTTCCCCGAACAATAAGGGACTTCAATAAATGCTAGGCGTAATTTCATTAGAGCGTTTTTTTATATGTAAACGGCTGGTGTCCTAACACCCCCCGCCACACGCTTATTGAGGCGGCTTGCGGGGTAGTATGTAGATGTAGATAAATATTTGCGATAGATCAATCATATGAAACTCCCACCCTCGATAGGTAGAGTAGAATCTTCACTTGTGCTTAGTAACACAGCATCATTACTAACACTTCAGACCGCTTGATATGTCCGGCATTATATTATTTTGTTCTCTGAATAAAGTAGTATCTCGTAGCATTCACAAATTAATAATATTAGTAATATTAACCACTAGATGTGTGTATAGCATTGTTCTGCATGTTCATTTACGTAGCACTCTCCCCGTTTCTGGTTGGACTGCGCACTGTTCTCCTGAGTGCTTTTTGGTGTCTGCGCCTAGCGCCAGGGGGAGCGTGCGAGGTTCTGATTTGTGCTGGGGCGAGTGGTGCATGCCTGGTGTGGAATCACCCCGTGCCACACACCCTAGTGGTGGCTTGCACGGTACTTCGTAGATATATGGTAACCGTGCGTCTTTGTGTTGCGCTCCTCTTCTGCCATCTACAATACTAGTGGGCACTAGTTTTGTATGAAGGAAACGTCTTGTATGTATCAGTTCGGGAGTGTACAACTGTACATACCTCACTCATGTTGCCGCTGCTATCGGTTCCCAGAATCTAGAGTAGGGTCATATATGCATATCGTCCGTATTGTACTGAATCTCACATGATCTTAAAATTGTCTCCAGTGGCTTCCGTCAGAAGTGCTACGACTCTCTGCTCCCTCAAAACTGTTATTATCGATTTCCGTGTCTCTCTCTTCAATTTTATTTGGCATAATTTAAATCATTCTGTAAAGTGCTCCAAGTGCTCGCTTCCAGATGTTGCCCGTCGCTAGAGGGGATCATATAACATCTCTCTCTCTCTCTTGCACTTTTTTATTCGAGGACCCATTTTTTGCAGCCCTCGTCTCTTTAAGGTTAGTAGTTTGGGCGAGGTATTTCCATAGTCACAATGGCGACCATTTTCGAATTATTTTTTTTTGTTTTCAGCGTCTGTAAAACGTACTAGATAAATATAGCTACATTAAGGACGCAAAAATATAGTCATATATTTAAAAAAAACTTCTCAGTAATTAAAATGAATATTTCGACTAAGTCTCTAACTTGAATCATTTTTCCACGCCTTACGGCTTTTTTGCGATTCTGTAAAAATTACTGCGGTAATTGATTAATTTTTATTAATAGTCAGGAAATCGTACAAACTACACACCATTAGTTTTTGACGAAATCTAGGTGTTGTAAGTTCCAATTTTTTTCAATGTCCTCCCTCTGGAGCGCACAGCCGTAATCTATCCCATTTGAAAAACAGTTTGTATTTTGTGGCAAAATGCTCGAAAAGTAGTTTGGCAAGGGGTTGATATTTTTACATCATTGGAAAGATGAGAGTTTTCTCTTTGGAATGAGGTCAACTTCATCAAATTCGATTTGCGAAGTGTTACTTCGCTCTTACTACCTGAAATTGCAGCGCAGGTGTTAGCGGCCCTTGTGCGTTCTCTCGCCAGCTGATGCGGCGCTCACTTTGTCCGTAACTTTCGCTCCGATCGTGTATCTGGGTTAAAAATAAGAGATCTAAGACTCGGCAGTCATTCGGGCGGGATGGCCGATCCGTGCTATTCTGTAACCACTCTCTATAGTGCGTTCCACATTTAGTGTGGTCTCTCTCTCGTACGGAGATTCGTTTCCCGTTTAAATCTTCGTGATGTCTGAGGTGCGGTGTTGCCAATAGCAGCGAGAAAATTAAGCTAGTGCTATGTATTATAAAAAGGTATTTCCCTCGAGTAAAAAGGAAACGCTACATGTAACGGTGACATTTGCTATTCGATAGTGTTGTAAGTTAATAATATTTACTGGTGCAAATTTCATGAGTATAGGTCAAATGATTTTTTATTTTTAAACTTTTGCCGACGTTTCGGATGTTTATTCACCCATCTTCTGGGCTATAAACAATGATGTATGATGATAAATGATTGAAAGTTCTGTTTTGGTTACATAATTGTAAATTTACAGACATTAAATATAAAAAAATACATAGACATATTCAAGGTTGTTACCTTTAAAGTTTGGTGCTGTTTATATTTATTTACAATTTTAATTTGGTTGCTTGGATATATTTCTTTGTTGAAAAGTTATGTGTCATTTATTAAATTATGATAAATTTTGCTTTGACAAGTGATGTATGTTCTTTTATTGCAACTTTTTTTATTTCTGGATATATGGTACATTTCTTTGAATAATCTTTTTGATAATTTTGGTTCCGAGTCTAAAATTTTGGCTTCTTCGAAATTAAATGAGTGACTGTTTGTAATTGCATGATTTGCTAATGTACAAAGTTGAACTTTAGTCTTAATTGATGCTTTATGTTGCGAGATCTTATTTTTTTTAATATTGAGATGTTTGGCCTATATAGCTACTTTCACAGTCTTTACATGGAATGGAATAAATTATATTGCTTCTTAGCTGTATAGGCGTATCTCACTTTAAGTTTTGAATATATAAGTTTATGCTGCGTTTTATGGTTTTTATGTGCAATTTTATAAATTTTTTTTTTAATACCTTGGTAATTTTCTCTGATAATCCATTTATATAAATCATTCCCCGATATTGGTCTGTATTAGTGTTTGATACATTTGTTGTATTTATTGAATTGTGAGTATGTGAAGATGATTTTTTATTTGAGTGAACTATGGTATTGATTAATATTTTTGGAAATTGTTTTTTTTCTAAAATATGCCCAATTATTTTCATTTTTTTATCGTGGAAAACCTTTTCACTTAAACTTAATGCTCTAGATTTGAGTGCAATGGCCGTATTTATTTTATGTTTTAGAGGGTGGTGGGAATGAAAATTTAGATATCTATCTGCTTTATGCGGTTTCTTCCACCAATCTATTGTTATGGAGCCGTCAGAGTTTCTTTTAGTGATCATATCCAGAAAAGGAAGTTCATTATTTTTTTCATGTTCTATTACAAATTGCAATTTAGGATGGAAATCATTAAAATGTTGTAAAATAGTGTTATCCTGAATTTGATTTGGTATTGCTAAGTATAAGTCATCAACAAATTTGTAGATGAAAGGTATATTGAAAGGTATCTTTGGGAGCACTGTATCTAATAGTTCATGGTGAGATCTGCCAAAATGGTTGCCACCGGGGATCCCATATGAACTCCATTTTTCATATGGTATTGTCAATTCTTATATTGTAAATATCCCTGGTTTATACATAAATCAAAAAGTTCAAAAAAGTCTTCTTTGTTTATAAATGTATTTTTGTTTAGTATTTCCCAATTATCCATCACAATTTGGTTTACCAAATAAAGGGGGATATTTGTGAATAGTGATTTAACGTCCAGTGAGCAAAGTTTATAATTTAAAGGAATATTTTGTTCTTGAATGTTGGAAATGAATTTCGCGCATTCGTAAGTTGGGCTGTTTACGAAACTTACAACTGGTCTCAAAGGATTTCCGGTTTATGGTCTTTAACTAATCCGTAGAGTTTTGGTGGAGTACTATTGTGTTTAATTAATTTTAATTTTGTTTTAAAATCGATTTTCTTCTCTTTGAAAAGTTTTTTTACCAGAGTAATTACTCTAATTTGAAGTGATGTGGTTAGATTTTTATTTTTGGGAACTACAGTATAGATTTCGTTATCATCAAGTAAGTCGTGTATTTTCTTGTATTTTAAATAAAGAGGTTGAGAAAAAATACCATTTGAATAATATTTACCTACATTTCCGCGAGGAAGGTAGCTTTTTTGTGTTATCTTGAAGTTAATGGTTTGAGGCGTAACTTTATGGAACTCCTTCATGATTTAAAAGCGAAAACTTTGTTCGTTCCACGTAAATAATGTTGATGCCGACCTAGGTTTCGTCGCAGGGCGACATCATCAGGTCTGACATCATCATGACGACCTGATGATGATGTCAGACCTGTTGGGCGACTCTGGGACGCTGGGCGACATCATCACGACCTGATGATGTCGCCCAGCGACGAAACCTAGGTCGGCGTTGAAATTATTTATGTGGAACGAACAAAGTTTTTGCTTTTCAATCATTGCGTTATCTTATTCACGCTACTGTCAACAATCTGTTCCAACCTTCATATTAAAACCTATTGGGGAAGTTTCTTACGCATTTCTCTTTGCATAAATAAGCTTGTATTTGTTTTTGATTCAGTTTCAACGTTGTTATTTATGTCTATCTTTTAGGCGAGTAACTTCGTATTTTGTGATGTTGAAAGCTTTCACATGCTAACTTTCGTATCATAAGAAATATATCCGTATATGTTGCGTATGCATTTGGAATAAAACTTTGAATTTATTTATGGTGAAAGAGTTAGGACTTTTCTGTGATTGTTTAAGTGTATGTGGAGTTTTTATCGCATTGGCATTTCTTCGGGCGACTAATATCTGTCGCCTTGCAATATGCGCCTATTTTGCTACCTTACGCTAAGAAAAGGGTACCAGGAGGATTATTAGCACAAGTTTGAGCTTCTGGTTTTATCGTTTCTCCTTGGGGCAGGCCAAACTTTCGTAACTTATGGCAATGGAATATTATGCATGTAAATAACAGCGCAACAGAGAGTAATTTTAAAAATAACTGTACTGATGAAAGCGGAGAGACAGAGAAACGAAATGAATTCGAAGAGCTACTATCGGCGACCAAAAATGTGGGGACAAACCTAAAAACTTGAACTTAAGATAAGATAAAGTTAATTTACTCTGGGACTATATAATCCCATGGAGCACAAGTACATGGCATTTAAATTTATTTATATTTTAAGATGCTGATCAGATTTACCAAAAAAAACGTAAAGTATTAGCTACATAATGACATGCAGGAGACTTAATATTAGTGGTAGGTTTTGTCTCGGCAAAGATTACATAAAAAAATTAAAGGCATAACACTTACAGTGCTTTGTTTAAACAACCACTAATATTACATAATTTACAAAAAATAAAACAAATAAATAAGTAAATGTTATACTTTATATACTAATATTTAGAACATAAATACTATTTCAGAGATCTCTTGAATGCATACACAGATGACAACGTCTTTATATTCTGAGGAAGAGAATTCCACAACAATTCTGTAATCTTTGTAGAATGGCAATTTGTTCTTTTTTGGTATATTTGTGAACACCAGCGAGCAGTAATCTATATGTGGTCAAACTAAAGAGGTTACCAGCTTTTGGCGTAGCGGAAAAGGTATTAGGTGTCTGAATGATGAAAATGAGGTAAAACTGTTCATGGTATTCTAATTCATTTTTTTTTAGTCCGACGGGGCGATGCCACCTGCCTGACGTCCGTAATGAGGGTTATGGGGTCATCGGCGCTCCCAAGAGCAGAAGGAAAGCGAATGCGCGGCTTCTGGCGAAAAAAATATCCACTGCTCTGTGCCGTTCCTTTTACTGGAGGGCTTGCGTTTCCTCACGAGAAATATTCTTCATAAAGTAAGACACACATTGTCGACGAAGGGAGTAAGGAAGAAGAAAGAAAATCCAGCGAATGCACTCCAGACAAACCTCATCGAGAATATGTGACGAATGAAATCTTAAATCACCGTCACCATGCTGAGTCATCCATTTTAAAGGTTTGGAAAGAAAGAAATTAGGTACCGTTAGTATATACGTATTACTGGAACCGCGCGTGCCTGCCTGTCATCTCCTAGAAGAGTGGGCCAGAGCTTCGCCGAGAAGATACAAAGACTGTAGGGATGGCAACAGGGTCTTCGGAAGACAAAACGGGCGGGCGTGGGGAAAACAGATACCTGCGCCATCCAGTGAGGTTGCCTCTCCGACTCAACAGGGACAATGAATGACAAAAGACGCGAGGATAGTAGGGAGAGGCGAGAGCGAGGAAAATAGGAATCGCATAATTAAGCTGGGAGCACTTTTTTCGGCCTCACGTATGTACGGCGCACGTGCAACGCATTCAAACCTTCTGCAACAACTATAGAATGGCAATGGCTTTCAGACAGTCGTTTTGTGATTTCGACCTAATCTTGTATGCATGTTCCAAGACAGTCTACTTTCTGACGACGTCAAAGGCATTTTATGAATCCCGACATGCTACGGTAGATTAGATCACGAGACTAAAATTAGGAAAATGGACTGAAAAACTGACTGGTTAAAAATGTTATTTTTCCTCCGAGCCGTAAGAGATCAGAATAGTTGCCACTGGAGACTTAGTAATTATGTTTATCTATTGGTAGTGTAGCTAATTAGTCATTTGCTCCCTAATGCTAATTCTTAGCGTGATGCGTAGTTTTAACAGCATGTTTCATGTATCTCATAAATATTATCTCTGTGGTTTTATTTAGTTGCCAAATACTTACGCTAATACTCGTAGTTACTCGACTTTAATACACATAGTTTCTCTACTCTAATATTCATAGTTTCTATTAGCATACCTATGGTTTGGATTGTCTGTTGGTGAGATTTCATATCCAGACAGGTTCGGGCAGGCTTTTGATAATGCTTAAATAATCGTAGTTTCATTAACATAAGTGGAATATAGTGTGGTGAATGCTGTTCAGAACTCGTGTCCCTGCCACTCACCCTTGAGGTGACTTGCGTGGTATAACCTATTATGTAGATAGAGATAGGTTAAGGAAGTGAGACACGCGAGGCCCATGAGTCTTCTATATCGAGTCTAAAGGCCTGTTTATATCTACGAAGTACCGTACAAGCCGCCTCCAGGGTTGTATCCACACATTGGCTCGTCCCAGTTCAAGGTCTAAGCCCGCGGGGCTTCCTCCGGCCTCTACAAGCGCGCGGATATGTATGTATATGAGCTGTCAGTCCCGCGCGCGGCTAAACCAGTCACTGGAAAGAGTGCAACGTTGACAAACTTGTTTTCATGAAATGCACTTGTTAAAGATACGAATGCCAATTAGCGTTAGCAGTGCTATATGGTTACTGTGAGATATTGATTCATGTGGGAAACCACACCGCACGGGGTGAGGTGCTGGAAAAATTGATACCTACCTAAGTTATTAACCCCCTAGCACCAAGTCTCTACCTAGCGAGAGTCTTTACTATCATAACTGGGTCATATTAACACACATACATGAATTATTCATTTCTATTAATCATTGCTACAGTGTTTGATATGTAATAGTTGTATGGTTTGCACATTGAGAATTTTAATGGGCTTATCTTCGTGCATAAACATCCCATGCGACAACGACACACCGTCGCAGTATTCATTATAATTTACTATTTCCGCGCTAATGTCCGCCATAAAATGTGAATTCGGATCGGATATGAGATGTTAACAATTGTTTTAAAAGGGTAGACTACGTCCGTTGACCGGCCTTTTTGAATGCCGTACTATTTGTGAGGTGTAGGAGGTCAATTGTTGCGCTAATGCGTCGTACTCTTTCCAGAATAAGCCCTAGTTTAATTGTTATCTCTTAATTTTTAATCGGTAATGTCTGCAATTAATATTATAATGCTAGGGAAACGCGACTCCTCCTAAGCACTGAGTTGGTAAGCGTGCATGGACTCCTATGCCGTGGGTCACTGGGTCAAGTCCACGAGCATTCGTTTGTTTTTATCCTTGACGGGGTCACGAGAGACTTTTCCACCGACATGTGTGTCCTCATCGGACTTTTTCTCTTTGCACTTATCTCAAAAACCGTACTACAGTTTGGAAAGAGTTAATACCTTCACTTGTGAAGTGATGGACAGCTTATTTCATTACCTGCCCATCACTTCACAAGTGAAGTTATTAAGGTAGTTTGAGCGAAAAATCACTTCCCCTAGAATTTGATGACTTTTGCCTCATTTTAAAGAAACAACTCTCATCTTTCCAATGATATCAAAATATCAACCCCTTGCCGAACTACTTTTCGAGCAATTTGCCTGAAAATATAAGCTGTTTTACATGGGATATAGATTACGGCTCAGCGCTCCAGAGGGAGAATGTTAAATAAATTAGGAACTTCTAGCACCTATATTTCGTCAAAAAACTAACAATGTGTAGATTGCATGTTTTCTCAACTATTTAGAAAATATAATCTATTACTAACCTCAGAAATTTTGACTTAATCGCAAAAAAAACCTGCTGTTTTGAAGGGTTTTCAGCCGTACGGCGGGAAAAAAGTAGTCAAGTTAGAGACTTGTGTAGTTTTATTTATTTAAATACTGGTCATATATAACTATATCTTTGCGCCATTAATATTACAATATTTATTTCATACTTCTTACAGATGCTGAAATTAAAAATAAAATTTGAATATGGTCTCCATGATGACTAGGGAACTATCTCGCTCAAATCACCTCAACTGTTTCCGAACTGGAGCATGGTTCCCGAGTAATCCTGCGTGTATACTCTCCAATCTATCATACACAGCACCAGCTGCGTCTTTTAAATGCATTTTCGAAATTCTGAAGAGATTAAGGCATAGAGCAATGACATTCGGCATCGTAATTTCCGAGGTACGAATTAACCATTTATAATCTTGGAATTAAAATGCTGCGAGAGAATCAAAGTTCAGGGTTTGTAAATAACAGACGGAGTGTGCGGGACTTGGTATAATCCATCCAAAAACCTCGGGTGTTACTATATTTGCAAAATAATTAGAAATGTTACCGACAAAAATCAACATTCATTCATTTATTTCCTGCCCTGCAAGGGTGATCATCGTCATAGAAACAGTAACAGAGAAAAGCGTTACACCGAGAACGATCTAGCTATTAATAGGTACTAACGGCCTCTCTAACATTGGTAGATTACCTATAGTGCATTGCATGCTTGTAAAGCTTCGCCTCGTGACAAGCAATAGCGATTTATGCTAATGCATCAATGGTCGTAGATGCACTCGCTTTGGTGGGATTTAGTGTTGATGCATTTCGGTGACTGTTCACACCCTGCCACTCACCCTTGAGGTGGCTTTCAGAATATTTTGTAGATGCAGATGCTTTAATAACGACAATTACAACTATGTTTCAATCCACAAGAGTGTATAATCATAGTTCTAAACATAATTGTTATCGTCATTATTCATAATGGACTTCCACAACGTAACGCCGGTAAGGATTGAATTCATGTGGATGCTTGTTAGCTAGCGTGCTGGTTTCAGTATCGCACGACACTGCTCTCATTCTAGAGAGAGAGCATCCTTTCAAATCTGCTGGATCTCAAATATATAGTGTGATACCTCTACCTACCTACGCGGGCCTTCCCTCCTCCTCCGCTGCGCTTTTCGAGCGACTAGAGGTGTTCGCTGAAAGTTCCTTCCCGTCGCCGAATGGAAGACTCAAGAAAGAGAGATATCGGACGATCATGAGTGTTAGGAAGCGGGTCGCCGGAAGTGTCTCTCCTTCCCCTCCCTTCCCCTCCTTCCCTTCACCTCCCTGCGTCACCCCTCCCCCACCCCACCCTGCAAAACCCATCAGTTTGGAAGTCGAATTTCTCCGAAATTTCTCCGTCTACGCGCGGACTTACCTTTCTCACTTCACGTCGGCGTTGTCGTCTCACGTACGCACTGGATTATTGGATGCTCTCTGTTTCTAAGGAGTAATAAATAGGATTGGAGAAGAAAGAAGTATACTGGGAGAAGTTAAAAAGAGAAAGGCGAAATGGATTGGACAAATTTTAAGGAATAACAGCCTACAGAAATTAATAATAGAAGGGAAGAGAGGAAGGAGGAGGCACGGGATGCTGAGGGATATGAAAGAAGGAAGGAGTTATGCAGAGATGAAGAGAGAGGCCCAGGACAGAATGCTGTGGAGACAACGCTACCGTTGAAACCTGTCTGCGGACAGTAGGACACCAATGATGATGATGATGAGTAATAAGAATGGGGAGAGATCCATTCCAATCTCGCCTGGTTTATTTGCATAAATTACAGTTGAGGGTACTAAGATAAACTCTCTCTCATTTTACAGAAAAAAAAACATTCCCCAACTTCTTCTCCAAGCCGTCTTCTTCTTCCCCAAGCCATCATCTTCTCCAGACCGTGTTGTTTCTTCGCCAGGCCATCTTATTCTCCGGGAATACCGGTAGATCAGATCATGAGAATAAAATTAGGGAACTAGACTGCAGAACTAGTATTAGGGAGTACTACTACTACTAAGGGCTACACTTACTATCGACAAACCTAGTAGTTAAAAGTTCTTCTTCACACACACATTAGAGCGCATATCAGAGTGGCCCTCTTTATCTATTTTGCAGTCCTCATGGTCTGAAATAAATGGAAAGCGACGGCACTGTTTTGTCGCGAAGTCAGCAGCGAGTGGAAAGCTCCCGTTGTTTACGGAATAGAATTTGAGGATGTGTCTAATTAATTCCATCGCAAAAAGTTGCATCCGTCTACCTCTGCTCTTAAGTGTCCCTTAAGTGCAGATGATGAGTGGTGGGTGGGGGAGGGAGGGGAGGGGTTGCGTCACCTCTCTTCTTCGCTTCTCAGACGAGCCATCTTACGAGGAAGCTTATTGTAGTGCCTCTCGGAAATCTTTGTCTCGCCTGCGCAAGTCCACATCCTTGGCGATTTCTCTGTAGGTGACCGCATCGTATGCTAACAACCTGACTTTGCTGCTAGCCCTAGAGTTAATGCCTTGTAAGTGCATAAATAGGCAAGGACATGGGGCCGATCACGTTGCCTTGTGGCATGCCGGGGCGGGAAGTAATCATCGCCCAATGAAGATCGTCGACCACAGTGAGTGTGACTGTCTTCCGAAGAAGAAAAATTATAATTTCTTCCGGATTAGATCTGATTTGCGGAAAATTCCTAGGTTAAGATGAGTTGATTTTTATCATAAAGTAAAAAGAGCGTAGATAGCAACGTGCGAAATTGAATCTTGTTGTTTTTATGTGGAAAGTGATCCACTCAACATGGCTATCGCCCGCAAATTAACCATATATTTTTATAAATAATAGAATATTTTTTTTATAAATAGTTAACATTTTTCTTATTTTATAGATACATCATGATGGTACCGCGACTTTGCCGAAGGTTTTAGGCGCATTAATTGCACAGCTGATCCATTAAATATATACATCTACACCTACATTACGAAGTACCGTGCAGGCCCCCACTAGGGTGTGTGGCACGGGGTGATTCCACACCAGGCATGCAGCACTCCTCCCAGAACAAGTCAGAACCTCGCACGCTCCCCTGACAGCTAGGCGCTAAGACCAAAAAGCAGTCGGGAGAACAGTGCGCAGTCCAACCGGAAACTGGGAGAGTGCTACGTAAATGAACATGCTGAACAATTCTATACACACATCTAGTGGTTAATATTACTAATACTATTAATTTATGAATGCTACGAGATGCTACTTCATGCAGAGAACAAAATAATATAATGCCGGACATATCAAGCGGTGTGAAGTGTTAGTAATGATGCTGTGTTATTAAGCACAAGTGAAAATTCTACTCTACCTATTGAGGGTGGGAGTTTCATATCATTGATCTATCGCAACTATTATGATCCGTTATTGTACGTGGAAAAAATGACATTTTAAATCTATCTTTTTGCAGCCTATTTCCTTTACCTTATTCCCGTGATCGCTTCTACCGTAGCACGTTAGCTCTAGCAATATATGTTGAACGTCCAGCAAAAACACGTCTGCTTCGAACTAGCACAAAAGATTTAACCTGTATTTCTCCCTTCGATCTGTGAGAGATTCCCACCCTAAATAGCCAATGGCCGATTGCAAATTTTTATGACTTCAGTTTTCCAGTGTACTATCGCAATGTATGTTTCCGTCTATTCTCCTCTTCAATCAATGTTTTTTTTACATAAATTGTAGGTGGAGTGGGATCAGCTGCAGCAGTCGTCATATGTTCCGAACAGTTCGAATATTGTCTGCTGCTCTCTCCAATCTCCTTCCAGCTAACCTTTTCATTCGTCCCTACATTCCAAGTCTTCCTTCTAACACTTTTGTCAAATGTATTCGACCCTTTGTCTCTCCCTCTCAGTGTATGTAAGCATTTGGTTTTGTTCGGTGGTTTATTTTTTCAATCGATTCTCGTCTTATATGATGAGTTACGAAGGAAGTGTGATCCCGAGAAACTCCGGGTAATTCAGCTATTCGTTAAATATAGGTATGAAAAAAGATGTATTGAATTTAAAATTAAAATACAAATTTTGAGGATACCGGGACTAGCCACAGTATTACCTTTTACGGAGTCACCCGCGTAAGTGCACCAAAGTGCGAGATTTTCGCAAACTCGTCGTGATAACACTTATTTAAATGCATTAAAAATAATATTCATTGACATAACTTTCGAGGCGGCCCATCCTCCTTCGTTGATAACATATAATTGACGTAAACTATGAATTACACGAATCGGTAGCTCTCAACTTGTATTATATTTCTTTTCGAATTGTTGTTTGTCATTTGTTCTAAGTAAATGTGAATTCGTCGAAGCAAATTTTCTTCCATTGACGGGCTCTCCCCGCGTTGGTCGTTGTTCAATACAGCAGTTTCCTCTTTGAGCTTAAGACGCCAGTTGGAATGCGATTCGTCCTGAAGACGCCGGTTGGAATATATGCGACACTGTTGTCTTGAAAAACAACCAACGCGAAAAAGACTCGAGAATTGAGGAATATGTTTTTCATTGGTTTATTATGGTTGCCATAGCTGCGGCTTTGCTGCCATACCCGTAGCTAGGGCTGTCGACATTCTTTTTCACAGAAAATGAGGAGAATGAGGTTTAAAAATTGGGACTCTAATAGGACGCCTGTCCTTAAATTGCTGTGGTTCGTGCGTAATATTGCCATTTATTTTTTTGCTTTTTGGTGTGTGGATTTCCGAATAGTTTGCTTTTCAGGTTTCCCGGCTGGAAATATATAATCCAAGCGTCTTACCGAAGGTTTTTTTCCCGAGGAAAACGAAGCAGCAATGTCCCGATGGGGGGGTTTCGAACCCGCGACCTGTGGGACGCCTTGAAAGGTATATCTCATATCACTATCATGGATACAGCAGTAAATTGAATTGACCCTTTTTCTAATTTTCCCAGTAGGTTTGAAGAACCGAAATTACGAGTAATTATGAGTTCCTTCGGGACTGATTGGGAGTTAAAGAAATGTGGAAACATGTTAATGGCAGTGCAATCCACTGCGAGTGACGTCATCAGTTGGATTTCGTCATTGGTTACTGCGTGGTACTGCCTTGTAATTTACGGATCATACGCTTCGTGTCTGTGAATTTCAGTGTGGTGGGGGAGAGATAGCCTGCGCCGATGTAGGTGCCATCTGTTGTGTCGCGTCGTCATGGAGATGGGCGGTCGTGATTGCGACACGCGTGTTCCTTCTCCTTGTGTCATGATGGTGTCTGTCTCGTGTGTGTGTCGAACGTGTGTCTGTCTGTGTGTGTGGAGAGAGCGGAAGGGGAGGGGGGAAGAGCTAAGTAGCATCTCCCTTTCACTTTTTTATATCCAAAAGGGACCTTCAATTTTTTATCTTGTTTAGTCCTACTAGTTTCTGCAATGTTTCCTAACGCTAGCGGCTTTCCAGGGAATTTGGTATTTTTGAAAATGTTATGTTAGGCTCAAATGGTATGAGTATAAGTAGACATTTCTGTTTTCTCGGGTGCGACTTCGTTGAATGTGCTTAGCAATGTAAATTATAAGTATAACTTACGTGTTTACTCATAGATTTATTACAACAACAAGACGAACTAGGCTTCGACGAAGCTCGTCATCATCAGGTGTGAACACGTAAGTTATAATTATCATTTACAACAGTATGTAGAAAGATGATCAGTTGGAACGTAGGAGATTCAAAAAGGGGCGAAAAGGAGGGAATATCAGAAGGTGGTGGACAGGAACATCGGTGTTAAGAAAAAGGAAATGGATGCAATTGAAGACAATTGGGAGCCTGTAAATACTGAGAAATGATAAAGAGTGGCAGAAAGATTACTACGATCGATGGGAATTAGGATTTAAGAAGCCATGCCCGTCTCCCTTCTAGAGTCTTCGAACAAGAAGTCTCATACCGTCGACGTGACATTTTTATAACATTAATACGACGATATAATTGCTTTGTAGCCTCTCTTTTATACTTTTTTGCCATTAACAATTATTCCTCTTTTCATGGAAGGTTCTCATTTCTCGTGGAATGGTCTTGGAGCGCCTCGACCAATTGAAATGGGTTTCAGGATAGGTACCTGACGTAAAATGACTGACACGGGAAGTAGGCCCCGTACGGTAATACATCGTATTTTATTGTGTTATGAGACAATGCGGTCATATAGTTTAGTTTTATAAATATACACTTCTTAACACGTATTTGTCGTTTTGCTTTAAATTTGGTAACAGGTACGTACAATTTTACGAGGCGTACTATGGATGGAATTAACGAAGAGAAATTTCCATCGACTATAGGTAAACAAGGGCGTTCTCTCCTTCGCGTTTTCTTTTCACTGAAAAAAAAGGAAATTTTGAGAAGCACGTTCATGGCGAGTGGCTTTTGTCATTGAGCATTATATCGGCTGCAAGTGCTTTTCATCGCGTTCTCGTTATATCATTGTGCCCGTGATGTGTGTGTGTGTGTGTGTGTCTAGCCAAAGTTGAGACACGTGCTAATAAATGCATATAAAACTCTACAATGAATGTACCTTGCAAGCCACCTCTGGGATGTTTGGCGGGCGTATACTGACCTTGAAACAAAACTTAAAATGTGCGATATCATCTTGGCGTTGTCTCAGGGATCTTTCCTGCTAATCAATCAATCACCTTTTGTCAGTTGCTGAGGCTTGAAGTAGATTGTAGGTAGATGATGTGAAGGAGATCCCCAATCATGGGCCTGAGGCGCTTCAATCCGTTGTTAAATTGTGCCATCCATCTTACCCAGCATTTACCCGCTTGGGGGTGGGGAGGGGGGGCACGGGAAACTGCTCTGCTATAGCAACCGAGTGCTTAATTAACTCGTGCATAGCGACCAGCCGAGTGGTAATAGGTGCGTCTGAATGATTCGGTTCGGGTTCGTCACCCGGGATTGGTTAGCATTCGAGTGCGACGCCTAAACTCAACTGATGGGGGGAAACAATCGTATTCAACTTTATCCACCGGGAAATTTGGATGAACATTATTTTCCGTTATTTTTTTAGATGTTTTACTATTTTTTTTACCCAACCTTAAAATAACTATAAGCATGAGAGATTTTGTGCCAAAGATAAAAATTGTGCGTCTATATAATAAAAAAACGAACGAAGGAATTGTCAATTGCTTAGGAATTACTTGATTTTTATATATGAAAATTTAACAGAAATTGAAGCATGCAAAACGATTGAGATATTATCCACACCAACTAATCCGGCCAAACTATATAACGAAGAACTCAAATGTCAGAAGACTCAATATTTAAAATTTAGGAGAAGATGAATACGATTCAATTCCTCAGTAATGCATGCAATGGTTACTATTTTTCTGTAAACCTTGACGGCTGAATATTCTGAATCCTTAATTACTACAAAACATGGCTTAATAAGCTCGAGTGAAGACGATCTGAGATTCGGGATGTGCTGATACTGACGGAGGAATTGAAAAAGGTGTATCATTTATCTTTCGCAATTTTTAATTACTTTGACGTAGGAAGTATAAAATTAAACGATCGGAGAGGGACAATAGGATATCAGAAAGCCAGTGTAAAGCAGTTAAATTTGCAGAGGTTTTTTCTTTAAGTTAAGACAGACCTCTTTAACCAGCCGGCCAAATAGCTGTGACGCACATGCATGCAAAGGCAAGAAAAAATCGAAAGTATTTTGAAAAAGGTAAATTACAAAATAATATTGGGTAGTTTAATGAAAATTATTACGGGAAATCAAAAGATGGTGCGTGCAGAATTGCTGAGTAACCGAAGGCAATAGGATATCTACTAGTGGCCATGGTTGATTGGAGAATGGTTAGCTGTGCCAGGGAAGAGGCATGAGGAGATGCGTCATAGGCAACGTATGTACAGTATGGCAGGAAGTGTTAGTGAGCAGGAAAATAATTGCAACAAAATGATGAAAACATTTCACAATTCTATTCCTGAAAATTTATGATAATAACGTATGACCGTAATATAAAATTTAGCGTCAATGTTTCCATCCAATACGAATACTTCAAATAGTCTGATTACAGTAAATGGAACTGGCATATAAGTTTGACGAAATTATCACGCAATTCCGGAGGATGTTGGAATTGTTGAAAAAATACCGATTTTATATCATGTCTTTTATGCTTTATATTTATTGGAAGCCGGAACGATGTGCTGGAATGTGTGTATCTAGACTGCATTAATGCAAAAAAAACTCATGATATCATGTTAATTTTTGAATGAATTTATTACTTATTTTTAAAGCAATAACAATTCGCGAATATTATCCTTCTCAGGGGATAGTGTTTTACAGTAAGATTTTTGTCGTTTCATAGCAAAACCACCGTCCAAGAAATCAGCCATAATGCCAAATCTTAATCCATTTTAAGGTAGTTTGAGCGAAAAATCACTTCACCTAGAATTTGATGAATTTGACTTCATTTTAAAGATAAAACTCCCATATTTCCAATTATATAAAAATATTAACCCCTTGCAGAACTATTTTTCGAGCAATTTCCGTAAAAATGTAAGCTGTTTTACATGGGATAGATTACGGCTGTGCGCTCCTGAGGGAGAATATTTTTAAAAAATTAGGAACTTATAACACCCCTGATTTCGTCAAAAAACTAACGGTGTATAGATTGCATATTTTATCATCTATTTATAAAAAATAATCTATTACTCAACACAGTAATTTGTACAGAATCGCAAAAAAACCTGCTGTTTTGAAGGGTTTTCAGCCGTACGGCGGTAAAAAATGAGTCAAGCTAGAGACCTACGTAGCTTTATTCATTTACTTACTGAGTATTTTGGTCATATATGATTATATCTTTGCGCCATTAATATTATTATACTTATTTCGTACTTCTTACATACGCTGAAATCAAAGAATAAAATTTGAATATGGTGTCTTATATGACTAGGGAACTATCTCGCTCTCAAACCACCTTAAGCGCATAATGAAATGTGGCGGCAGGTTCTCCTTCGTTGGAGTTCATTATCCTGAAGCGTTATCTCTTCCCAAAATCATTTCCTCTGCCTCCCCTCTCCCCGCCCCACCCACCCCCTCTCACGGCCAAATGGGCAAATAAGAGACTTTACGATTCCGAATGTATATACGTATGTTGTCTTGATAAACGACGCTCAATGCGATGAACCCGCTGTCGACCAATGATATCGAGTGCAAATGCCAAATGTTTTCTTTCATTTTATCATTCTAAGCGTACTCCCATCTAAGGTGTGTTCAACTTTGAATTGCTATGGAAGAAAATACATCCATAGAAGACAACTATTATTGAAACCAATACCTTAATTAGGCAAAATAATATACACTCCGATGTTTCTTGCTCCGATAATCTTTTAACTCGTAATTTAATGGATAAACTTTTCAGAGTAAGAATAGAATCATCAAGAATGTGTTTTTTTATGAACATTCAAACGCTTTTATTTTAAAAGATAAGCCAAATCTCACTGAGGTATGTCATCACAGATCAAAGACTTATCTTGATAAAATGACAAAGAGTTATTTGTATTAGTTACCGTGATGCCTCTTGCATTTTTCATGTGTAAATTAAGGGTAAACAATTAATAGTGTATTCCGCTCGTTTACAGCCATATGGTCGGCTTAAAGTTAGCAGATAGTATGACTATAAATCAAGTTTGTTTGTTTGTTTTAAATCAAGTATATAAAGTTTGGGAATGCAATAGCATATCGCAATTAAATTATTTATCCTAGTTTTGTACCAGATGTAAAAACAGGTTTATTTATTACTCATGATTAAGACAGTTCAGTACTTTTCTACAATAATTTTTTATTGTACGACGTGTTTCTCCGATTTACGGCATCGTCAGGTACCAGGGCCGGATTTAGACTTGATAAGGCCCTAAGCTATTTGAGATATGAGGCCTTTTTTATAAGTTCAGACATTCTATGTCAGTGCCAAATATGATTTTCGGATACCTAGAGGGTTAAACTGAAATGCAATTAAGAAGTAAATAGATAGTGAAATAATAAATCTTTAACTTAAAATCATTTTTTATTAATAACAAACTTAAAAATGCAAACTCTGGTAAAAATAAACAAAAGTTCTTTTGAAAGGTACAATTTAAAAAAGGCTTATTGTCTAATCTCTTGAAACGTGTTATAAGGATCATGGAATTAAAGGAAGGACGCGCTAAAAAAAATTGGGTAAAGAGTATGGGACGTCTTGGAAGTGTGGCATTGGGACAAATAATGCTGCAGTACATTTATGTATACAATGACAATTGCGCACACGGACAATATTTTTTGGGGGCCTCCAAGAAAGTGGGGGCCCTAAGCTATAGCTTGTGTAGCTTATAGGTAAATCCTGCTCTGTCAGGTACACAATATATAATATAAAAGAAAATATTGTAGAAAAGTACTTAGCTGTCATAATCATGAGTACTGATTTTAGTGACTTCTACGAAGTGAAGCCTGTAACAGTGAAGTATGTTCAGGTTTATTTATTTTGAAACTAGTGTAGTTAGGATACCTCGGGGAGATCCATGATGAACAACTAATTTGATCTTTTTTCATTCAAAATGTTTTCTTGGAAATAGCCAGTACCACAACATATAAGAACATGCACACGACCCACAAGTTTGTGAAGGACAGGAAGCACTCGAATGTGGGAACGTACTTCACATTGAACACTGAACAGTAAAAGCGGATGTCGGTATTTTCACCATTGACCTCCAATGTCCTCCACAAGGGACACTTATCGATGAGTAATTGAAACCACACACCAAAGCAGTAATCACAAACGATTAACTAATTAAAAACTATATAGCAGCGGGATTGGATCAAAGTTGATTGTTTCTCACTTGTTTAAAGCGGCGTTCACATGGAGAACGAATGCGGAACGCGCATCTAGCCAATCACAAGCAAGGGGGTTGCGGAAAGACGGAGTGTGATTGGCTTGATGCATTCCCGCCCCCGTTCCGTAGCCATGTGAACCCCCGCTTAAGGTGGTTCCACCGTAAAATGACTCAAATGTCATTTTATTCATATTCTGTCTACTTGTAGAAAACACTTGTCCTCTATCTGATATGAACAACAAAATAATACCTTTCCACGCTATTTTATTCTATAATTGAACTTGAAATTACATTGTGTTCAATTGGGGAATGAGAGAAACACGGGGAAAAATAGTATTTTTCCATAAAATACAAATGCCATTTTCGTGTAAAACTGTCTCTCAGAAGGAAATAATCCAGAGAAATTGAATACAAATAAAATATAGGCATCTTACCACCTTATTAATTTAGTTATTGAAGAATTAATGACGTAATTGAAGTCAAAATGCGGTAATTCGTAGGAAATGGCGCTGCAGTCTGCTCCTATGGCTGGAAAAAAGTGCTCATTTAAAATACATTCGTGGAATAATAATCTGCATATATTTTGTACCTTTATACTTTTGGGTTTCTATTGGTAACGCATTGCATCAGTGAAAGCAGGATTTTTTGGACAAAATATAAAAATTGTGGAATTTAGTATGTATTTGTTTTGACTCACACAGTCGCGGCGGAACCTCCTTAACACCTTGACAAAAACTTTCTGGTTGCCTGGCAGCCTCTTCCATATTACCGCTTCTGAGAAGACGAAGAAAGTTACGTCAACAATGTAGCAAGCACTGAATCAAGAAACGTGATATCGTGCACACCATGCAACATTTAAAACAAGCAAATGATTAGGTACAGACTAAAGCGAAATGTGTGTATTTCAGACTTAGTTCCTATCGTTTTGCAGTCCTGCGGTTATTAGGCGCATGGATTATTGCGGGAACATCCATGATGCATTCGCTTAGTCAAACAACAACTTAATTATTAAATATCTATTAATCCCAGCAATTCTTATGCATGTAAAATGTGTTCAAATTCGTGAAAAATGTTTGTTAATGGTCTACAATTACCGTCGCAATGAACTAAATCCTGTTTCCATTGCATTTGAAAGTATTGCACGGCGTTATAACACACATGAGCATAAAAAACTTGCCTCCTTATATATTTTTTTCTAATAACTGGCGAATTTTTCCATTCATTTTGGTAACTTTGCGAACTCCGACGACAAAATATGTTTTCAATGAATGCGAAATGATAAAGTTTAAGCTAGTGTGACAACGGTGAATAAGCCCCGCTACAGAAAGTAGTTTATGATAAAAATAACCCTTTTGACCGGAGAATATAGCATAAAATATGTTCTGCCGTCCAGATTCACCATTACTGCTAAACATGCGCTATTTAATTTGACGATATAATAGAATATTTCGATTTTTGTATATTTTTGTGAGAGAGATGTCAATTAAAAAAACAGCCCATTTTCATTGTTCATTTAATTAAATCCAATTGGACACCGCATTACCGACTGCTCCTGACCACGTTGTTGGTTGCCACCATGTTTGAGTACTCGAACGGTTCAGGAACGCCAAATTGGCCTCCTACCACTCGGGCTCGTACTCCTGTCAATCCTTATCACGTAACTAAGGAGTCACGTGGTACGTACAATCACGAACTGTTCCGAGACTTTTGTGTGTGTTTGATCCATTCGCTGAAATCTCACGCATTCATTCCGATCGGGTTTTTCCGCCGGGATATCGTCGATGGAGAGTCGAATATATATCTCGATTCAAGTCGCTGTAATCAACATATCAGACTCTCAAATTTTATCCATCTGAATGACAATTTTCTAATCATTCCGATTGATCACAAATGATGTGGTACGCAGTCACGCGCAAATGGTGCAAAGATGTACAGTCGCCGTAAAGTATGGTGACATCGACAAAAGTGCCGAATAAGCGGAACTATGATTTTGTGTGGCTCCACTGGTTCAAAAGTGAGGGAGGGGAGGGGAGATAGAGGAGGGGGGTGGGAGGGAGGTGAGAAAGTGGCCAGAGTATTCGTTAATCGGAACCTCATCTTGGGGGATGGTGAATTAAGGGGATTTTGTGGCCGATGTCGCCAAACTTTATGCGGCGACTGTACACCAAAGAGGGTGAAATTCGTCATGAATAAAATCGTTTGACTTGGCCTATTTATTGACCGGGGACCTGAAATTCGCCTTGAATTAAGATGGCGGTGTGGTGTAACTGGCTAACACACAACTGACCGGCAGTTCACCACTTGAGAGCCAAAGATGGTCACGCCGCCTGGGTGGCAGAGTTGAACTAAAACAAATGGCGTAATTTTCCACATTTTATGACGTATTCTCACCTAAGTGAGATCATAAAATAACCCCCCTGGATGTCCTCAATGGATCATTAAGTTGGCCTGCGACCCTGGGGGGTCATTTAGTAATCTCACTTAGGTGAGAATACGTCATACAATGTGGAAAAATACGTCATTTTTCGTAGTTCAACTCCGCCACCCAGGCGGCGTGACCATCTTTGGCTCTCAAGTGGTGAACTGCCGATCTATTTATTTGATTCATCCGCTCTTTCGACTCTTGATCCGTTTCATTTGGCTCCGCATTTCATTAGTTTCATCTCACCTGTCGTTAGGAACGTGAAATGGAGCCACCATCAGACCTTGCCCGATCATGGATGATCTTTGATGATCCTTGCGAAATGGATATCCCGCCTTCCAGCAAAGAGTCATTAAAAAGGGGAGATTACAAAATAACCCTCCAGATGTCCTTGGGTACCGGGAGGGGACTACTCGGGCACCAATTCCGAGTCCTAGCAATTGCTAGACATTGGCGCAATTGCTGGGATATACATAGCGTACATTCTGCTCGCGCCATCGGCAACTCGGTGTGACTTTTAATTGCCATGTTAAGCTGGAGGAACCTCTTCTCTCGGTTGTGACTGGTTAACAGTCCTACCATCGTTCTCAATTTGTTTTTATCTAATGACAGAAGCGTTTTTTTTGCATTACTAGAGATTGATCCATCAGTGAGTCTTCTGGCTTGCGTCCAGCCTTTGTGTTGACTGCCAGCTCTAAAGATGTTGGGTTGTGGTGTCCACCCCTTGCATCTTGCTATTAGACTTCATTATAGCGGGTGTAATTGGTACCATTAGCTCTGGGCCTTCGTGATTTTTAGTGAGCTTCCCTTCTTGCGATTTCATTTGCTGTTCATTTTCCTGTATAGGCCGTTTTACACGGTACATTTGTTTGTACAAACTCTTCCGTGAACTCTTGCATGAGGCAAAATGTATCGTGTAAAGCGGCAAATTGTATGAACGCTTGTGCGAATGTCTCAATGCCTGAACGGAAAATAGAACCTGCTCTAATTTCGTTGAGACAAACGTATGTACAATCTCACGTACATTCGTTTGCACAAAATCTTTCATCGTGTGAAACGGCCTTAATACCTTCTTACCCAGGTACGTATAGGAGTTCGACTTGGTTCTGTTGAGCTGAAGTATTGAGCTTCTCCCGATACTTCAGCGACCACAATATCCTTATTGATAAGAAAACACTTAATGTGAAATTCGGGTTGATTTGCGATGTATGTGGCCTAAAATATCCCACTCGAAATATTGTCTTTTCACGCAAAACAAATGTTTCCTTGGGTGTATTCATCCGATTTGAATGCGCCAGGGCAAACATTTAATTCGTGCCGGCGCGCGCATCCATAACCCCCTTCATTTGTCTTTTATCTCAAAATGAATTTATTGCACGAAAAGAGAAAAAGTCATGAAACTCATCCGTCTTGCCAACTTGCTTTTCTACAAGTATCCGGAGAGCTACAAAGAGCACGAAAGGGAATGAATTTCATCATACCGAAGATATGGAGATATGTTAACGTTTAAAATTTTTAAAGTAAAATAACGTGTTTTACAATAAAAACGTTTTTTTACATTTTAAATTAATTATTTATTATATTTTATTATATTAGGCAGACAAGAACTCAACATAAAAAAAACGTTTTAAAATGGTATTATGGTAATGCGTGAATGAGTTGCTGAGGTTTTATATATATATGTATGTATATTAGCTGACTCGATAAAAAAATACAGCTTGTGCTGAGACCAGACGTTGCTAATGAATGCTAAAGACGAGGTCTTAAATCATTTCTCGCTAAATGAAAGATCATTTTAGATAAAATAGAACCACTATGAGTAATTTGTAGGCATTTTATAAGACTCTGTTTAATGTACAGTTCTGTTCAAAAAAATCGTACCGCTGAAAATTTTTAAGTCCCGAATTTATGACAATGTGGCAACATGGAAGAACCACGCCATTAACATTTCCAAATATCGCATCCGTCTTTTGCTCGTGGCTTTCCTCCTTGGTGTTCGCGTCTTCTTCGTTCGGGACCCTGTTCACAGGACTTACACGCGACCACGCTTACCAACTTACTTCATTGTTTCCCCTTCATTGTCATTGTCATGGGGGGGGTCTATACTCTACTCTCCCCTCTGGCATTGTTACCCCGTACCTATATCGCTGTTGTTGGATTAAATTTAAATGCTACTTTGTCCAACTATTTTAGAATTACTCTGTTCTCTGTAAAAAATAATTAAATTCCCTCTTATCTACGCCTAAAAGAATTTGAGCGAAATATCACTTCGCCAAACATTTGATGAATTTGACTTCATTTTAAAGAAAAAAAACCTCATATTTCCGATTATGTCAAAATATTAACCTTTTACCGAACTACTTTTCGAGAAATTTCCCTAAAAATACAAGCTATTTTACATGGGATGGATTACGGGTGTGCGTTCCAGATATGGAGAATATTGAAAAAATAGGAATTTTTAACACCTAGATTTCGTCAAAAACTAAAGATGTGTAGTTTGTACGTTTTACCAAATATTTATAAAAATTAATCAATTACTCACCGCAGTATTTTTTACGTAATCGCAAAAAGAACCTTCTGTTGTGAAGGCGATTTTACCGTACGGTGTGAAAAAATGAGTCAACTTGGAGACTTATTTAGTTGTATTTATTAAATCACTGAGATTTTTTTCATATATAAATATATTTTTGCGCCATTAATGTTACAATTTTTACTTCACACTTCTTACAGACGCTGAAATAAAAAAAATCTATTATGGTCTCCTTTAATTTTGGGGAAATACCTCGATTAAACTTCCTTAAATTTAATTAACCCTTTCGTTTTTTTAATTGAAATTGCCCCTTTGATTTTGGTCATTCCTTCAACTTAGCGATGTTGCAACATGTCGGTCGCACTGACATGTTACAAGTTTAAGTGTCAGTAAAATGAGGAATTTTTCCTTGAAAAATGACGGCATTCATTGTCAAGTTTCTTCATCAGCATAAATTGTTTGAAGTATTGCATAAAAAATAGTTTTTCTTTCATTCATAGTGATTCGCATGTTGTGCAATAGTTTTCTTTAAAAGATAATGCAGTCTATGAATGTCCACAATTCTGCCTGAAAATAATCTATCTCTAGTGGGCGTTTGGAGTTTTAGCTGGGAACGAATGAAATGATGTAAATTTAATAATAGATCACAGATCAATATGTCGCTTGTACTGAGGGATTGTAAAATTTGCAAATCTTAATCAATTGCCAATTTACATATCCACGTGGTTGGGCTGCCTCGCAGCCTCAGCGAACGTTCGCCTATTCGATTTATTCTTTGGTATCGAAGAAAGGGTGCAAAACTTAAAAATATAAATTTCTCCTTTAATTACTCACAACACCATCTCATTTTTTAATTGGTAATTTATCGGTAAATGCAGAAAAAAGGGGTTCTCGTATTCACATCCTGCAGAGTCCACGAGAAAATAAATAGATCTTCTTCGGACGTGAATTGAAATTAAAGTGGAAGGGCTAGTACATACAAGCTCTCGCGAAAGCTTATGGCGTTCGGAAGCGCAGAAGAAGACGTCGTGGAGGGGTAAGGTTTGGTGGAAGGGGTAGGAGGGAAAAGGGACGTAGGGGGAAAGCGAAGACATTGTATTTGTGCCATGCATGAGTGCATTTAAATAAAAATGGAATTTGTATGACGCGGACAACACACATCCGAACGCCATAAGCTTCCGCGAGAGCTGTAAAGATTTTTTTATAATTATGTTTCATCAAGATACATGAATCGGTGTATTGGCAAGGATGTATATTATGAGCACGGTTTACCTAAGTTTCTTTTCCTGGTATCATTGGAGGTTGGTAAGGAGTCAAACTTTAAGTCTTAATTTTTTCTCCCTTTCTAATTTATTATCTTAATATTATCATTGTTTTTGGGAAAACTTTTCTAGACATGCCCAATAACTCATAGGCTGATAGCTGTTGGATATTCTTCTCATTTCATATTTTAGCATGGAATAATAACTACAAATAATATGTTATCTCTAGTTAATGAATAATAATTGCTTACCCATTCGATAATTTGTCTAGTTCATCTCTAATCACTAAGCTACATCGTACCCTAAACTGAAAGCATTTTCATACTTAATTTTACTTTTAAGTCTTATTTTCGATTTAAAAAAATACATATTATGGTTGAGATTAAGGTTTTCCTTTTCACATATTGTTGGAATAGTATGAAAAAATTATTTATTTTTTAAATTTCACTCATTTTTTACTTGTTATCTTTAAATATTATTGTGGTTATTTCGGAAGTCTCTCAGAACATTCCCAATGACTTAAAGTTGTGGGAAAGCCCTCAGGAATGTTCACGTTGCCATCTAATTGAAAAAATACCAATTATTAAAGGGTGATTTTACCAGTTATCAAGAATTCCTTTTCCATTAAAGTTTCCTTTAAAATACTAAGCAGTGATAAAGGAATAAGGAAACGTTAGATATGTATGGAGGAAGGTAGTGTCTTGTATCAAAAACACATCTCGTCCCCACAGGATAATTACTGCTACCGAATTTTGGTGTTTTAGTTATACTGTTAATTTTTGAAAAGGTCAGGGAAAAAGTTGCCAAACACCTGGAAAACCTGGAAAAGTCAGGGAATTTATAAATTCAGATTTTGTAACAACCATGGGTAGGTATTATATTTACAGACAAGCGTTTGCCCCAATGCTCCAATTTTGACGCGCCGAACCTGTTAGAACAGGGTATTTTCATCGACTAGTCTAAGGTGACCGTGGAAACCCCAGCGGTCTTGAAAAAGCCTTATCCGGCGACCCCTTCGCCCTTTATTGGAGCAGGCATGCTTAAAAGAGTCCTTTACGGTGCGTTTCGTCAAACGGGTTGAGTGTAACACTTGAAGGGAAGGAGGCGAGAGTGAATTGGAGCCGTTTGGAGATGTGGGTGTGGAGAATGGAGGAGAATGGAGAAAGTGCGGAGCGGAGGAAGGAAGGAATGAGGAAGTGGGAGAGGAGATAACGAGAGTCAGAAAGAAGAGGTTGGATGGACACAGCGGGCGCTTAAGGTGGTTTGAGCGGGAGATAGTTCCCTAGTCATAATGGAGACCATATTCAGATTTTATTCTTTGATTTCAACGTCTGTGAGAAGTACGAAATAAATATTGTAACATTAATGGCGCAACGCTATAGTTATATATGATCAAAAATATTTGTAATTAAATAAATAAAGTTACATAAGTCTCTAACTTGACTCATTTTTTCCCGCCTAATGGGTGAAAACCCTTCAAAACTGCAGGGTGTTTTTGCGATTCTGTCATAGTTACTGTGGTGAGTAATAGATAGATATTTTTTATAAATAGCTTAGAAAACATGCAATCTACACACCGTTAGTTTTTTGACGAAATCTAGGTGTTATACATTCCTATTTCCTTCAATATTCTCCCTCTGGAGCGCACCGCCATTATCTATCCCATGTAAAACAGCTCATATTTTGAGGCAAATTGCTCGAAAAGTAGTTTGGCAAGGGGTTGATATTTTTATATCATTGGAAAGATGGAAGTTTTATCTTTAAAATGAAATCAAATTCTAGGTGAAGTGATTTTTCGCTATAGCTATCTTAATGGGGGGATTTGCTGGACGCCTTGAAGGGTGAGGGGTGGTAGAGGTCGTCCAAGATAATAGCGCAGTTGAAATATATACTTTTGGCTGCGAAAGAAATGAAAAGTAAACGATTTTTTCACATTAGTATGATGTATACATAGGCCATCATCATGGGTTCTTTGGTACATACCTTCCCCAAACGGCATTGGACGTGCTTACTGATTGGCTGCATTTATACCCGTCAACTGCGCTATTATTTCGGACGAACTATAAGCGGGAATGAAATAGAGGATGTGCGCTCTATGGATGGGAGAATGAGGTCCAGCGATAGTGGCGGCACTGGAAGAACACAATAGTTTCATTGCAACTGTTTCGCAACCGAAACAGTTTCGAAACGAAACAGTTCCGCGAAACACTCTGTTGCGGACAACAGATAAGAGGCACTAACTAAACAACAGGCGATTGATCGGCACTGTTACAACATGGCTGGTAGTTCTGTATTCTATATGCAATAAGTAATTCTTTCACTTAAATAAAGTAACAATTTCATTCGGATTCATGAAAGATAAGTACTCCACAGGTTTAATTTTACGTGCAACGGTCATGTGTTGGATGAATAAACCAGCAATCGCCTGCAACAGATTCAAATCCAGCAAATTGTAGCTTTATAACAACAACGCAGCCACACGTGCAGTGTAACTGGAACGGAATAGAAGACGAAACAGTCAGCTTCAGCTTCTTCAGTTGCCGCTGCAGAGCGCAACGGCGCGGCTGCGGCATGGTCACGAAACTTACATGTTTATTTGCAGTTCAGTTATTTGAAACATTTGTTTGACCGAAACAGTTGCGGTTGCAGCCGTTTCGCTGCTCGGACAACACTATCATTCCACCATTAGTGTAGGAATATGCACGCACGCCGGGCTGAAAGAATTAAGTAAGATCCTGCGGTTATCTGATAGATTAGTAGACGTGATCATGCCTCCACGTTAACCTAATTCAACCGGTTTATCTTTTTATCAGTGATGTCCGGTTTTATAATCTCTGGTAAAATATTTTCTTTGAGTCATAACCGACTGAAATAATCTCTCCCATCGATAACGCCCACGTCAACTATCCCGAAGGTCATGATGGAAAATGCAGTAGCCTTAGTTTGATAGCCTTAGCCAGTCAACATAAAGATAGCGAAACGGCTGCGTCATCTTGCTGTTAACGTTAACCAGATAATGTAAAACTGGGCCCAAAGGGCGATAGCCACCGTCTGGTCACGGTGCTTCTGACACAGCGGAACGCGTTCCTGGGGCCCGATTCTGATCTTCCACCACTCAATGACTGGTGGAAAGTTCCACCATTCTTTCATTGAACGACTCTTGATCCGTCAAATGAACGCCTCAATGACCCCCTCTGGAGAGCCGAACATCACAAACTTATGCCGATGTCCAACTTACCTCGAAAACGCGAACAAAAAAATGTCTACCTTCCGCACGCTTTCTTCCGTCGGAAAGTTTCCACCTCGACACTAGCGCTGTTCCACCAAGTGGATGATGGGTGGAAGGGAAATTTGACTTTCCACCAGTCATTGAACGATGAACGATGTAGTGAACGATTCTATGGTGGAAGGTGGAACATGAGGACGTAGTGTCGGAAAGTCATGACGTTTTGGTGGAAACTAATGACGTTTTGGTGGAAAAGTTGAACATCGGGAAAGCATCAGAATCAGCCCCCTGAGAAATTTACTACACACCTCCGTCTTAGAAGTCTGTTTTCAGTTGGTCAATCCTCTTGAGGTGTTTTTGAAGTGTAAACTTAAAGGGGCGCAGCACGCACAGAAAATACTGCAGGCGGTAAATCGAATTCTGGGCGTAACGCTCTTTTTCTCACGTCACGCTTGGCATGCCGAATGCCAAGTCAAATGATTTTTTCGTGGTGAATTTCACCGTCTTGGTGTATAAGTATTTGATTTAAGGGACTAAACCTCTTTTTAATTAAATGAATTAAATACACATTTATAATAAGGGTTTAACTTGTTTATTTCACGCCGTGCGTTGGAAACACCTTCGCAACCGAACGTTTTCTCGCAATTCCATGAAAATTATATCGGGGAGTAATGCATTTTTTATTTAAATGATTGAGAAAACAGTAAAAAACACAGTTACATTCCTGACGCGATGCGTGCGTCAGAAACTCCTCCCTGATTTAATTTTGAAAACATCTCCCTGGAGCGACAGCCGCAGCATATCCCATGAAAATCGACTTCCATATTTTCCAAATATGTGGAAACATAGTGCGTTAAGTGGGTGATATTTTGATGTCGTTAGAATGATCAGATCTATTTCTTATCTATCATCATCATAGTATTACCATCCTAGGATTGGTATACTGCATCCCTCCATTTCGCCCTATCCCATGCCAGTTCCTTCACTTCCCTATGGTTCTTCTTCCCCGTATCCCTCTTGACATGCCCCAAGTACCTGTCTCTTGGTCTTTTCATCTGGGGACTTTCCCTTCTATGTTTCCCTCCATTATGTTACTTATGTAATCGCTGTGTCTCATAACATGGCCAACCCACCGTGTTCTTCTTTGGCGTATGGTGCTCCACAGTGTCCTTTCTTCTATATACCTCCTCGTTTCTCACCCTATCCGTCCATTTGATCTTTAGCATCCTCCTCCAGCACCATGTCTCGGAACGCTTCTATTCTTTTCTGGTCAGTTTTTCCAATGGTCCATGCTTCTGATCCGTAGAGTGCCACTGCCCACACGAATGTTTTCACGCATTGTTTCATTGTCTCCAGTCTTATGCTCCTCGAGCAGAGTAGCGGCCTTTTAGATTGAATGTGGTCTTAGCATATTGATGAGTGCTGGTGACAGGTTACATCCTTGTCGGACCCTTTTGTTAATTTTTGCCTCCATATTTCTTCCATATTGCGTGCGTATTGTGTCCACCTGGTCCTTGTAGAGCTGGTAGATGATTCTTCTGTCATTGTAGTCCAAGCCAAGTTTTTCCATAGTATTGAACATCTTATTCCATTCGACATTATCGAATGTCTTCTCCAAGTCCACGAAGGCTATATACAATGGCTTGCTCATGTGGATCATTTTCTCTACCAGTAGTCTCAGGCATAGTATTGCCTCCCTTGTCCCCCTATTCTTCCTAAATCCAAATATGTTTTCTGACAGGTTTTCTTCAATTTTTCCTTCAATTCTTCTGCCTACTATCCGAGTAAGGATTTTGGAGGCATGTGACACTAGACTCAAGGTTCGGTGCTCCTCGCATTTCTGAGCCCTTGCTCTCTTCGGTAGGGTCACCATTGAGCTCCTCATGAAGTCTTCTGCCAGCTTTCCGGATTCGTAGCAATCTTGGATTATTCCATATAGTGTGACTCGTGCTTTTTTACCAAGTGCTTTGATTACTTCTCCGCTGATTTTATCTTCTCCGGGCGCCTTTCCATTCTTCAGATCTCTTACTGCTCTCTCAAATTCGCTTCTTAGTATCTCTGGTCCACGGTTGTCTTTCTGGTAGTAGTAGTAGTATTTTTGTTTAACGTTCTTCGACGGCTAAGGTCATTTCGCTCAAACTGATTGCCACGTGCAGACAGGGGCAACAGCACTCGGACGAATCGGAGGATCACCCCTCCAAACTCGAGCCGAGCCCAAGGATGCTTAACTAACGGTGACTGATCGGGAACCGGTGTTTCCATCGTGGCAGACCGTTGCCCAGGTTGTTTTCCTCCACTTGGTTCTGGTCATATGTGAATGCTTCTCCTAGGGGGATCGGGCCTCGGTATAGCTCTTCAATGTACTGTTTCCATCTATTGTCGATTTCTCTATCTTCCATTAGCAGTTTCCCATCCGAATTTCTGATGTTTTTGCATATTGGTTTCCTTTCTCCGAAGTTCCTCTTTATTAGGTTGTATGCCGTTTCTGAGTTCCCCATTCATCATATTTTCGTTGATGTTCTGGCAGCAGCTTTCAATACATTTCTCTTTGGCCTTTTTCGATTCTCTGATAACTTGTTTCCTTAACCTTTAATACAGTACTTCTTCTGTTTCATTTCTTGCGTTCTTATACTTTCTTCTTTCCTCAATGAGGGCTATAGTGTGCTCCGTCATCCATGGTTTCTTAATTTCGACCGGCTTGCTTGCTAGTTATACCTCTGCTACTTCTGTGATGGTCTTCTAGAGGCTATTCCATCTCTCTACTACACTTTGGCTGGATTCCTTTGCTATTTCCACCTTCTCATCAATGGCAGCAGCAAATGTTCTTTTTCTTTCCTCCTTTGCTTTAGGTCCCATCTTTGTTCTCGTCTTCTTATCTTCTTGTATCTCAGTTGACTTTCCATTACCACTAGATTGTGATCACTGTTGATATCCGCACCGGGGTAAGTCTTGCAATGCTTCACTTGGTTCTTGTACCTTCGTCTTACCAGAATGTAGCCAATCTTGCTCTGTCTCCTGGCATCTTCCATGTGTATCTTCTCCGTCGATGTTGCATGAAGACGGTGTTTGCCACCATCAAGTTCTTCTCACTGCAGAATTCCACAAGTCTTTCTCGTTCCGTTTCCCCAGCCCGAACTCTCCTACTGTGTTCCTATCCTTTCCCTCTCCATCCACTGCATTCCAATCCCCCATTACTATCAGGTCTTCCTTCCCTTTGACTGTGCTCAGGTCCTCTTCTAGTTGCTCGTACATCTCTTCGATTTCTTCTTCCGAATGGTTGGACGTTGACATGTACACCTGGACTATTACTATGTCTGTCGGTTCTCCTTCTATCTTGATTTGCATTGTCCTTTCGTTGTACTGCCAATACGTCTTTACTCTTCTTCCCCATTCTTTCTTCAGGATGAATCCAACTCCCGCAATATTCTGGTTATCCCCGGAGTATATGACTCTGTACCCGTCACTCCAGAAGTCGTCCGCTCCCGTCCACTTGATCTCGCTCACTCCTACGATGTCTTTCTTATCTATATCTTTATCATGTGGACGAATTCATTGAATTTTCATGTTGTAGTGATGGGAGCCTTGGGCCATTAATTCAAGGAGTTGTGAAGTTATCGCAGATCGGGGGAACGCATTAAAATAAGCACTTGAACGCGCACGTGTGTACTTACGACCGTGAATGTAACGATGCACGTTACGTTCGGCCGTCTTCCGTTGGGTTGATTCATGTTGTCATACAATAGTCCTACGGCCGAAACTTGTGTGAAAGTATTTGACGAATTCGTTAAGACTGCTTGCTAAAGAAGGAAATATTTCTACCGCAGTGTGATTTAAAAATGACTTAAATTGTCCATGTTTGACGACCTTAATCAACCTAGTAATGCCATGGTAATCATAAAGATTAGGCCAACGTTGTGGTGGCACATATAATATCCGAGAAGTGTTTGCGGTGATAGCAGGAGGAATAGGGTTAGTTGGCAACTCCGAGAGACAGCGTGTGAGAAGCGAAGCATGCGATAAATGCGTAGTAAATGATGCGAGAGGAAGAAGTAGACCGAGAAAGTCATAGTGTGGGAGTGGTGGAGGATATACTCTTGAGAAAAGGGATATTTTGAGTCGATATCGAGTCTTAAAAACAGGAGGACGTGTCTTGACGGTAACTGAAGCAGAAGAGATGTGAAAGAAATGTATTTATTTCATATAACATCAAAAACAGCAACTAAGGCCTTCACATTGGGCTTTATAAAAAAATTAATTGTATAAACAAAATATTTAACAAATAAAACAAAGAAATTTACACAAAAAGAGACAGTGAAAATGAAAGGTGTTTGAAGTTGGGAGGTGAACTTGTTGCGAGAGGGGAAGAGGTCAAGGGAAGGGTAAGTGATGGAGAGGGTATTGAAGAGGGAAGGTAATCGGTAGAATAAGGATCGTGGGGAAATTGAGAGACGGAATTTTAGGTTTCATCTACTTCTACGAAATACCCTGCAAGCCACCTCATGGGTGTATGGCAGGGGGTGAGTAGTCATCAACCTGCATTACACATTAGATACCCTATTGAAGTTAGTGTAACTACGACTATTTATGCATTAGCATAACTCGCTAATGCTTCTCACGAGGCGAAGCATGCACTAAAGTAGAGATATGCTCCCAAGGTCAGAGGGGCCGTTAGTGTTTATGAATATTGCAACTACAAATACGGACAGAGATTCAAGAGTTATAGCGAAAACATACACAGCATACCTGACTAGGTAGCAGATAAGGATACAAGCATGTAAGGTTTGTGTAATAGTCCTACATTACGAGTGGTACGGGCAGGAAAGTGGAGATACAGGAATGAGAGGATATCATAAGAGCGGAAGGATTCATTCCTGAGCCCAGAAATGGGCGGTATGTTAGAAATTGTTGAAGCAGAAACAGCCTTAAAGTAATTTGAGCGGAAAATCACTTCACCTAAAATTTGATGAATTTGACCTCATTTTAAAGGAAAAACTCTCATCTTTCCAATGATATCAAAATATCAACCCCTTGCCGAATCATTTTTCGAGCAATTTGCCTGTGAATATATAAGCTGTTTTACATGGGATATAGATTACGGCTGTGCGCTCCAGATGTAGAATAATTAAACTAACTAGGAACTTCTAGCACCTAGATCTCGTCAAAAAACTAACGGTGTGTAGATTGCATGTTTTCTCAACTATGTATAAAAATAAATCCATTACTCACCTCAGTAATTTTTCCAGAATCGCCAAAAAACCTGTTGTTTTGAAGGGTTTTCAGCTGTACGGCGGGATAAAATGAGTCAAGTTAGAGACTTATGTAGCATAATTTATTTAATTACTGAGAATTTTGGTCATATGTAACTATATCTTTGCAATATTAATATTACAATATTTATGTCATACTTCTTACAGTCACTGAAATAAAAAAATTAATTTTTAATATGGTCTCTATTATGACTAGGGAACTATCTCACTCAAACCACCTAAAATGCCTATCACAGATTACTAAAGGTTGCTGACTGTATCTAAACTTGACAGTGGCAGGCTTCACTTAGTACAAGTTCATTTTATTTCATTAGTACTCATGATTAATGAAAATGCTTATTACTGCGAAGGAAACTCCAGAAGTTACTGAAATATGGATTCCACTTCACCTTTTGCCTTAACACTTACTTGAAAACCGTCATGCGAGCTATTTTATGCCCGAAATTGGACGTGTTCTTCCCAAAGGCCTCAAAATGGACGCACTTGAACAAATACAAATTATCAGACAGTCCAATAACCTTTGTAATGAATTATAATTATTTCCGCATCCCTCCCCATAACTCCTTTCCGAAAAAAATTAACTTTTCCCGCCTCACCAGCCCTTAATCAACGTGTTTTTTTTAAATCAACCATGCCCGAATATTCGTATTTTTACCCTCCTCCCCCCGTAACTACAACAACAATTAACGCATATAACAAACTTTCTGTACCTGACGATGCCGTAAAGCCTTGAAACGCATCGTACATACAAAAAAAAATTCTAGAAATGTACTGAGTATTTTCATTATTTATGAATACTAACGTTGTTGAGTGCGCCTACTCCAAAAGGGAGCGAACGGCATGATGGGTATACAAGTATGTAAACAACAATGGCGGATGCGATGTTATTGTCGTTCTTTCCTTCTCAAGTGTACTCCCCAGCTCTCATCAAATCTGCCGTCAATCTGTTTCGAAGTGCGCAGTGCACAAAGCCCGCTTCACATGTTACTTGATCGAGCACAAGGTCGAGGAATTCTCGCTAGTATGATAGCTCTCCAGTACCCTGTGATATAGAACCGGCATGCTGGCTAGCCAGTGCAATCGCTATTATACTGGCTGAGCTACTTGATTTCATAATTGATGCGATAATAGTTTGATGCTAGCTCCCAGTAGGACCTAGTAGCCGTCGAAAAATCACGTTAGCTTTTACAGTCGCAGTGCGATCTTCAATTTTTTAATCGGCGCCTCGCTTCATCGCGGGTGTTAAGGCCGTTGTACACGGTTCATTTTTTTGTACAATCTATCGTGCGAACCCATATATCAGGAAATTGTACCGTGTAAAGCGGCAAATTTTGCGAACGCTTGTGAGAATGTATGAATGACTGAACGGAAAATAGAACCTGTTATAATTCCATTCAGACCATCATACAATTTCGATCCGGTTTTATTCAACAGATGGCGCAGGGAAAGCGAAAACTGTGGTCCCTGTGTTACGATTGAAAATAAAGGTGTTGATAAAAAGGATTAACACTTTCCCGTTGAATATAATGAGTAACTATTATCCTGTGTACATAATCTTAATGAGTAATTTCTTCTCGGACTCTCCACCGGTTTAAACTATTCATAATTGTCGACGTTTCGAGAGACGACTCGTCACTCATTCTCAAGGCAAGAATAAATTATACGTCGGCAATTATGAATAGTTTGAACCAGTGGAGAACCCGAGAAGAGTTAACTCAATGTTGCTCAAATGTTTACATCGTCATTTCGTCGTGTTATTAGGTGATCTGGTTTTTCAGTGTAATCGCGATTTTTGGGTTTAAAATTATAATATTCCCCAAAATTTATGAGTGGTCGCGTCCTCAAGTAGAGTTCTTGATATCCCGCGTGATTTTATAATAATCATTTTATTTCTGCTGGTTAGCAAGTAACATAGAAATCGTAAAAAAATGCATTAAAACATTGGCACAAATACAAGGGAGGGAAATTTGGAGGGACTAAAAAAAAAGGGTCCCATGTTCCGCTATACCACTTGATAATAACACCTTGCCACACACACATAATAAACCCACGAATTTTGTCTATCATGAGTGGAGATCCGGCGAGAAACGTCAATGGCTAGTCGCACTACAATCCAGATGAGAACAAACGAAACGATGCAAAGGTCGACTATAAAGCCAGAGAGAAGAGTCCAAGAGAGCTTTGTCTAAACCGGGAGAATAATCAGTAGGCAGATGGTCGAGTCGAGGTTCCGAATTTCAGGTGATCAGCTTTTTAATGTGTCAAATACGTGAGTGAAACATATGCTCTCGAGTGAAACATAAACATGATAAACAAAACACTCGCGAATTCAGATCGATTTCTACCGATAAATTGCACAGAAAATTGTGCATTTGTACTCATCATGTAAAGCGACATTCTGTCTGATTCAGCCGTTCCTAGAATATGTTCTTGCACACTTGACTGTACATGCGATCGCACGATAGATTGTACAAATAAATGTACCGTGTAAAACGACCTAAACGCACTCTTTGGCGGTGAAAATGTCGCGACAATCCCTGCTTTAACTGCACCAGCCAAAAGTCGCCTTCTTTCATGGAAATTTTCCATTTTCTTTTGACAGTGAGCTACAGTACCGCTTCATCGCAAGCGCAAGTTCAATGATCGTGTGAAACCTTTTAATCACGGTTTCTATCATAGTACTGGGTTCTGTCCTCAATATCAAGTACCAGCTAGCATACACTAGGTCTTGTGCAACCATCGTGTTAAACGGGCTTAATATTGCGCGTGATGTGAAACGAATGAAAGAGAACCACCCGCTCTTCAAACTACCATCAGAAGCAGCGTGATAAGGAGGAATTGCAAGGCGAGCGACGGTTCGAGCAGCAGCAAACCCAACGCAATCCGACGGTAGTAATTCTTCCCCATTTCACGCCGCCCGTTTCGTCTGTGAGCTATGTCGTTGTTGCTGCGTCATTGGAGGGGAGTGTGTTGCGTTGTGAGGGGAGAGATGATGTGTGTCAATTCCTTCCAAGGCTGTTCTCGCTCTGCTTTGGAGCGCGGGAGATTTGTTATATGCGTGTGTGTTCATCTATGAGATGAGAGAGAGGTTGGGCTTATTCTCCCCTCCCTGCATATTATGATCTCTTGCCGCTTGGACCCCGCGGCGTCAAGGTCGCGTCAATTTGGCGCTGCGGCGTCGTCACTTGTCACTCACCACCGCTCACAGCAAAGCCCAGGATAGGCATCGAAAGGAAACTATCGATGAAGTGAAAACGTCGTTTGCATAAGTTGTTTACGTCATCGTGGCCGTGTGCGAACCGGATTCTGTCTAAAAAAAATGAGCATTTTTCTATTCGCTAGATAACTTTTTTATGAACAGTCCAAAATCTACGGCCTTAAGGCACTTAGTGCGTAAATTCACTTCGACTAGAATTTGATGAATTTGACCTCATTTTAAAGAAGAAAAACTCCAGTCTTTCCAATGATATTAACATATGAACCCCTTGCCGAGCTAGGTATGTACCTTTCGAGCAATTTTCCTAAACATATGAGCTGTTTTTCAAATGGGATAGATTGCGGCTGTGCGCTCCAGAAAAAAATATATTGAAATATGTAATATCGAATATTGAAAAAAACATTAGGAACTTACAACACCAAGATTTCGTCTAAAACTAACTGTGTGAAGTTTATATGTTTTCTCAGCTGTACATAAAAATTAATAACTCTCCGCGGTAATTTTTATAGAATCGCAAAAACCGTCTGTTTTGGAGGCTTTTTAGCCGTGCGGCAAGAAAAAATGAGTCAAGTTAGAGACTTAAGTAGTTATATTTATTTAATTACTGAGAATTTTTGTCATACTTATAACTATATGTTTGCACCATTAATATTACAATATTTACATCATACTTCTTACAGACTCTAAAATTAAAGTAAAATATTCGGATATGATCTCCATGATGACTAGGGAACTATCTCCCTCAAACTGCCTTCAAAGAAAACATTCCGTTTCGGGATAGGCAAAATTATAAGAACTGGAAGACCTAGAAAGTTAACCTCGGTTTCTTTTATCCTACCCCAACTTTATAACCCTCTTACTTAATACTTATGCCACATTTCTGCTTTGCTTCATGCATACACTTGCTTCCTCTGTATCCTATTAATCCCAAGCTTCAAGTCTTTTCTCTGAATTCACCCAGTTGTTCTCTGTCTCACACTATCTTCCATCATAAATCTGCTTTGTCATCTCTTGCTACATGGCTTTCTGACATTCTCTGACATTGGTTCAACTAAGTACACAAGTGCACTCCTTCAAAATATGTTCACAACTGGAGCATCCAACCCCTCATTTTCTCTTGACCCACTCATTCCCAACCATATCCTTCCTACTTTTACCACAAATGCTTCCCAAGTACTCCATTCCCACTGCATTTACCCTACTTCTATGGCATTATCCTGGCATACTCAGGTTTCCCTGCCATACGATAAATGTCGGGAGGTGAACACTTTTGTATATTGCAATTTTTTCTTCCTTAGACAAACATTCATGCCTGGTTCTACTCCACTTATTACCAGCTTCTTTCCTTCCACCATTTGTACCCTTTTCTATTTCTTCATATTTCCCTGAACACTATTATCAAATAATTGGCCATAATACATGAAATCGCCCACTTGTTCCATTGTTATTTCACCATACACCCTCAGCATACAAATATTTACCCCATTCTCACTGTCAAAAACCACTACTTTAGTATGAGAGGCATGTAGAATTCCATTCTCATTAGGCTAATATCAATGCTATTTTCTTCTAATTGTAGTTTATTCCTCGTGAACTTTAAAAGTCCATAATTCACCTTTCTGCCTACCAGTGAGCAACTGGGAGAGTTAATTTTACCAGCTAGTTCCCTCGTTATATCATCCAATGTTTGTAATACTTTATAAAAATATTTATGGTCCAATTACCTTTGTTGTTTTTACTGTGTATCAATTGTATTGTTATTTAAATTCATTTCTGGGAATAGTTGTCTATCATGATTGTCCTTTTATTTCAGTTTCATAACCATTGACAAATATTAACAAACACAAAACATGGCATTTCTTATGAGACAGGAGGGTAGTGCACATCCATCTTGGGAGACAAATGTTTAAAGAAGTGTATGGCATTTCTCTCAGGGAAGCAGAATTATCATTGACAAACGAACACTACAATTATCAGAAGGCCAAGCCCAGACCAAGAAGAGGGCATGTTGTTTTGTTGTAATCTTTCTACAATGCAATACATATTCCCTTGTGGGAGAGTTATCCAGTTCAATTCAGTGACTACGAATTCATTGTCTATGTCACGAGAAGGAAATACTAGCCTGGAGATGAAGAAATAACCAATTAAATGATATATTTAGAGTATGCTCCTTATGGGATTGAAGCATGAACAGTAACAACCACAGAAAGGAAAAAAACGGGAGCATTTGATATGTGGTGAACCATGATGAGGGCCTGATCACTGTGATCTGTAATTGCTTATAAAAATCTATTCTGTGAATTATTCATATTTAACCATGAAAAAACAAATTATAAACAAGTTGACAAGATTAACTGCTTACTATACAGGTGACACCTATTTATTCAAATGAAATACCTATTATGGCAGGTGACGAATAATCTCGTCCCTAACCCGTCGTGCTTCCTGTATTCGAAGGGCGAGCTGGAGGGACTACTGATACATCTTCCACATCCTCCTCGTGGTCTGGATGCTCTTCTTCATCCACAGGAAAAGGCAGCCTTGCCTTCACCCACATGTTGTGGAGGATGCAGCAGGCTGTGATTATGCCACCAGCTGTCTCCGGGTCATAATCGAAGACGTGGTGCCCAAGGAGACACCGGATTCAGGGTTTTAATGCCCAATGCATCTATTCACAGCAGCTCTAACCCTCACATGGAGATTTGTGTATCGTGCCTCACGAGATCCCCAGGGAGCATTTAGGATAGGTGTCTGCAGCCAAGGCTCATTAGGGTAACCAGGGGTGTCATTCTGTAACTCCAAACCGATCGGTACGGTAGGCTTTTCGTCGGGTGTGACGTCACACCGACGAGAGAGAACAGCCGTGCGATTCTGTACGCACCCGATCGGTGCGCCGGCGAGCTCCAGTCGGTGCGAATCGGTGGATCGCACCGACACCTAAAAGCTGTCGGTGCGGCGGAGAATCAGTCGGTTTGCTTGAAAAACACCGAAGCAAATCTATAATTAATTTGGATTTTTAGCCCGAAATGGGATATTTGATACTTGTAATAATGATTAAACATATATTCATGGATGTAATAGCAACGTAATTTGTTCTTAAGAGAGGTAATGCAAAAGTCGATGAAGCTAAGGTCATAAAGTTGATGATCTATAAGAGAAACTTCTACACAACTAGAATTCCGTAGTATTGCATTGTATTCTCTTGGCCGTTAAAAATATTTTACTATGTGACACTAACAATTGTACGTAAATAGCACCATATTTAGGCAATTCAGCATACTGTCACCGGAATATTTTTCATAATAATTGCCAAAAATTGTCCGCGGTGAATGCCTATTATTGCGGTTTGGCTATTCTTAAATGGATGATTCCCGTTGAAAGTTTTCATATTATAATCTCACATCGTGTATGGGGTCACTTACTTAACTAGATTACATACTAAAGTAGCTTCTGAATTCAAGAAATAGGCGATTTCGCACATTTTCGATACTTATGTTATCCCCCGATTTTGGGCCAGGGTAACGAAAGTTCGTATTAATACTGATGTTTGTTTGCTTCCGGCCTCTATTTTCGTAGTTGAGGAGATATATTTTATGAATCTTTTGCATTGAACTGTAAATCATCACTCTATCATAATAAATTTCGGATTATTCATCAAATAATGTTGAAACAATGTGTTGGACAACACCATGGTGTGGTGACAACACTACTTGCAAATAGGTACCTACACGTACAATAACCAAGAGTGCTAATAGCAAATTCACTTACTTCTACACTCAACTTAAATTTCTTTCACCATATGTATTTATTTATCACTCATTAAATTCATTTTACATTCAACTTTGCTCCACGAAATTACATAATAAATGTTTCATGGCACGAGCGCGCAGCAATTTCACTGTCATAAAACCACGAATATAGAATAATATACCTACAAGAATATTTCAGTACCATACCTACAATATATAATACATTCACGGATTTTCTATTTTCGATATCACGCCACTGTTTAACTTATTTCAACGAACAATTCTATCAATCATTGGAAGATTAAATACTATATAGGTACTACACGTAATGCCTTTTCTGCAACTAGAAATTCCAAATGCAAAACGCTGTTAAATGTCGGATCTCAATCACACGAGTTAATAAATATAATCAATCAATATACAGGTTAAACTGAAATTTTGCAAGTTATTTCTGGATTCAAACGATCACAGCTGATTCATTCTCACTTCGCACACTTCATTTAATCTCGTAGCACTCAACGTCTTTTACTGATACTTCATATTCTCACGGACGCTACTAGATATGTGCTTTAAGTATAATGCACTTATTTTAATTGTCAAATACACATTGCTCAAAATTCACATAAATTAATATACGATCATTCTCTTTCCGACATCGTTGATTTCTGTTGTTGTTTTCAACCCCGAGAGCACTAGGCGGCTTCCGATAGTCATTTGTTTCTTCTATCGTCTTCCATTGGTGGGAATACAGCATGTGACCGTCAGCTTCGGAAACACTCGGAAAATTGTGAGGAGGGGGGAACATTGAGTGGGAGGAGTTACCCAACCGACTGGAATGGCACCGACTTGCATACAGAATCGCTGAAATAGGCTCCGTCGGTGGCTGAGTCCAAGTCGGTACGGAATCTCAACCGGTCGGTTGGTTAGGAAGCCCAACCGATCGGTACGGAACCGACGAATTACAGAATGACACCCCAGATTCACCTGAAAAATTGTAATGAATAACCAGAAAGGTAGATGGTAAATGGTGTTTTTCTAAACTCAGTTTGTCACACAAACACTTATTGACAGGAAGTATCTCTACCTAGGAGCCAGCATTTTTCATTGGCAGTCCAAATCACAATCATTCGAGCTCTGACAGCGGATTTAGTCCAAATGAATGAATCATGATTGCTCCCTGGGAGTCTTGCGAGAAAATTCATAATGAGAAAGTCGGAATCACACACTTAAGAGAGAGGACTATGAACTTTGCAATACATACACTAATCACTTTTTAAAAACAGAGACAAAGAACTTACCACTTGGCAGTTGAGGGAATGAAATGACTTCCTGTTCACGAAGAGGTGCTCATTCTCTATAGGGGCCATAATGGCTACATGGGTACCATCAATATAGCCAAGCATCCCTGGGAATGGGAGACCTTTGAGAATGTCTGGAAAGCCAACTTTAGATTATTGTTAAGCTTTGTTTCAACAGCTGAAATGACAATTTCACTTATTTTTGATTGGTGTATGATATAATGAGGACATACAACACCATTGGTAGCTGCTAAGCAATATACAAAATTGTAAGAATAAATTTTCATAGATGTAAACTCATTATGAAAGAGCCTTAGGATGCGCAATGACATACTAAACTTTAAAAAATACTAAAAAAATGACAAGATTAAACTTTAAGAAAACTGAAGAGAATCCACGAGTAAACAGATGAAGTAATCTTTTCAGCAATATTCCTGTCATTACTCATTTCACTGCATCAAACTGAACCTTAGTAATGTTTCTGATGTAAGAATGACAAGGTATAATTCAGAAATAAATTTAAAACCCGATCAAATAATAAAAAAGCTGTACCCTTGAACGTTACCCTAATGAAAGTGGTCGAGAAAATGAATGAAAAATGATGAGCGATAGTCAAACGAGGCTGGTTTCATAGGATATGGAGTGAGGAGTTATTTTGACGAATGAGCAAAAAGTATGTGTCTTCTGTTTTTTTAAAACTATTCCCATAATATATGAACCTCTTCGCTTTAATATACCACAATATTTATAGCAGAATATAATTTTTTTAGAGTATTGGTCTTCTTTTTAACATAAATCACCGCTCACGTTTACATTTCCGACGTTTCGTCACTTTTTTGACTGACATCTTCAGGGCTTTGTCCTAATAAGCGTGTGTAATTAACAGAATGAAGTAGAGAGAAACAGAATAACATAGTACATAATGAAACAAATTCTTTTGCTTGGTAACGACGTGACAAAAAACCAAATTTTCATTATTCCCTGAAGATGTCAGTGAAAAAAATGACCTAACGTCGGTGATTTTAACGTGAGCAGTGATTTATATTATTAAAAAGTTGACCAATACTCGAAAAAAAAATATATTCTGCTATACCCATAAGTGCGGAACGTCGCGGAAATGCGGGAATTCTAATTTAGTTAGAAAGTAGCTGCTTGCTTTTCATTTGTTTTTTTGAGATTCGTGGAGAGAGCAGGACAGGGAAGACGATAATAACTCTTGGAGCAGTGTGGATTCATGTTAGTAGGATACGCTGGTATGTATGTAAGTACGTACGATGAGGCTGGTATGTACATTGTACATACGATGAGGCTGCGTCCATCCTCTGATTATGCAAACGAGGCGCCGAAGAGCCACGTACGCTGATTCCGTAATGTTTGTCCTTAGACCTTGAGTTGGAATGCACTTCGTCGTAGTGTTTCCATTTAACGAGGCTCGAAACAAACATGGGTAAGGAGAGAGAGAGAGAAATGTTTAGCGCGTTAAGGTAGTTTGAGCGAAAAATCACTTCACTACCTAGAACGTGATGAATTTGGCCTCATTTTATAGAAAAAACTCTCATATTTCCAATGATATAAAAATATCAACCCTTTGCCCAACTACTTTCAGAGCAATTTGCCTGTAAATATAAGCAGTTTTACATGGGATAGATTATAGCTGAGCGCTCCAGAGGGAGAATAATTAAACAAATTAGGAATTTATAACTCCTAGATTTCGTCAAAAAACTAACGGTGTGTAGATTGCATGTTTTCTCAAATATTTATAAAAAATAAACTATTACTCACCACAGTAAATTAACAGAGTCGCAAAAAAACCTACTGTTTGGAAGGGTTTTCAGCCATACGGCGGGAAAAAATGAGTCAAGTTAGAGACTTATGTAGATTTAATTATTTAATAACTAAGAATTTTGGTCATGTATAACTATATCTTTACGCCATTAATATTACATTATTTACTTCGTACTTCTTGCAGACGCTGAAATAAAAAAATAAAATTTGAATATGGTCTCCACTATGACTAGGGAACTATCTCACTCAAACCACCTTAAACAAACGAATCTCCTCAGGAAGTGATTTCTTCTTATTCTCGGGTTTTTTCCACCACGAGGGCTGGGGTATGGAAGACGATTGCCGACGTTTTGATGATGACCACCACCTGCGCAAATCGGGCGCTTTACATTCGCTCTTAGAGTGCGCAGAGAATGCTTTCCATTCGTTTCGGACCCTGCGCGTAGTTATTGGACGCAGGACAGATAGAGGGAGCATTGCTTATTCGTGGTGGAAGGTGCGCTTATCGAGATGAATAGAACTTTGATATAATCGCATCCGCTTTCTTTAATGTAATTCTGTCTTTAATCTTCTGTAATGATAACCTTAATCTGAAGATGAGACAGAAAATGGTCGAATGCTACTTATGGTCCATACTCCGCTATGGAGTTGAGCCACGGACGTTGAAGGTGAATACATAAGGAACCGAATGGCAGCATTTGAAATGTGACTCCATCGCAGAATGTTGCGTATTCCATTTGAAAGACATGGTCGCCAAAGCCTAAATTTTGCGAAGGGAGATGACGGGAAAGAGAATTATTTTCCGGTAGCATGGAAAGATAATAATTATGCAATATTAAAACAAGAAATATGACATTCTTGGTTCATATTCTGCGCAACAAAAAATACAGTCTCCTGCACCTCAACATAAAAGGAAAAAAATGATGGTAGACGCGGTGAGGGTAGGAGGCAGATGTCCTGGCTGACGAGTATTAGGGAATGGACCGGCATCCTGAGAGTTAGAGGAGCTGTTCCGATTAGCACAGTACAGAGAAGCCTACGACAGAGTAATAGCCGACGTCATGGGAACCTGATATATGGCACTAAAAGAAGAGGAAGAAACAAATGCATCGCGTCATGCGGAATGTGCTGATGAGCAGTGACGTAATTGTGGTATATCAGCCCTATTTGTTTACCCTAAGCTAGCGTTGTTGTAGCACCAAACCGATTAGATGAACACTTTATTATCTATTCGAGCAGAGGGCATGTGCTGATGAGCAGTGACGTCATTGTGGTATCGTCATCATCGGTCAACAATCCTAGGATTGGTTTTACATGCAACCCTCCACTCAATTCTTCAATCTTCCAACCTCTTTCTATATTGACGTAACTCCTCTCATTTAAAATATCCTTCACTTATCCTTCACTTCCTAGATACAGAGGGCATCCTAAAAACTTATCATGTAAGTGTGATGAATCGCGCAAGAGTTTCATACTCCATTAGAGTTTAGACGCTGCACCCATTGCTGAATTAAAAATTACCTCTGGTGTTTTGTTTTTTTGAAGTAATGAGAGAGGGATTTTTCAAAATATCGACTCCTGTCAATCAGGGTAGCCAGATAAAAATGCACCGATAGTAAAGAAGATCATTATTGTGTTATATATCTTTGTCCTGAAGGTGCCCCCGACAACATGCAAATGCCTTAGGGGTCACCTAAAGCTCACGTAAACTATTTTTGCTATGTTATTGTGTGATTCTTGATCATGTCAAGGGGAAATAAATTATTATTATTTAATTAATGTATATATTGACCACGTATTAATAATCTCTTCTTTTAACTTATTTAGTTTTGGTCAATTAAAATTCTTTTTTTTTCTTCGCTGACAACGTTTCGGCAAATTTATTGCCATATCCTCAGGGCTAATTAAAACCATAAAAACAAAATTAACAACATAAACAGGTATAAACAGAAAAATAACAATTGTTAACAAATTTGGTGAAAACTACACTGGACATTTTTTTATATATCGGGTAAACTAATTTGGCAAATATCAACAAACCTGTGAATTTTAATTACACTAACATGATGCCAACAATTCCAATTTAGCAAACAGTAACTATAAACAGACAGATGGGTAAATATAAACAGCTTCTTGGCAACAAGAAAACACACACCAGATTACACTAAACATTAATTTAGAAAAAAAATCATGAAAATTTCTTGATATAAATACAAAGATTACAATAACATCAATTAAAAAACAAATATTTATCACATTTTGTATATATAAAACACTATTAAAAAGCATATATTAAATTATGAATAATACCTTTAGATTTATTGTATAAGACATGTAAATTATGCTTAATTTATCTATATCCGATTTCTCAAATTGCATGTATTTGGGTGTTTCATGAAATGGTTTTCAATTAGCCCTGGAGGATATGGCAATAAATTTGCCGAAACTTTGGCAGTGAAGAGAAAAAAAAGAATTTTAATTGACCGAAACTCAATAAGTTAGAAGAAGAGGTTACATATTATTAAATTCCGAAGGATACCTTTGCGAGTTCCAAACGTGGTCACGTGTGCGCCATCATAGTGTATGTATTGGCGGTAAAGCCTGCCTCTCTCTCTCTCTCCTATCTTAATACAATAATACTTTAAAAGTACTCTGAGAGAATTTTCTGAATAAAATGTACTGAAAATTCGAGACACATAAATTACCGTGCGCCCGGGAATGGTGGGACGAACGTTATTTGACGAAATATTTTCCAATCCAATTTGAATCATTTCCGTGACCGTGACAGCGCCGACGTAATTCAGTGACAGTCAACAAGTCAAAATGAATTTATGTGGGCTACAGAAAAATTTTGAAAATTATTTTGACTCGTTTACAAATTATAATAGTTATAATTTAATTTTGTTTATAGTAACGCGTCTAAATAATAATTAAACCTACTGATGCTACCGTATTGGAAATAACATTATTAATTATAGAAAGAGAGAATATGTTTTCTTCGTCGTAAAAGCAAAAATGAATTCTCTCTCCTGTTTGCCATGTTGGCCGCGTGCATCTCTCGGCGCCCTGGGTACGTGGGCGAATGGAGCTTTGACGATTGAGGTGGTACCACTTTATAATTACTTAAATGCCATTTTATTCGTTTTGTGGCTATTTATAAAAAAAAACTGTCCTCTTATCTGATATGAACTACAAAATGTTATCTTTCTAACCTATTTTTCTCGTTAATTGTAACTAGGATTTTATGAAGCGTATATTATAGGAATGTCCTCGGATGTAAAAGTGAAAGAGAGAGGTGCTATACTTCGCTCTGGTTAGGCCACACCGCGTATACCTACGCCGTGAGCATTTGGGACCCTTTGGGACAGAAAGATTTGATTAGAAAAATAACTAAAATACAGAGGAATGCTGTGCCCTTCGTTAAAAAAACTGCTACGAGTGAACAACGAGTGTTTTCACTGCTTTTAGAGGGATTAGGTTGGGAAGCACTAGAGATCTCCAGGGGCTAGACACGCTAGGATTAGATTTCTACAGAAGTTGCAAAAGGGTGTGTTTCAGTGTGACATAGAGAATATCATTTTGGCGCCTCACTCCATCTCTTGGTCCGACAAGAAAGAAGAAATAAGAGAGGTACAATTGCCGAATAGATATGTCTATACAAAAATTCGTCATTTCCACGCACAATAAGTGACCATAATAAAAAAACTGAGATCCACTGAAAACACTGTCGAGATACACTTCACCTTATCACCCACTTTTCATAACATTCTTCTTCACCACTTGACGCGGCTGGTGTCCTAACACTCCCTGCCACACGCCCATGATGTGGCTCGCTGGGTAGTATGTAGATGTAGATGCAAACAGAACTTGAAATTGCATCGTGTTAAATGGTGGAACGGTAGAAACATGGGCAGAAATGGTATTTTTCCATTATTGAAATATAAATGCCATTTTTGTGAAAAAAATGTTTGCAAAGAAAGGGAAACTCGCGAGAAAGTTAGTGAAAATAATATAAAAAGGCATTTTACCGCCTATTTTGTGAGTTACAAGTGAGGTACTGCGATATTTGAAGTCAAAATGCGGTAATTCCGTAGAAATGGCACTCCAATCCGCTCCTTCGGCTGGAAAAAAGTTAAAATGAAAAATGTATTCGCGGAATAATCTGCATATTTTGTGTCTTAAGGTGGTTCCACCATAAAACGACTTAAATGTCATTTAATTCATATTCTACTAGTCTACTTGTAGAAAAAGTTGTCCTCTATCTGATATGAACAACAAAATAATACCTTTCCACGCTATTTTATTCTATAATTGAACTTAAAATTACATGGCGTTCAATAAGAGTATGAGAGAAACACGGGGAAAATAGTATTTTTCCATAAAATATAAATGTTATTTTTGCGGAAAACTATTTTTAAGAAGGAAATAATCCAGAGAAATTGAATAAAAATAAAATACAGGCATCTAACCACCTTATTTTCCTAGTTATTGAAGAATTACTGCCGTAATCGAAGTCAAAATGCGATAATTAGTAGGAAATGCAGTCGGCTCATATGGCTGGTATAAAAGTGCTCATTTAAAAATACATGCGTGGAATAGTAATCTGTATATATTTTGTACCTTTATACTTTTGGGCTTCTTTAGGTAACGCATTTAATCAGTGAAAGCAGGATTTTTTGGACAAAATATAAAAAATGTTCAATTTAGTATTTGTTTTGACTCACACTGTCGCAGCGGAACCTACTTAACTTCGGTCCTCAATAAGTAACGAATGTATTCGCTGAAATCTGGGTTTAAAAAAATATGAACCAAAAGGTGGAGTTTACTGTTTGTTTTGTCTCGCACACAGTCGCGATGGAAACACATCTTTTAATGTTTCAACACTTACTGCATTCGACCTTTTGCTATTTTGGTTATGAGGGTACGGGAGCTTGGGTATTATTATTTTTCAAAATAAAATTACCGCCCCTGCTTCAAGGCACCCTTCAATTATTCTAGGCGCCCCGGATGTTGGGGGCACCCCTTGCACCTCCGGCTAGAGGACGACGGCCCCCTGTGCCAATCATTCAAAATGAGACGCCATTTTGGACGAGGCGATGAAGTGTGGTGACTTGCGGATTATTTTGATATATGTCCTCGTTCATTTTTCTCGTTATCTTTCAGTTCAGTAACACTCCCTTAACATGTGTGCTCTCATTTAAGAGGCAATGAATGCCCTTGACTGCAAGGACAAGATGAGCAATTGCTGCATTGAAGGCGAAATTGCATAGACTGCTATCAACTTGAGCGCTTCGCTATCTCGATTCAAATGTTGGTGACCTGATTCTGTTAGTGTAATCTTGGTACTCGTAACTAATTTCCCGATGTATGACTTTTCCAATGGCATTGCACCATTATCAGATGATATGACTGAGTTTAAGGTGGTTTTTAGCGAGATAGTTCCCTAGTCATAATGGAGACCATATTGATTCAAATGGGCATACTAGAAATAAAGGTACCGGAATTGGACTCACAATCAAACCGACCATTTTTTCACACAGAAGCGGAACAATGCCGATTGCAGCGCGACCTATCTTTTGCGGAAAGTTAGGCAACACTGCTGCCCGTACAGTGGTGCCGAAGATTTAGATCCATATGACGTATATTCATGGTCGTGTTATACGATCGAGGTGGTGTAAGGGTCCGATCACGTGGGGAGTGTGCCAAGTGGTGGAGAGAAGCGCCTCGGCGGAGAGACACGTAGTTTGTACCGGAAGTTAGAGAGCGGTCGCTGGGACGACTAACGCCGTATTCCAAACCACTTTCGAAGTAGTGTGAGCGAAATATGTATTTCCCTAGTCATTATGGAGACCATGTTCAAATTTTATTTATATATTTTTTAGCGTTTGAAAGAAGTAAGTACGAAGTAAATATTGCATTAATGGGTCTAATAGATAGTTCATAGATAATAATATACGACCAAAATTCTCTGTAATTAAATAAATATATCCACATATATGTCTCTAACTTGACTCATTTTTTCACGGCGTACGGTGAAAACGCCTCACCACAGAAGGTTCTTTGCGATTCTGTAAACATTTCTGCGGTGGATTAATGATTAAATTTTATAAATAGTTGAGAAAACACAAACTACACACCGTTAGTTTTTTGACGAAATCTAGGTGCTAGAAGTTCCTAATTTCTTTAATATGCTTCCTCTGGAGCGCACAGCCGTAATCTATGCCATGTAATATAGCTTGTGTTTTTAGGAAAATTTCTCGAAAAGTAGTTCGGCAAGGGGTTGATATTTTGACATAATCGGAAATATGAGTTTTTTTTATTTAAAATGAAATCAAATTCATCAAATATTTGGCGAAGTGATATTTCCCTCAAACTCTTATAGGCGTAGACAAGAGGGAATTTAATTTTTTTCACAGAGAGCAGAGTAATTCTAAAATAGTTGGGCAAAGTAGCATTTAAATTTAATCCAACAACAGCGATGTAGTAACGGTCAAACATTGCCAGACAGGAGAGTAGTGTAGCCCCCCCTCCCCAATGACAATGAAGGGGAAACAATCAAGTAAGTTGGTAAGCGTGTCCTTCGCGTCAGAGTCCTGTGAACAGGGTCCCGAACGAAGAAGACGCGAACGCGAACGAAGAAAGCCACGAGCAAAAGACGGATGCGATATTTGGAAATGTTTAATGGGAAGAAATATCGTTTGGGGGGGAGAGGATTCAAACGTATCGCGGAATCTTATGAACACACATCCGCAGCCGTGAAACGGACAAGACCGCGAAGAATACTTGAAAAGATACTACGCCCAACACGACTCTATAAAGATTCTCAACGCGTTCACCGTAGTTTAAGGTACAAACGAGAGTAGTTAAAAGTAATTATTAATAATAATAATCTAACAACGCATTGATCTAATATCGGAGGTGACTTGACAACACCGTCGGGCGGCATGAGATAGATAGCTGACCGCCGAACAATGCCCGACTGCCCGCCACAGAAATCGGACCGACCGATTGCCGCCTTTGCCGAAGAAATCGTGCCACATAAATGTTATCGAAAGTAGATGTTGTTGTGGGAGGAGGAAGAGGTTGTGGGGGGAAGGGTCTTCCCTGTGGAGAGGATTCGACATCACGTTTAAAACAAGCGCAGTTTAAATCCCTTTTCATCGGTAACGCACAAAGTTGTGGTTATTATTTAGGGAGGTTCTCGAGGCGATGGCATTTCCATGACTCTTGGGAGTGGCTGTAGTTGAAGCACGATGAACTTACCTTTCGCGGCCGTTGCTGAACGCATAAAGAACCTAAGCGCTAGCTACGGTATAACGTCAGGGATAAGCACCCCCAAAGCTTGCCCCAAAGTTAATGATGGTGCCCCCTTTTAACGGCCTCCGAAGCTTGGACCGTAATGCTCCACTCACACGGCAGCTCCCTGAAACATCTCTACTAAAAAGGAATCATTGTTTAGCCACTCCCTTTCGCTCAAGATGAGCCCGCAGACAGTCAATTAGCCCATCTCCTGCAGAGATTAAAGCCGTGAGACCTATCTGCGCTCGGAAAAGGGTTATTGAGATTATGATGACTCTTTGACTTCCATTAGGATTCCTCTTAACCTTTTCAGGGGCTCACCCGATTGCGAGTCCTTAGGGTCTCGCATCGCAGGGCTTGAGAATACGGTGGACGAGCTCCGTGCCCTGGTGGAGCGGTTGCAATAATGAGCGCAGTTACTGAAAACTGTACTCTCCATAATAATCGTGGCGCATAATATATTTAACGTTTCTGTGTGATAACTCCATACAGAGTTCCTGCAACATTCATAGATGTATTTACAATTAAAATTTTTATGGATTATCGTGTAGTAAAGCCACCATACGCGTCTGTCTAAACGTTACTTCCCGGCACTTCATTCGCCATTATATTCTATCCCCGTATTATGGCTGTAATTATCGAATAAATAAATTAAAGATGCGCGTTAAAATTTCATAGTAAAAAGTATGCTCTGGACATGTATCTTCAACTTGAGCCATTTCAAACTATTGTCAGAAAAAAGGTTTTAAGATTATTGGCCAGGTTTCACGCGATTAATGTGGGTTTGTGACAAGTCCTGGAAGGTCGCAGTGGAATGAGGCGGGGGCCCAAATCACTCCAAACGTGTCAAGGCAAGGGGAATCCCAGGCATTGTCGTGGGATGGAGGACCTTTTTCAGACTCTGGAGGAGTCTCCCTCCGTTGCTTCGGTGTCATGGATAGTGGCTTCCATGCGTAGCCATGGGGTCCACCCTCCGAAAACGAGGATTGGCAGGGGCGGAGGCAGAGTCAATCCCCGTCAGCAATAGGTTCGATGTGCTGGCGGAGGCTGAGCCATCGGAGCTGGGAGGTGGGTCGCCGAGTGGGAGTGGAGATGGAAGGAAGGGAATTTTAGTAATAGGTAGTTCCAATGTTCGGCGTATAGCGGCCACGCTGCTTGGAAAGGCCCGATGGGAAGGAGGAGAACCACGGGTCACCTCCTTGTGTAAACCGGGAGGAAAGGTGCCACAGGTGACGAAGGCGATGAAGTCGGCGATCAGAGGCGCGAACTGCTCTAAGTTGCATGTGGTTGCCCATGTTGGGACCAATGATGCTGTGAATATGGGATCAGAGGAGATTTTAGACTCTTGTGAGAGATCTATGCTCCGAATTCCGTCATATTCGCGGAGGGTCTGGTACCAATTGGATCTTTTTTTAATCGCCAAGTCCAAATAAATCATCAGGTCCTGAAGAAATTCTTGCCCGCGTACATAGAGAATTAGCTTCAGAAATAACTCTCCACTTGCAGAAAATATTTAAGTACTCCATCAACGAAAACAAAGTATCCAAGGACTTGAAAATTGCTAATGTCAACCAAACAAAACCCTCGTGAAGAACAAATGTGCCACGCATACCCTGTCCGATACGTGACGTTAGTATAAACGCACTTATCTTTGTCTGAGCGGAAACGTTAGGGACGCACTCCGTGTCTGAGTGGACATCATAAATCCACCTTAATATGGAAGGAAGGTGAAAGCAGAACGATGGCCTGTGTGACTAGCGATGCACATCGATACACTGCTACTCAGGAGAATTAGAATTTGGAAATCGTCTGCCATGCGTAAAGCTGCGTTCTTAATGAATGGAGGCATTATCCCATTCACTAATTATTATTGTGATGACTAATGATAATTACGTATAGAACTGCACGAGGTTCGATTTTGCTTATTGGGATGCGTGGTAAAATAAACTTTCTTGAGGTGTCTGGAAATCGGTTGAGAGCTTGAAAAGGCAGTTCTGGCGCATATCTATCCTTATCACGCAAAAAATAACCGGGAACAATGAAGTTGTCATATTTGTCAATTTGACAGTCAAAAGTGGTGAGTCCAAAGAATTGATGGGCCGTAACCGGTTTCGCCCCGAAGACCCCACTCGATCAAGATAAATATGTTCATCACCGCTTATTCTTGAGCTCGAAGAAATTCATCAGCGCGGGGATTCATTCTGCGAGAAAGAGATAGGTGTAATCCGAGAAGATAACTCCTTCTCCATATCTTTATCTACCGTCACCCAGCTTCACGATCACCCAGGTGGCTTCCACTAATGAGGGGAGAGGGGGTGGGCCTCCTTTAAGGGGGCCTCCGCTTGGTTGATGCGGCCGATGCTCGAACGAACTGAGGGGAGCCGTTATTTCGGTCGTTTCAAATGGTAGCCTGTTCCCTTAAGGTAGTTTGAGCGAGAGATATCACTTAACTAGTATTTTCTGAATTTTACCTCATTTTAAAGAAATAAAGCTCACATCTTTCCAATGGTATCAAAATATTAACTCCTTGACGAACTACTTTTCGAGCAATTTGCCTTATAATAGTTATAATACAAGCTGTTTTACATGGGATAGATTACGGCTGTGCGCTCTAGATGGAGAATATTGACAAAATTAGGAATATTTAATTGCTAGATTACGTCAAAATACTAAGGGTGTGTAGTTTGTATGTTTTCTCAACTGTTCATAAAAATTAATCAATTACTCACCGCAGAAATATTTACAGAATCGCAAAGAAAAACTTTCCATTGTGAAGGCGATTTCACCGTGTGCCGTGAAAAAAGGGGGTGGAGGGGACGGGTAAAGGGGACACGATAAAAAGGTGAATGATTCGTTGGTGTAAGTTAATTAACCTTTTGGGGCTCATTCCCCATGAAATCACCTAATTAAGAGAATATTAGTTACAATCACCCTTCTCGGCTCCCATTTTCTTCAAATTTATTCCTTGTGCAGGAGAATTATGCACAAAATATTTTTTCAGTATATTTTTCTGTTACTTGGCCCCCGTAGTACATCTTGAAGTGTGTTTTTTTTGCAAAATACGCTCTTCCTGTTTTGAGAGAAACTGAAAATTAATCACTGCTGCTTGTTTGTGATCAGAACGCCTTTATCTTTGGTGCCAAATTGAAGTTCATACGAGTTTCACTTTCACATTACAATTGAAAACTGCAAATTGTATTGTTTGAAGTTGTAGCCATTGGCATTACATGCATGTTCTTCATTTTTATGGCATCTTTATTTTACTAATTGTAGCCTTTTGCAACTTTTATTGCGCCCAAAATTTGACTCTAAATCAAAGTCGTCATTTACTTACTCGGGGTAAAAATCGTGAGGGTAATTTTTTGGGAAAAAATCCATTTTTAATCTTAATAAAATATGCACCGCGATGTGAGAGCAATGTCCAGTAAATATGCTGCTGCCTAACAGAGAGCATATATTTTTACCAAGAAACAAACTTATTCCTGAAATAGTAAACAGACACAAATCATAGACAAAAATACATTTCTGGGAAAGGTCTGTATGTCCATACCAAAAAGGATTAGAGGCATCCTCGGTGTATCGGGCAGAAAACTATTTTGACATCAGGTAATGTCACATTTGTTGTGGGTGTGTTTGGTATCATTACGAATTATCTTATAAAAATAGTTTTGCTATGATAATGAAGACAATGTTCGGATGTATGCCAGAGGTTTTCAGCAACGTTCGGGAACACGATGAGTTTGCTGGGGTGCTGTGAGGGGGAATGGGGATTACTAATATGGCGGCCGGCGATGTTTGATGTTTGTGACGTCATTTCCCTCTCCGTCTCTCTCTCCTCAATGGCCCAGCACCCGCGCGCCTCTCTCGGCTGCGCACCGCGTCGTTCCCATCGCCATTAAGCGCGGCGGCCACGCACGAGGTAGCCCATTAGTATGCACCACTCTCCCAGGTATGTACACACATGGGCGCGTGAAATTCCCCCAGAATCGCATTGGGGTGCGATTCTGGGGGAATTTCACGCGCCCTCGCGTAGGGATGAATCAAGATCTCTCTCTTTTTTGAGAAGGGCCAGAGACGCCCTCACGTGGAGAAAGTTGTCGCCACGGCAACTGTGTGAGGCACGTGACCTCAGGCGCGGAAAGTTAAGTCGATGGAAGTCCGGTTTATTCTCACGCCGAAAAGTGTCGTTATTTTTTTGCAAAAATGATTTGCGTCTCTAGAATATCCTATGCGAGAGGAGAGGAAAATCCTCCTGCCTTTCTTCGAGCGTCTTATTAATTCGTGGCATGAGCGAAACAAAAAAAAACTTCCTTTCCTCCATTTCTTTTAGCGATTAACGTTTTGTTTAAAAAAAATAATGCCACGTGAGCATCCATAAGTCATGAAAAAATGAACGTAGTATTCCTAAATTATCGTAGATACCAGAAATACTGGCGTTCGAAGGTTAAGAGTGTATGTTCATTGGCCATATCGGAAACGACAGGCATTCATATTTTTGCCTTTGGCGAATATTAACGGCAAAATTGGAAGAAAAATTAACTCTTAAATCTACTGAAACCTGTTTTAAACATTTGTGTAGGATGTTATTTTTTATATTTATTAATATTTATGTTATTTTTCTACTGTGTGTACTGTGTAATAACATGTCGCTTGTATGAAACAATTGGAACCTTCTGACCAGCCATGTGGCTTAGAAGGACCTGATTTTAAATGCAATAAAGGCAATTAACATTTAAAAAATGTTTAAAAAGTTTAAATTGTTATAAGCGAAAACAAATAACTTATGCAACGGTGAATACAATAATAGTTTTAATACGACGGAGAAAAACACGACAGCGTTGCATTCATATTTTTTGTTTTTCCTTCATTTTGTAACCGTCTCCTTCGAGGGATACTGTAAGGAAATAAACAATTAATTACTTTAAATTAAGGACGTTCGGTGGTTACGCTCAACTTAAGGGAATTCGGCGAAACTTGCTGGAAGCATTAATTATGTTTTTCTAAAGGTACTTGATTTTTTTCCTAATTATTTACCGCAGATTTCTTAGGATATTTGATGTGGAAGTGTGGGCATGTGAAATTACATATGGGTTCTTATTTGAACGCGAGGTGCGACTAGCTTTATTCATCGAAAAAGAACGTTTTCTAGTTAAGAATAAGAAAAACAAAAATAATTTAAATCATCAATAGAATAATGTATGAAAATCATTTTATATATTATATTTTTATTATTTTTGTTTTTCTTATTCTTTACTAGTAAAAAAGGTTCTTTTTGATGAATTGAGCTACTCGTACCTTGTGTTACCATAAGAACCCATGTAATTTTTATCCACTTCTCGTTCAAATATCTTAAGTAATCTGCGGTAAATAATTCTGAAAAAAATCAGGTAGATTTAAGACATCATAAGTAATGCTTCCGGCAAGTTTCGTCGAATTCTCTTTAGTTGAGTGAAACCACCGAGCCTTCTTAAATAACAACGATACCCTGTGGACATTTCAGAAAACTAATTAAATAACGAGGAAAGAACAAAAGAGCAACAAAACGTCGACGAAAACTCGCTGGTGCCCGAGAGCAGAGGGATTTCAACAACTTGGGGTACTTTGCAATCGTCTTGCGCGGATTAGCGCATATTGTAGCAGATTGAAACACAGACGAGCGCACATTCAAGCCGAAGATTGGAACGATCTGCGCTGTAGTGTTTACAAAATTGCGAAATGTTATTAAACTTAATGAAAGAAATGGTCAAACTCACCTCTTTGAAAGATTAAACTCCTCCGAATCAAGATTTATTTTTTTCAAGTGATCGTCACAATTAGCCGAGACATTGAGGTATTCATGTTTCTATCACAACACATGAGCTCGACATCACAAGTTTCGTCTGCTTAAGGTACACGGTTTCGCAGACGAACTAAGTTGAGTGTAAATCTGCTCAGCGCAGATGACGTCACAAATATCATTGGAACACGCTCTGCGCTAAACAGGGGGAAAAAAAGTTGAGCGCAGATACGTGATTGGAAAGCACTCCGTAGATGAGCGCGGGAAAACAACAAAATGACGCAGTTCGCATTCGGTGCCAACAGTGTTAACGTTGAATGTCGTTGCCAAGTCGTAAGGCCATTCGTAAACCACTTTCGTATAATGATTCTGGAAGAGTGAATACTGAAATATCTCCAAAAAAAAACTTAATAACCGTATCAAACTAATCGATTGTGGCGATAGTTTGTGGAAATTGAAGATAGTCACAAAAACACGGTACAAGATTGCACTAATTATTTTATTGCTGTCGACTGGTTTCGACGACTAAAGCGTCATTTACAAGAGAAAATTCGGTAAAGACAAAAGAAGGAAAAAATCAGCAGAAGGTAGAAGAAGGTAGCCTTATAGGTTTACCAGAAGGTAGCCTCAGGTAAAAACAGAAGGTAGCCTCATAAGGCTAGCAATAGCAATTATACCTTTTGTTTTGTCTTGTAAATGACGCTTTAGTCGTCAAAACCGGTCGACAGTAATAAAATAATTAGTGGAATTTAATAATCGTTAGTTTTTAGGCTTTTCGGAAGAATATATTAATTGCCTGATAACGTACCCTTGTTGCGTTTATCAAACATGAACCATTTTCACCTCTGTTATTCCCTGTATATATATTTTTTTGGTTTCTAAACTCTGAAAAACTAAGGCTTGTTCGCGTTGATAGCTCCTTCTGTGATTTCTGTGACTTCTTGGGAGCAGGAGAGAACAGCTGACGTCGGGGAGGATCAAGACAATCGACGCGAAAGCTCCGTATTGCATCCTCCTCTGCCCCTTGAAAAGGATGGCGAATTATCATTTCCAAATTATCGCAATGTGGTTCCACAAAGTTAAGCCTGAAAACTTTATATATACAAAGCAATGACGACAATACTGTTTAAATAATTTAATTTGGCAATAAAACACGTCAATTGTCAATTTAAGACTCTTCCGAATGCAGATTCGAGGGGGTTACATTTGCTAGATTTTTGTCAAGTTACATCGATTTTTTTAATCTTTCAAAGTTGTGGAACTGACTCACCTCAAAATCGCTAATACCACCTCAAAGTAGTCTTGAGCGAGAGATGTCACTTCCAATGAAATTCCATGAATTTGGCCTCATTATCAAAACAAAAAGATCTCATCTGTTCAAAGATAACAAAATATCAGCCAGATACTTTTCGAGATCTGCATTTGCCAAGAAATACCAGCCATTTTCTGTAGGGAATTGTACGGGTCATACACTTGAGATACTTTATTAATTTCTAACGCATGCATCTCGTCATAAATTTATCAGTGAGTAGTTTTTTTATCATTTATCAACTATTTTCGAAAATAAATAAATCACTCACCGTTGTCATTTTTTACAGATTCGCAAAAAAATCTTCAGTTGTGAAGACGCTTTCACCGTACGGCGCGGCGTGAAAAAAATGAAAAAAGTTAACACCTTATACTTGTGTATTTAGTGAATTACTGTGAATTTCATTCATATAAAACAATATTTTTTGCGCTATCAAAATTATCATATGCACAGCATGCTTCTCACAGCTGCTGAAATAAAAATAAGAACGTCGTCTTTGTAATGACTGGGGAAAAATCTCGCTCTAAATACCTCAAATGTTTTACGGTAAAGCGGCGTTCTATTATCAGTTTTCACTCCACAATTTCTATACGCTGGGAGTGTTCCTAGGATATTGTTCGAGATACAATTGGTACATTCACGATTCTCACCCTGTCTGACATCGCGACAATCGGTTTGATCTGGCCCTACTGAAGCAGTGCATTGCACGGGGTGGCGGGAGCGCCCCCTCTACCTTTTAGTTATGCCTCTGCTCGAAGTCATTTCCCTTTCCTCTCCCTCACCCTCCCCCACTCCAGAAATCGAACCCACTCTTCCACCCATAGGTAATTATTAAGGTGGTTTCAGAGAGATAGGTCCCTAGTCATAATGGAGACCATATTCAAATTTTATTTTTTTATTTTAGCGTCTGGAAGAAGTATGAAATAAATATTGTAATATTAATGGCGCAAATTTATATAGTTATATATGCCCAAAAATCACAGTAATTAAATAAATGAAGCTACATGAGTCTCTAACTTGACTCATTTTTACCCGCCGAACGGCTGAAAACCCTTCAAAACCGGCAGTTTGATTCTGTGAAAGTTACTGTGGTGAGTAATAGACTTTTTTTGTACAAATAGTTGAGAAAACATGCAATCTACACACCGTTAGTTTTTGACGAAATCTAGGTGTTATAAATTCCTATTTCCTTCAATATTCTCCCTCTGGAGCGCACAGCCGTAATCTATCCCATGTAAAACTGCTTATATTTTGAGGCAAATTGCTCGAGAAGTAGTTCGGCAAGGGGTTGATATATTTTGATATCATTGGAAAGATGAGAGTTTTTTTCTTTAAAATGAGACCAAATTCATCAAATTCTAGGTGAAGTGATTTTTCGCTCAAACTACCTTAAGGTACAAGAGGTGGCGCTGCTGCCTATACTCGGCCGTAAGGGAAGGTGAAAGCCGGGTGGGCGTAACCGTCCGCCATATTGAGTGACCCTGATATACTAGTATTAGCGTAGTAGGCGTAAACTTAGATATTTACACCTTTTTTGTTCATAAAAGGTTGAATTAAGGGAAATGTGGATAGTATCGGTTAGGCAGATAATACACTATATATTGTCAACTCCTCCAATGGATCTTATGGAGAAACCGGCTGGTAGGAGCAATGAAAAGCATGTCCTCTGCTCTTGATGGTATGTGGTTACTATAAAAAAATAATGAGGCATAGGAAGAGGTAAGGAAATATATGTATATATAAAATAATAATTAATGCAAATGGTTTTTAATATAAAATTTACCTGCCGTTTGGGAAAAACGCGTAAATTACGGCTTATTAGTTAGCTCTACCTATCAATTGGCAAAAGAGGCAGACTTACAGAAGACTTTCGTCGTTTTGGACAGCTAAAAAGTAAACAGCAGCAATAAACGATAATGAGTGATGATTTGTAAATCACAATAGAAATCCAGAAACTGGCGCCTCGTTATGCGCATAGAATTTCCATTCCAATGGCTATTCCGTCTTTCGTTGAAGAACTCTTTAGTATTTGAAATCAGAGGTCCAGTGTACAATGGACTTTTGGCTTGGTAAAAGGACATTGAAAATGGCTGAATATTCGAAACTTGTCGTGCCTTAATAATATTGTGGAAGTCACAAAGTATCCATTTATTATTATCAATCAGCTCCCGGAGTGCATGTGGAAGTATGCTGGAAGTTTGCTTTCAAAGGATGACGCAAGAATGTTGTAGAATTACCGTGAAGAATACATCGTAAAACTCATTTGAAAAGAATCATAATGCTTTCAATTACCTCAGATGTGTTTCAGTTGGAAGGAGGAAAACACAGAGTAACTCGTCCTTTCAGAATCTTAATCTTCCCGTCTCGCACGATCTCTTACGGGAATCAAGTGTTCTATACGGTCACTCAAAATATGGCGGAAAACTTTCACCGTGGCTCCACCTGAAATTCGTCACGCCACCTCTGTTGAACTATATACTACTCCCTCTATAAGCTCCCCCCGTGTCCTCGTTCCCACCCCTACCTTCTTCTCTTCGAAACAATTGCAGGCCACGGTGCGAGCCTCTCATTTCGTCGAATCGGTCTTTTATGTTCCCGCGCTCTCTCGCCTCCCGAAGGACTTTTTTTTTTTAATAAAAATATTTTTTAAATATTTTTTTTCAACTTTCTTTCTGTGAGTTGAAGGAACTTCGGGAGGAAATTTTAAACGTGATGATTTTTTTTACAATACATATCGGAAGCTGGTGATTAGAGTAGGAAGTCACAAACTGGAGCAAGTAGAACAATTTAATTATTTGGGTTAGTACGCTAGAAGAAACAGGACACAGTAGTAAAACCATTAGGAAGAGAATAGCGCTAGCGAAGGAAGCGTTCAATGATAGAAGGGAGCTGATGACGGGGACCTTAAGTAAGGATGTAAAAAAAGAGGCTGGTGAAGAGCTTGATATGGAGTGTGGCGTTGTATGGGGCAGAAACGTGGACCTTGAGAAAGGAAGACGAAAATAGGCTGAAGGCGTTCGATATATGTAGGTGTTGAGGAGGATGGAGAAGGTGCGTTGGACGGAAGGGAAGACAAATGAGGAACTGCTTGACATGGTGGGCGAGGAGAGGAAACTTATAGATGAGATTAGGGGAAGACAGGGTAGGTGGCTGGAAGGGGTAATGAGGGACGCTGAAGGCCGTGATAGAGGGTAGGATGTTAGGTAAGCGGGGAAGGGGAAGGAAGAGAATCGGTTTTATGTAGAAGAAAGGTAGGAGTTATACTGAGATGAAGAAAGAAATACTAGAGGTAGAAAGGGCACGGCACGTGTAAGAGTTCGTTGGATATTCTCTGACTTTCATCACAACCTACCTCTAACCGCTAGATTACTTTAATGAATCGGTTCAACTTGTTTTTAGCAGAGTGATAGGTATTCATTCCGATATTCGCTCATCCTCGCGGGAGAACGTACAATGGAGAGCGAATGTGAATATTGGGGTATTAGCCGTTGAGAAGATTTTTTTGGGTAGTCGAAGGAAAAGGTACGTCTAGACTTGAGAGATAAGAGTTTCATCACTTCATTACTTCTCCCTTCTACTAAAGTTTTGTGGAAATAACAAATGTGGTATTCTACTCACAATGAATGTAATGATCTGGGTCCGCGTCCACCACCCTCAAGATAGCTTCGTCAGTTTCTTCCACTGTTCATAAATCTCTTCGTCACCACTATGTGATAAATTTGATATCTCACGGTATCACCCGGAATTTTCCTTGAATACCTACGCCTGGGGTGATGTTTAAACCCAGTGTTTGTTATTACTAATGTATTTCTTCTACTACAAAATTCAACTGCCTTCTCACCGCAGTCATTTCTTGTCCCTAGCCCATACTTCCATCTTCCATCTCCCACTTAAAATCCATCCATCCCAACCACTGCATTACAGTCACCGATCACCATCAAGTTTTTCTAATTATGCCTCCTAGTTGCTCGCGAACCCCCATCCACCTATTCCTCCCCATGGTTACTACTTGTAACCTGTGCACCTGGACCAGTACGAAATTCGTCGGGTGTGCTTTTACTTCTACCACTAGTATTATCCTTTCGCTCACCTGTTCAATATTTGCTATTCTCTTCCCCGATATTCATTCTAGTATCATAGGTATTCCACGTTGACTCTCATCTTCCCATTTTTGTGGTCAAATTTACGTTAATTTTCTACTAATTTATGAAAATAAACAAAAAGAAATGCTGGTATTCCGATAATATTGCGACGGTACGACCGGCCCGGTATAATACTAGTAGTGCCGTAAGATACTCGTCGGTTAAATACCGTTATTCTTTTAGGAAGTGCCTATATGATTATATTGTCTTAACGAGGATTGTGTCTTAATTTGAGTGTCGCCTAAAGAAATTGTATGAAATGTGTTCAAAGTGTCTCACCATCTGGATCAAGATGGATGATCATTCATACTCTGTGCAGGAAATAAAATGAAAGCCCTTGAAGTGACGAGGCGAATCTAAAAGAAATGTCGGTAGCATGCGTTGGTAATCATCGCAAGATGTTGAGTGTAATGTGTAATGTTAAGCGGGCTATCGGTAACCACCAGTCAAATAACTAAGTATGGGGAATAGAATTGTTTCGCTCGAAATGTATTAATTATTATCCTCATCAATTAATAGATATATACAGTTACCACACTATGGGGATTTCAACCTGTCACAAGTAATTCGAAAATAAACTGGTACAATTTCCACACTTTGTATTCTCCGGCACCGACCATGGTTTCAGCATATTATGCCATCATCAGGGTACATAACTCCAAATGTCTCGGCCTTGTATACATTTCACAACGTGTGTGGAAGTCCATAGTTTCCACGAAGTGAGTGCCCATGCGTTCTCTTATGTCGCAAGTAACTTAGAACGTGTCTGGGAGAAGTAGAGAAACTTTGTCGATTCATTTCAATGCTTGAATGGCATTATTACTTGAACGTACTTCGATACTAGTGTAGTGATTGAAGTAATATATAATGTTAGGAGTGAGATGAGGCCTTAATTTCCTTGAAATGCACGTATTTCTTTTTGAGTCAAGATGCGCAAAGAAGCTCGAAATGTTTGCCGTTTAATAACGTTCGGAAATTTTCATTAATGTTTGAAGTCGATATGTATTACCCTGCCCTAAGTCGATTGCCCTGTCGGGAATAGGGTTCGCGTGGTCGCTGGAGAACGTGCTTCCCACTCCGCCTCTGTCTCATCAGGATATTCTTTGTTTTTTTCTCAATCTCCCCTGTATTAATTACCCTGGTTCTATTACTACCATTCAACCTTTTCTGTAATGGGTTTGCTGACGCCATACTTCCTTTATCTTGCCTCCCCACATTTCCCTCACTTATGGTGGTTCCACCGTATAATCACATAAATGTCATTTTATTCATATTCTATCTACTTATAGAAAAACCTGTCCTCTATCTGATGTGTGTAACAAAATGTTACCTTTCCACGCTAATTTATTCTCTAATTGAACTTGAAATTACATATGGTGTTCAATGGGAGAATGAGGGAAACACGGGGGAAAATAGTGTTTTTCCATAAAATATAAATGCCATTTTCGCGGAAAACTATTTATATGAAGGAAATAATCCTGAGAAATTGAATAAAAATAAAATATGGGCATCTTACCACCTTATTTTTATAGTTATTGGGTAATTAATGCCGTAATTGAAGTCAAAATGCGGTAATTCATTAAAAATGGTGCTGTAGTCGGCTCCTATGAGTGGGAAAAAGTGCTCATATATAATACATTCGTGGGATAATTTGAATTTCTGCTACCTTACTTTTTGTTTTCCATAGGTAACGCATTACATCAGCGAAATCAGGATTTTTTGGACAAAATATGAAAAAATGTGGAATTTAGTATTTGTTTTGACTCACACGGTCGCGGTGGAACCTCCTTAACCGTTAAGTGCGCGCAATATTCCCCGTCTTTGGAATCATTGGATACGTCTCCACATACGCCGGGAAGCGTTCCTTTGTTTCTCGTCTGAAGCCCGTTTTACGCGACTTTGATCCAGCTCAAGTTCGAGGACATTCGCCACAGCATGTGATAGCTTTCCAGTATCGTTTGATGCGGAATGCATGCTGGCTTACAAGCATGATTGCTACCATACTTACCAAGCTAGTCGATGTCATTATTGATCCGGTACTGGTTTACTACTCACTCCCAGCAAGGTTGGTAGAGTATGCCATATGCTCTAAGAACCTTGCGCTCCGAGTGCATTCTAGTAGCCGTCCACTAATCTCGTATAGTTGCTGTGCGTTCTTCACTTTTTTTAAAATCAGCGCCAGATATCAGAGCCTCCTTGCGACTACTATTGATATATTGGCCGCCAAATCAACAATTGGTGAAAATGTCCCGTCAATTGTTTTAGCCGCCGTACGTTGGTTAATTAAAATTATAGCAGACGATGTGCTACGATATGAATGAAATTAACGCTTCCTCGCCAATAGATACGAGTTAAATGATCTTGTGAAGCTTCCTAGGATGCCACCAATCGTATCTACTGGATTCCGTTCTCAATACCAAATACCGACTATCATACTAGCGCTTTACGCTAGCTAAGCGCTAGCTTTTTACAAACAAACGCTTCATAATCATCTCACCTTTAATCCAAAGCATCCCATTCCCTTCAATTGTCTCTGTGACGCAGATCTTTGGGTTCCTCGTATACGAATTTCCCACTTCTTCTACGGTTTCAAATCCGTTCCCCCCGCGTAGAAACTTCCCAAGGGATTCCTGACATTCCTCTCTTTGAACTTCTTCCCCTCCTGACCTCTTTCAATTTAATATATCTCATTTCATTGATGATCGATAGTGGTTGGAACCAACATCCGATCCCATTTGAGGAGAGAGAGGCGATTTAGGGCGATGTTTCTTAACCTACGTATAGTAACCATTTTAAAGTGCATTTAATACCTCCCGTGTACCCCTCGACATTTTTTTACAAGTCTGCCATATGCCCTTGGTGATGTTTTTAACCAAGTGTTGGTAGTCACCAGTTTTATATGTTCCTCCTGCTCTTCTCAATCGCTTTCTCCCCGTGTTCATGTCGTGTTCACGGCCCATTCCCACTTCCCTCACGCGCCCACAGCCAATGCTCCAATTCCCGATGTCAATTAGGTGTTCATTTCCCGGAACCCCATCCCATTTATCTCTTCCAGCTCACATACTTTGACCACTTCCTTCTACGCACGGCTACTTGTCTAAATGTTAAATTTGTCGGCTGCGCTTTGATTTTTAACTGATAGTAGTACTCCGTAGTTCATCCGTCCTACATTTATATTCCTCCCCCCTAGTTTAAAATAGTTTGAGCGAAAAATCGCTTCACCTAGAATTTGATGAATTTGGCCCCATTTTATAGAAAAAACTCTCCTCTTTCCAATTATATCTAAATATAAACCCCTTGCCGAACTACTTCTCGAGCAATTTGCCTGTAAAAATACAAGCTGTTTTACATGGGATAGATTATGGCTGTGCGCTCAAGAGGAAGAATATTAATCAAATTAGGAATTTATAACACCTAGATTTCGTCAAACAACTAACGATGTATAGATTGCATGTTTTCTCAACTATTTATAAAATATAATATATTACACACCACAGTAACTTTTACAGAATCGCAGAAAAAACCCTGTCGTTTTGAAGGGTTTTCAGCCGTGCGGCGGGGAAAAAATGAGTCAAGTAAGAGACTTATGTAGCTTTATTTATTTAATTACTGAGAATTTTGGTCATTTTTTAACTATATCTTTGCGCCATTAATATTACCATATTTATTTCATACTTCTTACAGACGCTGAAATAAAAAAATGAAACTTGAATATGGTGTCCATTATGACTAGGGAACTATCTCGCTCAAACTACCTTAATGTCCATTACTATAGTGTGTTTCATACTTAGTTGATAGTATGGGCTCTTATATCTAAAATGTAATTTTTCCCACTGAAAATAAGTGATCATAATAGTTGCGATAGATCGATCAAATGTAACTCCCACCCTCTCTTGGTAGAGTAGACTTTTTCACTGGTGTTTTATAGCATAAAGTCATTACTAACACTTCACCCCGATTGAAATGTCCGGCATTATTTCGTTCTCTGCATGAAGTACTATTTCGTAGCAGGGATGGGCAAAAGCGTGTATCGCAGTAAACGCGTGCACGCTTGTTATTCAGGCGTGTACACATGTATTACCTGTCCCTACGCATGCATACAATAGTTAAGTCTCTGGCCCCACATTCCGTTCTGCGGTGGGCCTACAAGTATCTGCACCGAGAGTGTTGAAGTCCCGCACCGATGCTTGCAGAACGGCAGCCTGCTAAGTTCAAACTGTGTCACAGGGAGAGGTAGATGTGACTGCGATCAAGATTCCAGGAAGTACCGTACACACACTGGTTCATAACGATTCACCGTGACTCAATTAATATTATTAAGTGACTGGGGGAGAGGGGGGGCAATGTGGTGGCAAGTCGTGATCAAAGGCGGACGATGCTGACATGTTTTATATTGCAAGAAAAATAAAACATGTACACGCCTCCAGACGTGTACACGTTACCTCCCATCCCTGTCTCGTAGCATTCATAAATTAACAGTATCAGTAATGTTAACCACTAGATTTGTCTATAGCATTGTTATGCATGTTTGCATGTTTGTTTGCGTAGCACCCGTAGCACTCTCCCAGTTTCCGGTTGGAATGCGCACTGTTCTCCTGACTGTTTTTTGGTGTCTGCGCCTAGCGGCAGGGGGAGCGTGCGAGGTTCTGATTTGTACTGGGACGAGTGCTGCATGCCTGATGTGGAATCACCTCGTGCCACATAATTTTCCCGCCCCGTTTCCATTTTCATAATGCCCCGTTCATAATGGTAACAGCGTTAATAGAGGCTTGATCTAATTATATCCCGCTAGTTGTCGCATTAATTATCGCGTAATACCTTGGCGGAATGCGAATCCTATGTTGGGCAAGCAGTAAAGAGAGAAATTGTCATTCAGAATGTTTCCAAAAATGCTAGTTAAATATTAGGGCCAAGGAAAAATTACCCCAGCTGTGATATACGTTACTGTCTACATAATTCGTTATGCTATTCTTAAATTAATCGGCAGCATGTGTTTATCGTGTACCATTGTGGAGGGAAACAGTTTGGAGGTTATAATTTTGACGCGCGACTTCGTAAACTATGCAGGCTACTTTCTGTTACTACAAACCTTTTATTAATTTATTGTTAATGATGGTTGTTCAATGCACAGTCGATGAATTTACATGAATGGCGAGATCGCTTCTGTTGCACTAAGAACTTAACTCCATTTCGCCCGTGTTAGTACATATTATAGCACTTCAAAGAAAAAGGATATTCGTATTTTGCATGGACATTGTTACCCTCCACAATATGACTATAAAGAGTTCATTTTATTGTGTTTAAGTTCTTTTGAGGCCTAAAACGAGTTGAAAGAACTCCGGGCCCCCGGGACCTACGACACTGACCTCTCACCAAATTGACAACATAATTAAACCATAATTATTTGCCACCATCAGTATGTGTTCAAAATTAAGACTTCACGTTTAATTTCACGAGTAAATTCTCGGGCACATGCTGTGTCAGGTTAAACTTATCGATTTCCGGAGTATCGAGGTGAAGTCCGGATGGGTCTAGGCAACCCTTCAATTGGAGGACAGACGTGTTCATTCATTCTTAGCCGTCTCACTTGAGGTACATACATACATACCATGGTACATACTAAATCTACTGTTTATCATTATCCCTGACGCGGCAGCAGTGGATCAGACGTAGGTGAAATGCAAAACACAGGTTACATGGATAAACTGGAAGAGAAAATAAATCTACATCTACGTACCATGCTGTGAGCCGTCGCAGAGACGTGTGGCAGGGGGCGATGGGACATGTGCCTTGGAAAGTGGGGAGGGGATTAGGGAAAAGTGGGGGGGGGCTGTCACTTAATACATCCGACCTAGCAAAAGGTCATGTATTACTATTTAAAAAATATTTTGTTAGGATATTATGCCAATAGTAAAAAACTAAATTTGCAGCTTCGATAAACCTGTGCAATCTGCGCAGTGCGCAAAAATTGCGCAAAGTTGCACTTTTTTGTTTTTGCTCAATATCTCCTAAAATATGTGACCTACATAAAATAATTTTTTGTTCTTATTTAAAGAAGATACCATACTCTACAGTTTAAGCCCAAAACGAACTATGTATGTATAGAACTTTTTGAGAAACAGTTCTTCAAAGAAAGGCAATGTTTTCCAAAAAGTGAACTTTTTTCATTTCGGTCATGTGTCTTGCCACATATCGGAAAAAGTAATCATCCCACGAGAAAATTTTGGGAAATAAATCAATAGTAAATTTATTTAGCTTTAATATAAGCTGAAAACGACTCCCTTATGCCCAAAAGTTTCTTCAAAATTGGCATAAGACCAAAATTACGGAAAAATGGATTTAGGGAAAAATCAATGTAAACTGTTTTGAGGGCCACAGTAATCAATTATCTAGTAAAAATACTTTTATAGGTACATTTAGCACGTGTTGTGTTATTTTTATGATTATTTTAACCCTTAAGAGGACAGGTTATTTGTGTTTTCACCGGAAAATGATGTAAGTGTCGTTTCATTCATATTATGGCCACTCATAGGAAAACGTGTCCACTGTCTGATGTGGACAGAAAATTTTTCGCACATTTCCGAACACATTTCCGCACTACGTTTTTCGCAAATCAAACTTGGTATAACATTGGTGTTAAATGGGAGAAAAATAGCACTTTTCTATATAATATTGTTACGTGCGTGGGTGAAAAAACGACTTCTTATTTCCGTAACACTTGAAATACCTTTATTTCCCTAAATATGTTCACACAGTCACATTAAAGTTGTACACAAAATACATCATTCCCGGAATTCTCCCTTGTTTATCTTCTCTCCCGTCAATAGCCACCGTTGCCAAGGCTCTGGATGATTCCTCCGCTACAATATGAATGACATTTTCGCGAAAAACTCAGTATAAGATGGGAAAATTCCCAAGTAATCAAATAAAGATAAAATGTAGTATGTCCATGTTGTTCGGGTAGAGCTGCATCGGCGTATCTTGACGATGACGTTACGTAGAAAATGCAGGCCACATCTTCGGATCAAGTTTTTCGGACTTAATCTGAAATCTTAAATGAAATCTTACATAGCCTGAAGCAGAAAAATGAATTATAGTAACCTAAAGCCTGATTCTCGCGATCATTTTTTCCGTCCCTTTTCAGGGTTAGCTCCAATTCGATCATTTGATCAATCCCTTTTTCCATCCCTTGAGCCGTCATTTAGCCAATCAAGAGTGTGTCGTAAACTAGATTTGCACCGTAAAATTTCGGGTGCAAGAATGATTTTCTCAGGGAGGACGCAAGTGATCGCGTGAATCAGAAAATGATAGCTTGAGTTATCGATCACTCTCCCTTTCATCATTTGAGCGATCGCGGAAAGCGTCCCTAAAGTGATCCCTTCTAAAGGAACGGAAAAAATGATCGTGTCAATCAGCCTTTACCACCTTGTTATTTTAGTTATTATCGCGTAAATTATTATTTAGTTAAGGTGGTTCCACCGTAAAATGACTTCAATGTCATTTTATTCATATTCTGTCTACTTGTAGAAAATGTTGTTCTCTATCTGATATGAACAACAAAATAATACCTTTCAACGCTATTTTATTCTATAGTTGAATTACATGGTGTTCAATGGCAGCATGAGAGAAACACGGGGAATAAAATAGTATTTTTCCATAAAATATAAATGCCATATTTGCGGAAAACTGTCTCTAAGAAGGAAATAATCCAGATAAATTGAATAAAAATAAAATATAGGCATCTTACCACCTTATTTTTTTTAGTTATTAGGGAATTACTGCCGTAATTGATGTCAAAATGCGGAAATTCGTAGGAAATGGCGCTGCAGTCGGCTCCTATGGCTGGTATAAAAGTGCTCATATTTAAAATACATTCGTGGAATAATAATCTGAATATATTTTGTACCTTTATACTTTTGGGATTCTATAGGTAACGCATTTCATCAGCGAAAGCAGGATTTTTTGGACAAAATATAAAAAATCTGGAATTTAGCGTTTGTTTTGACTCACACAGTCGCGGCGGAACCTCCTCAATTAGTTTCGCCTTGAATTAAGATGGATGGCTTGGTGGTGTAACTGGCTAACACACCTGACCGGCAATTGGGAGATCCGGGTTCGAATCCCGGTCAAGTCAAATTATTTTTTCATGAATCGTAACCGTCTTTCGTGTATATCGTCGCATCCGTGCGCGTGAATATAACTTGTTGGTTAATTTATGGAGGTTTGCTCATGTCTTTTATAAGAAACGTAAGGTTTGTTTTTTTTATTACCATTGTCGCAGTAAGAAAGTTAATCCTTTGAGCCATGAAGAAGCCTCATTAATAAAAAGGCGAAACGTCTTGGCGGAAAAAGGAAGTTGAGTTTCTTAAAAGAGACATGACCTCCATAAATTAACCAATGTATTATTAAAGTGGTCAATAACTATTCAAAGAACATATAATTTGTGCAATAACAATGATTGGAAAATATTTAATAACGAATTACTGCCGTAATTGTCAAAATGCGGCAATGCCATACACTTGGCGCTGCAGTCTGTTTCTATGGCTGGAAAAAAGTTATTATTTAAAATATATCCGAGGAATAATCTGAATGTTTTGCACCTTAACTTTGGTTTTCAATAGTTAACGTAGATCAACACCGAAAGCTGACATTTTTAAACCAGATAAACAAAAATGTTGTGGAATATAGCATATTTGTTTTGACTCACGCAGTCGCGGCGGAGCCTCCAATTGAGTCAACTCAATGGAACCTCCTTAGTTATAGTGTTCCGCTGTTTTGTTGTGTACAATAATGCTGCGTGGAAAGAAGAAATGTTTGCACCTGTCGTCAATGGTAGTGTATCGGTCATATTTCTTCACTCCGATCAGTTCTGGAGATAAAGAGAGGGGATGGAATTATATTCTCCGTGTCGTACGTAAACTCGTCTGTTCGGAGTTTTTCTCGTAATCTAAGCGTATCGTGTAGTCTCCCGAATCTATAACGGTTCCCATTCAGCTGTGTGACACTTTCTGATTGCTCGTAGTAGTTTTTAAGCCGCCTTCCTTTGCAGTTTATTTACTTCGTGGGAAACCTAGAAACTTTGTACCCTGAGTAATTAAATTATAAGAAATTTAAGCTTATAACTTATAAGGTTCTACTGTTTAGAAACAAAAGCTTCTGGTGGTTCCACCGTAACTGTGTGAGTCAAAACTAATATGTAGGTACTCAATTCCAACTTACTGTTTAATTGGTTTAATAAAAAAAACCCTGCTTTCACTGATGACGTGCGTTTGCTTTTGAAAACCAAAATTAATGAATAAAATTTGCAGATTATTCCCCGAATATATTTTTTATAGCAATAGACGCCGACTGAAGCGCCATTTCTATGGGATTGCCACGTTTTGACTTGAATTATCGCAGTAATTGGGCCAATAACTCATTAGTTTAAGCGGGAAGATGTATCTATTTTATTTGTAATAAATTTGCCGGTAGTTTTCGCTACCTGTTAACGGTTTTCGTGAAAATGAAAATTATATATGATATAAAAATACAATATTTCCTTGTTTTTCTCCCATTGTCGGATTTAACACCTATAGGTGAATTCAACTTCAATTTGCGAGAAAAATAACGTGGAAATGTACAATTTGGTTGTTCATATCAGATGGAGGACATGTTTTTCTATATTTATCCAGAGTATGAATAAAATTACATTTGGATCCTTTTTGTGGTGGAACCAGCTTAACCGGACTGCGCGTGTAAAGTGTAAATATGTATCTATTGGTTACTACATGTGCGCATCTTTCTTCTCTTTTGTTTCTCTGCAGAAGGCGCCGCCGTTGAGACGGAGGAGGAGGACATGTCTTCGCCGCCGCCGCCTTTGGAAGATGACGGGGCTGCGGGCGCCATGTTCGGCTACGTCGACATGGCGCTACTGGCCACCTTCGTCGGCGTCGTCTTCTATTGGTTCGTGCGCCCGCGGTTACAGAGCCGCAAGGACGAGGCCACGGCCGCAGCCGCCGCTGCAGCCGCTTCACGCTCGTACACCATGCAGTGAGTCTTTTAATCGTTTGTCTAAATTTCCTATTTTACATACGGCGCATGTCGTCCACCCTGTGCGGGAAATATCTATTCGGACGGAGCCTGTCCCTCCTTCCCATGGGCCGAGGCCGGGCAGTTATATGACCAAATGTAATCCCCTCCCGACCCTTTTCTAGGGATCCCAGGGGGTGGGCACTGGAACTTGTTGAGGGATCAGTGGACTTTGAACAAATTTTTAAAATTTGTTCAAAGGCGTAATTGTCAAAAACAAATGTGACAATATTTTTTTCTAGCAATTTTCTGATAAGTTTGATACCAAACACCAAAAAATCCGTTGATAATTGAGCCAGGCGCGAACATAAGACAACTAACTTTTGAGACAACCAGAGTCCATTGAGCGAGCAATCGGAAGAAAGGGTCGTACCTCATTGCGGTGGTATGCGATCCCTAAAGAGCGTGGGAAGGGAGTGGTTTGGGCAAAAAGGGTGGATTCCCAAATGTCCACCGATGGAAAGAAAGAGTTTGGGTCATAAAAATATGAAAGGGTTGAGGGAGCAGGTAGACAGAAAGGGTCAAACGTACAAGAACGTTTTTCCCGCACTTACCGGTACACATGTTCATGTACGTTTCCCAAAGTCTAAGGGTTAAGTAACGACGTAAAAACTGAGCGAGAGTGAAGAGGCTGGTGAAGAGATTGATATGGAGTGTGGCGTTGTATGGGACAGAAACGTGGACTTTGAGGAAGGAAGACGAAAATAGGCTGAAGGTTTTCGAGATGTGGGTGTGGAGGAGGATGGAGAAGTGGACGGAAAGGAAGATAAATGAGGAAGTGCATGACCTAGTTGGTGAGGAGAGGAAACTTATAGATGAGATTAGAGGGGAAGACAGGGTAGGTGGCTGGAAGCAGTAATGGAGGGGCGATGGTTTGCTGAAGGCCGTGATAGAGGGAAGGATATTGGGTAAGCAGGGAAGGGAAGGAAGAGAAATAGGTTTTATGAATGGGATGAAGAAAGGTAGGACTTATGCAGAGATGAAGAAAGAAATACTAGAGGTAGAAAGGGGGCACGGCACGTGTAAGAGTTTGTTGGATATTCTCTGACTTTCATCATAACCTACCTCTAACCGGTAGATTACTCAGATGATGATGATAGTTCACTTTAGAGTGTAGTTCACTGAACTATAGTTTACGTTCATTTTGAATAAAAAGGTTATACGTACTTCGTTTTTCTGCAATAAATTGTAATTTCACACGACCATGATATCGACAGTTAACGTCATCATCAGTTGCAAATACAAATTTGTAGGACACTTATATACATACTTGAGAATGGAGAGGTTTGGTGTGTATAGGGTTGGGTAGTGTTGCCTGGGGGGTGGGGGGGGGGGGGTTGTGAGCCATGAGTTTGAAATGTGTGAGACGGAGGAGGCAGGGAAGGGGATGGGTGGTTGGGTGGCACCTGCAAAGCCTCCCCCTCCACTCTCAACTACGTATGTATATTTGTCCTACAAATTTGTATTTGCACCTGATGATGAAGTTAACTATCGAAACCGTGGTCGTGTGATTTTAAAATTCATTGTGGAAAAATAAAGTAGGACCTTTTTATTCAAAATGAATAGCAGCAAGTTCCATTAAGTCATGCCTGAATCCACCAACTTTGTAGTTTACATATATGAACTATTCAGTGTTTCATTGGTTGCCTACAGTTAGGGATGAGCCACTCTGAAAATTATCCCTGTAATTTTCATAAATTACCGTGGTATTTTTTGTAATTTACTGCGTACCTTGTAAATTACCGTAATTTTCTAGATTATTCACCTATGTTTGAGATAATTTTTCATGCAGATAAATTCACAACATGTTCTTTTAAGCCAAGTTCACATTTCCTACGTGTTTAATAATAAATTGTGTCATGTACAACTCATTTTTGGAATATTTTACTTAAATTATAACATTATAAGAGTAATGCATTGAAATATTCTTCTTGAAAATTTCTCATACTTTGACAAAAGAAAGCCAGATTACGTGTTGCTGCCAGTCCTTTTTACAATTTAAAAAATTTCTAATAGATTAATGTTGCATCAGGCATGGTTTAAACATCGTTATTCCCTTCCTTTTGCTATTGGCTTTTTTATTTAACCATAATGTTAAATGCTTAAAACTAAAAAAATTCTGGAAAATTACGGTAATTTTCGAAAATTACCGTAATTTACCACTGTAATTTACCTCAGATGAAAATTATGGTGATTTTCTCATCTCTACTTATAGTAATTGGGTGAACAGATGTCGCAAACTTCTTTTTATAGAATTGGGTAGGTATTGTTCGCCACTTTTTAGGAAGGTATCGACTTAAGAAATGTGGTGTTACGTTATACACATGTAATACGCATACATCATACTGCATGACAGCGTTGCCAACCAACGAATTTTATGAATACTGAGATTAGCCACTGTATACCTTTACGAAGTCACCCGCTAGTGAATACCTATTCGTGTGAAATTCCACAGAGCAAAAATTATTCCCCTTGACTAGGACTCGATACCACCCTCAATAAACCACAGACGAGATGGACACCTTGGTAGCTTAACCCTTTCAATGCAGAAGACGCAGGCGTGTGCTTTCCAGGGGCAGATGACTCACAGCGTGAGTCAAGCTTGTAATAATGGTAAAGAATGCCCTTTGTATTATTCCGTCCAAAGAAACGCTCTTGGAGAAATAATTCCACACTGAAAGGGTTAATTGGGTGATACACTTGGAGTGATGTTGAGGGATGCAGGTTATAGAGTCCCCATCAAGGCAAATGATTTCTCTTCCCTGGAAATACGTATGTTGCCTACCAACTTAAACTTTGCATAATATGGCTAAAAATCAAGAGCTTTAATGTACTCCAGAATAATCTGAAAAGGCAAATGTGAAATGCGTATTCAATGAGGGTTCCATTTGAAGTTTTTTTCAAGTCAATTTTTTAGCTATTGCGTCTACTTGAGAACTCCACAATGACTGTCCCCCTTCCAGCAGAAAAAGGTTGACCTTGTCGGTAAGGGGTCCACTGCCTTCTCTACCTTGTGTGATCCAGAAGAGGAGAACACTAATCAGGAACAGTGGTGGGGAAGAAAGGAGGTAGGTGGTGAAGGATGGACACACCAGGTTGGAGCCATTCATTACCAATCCCCAGAAGAAACGAAGCCTATTCAAGCTCAAAGTTAGAGGAACTTCCTGCATGCACTTAGTTTAAATAAAATTTAAAGCTTCTTAGTTAAAATAATTCTGCGATATAGAGCGTTCTGCAGTTAGCTGATGGTATGGGCTCTTATATAGATTTGTTTCCTGTGCACATCTCAATGAGGTGGGAGGTGCCTTGTTGCCAGTGGCAGCTGGAGAATTAATACAGTGCTATGTATTGTACAAAAATAACTAAAACGTGTAGGAGTCTTCCATTAGGTATGCAAATATTATTCCCCGAAGTTACATACTAATATTTTAGCATGTGTTTGGGAATGGCTGCCTATGTGACCATTCAAGGTGAGCCTAAGTTTGGCTACAGCATTATCCATAATGCCCACTTTCTTCAGCCAAATTTGAAATGCTCCATAGCTTTGCTATTGATTGCAAAATAATTTGAATCCCATCTCTGGTTTAGTGGGCATTTGCATTTTGCAAAGATGCAAAATATGTATGTGCAATGTAGATGGCAGAAGTATTTTTATCTTATGCTGCTTGACCATAGTGAAACTTCGCAAATGTTTCACTGTATTCCACCATTTAAACTAATTGGATTTGGAAGCGTTATTTCATTAAAATTTTGAAATAAGTCTGGCTACTTACTTTTGTTTTTTTTTTTAAGGCCTTCCAGCATGGTGGGTGCCTCTTCCACGTCATTTGTGAAGAAGCTTCAGCATTCAGGAAGATCCCTTGTTGTATTTTATGGGAGTCAAACTGGCACTGCTGAAGAATTTGCTGGGCGGCTTGCAAAGGAAGGGACTCGCTATCGTCTCAAAGGAATGGTTGCTGATCCTGAGGAGTGTGACATGGTAGGTGGTGGGATTTTCCAAATCATTTGTCGTGGCCTCCTCACAAGCCCTGCCCAATCACCCTCAACTGCTTTCTCTAGCTGACATCTCCAGGATTTTTATTTGGGAGCTCTTAAGCTGCAGCACCATAATTCTGACTGCACTTGACTTAGTGGGTATTTACGACTCAATGGAATATTTTATGCAGTACTTTTTTTTCTAGACATTAATGCTGAAGTCAGCATTTGAATCCTAAATCTGGTCATTTCATATGGAATAGTGTGTATTATTTTTTCCTGTGGGCAAGCACCTGTTGCTTTAAATGCAATTTTCTGCGTATTATTTAAGTCAGGTATTGTCTAATTTAATTTAACTAATAAACAGTCAAATTAATCGATTGTGGCGATAGTTTGTGGGAATTGAAGATAGAATTCATTGTCACAAAAGCACGGTACAAAATTCCACTAATTATTTTATTTCTGTTGACCGATTTCAACGACTAAAGCGTCATTTACAAGACAAAACAGTAAATGACGTCTTGTAAATGACGCTTTAGTCGTCAAAACCGGTCGGCAGCAATAAAATAATTAGTGGAATTTTGTACCGTGCTTTTGTGACAGTGAATTCTAATAAACAGTCATTTGAAAAGATTTTCATATTTTATATTCCCAGTGAATATCCTTTTATTAAAATTCATTCCAGTATTACGCATTACTGTCATTTGACTATTTTCCCCAAGTATTTGAACACTTAAACAACAGATGACAGGGCTACTCAGGTACTGGTACTTTCAGTTCCGGTAACTCCAGTAGAACTGATTCCAAATGCTGAGTGGTGTCTCCAAATGATTGGAGCCGAAATTTAAGGGGTCCAATCTTGACCTTCAGTCATGACACATTTTCTGATGCAAGACAAGAGGTTGAAGAGTTTAATAAGAACTATGACGATGCAATTTTCCACAGATAAAAATTTTTAATCGACCTGGGTTTCGATGCACTGCATCATCATCAGGAATTGCATCGTCATAGTTCTTATTATGTTCATATTCCACAACATCTTGCCTGATTCCTCCCTTTTTGTTGTTAAATAGTTTGGCCGTGTGTGGCCTCACATGGCTGTAGTAGGCTTGTAGAAGACAATCCGTAAGTATGATGATCCGCTTTAAAAAAAATCAAAGTGAAGGAAATTATGGCTAGTTTGGAAGCAACTACATAATGGTTTTAGCAAGCAGGTGCTCATTTTGACATAATCTAAGAAAACCCCTTCAAGAACCTCTTTGAGTATCATAAGACTTAGTGCTTTCCTGGCGCACGATGTGAATGAATTCTTCACGGGATTCCCTCTAGGTGAGATGTTCAGCCAGAGCCGACGTTTCAATGGCTAACTCTGCCGTTGTCCTCAGGGCATTGAGTGGGAGCTCAGCGTCCTCAGGACTCAACGCCCTGAGGACGATGGCAGAGTTAGCCATTGAAACGTCGACTCTGGCTGAACATCTCACCTAGAGGGAATCCCGTGAAGAATTCATTCACTCTTGAGTATCAATTTATTGCCCTGATGATCAGTGGCAGCTCTGCAAAAGCGAGGATATTGTAATCAGGCTTAAGTCTCAAAATCTCCAACTTTTTCTTCATTGTGACTCACTCAAAAGAAACTCATTGACAATGAAGGCTGTTGGAAAAAAACATTTTCCATGAACTTTTGCCACCGAAATATTGGACACTTTCAATGCTCTGATAGGACTTATGGAAAATGAAATATTCAGTTAAGAGGAAAGACAAGAGGGAAAAGTGGAGTTGAACTTTCATAAAATAGACAAACGATGCTTCTCTTCATGAAGTTAATTAAGAAACTCGTTGCTCTTATTTATAGCAAAACTCGTTTTTAGCCTAACGAACACTCCAACCAAAAATCACCCGATCTTAGTAAGCACAACCTTACTCTCGGTAAAACAAGCATATCTATACAATGGAAAACTACAAACAATAGTAATCCCATGAAACCCCCCTTGCCAAAAAAATAACAAATCAACAAATAAAGCAAGGATGTTTTCGAAAATAAACTTGTTTATATTCCACACATAACTGTGTGTAATATAACCAAGTTTATTTTTGAAAACATCATGTCTTCATTCCACCAAGTGAACTTGCCAACTATTGATTTAAATAAAGCAAAACTTATTATTGTCAGGCATTAATTGTTGGTACTGTAACGTCGTGCCTTGTCAAGCTCCATTTTTATTTGTTTTATTTGGCCTTTTGTATTTAATTTCGTTCTTTGTTTTGTTTTTGATAGTATTAATTTGTATGTTAATGTATGTTTCGATGGGTTGATGTTTTAGGTTGTTTTTTTTTGTTTTTGTTTGAAGAACGTTGCTATGTATGGTTGATAAAGGAGGGGATTGTTAAGAAGTTTTGAAGAGAAAGAGACGTGTAATAAAGAGGGGCAATGCCCAACTGAGTTTTTAAGAAGGTTTCTATTATTTTGAGGGATCCCGACGTCACAGTACTCCATAACAAAGTAAAAGAAAACTTTGTTATGGAACCTTGATGATGACTGTGTCAGTCAAAACCTTGGTCGACAAATTCAATAACATTTTCGTGGACCATACAAATTTTTCTTTTGTTTTACAAAAACATCCAAACCCACTGAAATGAAAAATGACCCACCTTGGGGTAATATGCTGAATCCAAACTAAACCATCAAAAAACAAGGAAACCACTGAATGGCAAAACACCAATCCAAGAAAATCTACCCGAAAAACAAAACCAGAAAACTACAAATCTATGCAACACAATGAAGATATTCATGCCTGCCACAAATACGGTGATGAAATATGTTGAAATCTTCATGTGCAGCTTAGCACGGCATAAGTGTCTGGTGTAGGATTCTACCATCTGAGTTGTGGCTTCCTTGAAGAACTCTGCACCCTTGCGTAGCCATGTTACAATTAGTTCAACAGCAAGGACTTAACATCTTGTTCCTTTGTATCCTCCAAAATTTCCACGGGAATCAGGAAGCCTGGGTGGCATGGTGGTCTGCGCATTGGCCTTGCAATCTATAGGTCTGTGGTTCAATTTCCAGTCAAGGTCGATATTTTCTACGTGCACAACACAATGCAAAGCAACCGATTGAAACTGTACATAAATGTCACATCAATCAGATAATCAGCGTAAGCATTCCTAAAAGTAAATCTGTGGAGATCAATAATTTTGAGCAAAATGGAAAAATCTCCTGGGGACTAAGCAAACTACATTTAAAATTAATAAGAAACATTTTTTTGAAATTAAGAAAATTATTGAATATTCTCATGTTAAATCACGCCATTGCATCGGCTACGTTTTATTGCCCCAGTATACATATAATTAAGAAACCCATATCAAAACCTTGAATGAAATTAAGAAAATTATTAAATATTCTCATGTTAAATCACGCAATAGCATCGGCTAGGTTTTATTGCCCCAATATATAATTAAGAAACCCATCCTTGACAGTCATGACTTGTGACATGAAGTAATAGCAGGAGGTGTGCGCCTAATTTTTTGAGTTTTATTTTAATTACAGGAGGAGTTGACCAACTTGAAGGACATAGAAAATTCCCTGGCAATATTTTGCCTGGCCACTTACGGTGAAGGTGACCCTACAGATAATGCCCAAGAGTTTTTTGAGTGGCTGCAGAATGGAGATTGTGATCTTTCAGGACTCAATTATGCTGTAAGTGGTGGGATTACAAACTTTTCTCAAAATTATGGTAACTTTTTTCCTAATTTGTTGTTTATAACAGCATTGTCCTTTTTTTTTAGGTCTTTGGTTTGGGGAATAAAACGTATGAACATTACAATGAAATGGCAAAGTATGTTGATAAAAGGCTTGAAGAGCTTGGAGCCAGCAGAGTATTTGAATTGGGACTTGGAGATGACGATGCCAAGTAAGTACATGTCATCCAAATGTGTACGGTCACCACCTTAAGCTAACGCTTTGAAGTACACATGAAAGAGTTTTGTGTGTTGGAAGTCCTCTTAAAAATAGACGAGGTAGTAATTATCGGAGGGGGAATGTGTTTTGCTCTGTCTTGTGTGGGTTGAATGGAAATGTCTCCTCTGAAAGTTCTTAACTATTTTTACCTGTGATTATAATTTTTGGTGATAGGTGGCATAGTGGTAGGATCTGCTGCTTGGTGGGAGTCTGGCAATAACTTTTGTTGACCTTCGACAAATGTTGTCTCCCCTGTGGATTTTATTGACATTGTTGAGTGTCTAAACATTATCTTACTCAATGGTCGACAGCCAAGCACTTGATGTGGGTGTTTGTAAGTAAAATAAGTGGCCCAAGTTGCTTAATTAATAGTTGGCATCACCTAAAATGTTGACCATTGAGAGGTTGAGGTTTATAGACTTGCCAATTTTAATAAAATGTTTTGGAAAGATTAATTCATAGTTCTCTAATTCCATAAGGGGCCATTCAAGTACTACGTAAGGCAATTTTGGCCACTTTTTAATGCCTTAAGCCTCCCCCACGTAAGACAACATAAGATTTCATGAACCCATCCCCTCCCCATTTTACGGAAGTTGTCATATATTTTTAGAACCATGCACATAGATAACGATATACGTAATGGGCTATTCCCTGTCCAAGTTAGCAAAAATTCAACTTACCCCCTCCGGTGCTTCAATGTTTTACATAATAATAATAAAATTTATAAATGTGATTTTTTAGCCAGATATCGCTATTGGTTTTCGAGATTTCTCGATTCACAGCAAATGCAATCGCAAAGAAATGATTATACGTTTTTCTGTAATTTAGCATTAATTCAAGCATACCGCCACTGCGGTAATCGAACAAAGATTTTTTTCCCGACAGTAATGAAAAATATGATCGATCTCAAAAGTGACTATAACCTTATGTAAGATTGTCTCGGACCTCGTCACTCCCCTGCGTAAGACAATGCAAGGAAAACTCAACCCCCCTCTTCCCTCCAAAATATCCCACGTAATACTTGAATGACTCCTATGAATGAATTTCTACTGAATTGACATTAGCTGTGGGGAACCTTGTCAATTAGTGAATACTGACAAGTACTAAATGTACATCTGAAAAAATTGAAATTATGGGGTCATTGAAATCACTTTTTTGTGTATTAATTTTTGTTTCATGAAGAGCACAGATTCAATGGTGTCTGCTTAGTTTCAAAGTAGGGGACAATAAATCCATTTTCTGGAAAACAATTGTTTTTTGGCTGGACGTAGGGCAAAAAACTTTTGAAAAACACAGATTTAATCACTGCTTAATTCTATAATCAGCTGTAGTCATGCTGCTGAGTCTCCTTCATGGCTTGTCTAGAAGAGCATTGGATTTCATTTCATTGTCTTTCTCCACAATTGTGTAGCGAGGTCAGCTACTTCTTCCTCTGCTACTTAGTCCTCACAAGCTCTTCCTCTTGGGCATCTCATGAGAATGACATTAGGGTTGAGTGCTAATCCTTTTTTATTTTTGCAATTGAAAATTTACTTCCTATAAGAAATACTGATCATAGTCAAGTGTAACACGTATTTAGAACTTCAAGTTAGATCTGTAATGCTTTGAAAGGAAATGTTTTGTCTCTATGCTGAAAAAGATATTCTACCTTTGTCAATAGACATGGATTACTGTTTCTTATCACTTTAAATATATAAAACTGCTACATATTGTCCATGGGCTAAGGTCATATTAACTATGTATTTATTGCTTAAGAGTTTGCCTTCACTCCTCTAGTCTCTGCAATGTTCAATATTTCACCTTGTTTTAAGACCTCTCTTATCATGAAAAATATTTACTTACTTCCCCTTTTTGCATATGAGGATTTGAGTGTGTGTGGCCCTTCATTGTCTTTGGTCATTGTCTCTCTTTGCAAACGACTTAGTGGAGTGTACTTGCCGTAAGTTTGTCCCTGGCGTGGGTTAACTCCCCCTAAACAACTTACTTGTGTGTGTCCTAATTGTGAATTTCTTGAACAGGGCTCACGGGCTCTGTCAGAAAAACATAAGTGGGTTGAGTGATTGTGACTGTTGTCTTTTCTCCCTTCCTTAAGAAAGGTACATTGTTTACGGCTTTTGGAGTTATTTACTTTATTCATTTACTCTCTTATCATGTTCGTAATGTTGAACAGATAAAATATTTCTCCAATAGCCGTAAAATATATGCACCACTCGTCCAAAAAAAAAAAATGAAATACTTACTGTGTTGGTTTGCGGGAATGAGGTTCCACAACAGGGACCAACCACAGCCTCTCCACCAGAATACCCTCCTGTGGTAGTTTACGGGAAATTAATTTCCTCGCCAGGGACTACCACAGACACACACACACAACCCAATTGGAATCCTTTGTAGGCTAATGAGACCTAGCTAAGGATTCCTGGGTTATAACCTGGGATCCTTCGGAGAGCTGTAGTGACTCTACTAAGGCTGCCAAGTTATTAACACAACTACACACGCAATCACACAAAACACTCACTCACACACACAACAGGGCCCCAGATTTCTGGGAGAACAGCTCAAAAAGAGCGCTGTCAAATAGAAAAACAACAAACAGGGAACGAGGGTGAAATTCGTATACGCGTATTTCACCCTCGTTCCTTTTCCGTATTGCTTTCAACCTCGTGTTGCTAGTGTTTTTCCCTTCAGCTCGCTGAAGAGGACCACTTTGTGGTCGAAATACGCATATACGAATTTCACCCTCGTTCCCTGTTTGTTGTTTTTCTATTTGACAGCGCTCTTTTTGAGCTGTTCTCCCAGAAATCTGGGGCCCTGTTGTGTGTGTGAGTGTTTTGTGTGATTGCGTGTGTGGTTGTGTTAATAACTTGGCAGCCTTAGTAGAGTCACTACAGCTCTCCGAAGGATCCTAGGTTATAACCCAGGAATCCTTAGCTAGGTCTCATTAGCCTACAAAGGATTCCAATTGGGTTGTGTGTGTGTGTCTGTGGTAGTCCCTGGCGAGGAAATTAATTTCCCGTAAACTACCACAGGAGGGTATTCTGGTGGAGAGGCTGTGGTTGGTCCCTGTTGTGGAACCTCATTCCCGCAAACCAACACAGTAAGTATTTCATTTTTTTTTTTTTTTTGGACGAGTGGTGCATATATTTTACGGCCATTGGAGAAATATTTTATCTGTTTAATCTATAGAGGCCGTAGAGCTCATCTACCTTGATTTTCTTAATGTTGGTATTTTTTTAGAATTGGCCTTTTTCCAACCACATTTCACTTTTCTTGAAGCTATTACAAAAAATTCTTGTGAAACATTTGTGCAAATTCCAGCAGCTCTATTGAAAAAATTGTAATTGAACATGCTTATATCCTGCCTAGTGAGGTCACCAAACATGGCTATCCATTTTCATAGACTTGAAACTTTTGGAAGGTAATTCTTTTTTTATGAATTATATATTGTTTATTTTACATTTGAAATCATGCTTAATTGTGTAATTAGATGTTAATTTTAAATTTACAAGTTTCCTGCAAATTTAATGCAGCTTCTCCATCCTGTTGGATGAAATCCCAAATTTTCTGACTGTGTTGCTTATGAGTGACAGGCTGCTTCCATCCTAAGAGTCCTGAGATGGTTTGTGCCTTTGGCCCTGTGGAACGTTAGTAAAATAAATTACTGAAGGGTGTAATTCATCCTAGTGTAAATAAAATAACCTATGCGATAAAATTTGATGTTACTTTTCTGAAAGACTGGCTCTGCGAGATGCATTCAAGCTTGACCAAAGGTTGGTATTTTTCCTTGAGCTCAATGGCATGAAATACGTTTATCTATACGCTTCATAGTGGTTGAGATTGAAAAAAAATGAGGCGATACTTGTCCTTGTTCTATTTTCCTTGTCTTCTCCACTAAACCCCTGGTTTGCATTGCAACGAAAATGAACTCTTCCAGACAATTCTCATTATCAGGACATAAGCTACAGTGTGTCTACAATAAACACCCGGTCGACCACTACAGAGAGTACCTTTGTATGCAATATAAGACCAAAATTGCATTGGTGCAGTTGTTTTCTTCATTAAAAAAGGGATAAGGGTCCATAGAACTTGAAAAGCTATGGGTGAGGCTAGTGAGGATTTTGTAATTCAACCTCTTTCTAGCATAAGCTGATACACTACATGCTTTTTAAAAAGGAGAGTACGTGAGGGATGCTTCGTTTATTTGTTGTATTTTCTAATGGAGACATGTAGTAATTGAACCATTTAGTGTGATAACCATCCTTGCTTAATATTATTCCACCCTGAAACTGGGATGATCATTTGACTTGATGAGAAACGGTACTTTCATAAGTTTGAAAATGGCGCCAATTTCCCTACTGAGACGACGAAGTTGATCCTTCCATAAAATAATAAGTGGGGTTGTTATGTGCTTTATTATGTTCTACGACATATACACATTGGGGAAAGAGGACACTGAATTATTCTGAAATCGAATTTTTCCTCCCGAATCGGTATTAGCCCCACTGTGCGTGGCTGCAGTTCTCGAGACTAGCAACAGGTATGTCTTTAGAAGAATCTCGTGAAGTTTACGATTACACTAAGAAAAGTTGGAAATAAGTGGACATGTTTACTATATTCAGTACCTTTGAACATCGTACCAGGTTCTGGAAGAGATATTTAAATCCGCACGCGTAAGTAATCTCGTGACACGCACATCCAGCAGAATGATTGGTGATTTTCGTTAGTCATTTGTTACGCGTCGAAGTCGTGTCTTGTTTCATTGGACTTTTTTCTCTCGGAAATCGAACGAGGGGATGATTGCGCAGTCTGCTATTTTAAATAGTGAAGAGTAGAGCTGCGGTGATCGTGTAGATATCATTGGTAGATATAATTTATCGAATACTTCATTCTACAGAATTTTGCTGGGAGATAGCTTATTGTGGGTGATGCACTTAAGTTGACCTTGGTGCATCACCGAGCGGGTGATTTTCTAGTGAATATTAATTTCTTATCGAGTGCTTTATGTACTGGAAAGTAATAGATGAATTTATCAAGAATTAAAAGAATTCCTTTCATAGCATTATTAGGACATTCGTGGTGTGAATACCACGCCCGAAACATATTTTACAGAGCCAGCGCATCATTTAACGATAACTTACCAGTATTACGAACCGACATTAGTGCATTAAGGTAGAAGCAGAAATTGTGGTGGTGTCATCATTTATAATTTCTGTCTAATTAGACGTGTGCTTGTTTTCAGCATTGAAGATGACTTCATTACTTGGAAAGATAGACTCTGGCCGACGGTGTGTGAATTCTTTGGTTTGGACTCAAGTGGTGCCGGTGCTGATGGCGAGGCCTCCCTGAGGCAGTATAAACTTACTCTGCGTCCAGATGTGGCTCCTGACCGTATTTATACTGGAGAAGTCGCTAGGTTGCACTCCTTGACTAACCAGAGACCGTAAGCATTTTTATTTCCCTTTGTAGCTGCCTTTATGCAGTATTAATATTATCATGCAATTTTTTATTTGGTTGCTATTTCGAATGTGAAACGATTTGAATAATGAATGTTTTCCAATATTTTCCTCTAGGCCCTATGATGCTAAGAATCCGTATGTTTCCCGCGTCATTGCCCACAAAGAGCTTCATAAAGGAGGCGATAGATCTTGTATGCACATTGAGTTTGACATCGAGGGATCAAAAATGAGATACGATGCAGGTATGTTCGGAAAGAATCCCTGTTTATCTTAACAGTGAATGAGATGACTTGCCATCGGTAAGCATTTTTATGGGTTTACTACACGAAGTTTGTGAACGTGATTTGTCTGCGCGTTGGAAATGATGAGCTACCTCTTTAATAACACTTCAGGGAGGCAGCCCCTTTAATCATATTTTATATTAGCTTAATATTTTCCGTTGATTATTTAAATAATTTTTGCTATTGTTTCTATGAGTATTTTTACATTTAGAGCTTTTTTGGAAGATTTTTTAAGTTCCTGGATTGGGGTAGTATATTTGATGCTTAATGACAGCGTTATTTCCTAAACAATTCTGCATAAATCGTGTTTCATGAATTTACATTGCTTCTTACAATCGCAAATATGTAGTCAAGGCAGTTCAGCTCCTTAAATTAGTATTATTTGTTTATCATTAGCTTAACATAATGGTTTTGCTTTTTAGTTGAAGTTCCCATATACTCTAGCATTTAACACAATTTGGTCCCACATGGTGTGCTATATCGTGCCCTACAGCAGAATCTATGTTCAGTCACCATAATGAAAATTGAATGGTAGAATTATGCCATAGCCTACAAGTTAATTCAGTCCTTCCTTTCTGTTATAATGCGTGACATTTCAATCTTAGAGCTGCAATGAATGTTATGAAATATTCTTCATACAAGAATGAACTTGCATATTCATTTTTGTTCCTATGATCTCTTCAGCATTTAGCTGATTACCTAGTTCAATGAAAGTTGTGAAAAGTAAATCTATCTATGGCTGGTAGATTTTTTCAAATCAGCGTAAACAATGCCTTCCTGCTCCATGATAATGAAATATTTCTACCGTAAGTGAATAAAAACAATATTTTGGTACATGTGTGTGGATGATAAAAGCAGAGGTTAATGGTAACGGCTAGCAAGTACCAGTGATGTCATCTGTCCTGTGACTAATGAAATTTTTTTGTGGCACAGACAAATTCATTGTGAATTTTATATTTGAAATTTCAACAGCAATTAAATTCTTCAAATTAATGATTTCTCTTTGTTTTTCATACTCTGTTGACCATAGACTCAATGATTGTTTGGAATCAAATTTAGTTCAGCATTACATGGCTCTTCTTAATAGATGTTTCCCATGCATTCTATTTTGCCATTCAATGGCATAATCTTACCTGACGATGCCATGGAAAGGCAAAATGCGTTGTGGTTGATCATAGTACATGGTTTTCCTGGTGTTGTGCCTTAAATTAACTGTGGGAAGTGCAATTTTCTTAAATTAGCCTCCCAATCTTCCACCAAGAATATTTGTTGGAAGTCGTTTTTTTGTGTGTACATTATAAATCAATCAGTCTTTGTCATTGTGTGTGCGTAATGAAGGTGACCACGTGGCTGTGTATCCGACCAATGACGAGGCACTGGTGGAATCGATGGGAGAGATGCTGCTGTCTGACCAAGAGGGAGGCCTGGACGTTGTCTTCACGCTGACCAACGTCGACGAGGAGTCGTCCAAGAGACACCCGTTCCCTTGCCCGTGCTCCTATCGCACTGCGTTCATGCATTATGTGGATATCACTTCAAATCCAAGGACCCACATTCTCAAAGAGCTTGTCGAGTACACAAAGGATCCTGAGGTTTGTGGCATATGAAAGTCAATTGGGTGAACACACTGTTTGTGTTTTGTATTGGTTCTTATAGTGAAGATCCTTAAAGGCCGAAACCGGCCCTATGGCATTCTCTGGCCGCTGGGCGAATTTAAATTCCCTCTATCCAGAGAGAAGAATCTACGGCCGGTTTCGGCCGACTTAAGAGGGAGTCTGAATTAGTGCGTCTTTGGGCATTTAAACTTCATAAGGGAAAGGGTTAAAGAGGTTCCACTGCATCTGTGTGAGTCAAATGATATACCGAGTTCCCCCTTTGGGCCTGTATTGTTTAAAAGATGCCACTTGAACTGAAGACTTGCCTGAGCTATTAGGAAACAAAATGAAGTTGCAACATTTCCAGATTGTCTGACAAATATATTTTTAATTAACACTTTCCAGTCATATGAGGTGACTGCATTGCCATTTCTATTGAATGAATCCATTTTGACTTCAGTTCCTGTCGTTATTAGCTTTTGACTCTAGAAAATAAGAGGTGCTTAAATTTTATTACCATTCTGTTTCCAGGGGGGTTTCCATTTTGCTTCTTGTAAACAGTTTTTCATGAAAATGTCATTTATACCAGATAGTGGGGGTCGTGGTGACCTAGCAGGTGCTGGGCTACTGACTAAAGGGTCCCAGGTTTGAATCTGGGTGAAGCCTCTCTGGATGCCCTCTCGGAAAATCTTCGTGGTATGGCCGTCTGATCGTCAGAACTTGGTGGAAAATCGCAGGTTGCCCAGGGAAAGGAACTGGCCCCCCTACCCTGGATGTGTGAATATCACACGCCAATGGCTTAGTATGGGGTGAGATCCACTCTCGCCCATCAAAACCAACCTTCGGGTTGAAACACTGATTGTGAGATCTGACAGGAAAATACCATGTCACCACTGTTTCAACAGTTCTTGGGTTTGAGAGAGTTTGTAATTTCAAGTTAAGATGGTTGAAAAAATAACTGGGGAAGGTATAATTTTGAGATTTTTCATGTTAAACAAGAGACATATTCCTATTAGTGACCATAATGTAGATAAAATGACATTTGAGTCGTATTATGGTGAAACTACCTTAGGCTGGTGTTGAATTTGTGAATTCCTTTTGTGAGTCTTCCATTACTAATTGACTGGAACCATTTTCTCATTGTTATGAGCATTCAGTATTAAATGCATTTCCCTTATTATTGAGAAACATAATGTGTATCCAAGTGATTTTTTAAATGGTGAAATCCAAGAAGGATTTTCTGTTTCCAAAGATACAGTAGAAGCCCTATTTAGCAAGAGGTCTTGGGATCTGAAAAATCACTCGCTTAATGGAACTCTCGTTAATACCAAAGATGATTAAATAATCACTCCACAGCCAATTCCTACTACTGCAATGCTAATTTAGCCATTGTTGTGGGAATTTTTGATGAGTGGCAAAAACATTCTATTGAGATAGCTATTATAATCATATTTTCGAACACTTCAATTACTTATTTGATCGTATTAACTTTCGATGACATCAAATTCCATGTTAGATGTCATACACTGGAATATTATAAGTCGAATTTTGACACTTCAGGACACGTGTACTGTACTGCGCATTGCTGTTTTGTTATTGCCCTGATGTTTTGGGTGTGCCAAAAATGTTGCGGCTGCAAGTACGTAATAGCAATGCAACAGACTATAAACGGCAAACACTTCGGAAACGAGAAAAAATTTCATGCCTCCTACCTCTCTAAAAAGTGTATAAAAACGGATATATGGTTCGGAGAAAGTTCTATTAATTGAAATTTGCAAAAATGCTAAATAACTTAATGACCAAGATATAACCTACGGGGATTTTGTTCCACGCAAGCACTGTGCTGCTATCTTTTCCAGTTAAATAGTGGAAATGAAGGAGTGGACTTCAACGTCTGTAAGATCACCTCAGAAAACAGCTGAGATAACAGCAACAGCACTGGGCAACTGGGAAAACAGCACTTAAAATATAGGGAATCCGAATTCATAACAATTTACGTATTCAACATCGGAACATTTAAACGTGTCAAAACCGAGCCTCTCACTTGGATACTCCGGTTTTGCCTTCATTAATGGCCCATTTATCGTAATTCAGGCTCCTCTCTGCTGGCAAAACCACGAGAAAAGGGCAGATTCTAACTGAGCATGTTCTCATGGCCGCAAATGTTTCTGGCTGCTAGGACGTCCTTCTTGAAATGCTGCGGCACGAAATTTTTCCTTATTCTTCAGAATTGTGAATAAGGTTGAGGAAGATAATATGCCAAATCGCCTCCCTATCTCGCTTTTAGACTCATCGCCACTTTCGCATTCATTGATAATTAGTATTTTAGTTTTCTGATCCAACAACTTTCGTTTCCTAGCCATGATGTTGTATCAGTTGGACTGAACTTGATAAAAAAGTGTGAAGATGACAAAAGAACAATGAAATGTACGGATTAATGAGGAATTTGTGTGAATACGGGCATGCCGTGAATGTCTGAAATGTGCATTTGAATGTCAAATTGTGCAGACAAAATACTGATAGATGTATAATTTCAATGACAGAGGACATTAGCACAAGTTTGTTCACGTTTGCCGAGATTGAAGCAGACATTTGCCACTCGTTATAGTAAACAACTCCAGTGGAGGCTGGTTGTTGTCCTCGCTAACACCAATTTATTTTACATGTAAATCATAGGGTTTTAAATCATTCTTTGGCCATCCCTCGCCGATTCGAGCTTCTCGTTGTTTGCCCTACACGTTATATGGGGCTTCTACTGTTTAACGAAATTATCATCAGGAGTTGTGGGACAGATTGGGCGAGAGAAATCACGACTGCATTAGTGGTACTATTGCTTCATGGTTTGCTGTTTGATTCAAGGCACTCATTGCTGGTAATTTTGTATCTTGCAAGTTACATTACGTGATTACATGCCTCATTTCTATGTAGTGAATGAAAATTTTGCTTCAGTGGTTACCTGATGCTGAAGGTTACTTCATAAATGATGATGACAGCACATCATGTGTGCAGATGGATTGTTGATTCTATAATTTTGCTAGAAGTTGATGCGATACGGTGAGCAGCCCCAAATTTCAGCATTAGCTGTTGAAATGCAACATTATATCCAATATCATACGTGTGTAACTCATACTCAACTACCATTTAAAAAGGCTATGCATACTCTGATTCAGTTGCTAGCCATTGTGATTCGGATGTATGCCAGTAGATGGCTAGGGAGCTCCCATGTACGTTCTCCACTTAGTCAAATATGGTACATTTTCAAAATACACTTGTCATTGTTCAAAAAGTAAATTTTAAATAATTCTAATGAACTGATAATGAGATTTTAATATTTTGAGAACTGTCAAGCCTAACATTATTTTAAAAGTAATTTTGTGATTATGTTTCCCCAATGGAATCTTCTCATTCACACAAATATCTCAGCATCTTTCAGCTGACTTTTCTGCTAGTGTTAAAATGAAAATCTGTCAAAATCCTTATGGAAAGGAAGAATCCTTGTGCTTAACGTCTTATGTTTCCCCTTTCTGATTGCAGGAGAAGGAGAAGTTGCGCTTGATGTCAAGCACGAGCCCTGAAGGCAAGCAGCTCTACAATGAGTGGGTGATTCAAAGCAATCGGAATATAGTGCACATTCTGCAGGACCTTCCATCGTGCCGGCCACCTATCGACCATCTCTGTGAATTACTTCCGAGAATGCAGGCACGATACTACTCGATTTCATCTTCACCAAAGGTAATCCACTTCATATCCGTTAACAGGGAAGTGAGGGCTGCTCACTACTTTACTTCTCCACGCTCTGCAGTGTCTCAAGAATTAGAGTATTTTGTGGGTGCGGTCTATTGCCCAAGAATTGGAATAAGTCTCACAATTCCTACAGTGAGAAATTCCTTGAAAGAGATAGCATTTAATTATGATATCGTTGTTGAATACTAGTTTGGGAGCATTTGATGGTGTTGGCATTTTTAAAAATAATCTTCCCGTTTCAAATCAATGAAATGCCTTTGGAAAGCACATGGTGGGCTGTGGTGCCTCATTCAGCACGTCTTGGCCACTCCGCTTAACTTATTTCTGCCTATCCCTTTTTCAATCCAGCTCGATAGGTTCCTCAGACGATAGTTTTTTCTCGGTGCTGATGGAAATGGGTGAAGAGAAGAAATATTATTATTAACAAAGTTCTTGTATAATGAACACTTGGGACAATTATGTTTATATTAGAGTTCTGCTTAAAATGTGAAAGTGCACAGAAAAAAGATAACAAATGTTATTCTGAGCTTATATTTTCCCTGCATGCTACAAATATTGCTATTGTAAATCCACTATGTAGCCAAATGCTTGACCATGGATATCTGCAGTGAAGGCATCTACCACTGAGACGAAAGGTTGGAGATTACCCCTGTCCACAGGCCAGGGAAGGGACCGGTGACCAGCGGGTTGGGGAAACGATAAAGTTGTCATTTTTAGGGTTGATCCTCAGTCAAGTCAACATTATTGACTCATCTAAAGCGGTTTTCCTCCTCTGGCTCACAGCATGACAAAATTCATCTGTGCGTGACTCATTCAGCAAGAAAGAGAAGGGAATAACCTCAGAAGATCGCTCCTTCACCTGTTATAGTCCAGCCTTGCCTAGCTTTGCTTAGACAAAGGTAGCTTCCACTAGTGGGGGAGGAGTTGGGCCTCTTTTTGGGGGCTTCCACAGCCAACACTGGGTTGATGAACACACGAAATAAGGGGAGCCTGGTCGATTCATATTGGAACCTTATCCCTTAATTACCCCTGGGACTTTTTTTGCTTGCTTGCATCTCGCTTAGCTGTAGAGTCGTGTTGGCATGCCGTTCACTCTCTTGCGTGCAAAGATTTACACAGTTTATAAATGGCATTCTTATGCCTCCTTTGAGAAATCTAAGTGTGAGCTACGTTAACTTCATAGCAAAAGAATGGAATACAAAATTTACCATTCATAATGTCGCTTGGATTTATTTGTTATTCCTTCTCTTAGACAAAATTTAATATGAGAATAGTGAATCTTCAACATCGAAACGGAAACCACTGCATCTCAAAGACTGAGCTTATAGCCAGTGATTTTGCTGACTATTGTAATCGTTTGGGAGCACCACAGACTTCAAGTCTAGAGTACTTAGGGCTGGATGATGACACCCTGAAAAGTCCTCATGGACAAACAAATGAAGGAGATGGCTGTATCCATGAAATGTTGACTGACAATGGAGTAGATAAAAGTGACGAGGTCATCCCTGAACCCAAAAAAGAAGATATCCTCCAGGAATTAAATATCCTGCATCATTTCTCATTACTTCGTGAAGTTGATGAAAGAGAATATGAGAAAAATTGAAAAACTAATCCACTCAAAAATGGAACAATTAAAAGTGCAAAAAACCACATAATGTTTTAAAAAACTGTAATTCTGTAAATGAAATTTCTTCATTTTCATTTTTCCCAGGCACTTTATTTGTTTGCTATGCAATGTTATTTAACTTTCATTGCGTGGTATACTTTTCTAATTAATATCTTGGATAACTTTTTTAAAATTTCCTATTTTCAAATTTTATCTGTAGGTACAATTCACACTCTCCTACAGGCATGATTGTCTAATTATGAACACACTTGATTAAGCCACATGTTTAAACGCTTTACCTTTACTTTAGCCTGAGCAGCCAATAAGCTATAATTATGTTCTGAAATTCTGTTGCACATTTTGGTTTAAAATATAATTACATCTCCAACATAATTAAAAGTTTTATTTTCTACAGCGGAATATAATATATGATGATATCTTTTTAGAGAAAATAGTTTCAACATCATTGTATTCTGATATGTTGTGAAATCTCAGCTCATTTTTTTAAATCCGCTGATATCTTGATTTTACATTACACCCCATTTTTGGGTCCCAAGGTGTTATGTAAAATCAAGACTACTGTATCCCTTGGCACTTTTTATCTTCTGCATTCAATATCTAATTCAATAGTTCAATTCAATTCAACCTTCTTTTGTAAGATGTCCTCTCTCCTGACAATCCCTATGATATTCCTCATATCACTATGACAAACAATCCAAAATGATGAAAACATGTTAACAAACAAACAATAAAAAAACAAAATTAAATTCACTATTAGACTAAAGAATAAATAAATACATAAGTGATTATTGGTTATCGCTGAATTATCCAGTCATACACTTGACAGGCGTCACCTGTAGTAAGGTGCATCTGTTGCACTTGGTGGCAAAGTGTTTCCCAATAAACTCCACCATCATATCTTCAAGCTTTGTGAACTTCATTCCTTTCCTATAAATAGACTGAACTTTCCTAAGCATCAAGGGACGTAATATAAGTTCTTTCTTATCGCTGTCAGCTGAGTGCCTTAGACTGAATGTTCATCAGCAATGCAGGCTATGAGTGTAAGCTCTAACTGCTAACAATTTTCATGACGTGGAATTCCATGTTGCATAAGTATTCCTTTATGGCTTCGTTACATGTTATCGTCATGATAGTATGAGACTGACTGAACTTGTGCTCATTCACCAGAAAAAGATTACTAACAGAATGTGCATACATATTGTGCCAGTTACTACCTCAAATAAAAAATGTCACCATTTAATAGAACTGCTCTTTAACGTACTCCTTTGTAGAGAAATTTCCCAATGAATAACTGTTTCACTGGTCTCGGTGGAATTTACATGTAAAAGTAAAGGAAAACTTTGTAACTACAAAATTTGGAGATATAGAAGATAAATCAAACAGGAATTTACGAGCTCATTTTTTTCATGCCCCCATTACTCGGCAATAGACACATATATTTTGCAAAACAAATGGTCTTGGCCAACAATGTAGTAAAATGGAATGTGTCTTCCGAATTTGGTTGAAATTGGAGTGGTCGAGGGAAACTCTTTGAAATTGACGTGTAATGACTCGATTATTTTTACATCGAGAGTAGTTAATGTGCTATACTCTAATGCCCATAGGTTCATGCCAACTCAATCCACGTGACAGCTGTCCTCGTCCAATACCAGACACCGACTGGACGCGTAAACAAGGGTGTGGCCACGTCTTGGCTGGCCAAGAAGAAGCCGGGCGCCGAACTCAACGGTGCGCCAGCTGGTGGCATTGGCAGCGACGAAGGGACCAAGATTGAGGATGGCAGTAAGGTGGAAGAGATTGTCACCAAGGCGATTGCCAATCCAAATGCCACCGTTCCAATATATGTGAGGAAGTCTCAGTTCCGTTTGCCGTCTCGGTCTACGACACCTGTGATCATGATAGGACCTGGAACGGGGTTGGCTCCATTCCGTGGTTTCATTCAGGAGAGGAATTTTGCCAAGGAGGAGGGTGAGTCTGTTTATTATATTTAATTTTTTTCCCACTAACCAAGGAAAAACCTTGTACTTACGTCATACATTTCAGCCAATCTGACTGCACATTACAGCAGTTTGTAACATTTTACCTCATAAAAAATACAACTGTTTCAGGCTGGACCTGGTGGAAGTTGTCAATATACATAATGAATAAAAAACACTAAGTAATCTTCGACAGATTTATTTCTATGGCACTATGCGTTTCACCACACTGTGGCATAATTATGTGAAAAGAATCTTCCGTTTCTTCATGGATATATAGGATATTTACGAAAATTATCGTGGTAATTTTCGTAAATTACCATGGTATTTTTTGTAATTTACCGTGCCCCTTGAAAATTACCGAAATTTTCGGTAATTTTCTAGATAATTCACCTATGTTTGAGATAATTTTTCATACAGATAAAATCCCAACATGTTCTTTTTTAAGGAAAGTCCACATTTCCTACGTGTTTACTTATAAATTGAGACATGTACAACTAATTTTTGGTATATTTTACTTAAATTATAACATTATTGAGTAATTATTAGTAGAATATTCTTCTTGAAAATTTCTCATACTTTGACAAAAGAGAGCCAGATTGCTTGTTGCTGCCATATTTCTTTTTACAATTTTGAAAATTTCTAATAGATTAATGTTGCATTTGGATTGGTTCAAACATCTTACCCCCTTCATTTTGCTATTGGCATTCTTATTCAACCATACATTTTCTGTTTAGTTCTTAAAACTGAAAAATACTGGAAAATTGCGGTAATATTCGAAAATTACCGTAATTTACCACGGTAATTTTACCTCTGATGAAAATTGTGGTTATTTTCCCATCTCTGAATATTTGAGTGGTGACTCGTTAATTTTAGCTTTCTGAAGTGATCAATCACCTGACTGCAGATGATATTGGTCTTCTTAGTCCTTTTTTATTTTTTTATATTTTTAATGATTTATTCGGTTCATACATTTATGACTAAGCTAATTTTTTTTCTGCCAATGGTTAGGTAAGCCTGTTGGGGAAACAGTGTTGTACTTTGGATGTCGGAAGAAGTCTGAAGATTTCATTTACGAGGACGAGCTGAATAAATATGTTGAAAATGGTGTGCTTAAGGTAAGCAAGACTTATTTTTTGTCGAAAGTTCACTAATGCAATATGTGTGTAGTTTTATTTTATCACTTAATCTTATACATGGGCATCTCGTTTACAAACTTCATGGAGCTCTGAATGCTCTCAGTTCATTGATGTACTTGGGAGGGTGGATGCCACTGACTTAGGATCGCTTAATATTGGTTACATGGTGAACTTAAAAACAAGCGTGCATGCCTAAGCAAGATTGCATCCTGGCTAACCTCAAGGTATTAAAATACAGAGTCAACATAACCAAGTATTGCGTATTATTAGTTACTTAAATAAAAGTGCCAATAAATACACTTTGGAATCAATAGTCAATGCATAGTTTCATCAGCTGAGCATTCCCCGGTGATAGCTGTGGGTGCATTTACTCTATGAACATTCAGCCGTTTGAAATAACTCATCTAAGGAGAGTTGCTTCATTCTACAGCATATATTTCTTGTATATGTGTGTATAACATCCAATAACAGCATAGAATTCTCTTGCTGCTTTACAACTACAGAGTTCATCTGGGTCACAATCTTTGAAAATTTTGAGGACTTCAAGGTCAATCCAACTGAATGCTTTAGCCACTTCTTTGTTAGTGAGTGAGCGAGCTTGTGGTACAGCATCTTGAGGAACTACCTCATCACGAGAAAAATCTTGGCTTTTCTCCCATAAAGTGTTGATTAGTATTAATTCATTGATTTTCAATACATGGTGAGTGTCCAGCAGATCTTAGATGCCTTCCTCCTCCAATTCCTGAGAGCCAGCGGTCTTAGAAAAATTCAGGATTTTAGCTTTCAGTGTGGAAAGGCTTTCACCCATGTCAAAACCCTTAAAGTGCATGCAATCAGGCCCTAAATTTCTACAAAGTCTAAGTTTCTAGGTCCCAAATTTCTAATCTGAACAATGTCTTTGCAGATTCATGTAGCCTTCTCAAGAGATGGGCCAGAGAAAGTTTACGTGACTCATTTACTTCAGAAGAATGCCGATGAAGTATGGAGGATAGTTGGCGAGGGCAATGGTCACCTGTATGTCTGTGGGTGAGTTAGCACACTAGAGAGGATATTTATTGCTGGAGACCATGTGAGTCTCAGCATGGAACTCAATCCTGTGGTGTCCCAAGTAGAAGACCATTTGCCTTTGGTCTGAGCTTCTGTCTTTGAATTACATTCGGAACCATTAGCTATTTGTACATTTCTAATATGTGAATCCATATATTTTCAGAGATGCCAGAAACATGGCTCGTGACGTGCATGACATAGTGTTGAAAATTGTCCAGGAGAAGGGTGGCTTGACGGAGGAACAGGCACTGGCATACGTGAAGAGAATGGAAGCACAGAAGAGGTACTCCGCCGACGTGTGGAGCTGAGGGCACCAGCCGAGTGTGAAAGGGTGTGAGGTGAATCGTGGCCACGTGTGGGTTGGGTTGGTCACCATTGTTGTTGGCAGTGGATCCATTTTCAAAAGGAAAGGAAACTTTGCTCGTGGGGAGAGATGTGCTGGGTTGTGAGACTTTGTCAGTGCTTGTAGTTATTTGTTAAAAATGCACAAAAGCCTCTAGTATGTTCTAAAATTGTATGCCAATATATATTGTCAGATCGTTTGTAGGGAAATGCATTGTTGGGAAGAGAGATGGTCGAATAGGATGGTTCTCCAAGGTGTGTGTGCGTGGTGGCTTTCATCAGTCTGTTGGTTCCAGTGCCACGATTGGACACCTCTCTCTCTCTCATTGTCTTCCCCCCCCTCCTCCTCCCTCGGAAGTTCATCCATGGTGCTCGAGCTGGAATGGGCCTTCCACTAAGGCCATTGGGTTCACCCGTTTTTATAATGTGTGCGTGCGAGGCATTCTACCTTGCCCACACGCTAAGTATTCTTAAATAACCAATTATTAGAGTAAATTGTTTTTATGGACTTTTTATCGGAGTGTTGGTCATATTTTTAACAGTGCTTAACTCTTTGTTAGAATTCTTTTGTGATTTTATCCTATTCTTGTTGGGAGGGACCAAATCAACATGAAATTGTATTTATGAAAATTTTGAATGATAAATACACGAATGAAAGATGTGGTTTTTGTTTGATAGTGGTTGACTTTGGTTCGAAAAAATTTTTAATTTGGAAAATGTTTCAAGAGTATTTTTTCTTTGTTTTCATTGTATGTGCTAATTGGCATTTCCTCACCTTTCAAATTAGAGATTTCCTGACCATCCTACTTTTGATGTTAGACAAAAGAAGTGATGCCATGTTCCGAAATATTGTACCGTACAAGCACATATTCCTCTTCCTGCTTAAGTATATGTACTGCCACTAGTGCCATTGAATGTCTGCCCTTCCTATGGCATCCCATACGTGCCAATACTCATGAAATCATGTCCTTCTCTGAGTAAAGGGATCAGTGAAACTTTGCCAAACATGGTCTCTTGCTCATGGATTCAAATTTGTGCAGTTTGCAAATTTGTACCGAGCTCCACCATCCACGGGATGAGGGTTCAATTTTATTCTGATTTATAAAAGTAGCCAATGCCACCACTTTTCTCTGGGAACTAAACTCTGTAGAAAGCTCTCCAATCTTCACAATTATATTACATAAGTATGGAGCTTATTAGTCTTTTTATTTAGGTTTTTTATGTCACAAAATAATTGTCCCTTGAACGCCACTGCTAAAATGAAATTACAATTTTCAAATGTCCATTGCCATCCATAAGCCAGGTTCCCATAGTTATGTGCCTCTGTACCAAAGTGTCGTGCCGTATGAATTTCAAAAGCTTTTAAGTTTAAACCACAACTTTTTGTGTTGCCTTGTGGTCTGTGGATTTAATGCATGCAGGATTTTGAGTACCAATCTGACTGAATCTGTCTATACGGTGTGTTTCTGTGCATTATTCCTTCCCAAAGATAATGCACTCACTACACTGATAAGAGACTAAACTCGCTGTAGTGGTGGCTAAAGCCAAAACAGTAATTGACTATTGTAGTCAACAACTATATATATCATGAAATACATAATGATGTTCTATCATTCGAGAAATGCTAAGTAAGTACGCATTCTTCTTCCTTATCGCAAGATTGTGAAATGCAGCTTTTTCAACTACCAGGATGACTCCAAAAAGACTTCGGTAGTGTTACTGAAGATCCTATAGAGAAAATAGTATGTATTTCTCTTGTAGGATAACCTGATTACATTCTGCGAACAATGAGATGGAAGTTCAGATGAGCAAACATCATGGCAATACGGTGTTAACAAATCAGCATTAAGGACAATTGAAAGGTGGAAGAAAAAACTGATTCCTATTGTCTTGGGATTCGTTGCAGTGGAATTGAATACTTATTTGAGATTTTTTGTATATTTTCCATATGGATAAAATTTAAAGAGAACTCATTATCATGCAAGCATATTAGAATTTGTCATTTTGGGTGATGAAACATTCAGGTCTAATACCATCAGTGATCAAAAAATGTTTATAAGTTTTCATTTCTGGGTGTAAGGAAAAAGTGATAAGGTGGAAAGTTAGAAATTAATGCTGCAAGAAGTAGAATGGTCAGATAAATTATTTAAAAAATAAAAAAACTACAAATTAATATGTATTACTTATATCTGGGCAAATGATGGACTTGAAAAGAATGTTAATCCCTACTCCTTGGAAGAAAATAATGAAGAGCTGCAACAATTTTAGAGTTATCCTTACTTTGTTCACCAACAGAAATTAGCAACGGAAGGATGGAACAAATTATGGAAAGTTTCTGGATGAAGCCGTCCATTTCAAATATCTTTGTGCCTAAGGAGTTTTCGCCACGGTACAAGTACCACTGCTTCCAATAGGCGGGGAGCTCTTGCTAGGGAATGCCAAATGTGCCGTGGGAATGAAAGGGAAGATGCATTTTCTTTGTGAAGGCTTCCGCTGAGTATTTCTCTGGAAAGATCTGGTATTTCGGTCATTCCACTGTGAGCGTCCATATTTTTGGGACAACAGTTATGCCAACAGGTGTCTTCAGGTCAATTGAGAATTAAAAACATATATTAAATTAAAAAGATAAAACTACATATATAGAAAATTAACATGTACAAGATGGTCCCAAATTTTTAATTCTCAATTGAACTGAAGACTCAAGCAAACCTGTTGTCCCAAAAATAGGGATGTTTGTGCTAGAATACTCGAAATAGACAAGATCTTTGCAACATAGTGTTATCTACATAACTACACCCTGTGAGCTACTGCAGAAGCATGTGGCTGGGGGTGCTAACAATGCCAGCCACGAAAAGGGGAGGGAGCAAGAGGAGGACAAAAGTGGATTGCAAGTTAACGGAGGGTCATAGGGTCTTGCACTGTATTTGTTATGCATAGTGTGGTGTGTGGAAATTAAGACATTTATTTTACCCATCAGTTTGGCAGAGTAATCTCTCTTGTTTTGTTGGGTCCATCAGTCCTAGAGATAGTGTGAGGTTGAAACAATTTCATTTTTGTCATCTTGTAATTAGCCTGATCTAAATTTATCAAGCTAACCATGCCTAGTGTGTATCTTATAGAGTCTATATCATACCCTGACTTAGCTCATTTCAGTTTTTGATAAAGCTTGTAAATTTCCTTCACGTTTTGTTAATTTTGCGTATTAAATCTTTCTGTGGCAGGGTCCTGAATACTCCGGAATCACTCTACTAAAGGCCGTTATAGGCAAAGCACTTGATTGCACAATGAAATATACGTATGGATGTGCTCTGAGAATTGCTTCATGTAAAGCAGTGAATTGCTAGAATGCATGGACGACAGATTGGAAAATAGCCCCTGATTTAATTCCGTGCACACATTCTTGAAATTTCAGTGCATAAAATTTCATGATTAAGTGCCTTGTGAAAATGGCCTGAATGCAATACCACAAATGTTTCATGTGTTTTCCCGATGAGGTCAGATCAAGTCTAGCAATAATGTTGGCAACACAACACACAGGAACATAAATGAGACATAAGATTGACAATAGAATTTTAGGAGGGGGCTTGCTCTGTTAACTCATTTCCCATTGGCCGTACCTAAGTCATGCGCCGGAAGCTGCCTCCCCTGATTGGTATCGCAAGTGCAAAGGTATTTTATGTTTAATTTTGGCTTCAGGGAAAGAGAGAAGCGTTTCTACCTGTGAGGCATCTTGGGGAGGTAAAATGAGAGCTTACCCTCTCGCTGGGGCTATAGTGACTACAATGACAATCAGCCTTGTAACACATGCATAGAAAATTCTGGCCAGAATTATGTACAAGGAGACAGAAAAATCTGGATGAAGATCAATTTGCTTTCAGAAAAAGTATACTCCCTATAGGGAAAACAAGAAAAGCTATTTCAGCCCTGAGACCTCGCGGAGAAAAGGATGAATTACCAATGCACATGAGCTTCATCAACCAGGATATAGCATATGGAGCAGGATGCTGGCTACATATAAGAGTGTAGGTACTAGTGTTATTTACTCAGGAAGAGTAATATGAACAACAGATAATGGAGATTAAATGTGGCTGCAATGCAGAAGAAGAGTAAGATAAGGGCATGCTGTGCCAACCAAGATATTTAATACATTGAATAAGCAGTAAATAGAAAGAGAGAAAAAATAAATGCAGGAATGCAAGTGAATGGAGGCAAAAATCAGTTTTGGGATATCAAATCAATGAGAATATGATGAACGTAACCTCTAAAGCCATTTCAATGTACACATGTACTGACCCTATTTTCTCTGCCATCAGCGTTTACGGCCGACATCCACTTGCCTTATACATCAATTTAAATATCCCCTGAGGAGTTAAATACTCAAATATTAAATCCGCGGCCCCTGCCCCCCCCCCCTTCCCCCCCCCCACCCCCTAGCCTCCTGGGAAAAAGAAAAGGGAAATTTTAATTTATTTATTGTTTTGCAGGATTAAATTAATATTTTAGTAACAAATTTAGAAATTTGTCATCTAAGATGTTCCAAAAATGTACTCCTGAGACCTCAAATTTGCTAAACTTTCTGGAAGAGGGCTTCTTAAACCTGTCTTGGCCCCTCCCTGAAAAATATTGTACCGGCGCCCATGCCAGTGAGAGAAGAAGCAAGAAAGATAGAGAGCAGAGAATATTAAGCGAATGTTTCTGCGATAGGACATCTGCACACAGCTAGCAGCACAGAGGGAGTAAAGAATACCTTTAAATTCATTTAATCATTATTGTATTTTGAGAAGCATAAGCTTGGATGATAACAGCTGAAGAATAGAGATGATGTTGTGCATACATTGGAAATGTGGTGAAATAAAAAAAAATTAGGAAAATCAAATGGACGGAGAGAATCACAAAGTTTCACAAATGGTTGGAGGTAAAAGATTGCATCTCTCATCGTACATAATTGATCGCCGTTGCAGACTGCTCCCATCGTCTATTGACGATTTGAAGTATGGTCTTACTCACAGACACTAAGTGCTATTCTTTAAAATCTCATTTCTTAAGTGCTCCTTTTGTTTCCTAAGATGGCTACTACAACAATAATTGATAACATCTTATATACTTTTTACAAATAAACAAACTGCAACCAATGCCCATAGCACACACATTTTAGATTTTACTTTTAACAGATAACTTTTTTCGTCTTTTAGTAAAAAAGGTCATCAATTCGTATTTTTGAATAAAATCAGATGACAATTACTCATAACATTTTAAAACTATTTTTCCCTTAAATAAAATGTGGTAAATAATAAAATTACGCAAATATTTAGAAAAAAAAATTCCGCTTGGGGAGAGCTATATTTCAAATTATTTGCGCAGTTAAGGGTTAATGAAAACTCAAAAGCTCAGTATAAGAGGCAAACTTATTGGACACATTCGGAAGTAACCTCATGAAAATAATGATGAAAAGATGAAATTAATGCTCTGGATTTTATTAGTATTTTGAAAACCAACCTGGATCACGAGCGCGATCCTTTCTACCATCCGCGGAAAATAATTGTAATACCCGCGCTTTCTGCGTTGCATGTTATTTCAAAAGTGTTTTGTTTTTAAGCAGATTGGGCCAATAGAGGGCGTTGTAATTGTTGAATATCAGACATGAACGACATGAAAGACTTGGCGGTGTTGAGTGTTTGTTCGTCGATGGATTAATGATTGGTAGATAAATGTTGACAGTGATGGAAGAATCTTTCGGAAGCTACAAGGAGTTCCATGAGCATTTCATGATCAATCGTAACGGAACATCGTTGCTGGAATCGGCAGTATTCTTATCTACTCCTCCATCGGCATTGCTTTTCTGGTCAGTAGCTGTACCTGTGATTCGTAGTCAATTTGCTAAAGGATACTGTAAAGTTGCTCTATTCCTATCAGAATTTCTCATTATAGTGGGTCCTATACTGTTTACGTGCACAATACTTGCGGATCATATCCTTGTTGTTTCGGCGACGCTGATAGCGATTTGGGCGTTATTGGTGACTCGCAGATTGCGTTTCAATTTGACAAGAAAACTCAACGGTGGATCATGGCTGGATAGTGCCGTGTGTGGTCAACACCGACCTTTCATTACCCTCTTCAGATCTTACACTAATATCATCACGTGCATATGTATTTTGGCGGTTGACTTCCGTGTGTTTCCCAGGAAATTCGCAAAAACAGAATTCGGAGGCTACGGCTTGATGGACACGGGAACGGGCCTGTTTATCGTTGCCAACGCCCTCGTCTCCTACAATCCGCACGATCCTCGCGGTTCTTTCGGTCTAGCTAAGACGGTCAAGTCATCGGCACCGTTATTTCTTCTGGGTTCAGCGCGATATTTCTTCGTGAGTCTGGTGGATTACCATGCGCCCGTCTCGGAGTATGGTAGCCACTGGAACTTCTTTTTCACGCTGGCCATGACGCGCGTGCTGGATGCGGTCTTCTCCTCCGTCTTCGGGAGCGGTAGCTGTCGGAGCCTCGGGGTGCAGTTCGCGTTCCTCGCCGCCGTCCACGAGGTGGGGCTCTCCTTCCTCGGCCTACGCCAGTGGGTCTTCTCGGAGCAGACCCTCCGAGTCGACTTGGTCTCCGCCAACCGCGAGGGCTTAGTCTCGCTCGTCGGCTACCTCGCCCTCCACCGCGCTGCGACCCTCGTGGCCCTCAGGGTTCGCGGCGTCCCCCGTCACACCGCCCGGCACTGGTTAGGCCTCTGGCTGGAGCTCACCTCGGGGGCACTGGTTGCGTGGAGCCTGACGCACCTCCTCGGCGAGACGACTGGCGTGTGTCGTCGGGTGGCCGACCTGGGCTACGTGTGCTGGATCCTGGCGTACGCCTTGACCAGTCTCGCGCTCTTCCTCGGCGTGGAACTGACCGTCTCTGCGCTGAGACCGCGCTGCGACGCCCAGAAGCGACAGCAGGTGGAGGAGAAGTGCGGCGAGAAGGCGGAGGGAGTGCCCGAGTCAGTCGAAATGGCTTCGGATGTCGTCCCCAAGCTACTGCAAGCGGTTAATTACAATGGACTGGCGTACTTTCTTTTGGCCAATCTAATGACAGGTTTCGTGAATCTATCTATACGAACGTTGCATATTGGATCAGGCCTCAGCATTGCTATTCTTACATTGTACATGCTGACACTGTGTGCATTGGTGAACATTTTGTATGAAAAGCAAATAAAACTCAAATTATGTTATTTTTGAATTCAATCCTTTCAGGCGTAACTATGTGGAAGTTCATTTCAAAATATGACAATACCAACTATGTTTAAATCCTCAGAGTTTTTTATTGGTACAACTAGTTTCAATGCTACAGCGTCATCAGCAGGTCACCTGATGATGATGCCGCAGTGTTGAAACTAGTTGTACCAATAATAAACTCCTTGGATTTAAACATTGTTGGTATTGTTTTACTTTTGTTGAGGTACTATTCTGAGAAATACCATCCAAGTTCAGTTCGAAACTTATGTATTACTTAGTATAACGAATTTTCATTTCCGAGGAGCTAGAGAGAGAAGGATTTTGCGTGCTATATTCAGTTTGGAAAGCCATATCTTGACGCAATCATAACCTTCTCATCCCTGAGTTTCTCATTGCTGAAAGTTACTGGATGGTTTGACAGTTATACAGACAACACATCACTTGAGGGAGATTTCTTTGAGCCTGCCTATGTTTGAGAGAGTATCTTAGACGATGTTCCACTGGCCAAGTCCCTTTGAAAGAACCCCGAGCCACCTCAGTCATTTTCTTATATATTATGTGATACTTTCTTTTTGCATAAGATAAATTACTTACCTGTGAAGAAATTTAGTGTTCACTAAATTTCACAGAGGCGAGTTTCACATAAAACAGAGAGGGAGACACACGAGAGAGGGAGTTTCACATAAAACAGAGGCAATTCTAAACATTCTAAAGCAGTACTCTAAAGTGTAGAGAAATTCCATTTCAATAGTTTAGATTTAGACCCAGGAAAAGGTCTTAGATTTCTCAAATCAAAGATAACCATGAAGCACTTCGAATGTCAATGCATGATTTATTTTTTTGTTGATAAAAATCCACTTTCACAATCCAGACTATGTTTACTAATCTTTACCTCCATGGTTTTCTTAAAAAATGAAATCTTTCTCGAATACGGGTCATGTAGATGTAGTATGAGCCAAATGGCTTCTCATTCATTTTTTTCTGGAGCAGTTGCAGTGGATTTCTCTTCCTAAGAAAACATATTTGTGTTGGTATTTTATGCATCTTACATCGTAAATTTAATGATTCTTTGGAAGTAGTACTCTCCTTGTTGGGATGACTGAATGATATTTAAGTACCCTTACTTCTCCTGGGTTTATAATGGAATCTCCTACTATGAACCCATCGTCTTGTCGGGAGACACCATGCGAATCTCTTGGTGGCCTCTAAAAGAGGTCATGAGTTCTACAATCTCTCATATTGAGTAGTTTGAAGCATGTTTGTGGGTCTTTATGATGATGGTGAATGGTTACCTATTCCTTTGCTGATTAATGACAATAGCCATTTATGCTGGTCAGCAAAAATGAATTTTGTAATGGGCAGTTCTAATCCAGAGCAAGTTGCCCATTGTCACCATATCTTTTTAATAAATAAGTTGAGGAAATTGTAAGGGAAGGATGGGTAGAGCTAGGTATATTATTATAATGATAAGTGTGCTACAGGTGGGCAGTTTGCCTTGTGGTAGCATACAAAATTAAATCGCAATACTTAATGTATAAATGCCAATGCAACTGTTAATTATCTAAGGACATAAAACACATTTAAAGATGTATAATTTTTGCAAACTTTGGCACCTTTTTCCTAAAATTATTTACATTTCTTATAATAATATATTTATTGGTTCCCAAAAGACATGTTTCATCATGTATGGAACAGGTCACAAATATCAATTCAAAGAATTAAAATAGATATGCAATCAAATCATCTTACAAATACCAACACCATATTTTCAGAATTAAATACCAAATATTTATAAAAAAGTGAAACAGTCCAGCATTATCCACACACATACATAAATACCCAAATAGGAAAATACGTAATATAATCAGAATACATGTCATAAAGACATAAACTCATCTACTGAGTAGCATGGGTGGTCACAAAGATATTGATAAAGATGACATTGGAACTGTGGAAATTTTTCCATTAGCTTTAACTTCTGTAATGTTATACCAGCATGTATGGGGTTCTTGCTGAACAGAGTGGTGTTGTGGGTTACAACCCTAAGATCATCACATCCCCTTGTGTTATAATTGTGGACATCATTATTTGTTCTAATGTTATAAGAAAGTTAATTTTTGTGCACAAAGATAATAGCATGAAAGATGAAAAAGCATGGTAAAGTAAGAACTTTTAGGGATTTAAAATGTGATCTACAACTGCTTTCCTTTGGAATTTTTTTGATGGCCCATTTTTTTAGTCTAAAAAGACAACCGAGTGGTATGAATGACCCCACACTGCAATTCCAAAAGTCAAACAACTATGAATAAAAGCATAGTAAACAGAAAGTGCAGTGGCAGTAGTCTTGGGTAGGGCTTCAAAAAATTCTGCGGGCATATTATTCCAATTAAGTGTCGTTCTATTTGGGTATGAAAATGTCTTGACATTGTTCCTTTGTGACTGGCACTTAATCTTGTACAGGTGATTTTTCCTAAAAAAAAGTTTGCCGTGCATTTTCTGAGTCCTCTCCATATGCTCTCTTTCCTCCTATATCTACTTCTAACAATAAGCTCCTTATTTTCCTTCTTATGTGTAAATTCTCTGTTTCAGGATTTGAAGAATCTCTGTTACACCCTCTGTCCTCCTTTGTCTCCCTAAATCTTATCTGGGTGCCCTAACCCTGAATCTTAATCCTGGGTCCTAATATGCCCTTACTTTTGTGATTCTAATAATAGAGCAGCTTATTCAAAGCTTGGCCATAAAAGGGTCTTATTGCTTAAGTGGTTGCATTGCTCCCCATGAGGTTTCTCATTACCCTATCCAGCATTTTGAATGCTTTTTTGCAAATACATATATTCCACGTTGAAACCCCATCATATATTCTTGGTTGAGTAGACCACTAAATATTAACAGCTATCACATTTTGGGATTGATTTATTGGTAACTTCAAAATTCCAAGTTTTGATATTAGTCTCGTTACTAAAGTTATTTGTATTTTTGCACATTATCCATCTCATTTTTTAAAATCACAATCCATCTATTTATTCATTCACGTCCTTCTGAAGGGATTTTTACTGAATAAATCCATCTCTTTATCTATTTTCCAATAAATAATTCAGTCATCTGCTAAAAGCAGATTATTATTATTACAAAAGTCAATATTATCCGGGAGATCATTTAGGTGAATATCATTACTTCTGAAAACTTGTATCCTGCCTATGCCCTTCTTTTTTCGCCTTTCAGGAAATCAGTGACCCACGAGATGAATTAGCTATATATAGTCCATTTCAAATGACTTAGCAGCAGGGAAGGCGGGGCCAGCCGGGGGGGAGGAGCTTGAGCCCAGTCATGTGGTCTTGGGGTAGCCAATAGGAGGAGCGTGGGTGGGGAAATTCCTTCTCCCGTGACCTCAGTCTTACTCTGCGTTCTGTCGTGCGAAGATCTGCTCTCTCCTTGCCGTGTTGCCACGTGTCCTGAGTTTACATCAGCGATATTTAAATTGTGGCTGTGAGATTGCTGTGGCAATGCCTTGCTGGCATTCGTCCCTCCCCTACCTCACCCATTCCACAAATATGCTGTGCGAGAGTAAGCGAGAGCTGACGAGAACGGCCGAATTCTCAGCCGCCAAGTCATTTGAAATGGACTATAGTTATTTGTAGTGGCAATTGGGCAACCATGTTCAATTTTAGTAAAAGCCTTTGGGAGGTCAACAATTTCTGCATTCACTCCCATTCCCATGTTTATAGAATCAGCAATTTTCTGGCAGAAATATAATAACTGTGTCTGGTATAAGTGCAGTTTTCAGTTCCCATGTTGGCGATTAAACCAATTTTTGCTCTCTCACAAACCCCAGGGATTATCAGCAATTATCTTTACTAATAACTGAAGCGCTAATGGGAGAAGGAAGTTCAGTTTTTTCGCCGATAATGCCCATCTGGAACAAACTCTATCCAAGCTTGGGTGAGACAAATGAGTAAATTCAACATAAAATGAGTATTATCAATCTATAACTGAACCAGCAGATGTATTTCACGCAAAACCAACCAAATTACAAACGAGCTATCAACAGATCGAGGGCCAGGCAACCGTTATGCGAACTTCCACTCTCAAATGACAATGTTATATAAGTGCAAGTAGTTGAGCTCTCTCTAAGTAAAATGACTGAATGCTGCTGCTTCACAACAATGTCTCTCGCTCAGCATCTCGACTGCAAAAGAGGGCGTTCTCAGGGGTGAATCAGCTGAGGAGGGGGTTTTTCAGCAAGGACGAGATGGAATGAGTTAGTTTAGGATATCGGCGATTGATAGCCATGGAGGGGAGGAAGTAATGGGTGATAGATGGGGTGGAAGTTTTCAATTGGAGCAACAGGAACTGTTTTCTGACTCCGGCCGCAGAATACAGGATGACAGCCATTATGCCTTGGTCAGAATGACTGGATTTCTGGAATCCTTCCTCCTCCAGAGGACCTGGCGAGGGAAAGGCATGGTGGAAGTCATGGCAGAAGTTTCTGGCAAGGAGTAGTTGCTGCATTTTGTATTCGGTGGCATTTTATGCCATTGTTAGCACCATGTAGTTAGCGCACATGACGGAACGCACCCCAGGCAAGTCCTCTGGCTAAGTCCGCAGGGTAAACAGTCCGCTGAGGGGAAACATGTCCGAAGAGGGGAATTTAGAGAAAAAAAGGGGGAGGGGTGGATAAAAAATGCTACATAACTTGCAGACCACAGAGTACATTTTCACATGCATTTTTTCTATTTTATTTACTGTCCGTGTAAATACTCTTGCTTATGAATTTTGAAGTGCATTAGGTATTTTTGTAAGTCTTAAGGCAATTGTGGTTTCCCCTTCGTCATAGCTTAGGCTTTGCTCTTTTCTAGAGTGTTCTTCGTTCTAAAATGCATTCCCTTGTAACATAATGGTCATTTTTTAAACTTAATGAGTTTAAATGATTTGAATCGCTGTAGTAGAAGAGCATTTTTGTGGTTTGAATCATTTGTCTGTAGTATTTGTCCATTAAATTTGATTCGCTGACTGTGGGATTCGGGTTGATAAAATGTTGGCCTCGAAGCCCACAGGTCGTGGGTTTGAATCCCGTCGCGAGTGTAAATATTATGTTTGTCTTAATGTTACACTTAGGTGCCATAGTACGATGTAACTTTATACATTGTTGTGTGTAAACCATATTATAAAATTACTTTTGCTTTTTTGCATCTGAAACCATATCTACCATACACATTCAGAGAATGCACGTGACTGCTGTTTCCCGCACCGGGGACGTGTACGCCCACTTAAGATGTGTGGGAGGGAGTGTTATGCCACCTGCTCATATAAGTATTATTTTACGTGCACGTTTTTTTATTCATTGAATACACATTTTCTTCATTGCTGGAAAAATATACTGTAACGATGAAAAATAAACAATAACAATAAAATTAATGATATATAATATTTAATAAACAATAGTATATAATAAATAATGAAAATGCTATCTTTTGATGGTCGATTGTTGCTACCAAGCGTTCATTTAGATATTACATTTAAATATGTACTATGACATTTTTACCATCCATCTTCCGCGTATAATATTTCCTTCGTCTTTGCCATCGTAAGGTGCTTTTCCACCATAGTCTCCTAACCTAGTGGAAAGCCATTCCTCAATGTTTTCAAACAAGAGTATGCGGTATCTTTGATGCTCTATACCTCAACATGAAAATAAATATTTTGATGTTGAGGTACGGAGCCGAGGACCAGGGAGGGTGTAGGGGTATTCCGTTTCACATGGGTACAATCCAAATGAACAGAATCTCTGATTATTACTGGAGCACTGTCCTCCTTTTTAGTTTTCCTTGTTTCTGGTGCTGCATGCACCGCAGCAGGTTCACTGGTTTATTACAGTGTATATACTTTTCATGTAATCCTGTACCAGGTGAGCCTAGACCTAATGGCATATTTACGACCACTGATAGGGTTGAGGTTCCTTTTGTATGCTGGCGCTTCCGAAGGCAATGTAATAATACTAATATTTTTATTCCACATTAACCGCTTCCCTGACAGGTTTTTTTTTACAAAAATGGTCAAAAAAAGTCATATTTTTTATTTCAGATTCAGAAGTGTTAAAGGGAGGCAAATCGGAAAATGTTTTCATTAATTTTTTATTCCAAATAACTAATTATTTATTCAATAATTTCTGATTGTTGCCCCTAAACTTAAGAGAATTAGGCCACCCACATTACAGTATAAATTTCCTTCCCGTAATCCTTTGCTAGACATCTAAGGAGGAATGCATTTAGAAGAAGACAAATGTATATACTTTGCCGACAACGTTGATGTTAGCTATTAATTTTAGTCCGTAGTACATCAAGAAGCAGCATACAAACATTCATGGGAGTTAGGCAACCCGCATGACGACGACTTTCATTCTGAAAATGTTAAAACAAAATTCATTTTATGACCAAAAACAAGAAACTTTAATTCTTTTACTTGATTTTCATTGAAGAGAGCTGAAATCCCTTTCCTCAGTGTTCCATACGAGTCAGTGGAGTGTGAAGCGAGCAAGTCGGCTAGATCTGGAGATGCATAAAAATTATCCATCGTCAGACATAATCATAGGCCAAATAATGGCTTCATTAGAGTCATCATCACTTTTGAGGACATGGATAAATGGGTAGTGTCTTTATCCTACACAGTTCCCATTCCCGTGTACATTGTCGTTGACCACACGTATCTAGTTCTCGATTCACAAAGGACAAATATTTGCCAAATGAAGCTCTTTTCATAGGCATGAACTGCCGCCACCCCAATCTTCCCTTGTACAAGAGCAGGCTCTCGTCAATGGTAACGTCCATCTCTGGTGTATGGAGTGCCTTGAACTTTTTTCCAGCTTCTGGCAAATTGACCATATTTCTTTAGTTCGGAGTTGTGTTGTGTTTGGGGATCAAAATCGTTATAATAGGCAAAATGTAAATATTGCCTTATTTTTACGAATCAATGGTAAGGCATTGTTTGTCCAAAAAAGGGAGAGCAGAGTTTAGGTCTCGTCGACCAATACAACTCAGTATCTGGCTTCCTCACTATGCTTTGTAGCATTACAAGGGCATAAAATACGAATTTCTAAGCTTGTCACACCTTGCCACTGATTTACGCTAGCACTGCTTGGCTCCACTTTTTCACGCAAAGTGTTACTGGTGCAGCGATTAGTTTCCCAAGTTATAAAGTAAATAATTTGATCGTTGAAAAAATTATTTTAGGGAACCACAGTCGGGAACCAGGTCAAAGTTCATTGAATAATTACCTTCAAAAAGAAACCTAGGTGGCGCCGGAGGAGGAATTGTTGAAAGCATTTCCTCCCACTCCGCTTCCTGCGAAGGTTCCACTTCGCATTCTGATTCGGAGCTTGTTTCTCCGGAGAGAGTCGACTAGGAGTCGGAAACTTCAATGTCCATAACCTCGGAATCACTGCTGGTCTAACACTGATTCTTCTCCGGAATTCATTGCTGATTGCCAAATGTTACCAAGCGAAAAAAAAAAGAATTTGCTGTGGAATTCACTCATACTACACCGCTTGTATTAGAACGAAAATGATCGAACTAAAAATGGAATATTAGCATCGGTGGAATTTCAGCGAAAAAGTGCGTGCGCATGAAACCGGGGGCCAGGTTGCTTAGTGGGCCATCGGTCCTCGAGGGGGTGTTTGTTTTCTGACCTCAGGAAAGCGTCAAACATGACAATAGAAGGCATTGCACGTTTGGGATTTATCTCTATCTCTCCTTTTTTCTCGTACTCATGTGGGCTAAGGTAGAACATATACAGGGCACTTGTGTTGGTTTGTATTGAGAACGTACGACTTTTAGATGCCTTCATCGTATAGCTGTCTTCGTAAATATGTATCACCACTTCCACCAGTATTCGAAATAGAAAAAAGAAAGGGGCTGATGAAATAACATTCGCAACATATCTAGACATATCCCTGTCGTCGCGTTGCATCACATTTTCATCCTCACTAACATCCGAATCAATGTTCGTATGCTCAGAGAGGCTTGACTCAGAGCCAGAGAGTTCATCATCCTCCAATTCCTCATCAGAAACGTCAACGGTAAAAAATCACTTTATGATCCACTCTCCATAACAGTAAGATTCGTACACCAAAGAAAAACAAACTTCTGAAGCAACGAAATGATAACACCAGTTCAAGGGAAACTTCGAGATGTGCACACTACAACGTACATACCATGAATAACCAACGCATCCTAAAATTTTGTGACAGCAAGAAAGAGGCCGATGGCAGGTGAACCAAAAAAAAATTTGCCGAAAGCAAAGTATCAGTAAATGAAAGAAAATCTTCGTCCCTTTTCCCTACTGTAATCCGTTTTCCTAGAGGTAGAGTCATAAAAATCGATTTTCACAAGTGAAGAGAATAGGGTGTGGGAAAAGAGTAAGAGGGGTCTGAGAGGTGAATAACCCAGGGAAAGAGGAAAAATAGACTGACTTCTATTTTTCCTCTTTCCCAGACTTCAGGGTAGGGGAGGGGAATTTTGGGAAATACCAAAGGAAGGGTGGTAGAGAGCCCTCGTAGAACCAAAGACAAAGAGAATCAGAAAGGGTACGTGAATGAAGCCTAAGCGGCGAACGTCCGGCAGGGGTCGGTCGGTGAAGCATACATGGATACCAAAACTACAGCGGAAATAAGTAAATAATACACAACTAATAGGTAAATATGCATTACAAAGTAAACAATAAAAAATCGGGAATGCATTGTTGGTCATATTACAACAGATAAAGATTTACTGAGTAACAATTGTTACTTGAGTCTTCTAGATCGACTGCAATTTAGTGATAATGCAGGAAAGAACTTATGACCCTATAGGAAGATTTCACTTCCAGGGAGCGTAATTCCACTAGTTTTCCGGTAGGATAGATAAATAAAATAGATGAGTTTTGTGAGAACTGATAAAATATAATTCGCATTAGTAGATAGGGAATAATAAGTAATCGTGCATAAAAATAATACAAATCTAAAAACAATCCTTCAATCATTATATAAATTACGTTATCAACTGCATAAGCAAGATTCCAACTGTTGTACTTCGGGATATCAAGTAGCTATACTTACAACAAGCCTAGTAGTAGGCATGGCGCTTGATAAAATTGAATGTTCATGACCATAAAACATTTCCTAACATTATATTGGATGAAAAAAAACACGTAAATTTTGGTATACGGTGGGTAATTTTGGTGCGTGAAGTTATTTTTTGATGCCATTATTCAAGTGAAAAGCCTTCAAAAAAGCGAGAATACAGAGATATGCATCCATACATGACATCTAGCGGTGAAGCATCGAATTACTACGTAGGGGGCGAAATATCTTGTCCAAAACAGCTAAAGAAGAGAAAAGGTTGAGTAGGACGAGATCTCGCCCGCCATCAGTAGCCCAGTAGCAGTAGCAGTTGACAGTCCCACAACATTGCAGGCACATCACAATGCGACCTATGTTACGCATCACAGGAGTGGCGGTTACGTCACTGCGACGTTCCAGCAACAGTCAAAGTTTCCAAGAATCAACGTCGCGGTACCTACGCATTGCAACTTTCCAAAAAAAGTTTGCTTGGGTATCAGATTCCATTACGATAAGCTTATCAAACGTTTAGGCCGCCTTACATGGTTCTTCCTTCTGTTCAAACGCTTGGATGAACCCCCTCCAATAGGAAAATTGTGAACATTGACCCTTGGTGACCCCAAATGGCCAAAGACATCCCAGGTAAAAATATTTGCTCTGTAACTAATAATCTGGCACAGGTCTGGAACCGGGCTGGAGCTAGAGGTCTATAGTTGGTCTGGAACAGGGAAGAAATTGATACAGTGCCCCAGACCAGTATTCCTCCCTGCACTCTCAAAATAAAATAAGATATAATTTTAATTTTTATACTATGAATGTACTACTACACGATACCATGTTTTAATGTTTTAATTATCCTACCTAGTATATACCTAACGACATTGTATTTCTCTCGAATTTTTAGCTACCCTATGGTTCTATGCACATTATCTCACACCCGAAATTGAAGTATCCTAGTCTAGAAAGCCATGTATATCTGGCCACTTCTGTGTGTTAAAGTGACTTCGAGAACTAATTATTAAATGGACATTACGTGATAGTTTGAGGAAATACCATCACATCACAATAACAGTTTTCAGGCATTTATCATTTGAAACCTATTTGGCCTCATGGTACGAATATAAATGCAATATTACTAAGAATAAGCAAACTTTTTTCAAATAAATAAAATATCAGACCGACCGAAGTTGATAATTGGTTGCAGGTCGGTCACAAGTTGATGGTCAAAACGTGACGTGTCTGAAACTTTCCTGCGATGGGTCATTGTGACCGCAACCTTAGGACGACCTTTGTTACATCACTGCAACGTTGCAACGTCCAACTGTGCTGCTGGGGAAACAGATGCTGAGGCTATCGAAAGAATAGAAAGCTTTGTTCAAAAGCCATGAGTGAAGAGCCCGTTTAAACCTTGGTAAGGCGACATCTCTTCGCCTCCTCGGGTAAATGATTGAAAAGGCATAGCTTAATTGAATCGAATGATTGGGTGGTTGTTGTAAGCCTACAGTGAGGCAATACCAAATTGTTTTTACTCCTGGTGTTATACTGATGGACATCAGCACCAGTTTTAAGAACATGGAGATTTTATTTAGCATCACATAGACATTTAAATATGTAGGTATTGGCCGTTCAATGTCACAATGCCAAACTTCTTAAAAAAGTGGTTTACAGTATTCCCTCGAGTAGGGACTGGAAATGATCCTCACAGCTCTTTTCTGTATTATAAACAAGTCTTTTGCTGTGGAGGCATGACTCCATATCTCAATGCCGTATTTTAAATGGCAGTGAAAAAAAGCAAAATAAACAGCTCGCAGGTAGTCGGTGGGAATTAACGTTTTCAATTTTTGTAGCATATATGTATGGCTTTTGAAAGTTTATCGCGAGTAGGAATAGGTGGCCAGGGTCCCATTGACAACGTTGTCCATAAGTTAATGAAGGGCAAACTTGATTTCGGCCATTCATTATTTATGGATAATTTTTATACACGTGTCAATTTGGCCCACAAATTTCTTGTGTGTCAGACCTATTGCACCGTGCCCCTCAGAACCAACGGAATTAATTGGTAATCCTTCCCATGTAATTTCAACAAAATTAAAAAAGAGGTGAAGTGGTTCAAGCTTACACTACTAATGAAAGTGTCATTACCGTAATGAATTGGAAGGAGAGACTTGATGTACTGATGATCAGCTCCAAATTTGAGAGTGAAAAATGATTGATGTTCCCCACCGGAGAGGAGGTGGAAACATTTCCAAACAGGAAATCAACGTGCAATGCAATGAATTTAATAAGAGGAAAATTGATAATTTTGATCAAATGAGGTCATATTACCCAGTCAATAGGAGAGCCCTGAAGTGGTATAAAAATTAGGCATCCAAATCTTTCACCCAATTATTAGTCAATAGTCATAAAATCCCACTCTATGTAACTGTATTCATTGTATGTATGTATTCACTCAAAGTAACGTAGCTGTTATAATGTCCCCATTTACGTTTCTTAGTCAACAATAATACGATAAGTCCTTAGAAGACGTAACTGTTACACATAGCCCTCTGAACAGTCTTCCAATCAAATAATTATATAATCCAGGATATTGGTTCATGGAGGGATAAAGGAACATTATTTGTTGAGGATTGTCAGAAATTCTAGGTTTTTTTTTAAATTTCATGTGATTCATGGTTGATTTTTATAATTTAAAAATTAATATTAATTGTTCCAGTTGAGATTAGATAGTTCTATTGTGTCTAGTTGGCTACTTTACTTGTCTCATTTCAACCTATCCCAGAAAATAAACTCACTCAATGATTGAGAAAATATTTTTGAATTGAAACTTTCATTTGTGGAGACATAAAGTTACATGTCTGGGGAGGCGGGAGTTGGTAAGGGTTGGGAAAAATACTATGGTTGTCACTCTACCGCCTCTCCATCGTCAAATCACTTATTCAACCGGCTCATTCAGTTTCCCTTCCATCTTCTGCTCCTTCCCCTATTCCCCCTCCAGAAATCTAGGCTTGTCTAGGCATTTACCTGAATAATAAACGACGCAAGATGCAAAAGGAAGTGACAAAAGGGCCAAGAATAATCTAAAGCGAGGGATTGGGAAGGGCACTACCACATATGTATTGCCTGGCATGCGAAGGAAACCTGCCTTTATGCGTTATCCCTTGTTTTACATGTCTCACTGTAGACTGCATTAATCATTTAAATATGAAAATTTGGCTATTAAGTGCATAAATATGCTGCCCAACTTGGCAAGAATGGTAGGTGACAAAGTTTTCCACACGGCCCTAGAGAAATGGCTTTTAACAAAACCTTTATACTCTCTAGATGAATACTTTGAAATCAACTTCTCTACAATTAGGTTCTAATTATATACTTACAATGTGTTTTGTATTCTGTGCATTGTGTTGTTCCTGTATCCTCACATGAGGTGTATAATGACTGACGACATCTACCACAATTCCTGTTGTGCAACAGATGAATAAAGATTATGATTATGGTATTTTGTACGTTAGTGTACACAATGAATGGCTGTAAATATAATGTGCTAATTAATAGTGCTTATCTTGGTAATTCGTAATTAAGACTCAATCAGTTGTTTTATTGAACAAATTTTACAAATTCAGTTCTTAACAAAATAATCTTACGCAGCAATATAGCTTCCATAGGAGGTATTTTCTTATGAAAATTTCAAAATTCTCTACTTCATTTTAATAATCATAAGTGTAATATTTTGTCACAGAGTGACTTAAACGAGTGTAATGTGTAAGAAGAATTTTGAAGCAAGTCAAGCACTTGAAATTATGTGCTTAAAATTATGTAAAATAGACGAAAAGGGTAACTCCTTCAATGCATGCACCCCGCACAGCACGATATTGCCATTGGCGCAGGACGTTCAGGACCGTTTCAAAAATCTAAACCGTTATAACTACCATAAATATACTTAAAAAATTAAAAGTTTTGGTCACATACATCGTAATTCATCGTTCTGAATTAGAACATGCCAAGTTCAACGATTTTTCCCGTGGCGTTCAATGGGTTAAAAGAAACCATCGTCATTTGGTAAAACTGGTATGTTTTTCCATTCTGTCTTCTCATATGTTATGCACGGTCCAATTAGTGATCTGATTTTATGGTTATAACCATAAAATCTCTCTCTCAACTACTCTCTCAACAATTGTGGTACTCTGGGTCAGTAAGTAGGTACCTACTTGGAGAATTTTTTTTGGAAACAATGGTGTTCAATCCTTCCTCTGTATATGTTCAAGTCCCTTGCAATATGGATGAGTCTCTCTCAGCTTTCAGCATATACGCCTGCCAACGCGGTGATTGTACACATCCCTTCATTGTGAAATGAGGAAAACCAACTTTGTAATTTCAGTTTTATTACTTGCTATGTGATATTATTTTTTTTATTTTCCCTTCATTCCTACCTTTGACATGGACTTATCATCTTGCAATCTTATCTATGACTCATTCCATAAAACTTACTAGTTTTTTTACTTACACAGATCAATACCCCTAGGGCAATCCTTATCCCTTCTGCAAGAGGAAATTTAGGAGGAATTAATTTTGAGGAAAAATCTCATTTGACATAACGTGATCACTTAGCCATGACATTAAAATATTTGCAAAATATTGTTTTGGCTTGGCATAATGCATGAAAAATAAAATTTTGTCTATGACAAAATTTTATTTTTCATGCATCAACCAATGTCTCGAATTCTCCAGCTTCCTTTACAATAATGAGACAACTTACCAGCAAAACTATTAACATCTTACCTTCGTTTTCTTGGTTCCTGACAGATTATTGTACTATAAGAGCAGTTTCAACATTATTAGATCCACTCACTCAGCATTTTCGTGGTAATTGTTTCTTTCTCCCTATTATTTAATTATACTCGAGTCTCCTTATGTTAACCACTCGGCCTGATACTAGTATAATCTCCAGGTCTCTTAGTTTCCTGAACTATATAATGATGCAGGACATCCTTTGTATGTAAATCTACTGAAGCGGTCGATAGGTACCTCTCATGTTGAGGTGAACTCTTATCACGAGCCAACCCACTTTGGTTTACCCAACAATTTGGATGGGCAAAGTAAACACTTTGCTTTTTATGTACACCCACTCAATTCCCTCATTCACGTAATCCGCGATTCTGTTTCGAACATCCCATCTTCTTTAAATTCGACTTAAGATTATTTTAGAACTTCACAACTTTTTTTTGCTTCTAGACCCATGTCCCAGACACATCCTACCACATGATCACTTTTGTTCTCGCTCTCATTTTGTCGTAGGTTTTCACGTCCAAGGAACTACGTCTTCCCTGAACTCTTATTCCACCCTTACTATGTCTCGTGTCGTGCCTCGTGTGAAACAGCCTGCAATAAATGCTCTCCAGTACATTTCTTAAAAAGAAAATCACACAAACCTCAAATGTAAACAGTGGGAGGGGTGAATATAGGAAGGAGTCAGATGAAGTTATGTACCTGGGAATCGCTGTAACTTTAAACTTAGTTTGAGGGAAATGTACTATACATTTGCAATGCATTAATGAAACTAGGCCTCGTCAATCGAATACATATTTGAATAGAAATAGAATAGAAAATTAAATGTATTATTCTGGGCCTGTATCGGAATGGCCGGAATAACAAGTCCGGTTCACACTTTACTGTCACTCGAGCGGTGGCGGTACTCTGCGGGGGCTGGACTCACATTCACTGGCCAGCGCAGTTGACATTCGGCGTATGGAAGTGTTCTCCTGCTGAGGACAACCCCTTGGGGTTAAAACAATACCTTCCGAAAGGCGTCATGAAGGTAGTCAACACGCTTCCTTCCTCTTCCATCGGAATCTGATAATAACAGCTGCAAGCAGTAGCGTAGTCAGGGGGGGCGAAGGCGCCCCCCTGCCCCGTGTTCTGGCGCCTCTAAGTCTGTGAATGCTTCCAAGTCCCAAATACGTATAAATAAATGTGTATGATACGTTGTCAATTGTCATATTTTGTACAAATCCATCCGCCTCTTGCATCACCAATATTTGTAAAGTTTAGTAAACTGATTAATTTTTGAGTCGGCGCCCCGTAAACATTTTCTGCCCCCCCTAGACCTAAACCTTGGCTACGCCACTGCCTGCAAGCATCCAATTTTGTGAAAACCTTTGCCTCAGCAGCGCTAGGAATTCGTCTACTGACAATGAGACGGAAGCTCGAGCCGTTCTCTCCGAGTTTTTCTATTTAATTGGGTGAAGTACCTACTCTCATATTCGGACCGATCCGTCGGTTTTCGAGAGGACGAGCAATTGGGGCGCACCACCGATCCGTCGGTTCGACTATCCTACGGGGGGTTATGATTCCTTCTTTTTTCCATCTTCGTTATTTCTTCTTCCACATTTCTTTTCAGTGGTAAGGATACTCGTCTCGGGAGTGGACACGGCGTATGGCAAGGCTCCCTCTCCTTCAGACGAAGGATGTATATTGTTCGACTCGACTCTTCCCAGAACGTGGAAAAGGTCTCGTTAATTCTCTTCTGGTTTTCCCAGATTTATTTCCAATAACCATATCAAAATACCGAGGGAAGGTATATCGCTGGTCGCCCCAGAAGCGCCTCCACTCCTGGGACCTCGTAGATTTCCTCCTCGTGTACCTACTCGATATCATTCCAACAACGCATGGGTATGCGAAACTTGCCTATGCCGCCGGTATCTCGTTTCGGGTAGGGCCACAGAGGCGCATATTTGCGTCTTCCAGACGAATTCTGTTCAGCTTCTTGAACAATTCGGTTCCAATATTACCGTGACATCAGCGCCCGTATCAACCTTAGACGATATTGTTTGGTTACTGATGGTTATCGGGACTCTCCATGGGTCTTTACATGGGACTCTTTACCAATAGATATTTGATTCCTGAAAATAGTAGGCGTCTTCACGTGGTTGCTGACCTTCGATCTCTGCGACCATTTTCGTCCTGCAGGTCGCTGCCCGTCCCCTTCTTCTTCTTGCAAACTGCACTCGCGGATTGGCGAGCCAAGACCACTGGACAAATATTTTTGAATTGAAACTTTCATTAGTAGAGACATAAAGTTACATGTCTGGGGAGGGTTGGGAAAAATACTACGGCTGTCAACGAAAGGGGAGGAGGGGGTAAGAAAAATCACCGAAAACGGTCACGTAGTTTACGCACGACCCCTTATCAGCATTTTATTTCTCTTATTATATATATTTATTGCAAAGGGGTCAGAGTAATTTATCCGTATCCTACTGAAACTGTATATACCTACTGTATCTGAAGCTCGTGTGGTCATGTATATATTATATGTTGAGTGAAAATTTTAAGGAGAATATAAATGACCATTTACATGTAGTGGCGGCTTTACATTGTTCAAAAATAGAGTATTAACTTTATCATGGCGTTTTCCTCTCATATTTCACTCCGATAACATCTAAAATTTCATTACGTCATCAATTTATTATATAAATATGGATGTTTGTTTCAGTAGGGTTGCCAAACCCTCCCGTATTTCCCGGGAGCTCCCGTATTTGGCCCTTATCGGTATTGGCTAGTATCATCAGTAACATAAGCACATTTCATGCTATCAATTTAAACTTTGGTAAGGTATAGGTATGCTTTGTATGTCTTTACTGAGTGTATGCAGAATGATTTACGTGCCATTCACAACCCAAAAAGTAGTGTTTTCTAGTGAAAGTTTGTCGAGTTCCTAATCCCGTATTTAAAAAAAAGCTGGAAACCCTAGTTTTTAAGTGTTATGTTCGGTGAATGAACTGACACCCTTTCATTTCGGAAATAAAAAATCTGAATATTTAAAAATTTTGCAAAAATGCCATAATTTTATTTTTATCATAAAATTTTAATAAAAGTAACATTTCATGTAATAAAACAACATTGTGAAGAAATATAGTTAAAATATTGCGTTGGTGCACTCCTCGTTCAATAGGTAAAGGAGAAATATTTCCAAGGGGTGAATACCCTGGATGATATGTGGAGAAAAATCACTCGAGTATTTTCGCTTCCGTCACGTGCTTTTACCACATCACACATCGAGACAAACACATTCAGTCTTCCGGGGGCTTTCCGTTCAACGTGTTGAAGTACTGCGCACATCGGAACGCAATATCAGAGCGCACTTTACTGCACACTACGAACGACGTTGAATGGAACGATATGTTCGCAAAGGCGAAATGTTTTATAACCTGCCATTCTTATAGGCGAACAACAGTCACGGGCGAATTTTTTGTGTAAATTTGTTGAATTAATTCAAAATAAGTGCTCAAAAACGTTATCTTTTCGTCGCTGACTAATTAAAAACTTTACAATATGTATGTTTGACGCCTCAACTGGAAATCAACGAACTCGACAACAATCACTGTTGCATTTATCGACGTTCTTTTGTTGTGGTTAGCTCACATCAACTTTACTCCCGATCTGTTTTGAAGTGCGCTAATCTAGTGCGCAGGGTCTGTTGTAACTAATGGAAGGTAGTGCGCTGTTGTGTTACCAAGTGAACAACACACCAGAGCGAATGGAAAGCACCCTGTGACGGTCGAATTTTTTGTGTTAATTTGTTGAATTCGTTCGAAATAAGTATTTAATAACGTAAGCCTTGTATTACAGAGTACTTAAAAAACTCAAAAAATGCATGTTTGCCACCTTAACTGAAAATCAACAAACTCGACAACAATCACGGATGCCACAATCGACGTTCTTTTGTTGTAGTTAGCGCACATCAACTTTGCTCCCGATCTGTTATGAAGTGCGCTACCTAGTGAGCAGGGTCTGAATCACGTAATGGAAGACAAGTGCGCTGTTGTGTTTTTGCGAAGTGTGATTAGCGCACTCTATTGGAGCGAATGGAAGGCATCATATTTGTAGTTTACATCCAGTTCCACATCGCACGATCCAATCCTCTTTGGGCGCGTCTCGAGCGAACGGGCCCGCCGTCAGGGGAACCAACTCCACGTGTTCATCTCGGACGAAGGAACCAATCGAAAGGAGCCCTCGCCAGTCAGTCAGTCAGTCGGCGTCGACGCCTCTGGCAGCTGCAATTCCGTGTCATTCGCTGTAGAGTGGATCACCTGTTCCGACACGTAAGTTCCGTTCTTCGTCGTGTGCGCCACCTGTCGGAAGAAATTGATTCATCATCGTCTACCGGGAGGTACACGTTTCACGCATACTAGAATGGCTTTGTTTACACCACGTGCTCATCTCACGTAGTACGCTGCGTAGGCCGTAGTAACTCCGGTAGCATTTGATAATCGAAAGGCCAGCTGGAGCCTACCTTGTTAAGATTTTTAACCACGGTCGACTGAACCCGGTTGGTGGGTTACGCTGGTTTCAAAGTAGTTGTGGATAGGCTAAGTAGTTGAATTGAAAGAAGAGAGTAATTGGGAAGTAAATTAAATTAAATATCAACCTAATTTGTCAATAGAAGTCTTCTATTGACAAACTGGATCAAGCTTGAATCTAAGTAGCTGAGTTTAGTAATCAAATGAGTTGCATATCTCTGGTGACAAAAGTTTTGTTCATCATTTCTCCTTGATATAAACCATTGCTCCCAGTTGGCTGTTAGTTACGCAGGTTAGAGTTAAGTTCCCTTTAGAACGCTGGTCGAGGTTACCCAACATTTAATTAACAGCGCAAGATGAGAATAGTGGAAACGAGGCATCAGCGGGCGAATCATCGGCAGACACGAGCGATAAATAAATGCTATAGAAAGGTTTTGGAATCTTGTAATGAAGCACATGCATTCACGGTAAAGAAAAATACATTATAAATATATATAAGACCCATAACAGCCCTTGTCACTCTCTCACTGACCCAGGAACGCTCTAAGATGGAGCCACAGACACTTAATTTTTAAAATACCGTTATTAGATGGAGCCACTGTCACTAAAATTTTAAAATTACGTTATTAGATGGAGCCACTGCACAGTGGTCCGAAATCGGAAAATGCCGGACAAAAGTCCAAAATTGCTCTTTCTGAGGTACTCACTTGAAACTTGGCATACACGCTGAAAATTGATCATATAACAAAAAGTCATTTTTGAAAGATCTCTTCCGTTTTTGAGATACAGAGGCCCAAACATGGCCAAGTTTCCAAAAAACACGACCGATCTTGTTTTTATAAAAAAAAATATTTGAAGTTAAGCTGCTGGTGGAGTTTTGGAAGGATTTTCATGAAGTAAAAAACATTTTATTCCGGTAATATGGTACTTTATTTATATTATACATTACTTTCGAAGATTTTGGTTAATATTAGTGTGGTATTACGTCGTAAAAAGGCAGACCCTTTTTCCGGGCAAAATTTGACAAAAAGTAGACCAGGTCTTAGAAAATTGAGAGTTTAAGAAAATTGCCAGCCCGAAAACTTTCATCAAAGTATTTACTAAAGATATTTTAAGAATACGAAGCAAACCTCTTGGAAAAAAGTTTGCGGCTGCGAAAATGAACGCAATTTTTCGATCGCGCTTCATGGCCTGGCTCTGCGCGACGCGGGGCCTAGAGGATGCTCGGTGACTCCCTTTGGATATTTCAAGTTGTTTGGAACTAATTATTGAAAATTGTCATTTGTCGCATAGCATACAGTCTCTATTGACCCTAAATACTATATTGAAGATATAACGAGGATATTGGATCGATCGCATTGATCAGTGAACGCGTGACTCTGGTAAACATACTAATTGGTTTGTATACTTTACGGATTCATGCCGCATATTACTAGGAACATCTTTTGGGTTGAATTTAAGTTTTCATGCGAAGGGTACAGACATTACACTTTTACCAGCAAAGGCAAAAACCGGGATTCTTTTTCTACTCCTTACCCTTTACACCCTCGCCGAAGAGGAACGTGCGATAAGGGGTTCGTTTTATGACCACCTTTGACGGTATTTATCGGGTATCTAAGGCATTGTTGTATGCCTGATATCTCTCACCTCTGTTGTTGTGGTCGTCGTCGCCTTCGTCGTTGTTGTTGTCTGTCGCAGCTGCACGACTACATTCCGCTTACTCTGATCTCCCGCCATCTTCTGAATGAGGCTGCCAGGGTCGGCGTCGTACTGGGCCGCCTTCTCCACTATCCACTTCTTGAAGAACTTGTAGTTCCTCTGGGTCTGTTTATCTCGCCACTTGGGCCTCTGTTTCGCTTCCTGGAACCCCCAGTGGACCAGGAACGCATTGTCCAGGACTTCGAAAGTGTAGCCGCGCAGAAACATTTCGTAGGCCTGCGGGAATGAAATTGAATGTGGATGAAACCAAATCAGAGTTTGTTGCGGAAATTACACAATTAATGATTAGGTGCGCAGTCACAGTGCGAATACATTCACTAAATTGCTAAAATTCACACATGGATGGAAATCATTTGATTCAACTAGGATTAGATCCCGGATCTCCCAATTGTGGGTCCGGTGTGACTAGCACCACTTATACCTGTTGCTCACGGTAAAATTTTCCATGAAAGAGTTTTATAAAAAAATTTATTGAAACTTTTATGAATCGTACGTAAAACGTACTTGTTTGCTCACGGTAAAACTATTCATAAAACCGCAATGTCCTGCCATCTATGAGACGCTTTGCGAACAGGTGAAGTGATATAAATGCACTCTCTTTTGGATGACTGTTAGGTTAAAAACTATATGCATTGTTTATTTACTTACTTTCTGATCACACTCAACAAGGCTCTAATACATTCCTCTAACAACAAGGATACTGCCTCAACGTTCCATGAAATTCCAGCCATGTTTGTTTACGTTTTCCTTGTTTGGCTTCCCATGGATACGAGATTATTATCAATGCGATGAGCGGAAAGTCTGTTGTTGGTTGTTGCATAAAACTGTTTAATGGAAATAGAACCTGTCCTATTCCGTAAAACGTATTGTAAAACTAGGTTTTATAAAGCGGTTTTATCGTTAGCATGCTCATTTTTATAAAATTAGTCGATCATTTAAAACTTTTTACCGAAAATTTAACCGTGAGCAACAGGCATTAGTTAAAAGGATAAATGCCTAGTAAGTTGGATGATATATTTTTTTCACGGTGAATGTCAGCAATTTTGGGTATATTTTTTCGCCCGTGCGCGTCACTGCGTAGTGGAACGTTTATTTTTAATTTTATAGCACCGCTCAGCGGAGTGCGAACGTGAGTTTTAGTTTGAGTATCTACCGCTGGCAGAGGAGCGGCGGTCGGATTTTCCCCTTCTTTCCCTTCCCTCCCCTCTCGGGAGTATTACCGCCCCCCTCTCGCCATTGGAGACGGTTCGGGAGTGGAGTTATATACAGGCTCGTCTTCCTCTTTTCATTTCTGGCGATAAGGTCTCCCGGATAATAAGCGATAAGGTAATATTGTCAGCGTAAGTACCTTGCCTTGGTCGATTTATTTCCGATTCTATTGCGGCAGTGTATTTGTCTATCAAGGTTTATCCTCTGGGTTATTTAACCTATACTATATTGGGGATTAGACTCAGGGGATTTTATTCAGTCACCCCACCATGTGACCTTAGGCTTACACCAGTGTTTCCTCTCCAGAGGATGTGGCGTTGTAGCAGAATAAAGTTAGGGAACCAGACTGCAGAACGGACAGATTTAAAATGTCATTTTTCTCGTGAACGATAAGAGACCATAACAGCTGCCAATTACACTTTTAACTAGGTTTGTCGATAGGAAGAGTAGGTAGTTAGTTGATTTACTCTCTAATACTTGAATCCTTATCTGTTACCTAGTACTAACAGCTCGCCGTGCATGTTTTCTACATAAGTCTTGAATCTCTGTCCATTAATGCAGAATGTAAAATGCATAAATACTAACGGTCCCGCTAACATTGATGGCATATCTCTAGTGTAGTGCATGCTAGTGAGGCTTCGCTTCCTGACGAGCATTATCGATTTATGCTAATACATCAATAGCTGTAGTTACACTACTGTAATGTAGTGTAATGTAATGCATGTTGGTGACTACTCACCCCCTGCCATACACCCTTGAGGTGGCTTGCAGGGTATTTAGTAGATGTAGATGTAGTGATAAAGCGACTGCTCTAGTTATATATCGCATGATATATATCTTAGAGCAATGCAAATCTCTGGCAGTGAGTTGTGCATTCGAATTGGACGATAATCTTCTTCCTTATCATTAATTATTTCTCCTTAAATGTAATTATTTTACATCTTCTGAGCATGTTTAATTGCTTGAAAGTACTTCCTCTGAAACACTTTTGAATTTGTATGTATGATACATGACTTGGGTAATGTTCGCTCAACGGTGTGGTAGATATTTATTGACGAAAATACCCGTTTCTATGATCCACTTGTAGATAGGTAAATACAGAGAGCATGCACAACGGCAGCATGAGAATTGAAGTGACTGCTTGAGTATCATCAATCTTAGGCATACATATTGGGTGTATGAATCACCATGGAGAACGCCCATTGCTTTGCCCCCCCCCCACCCTCGCTGCACGTAGGCAATGAGAGCTGCGGACGTTCAAGGGGTTCATGGGTTGCCCGGGACGACCGCCACGCGAAACCCAACTGGGCAAAAAATTAAAAAAAAAACAAACCAAAATTGATTATTGTCCTTTTTTTTTAAATGATTAGGGAACTTTAATGTTATACATGTAAAATATCCAAATTGAAATAATCCAAAATCATTTCAGCTCTATAGGGGATGTCTTTAGTCCTGCATGCGTATTTGAAGTTCAGAATAGAATAGTCAAAACCTTCAAAATGCCCATTTTTCGTTAAAACTTCATTTTATTTGCTCTTGAAGCGTTCATCAGTCACTTATGAACATTACTTACCCTATTAAAGTTAGTGTAACTTCGACTATTGATGCATTAGCATAAATCGCTAATGCTTGTCACGAGGCGAAGGCTCACAAGCATAAACTACATTATAGATATGCTGCCAATGTTAGAGGGACCTTTAGTATTTTTCAGCTACATAAATGGACATAGATATAAGAATTATGCTGAGAACATGCACGGCGTGCTGCTAGTACTCTAGGTAGTAGATAAGTATGCAAATAATAGTGAGTAAATCAACTAACTCGCTACACTACCTATTGACAAACCTAGTTTTAAAAGACACATTTGCAGCTGTTTCGTTCACGGGAAAAAAATGAAATTTGAAATCTGTTCGTTCTGCAGCCTATTTCCTTAAAAATCCAATTCATCATCTTCAAGGGACTGGTACGTGATGAAAAACAAAAATGGTGCACGATAAATGTAAAAAATACCAGTTGTACCATGGTAATTAATGACAGGGGAACGAATTCCGGTGGGAATTTCCGACGCAATGTACAGCGGTAAAAAAACTATTACGGCGAACGGAGTTTCACAGTTTTAATGTGTTGAATGTTCGTCACTTCAAGAGTTCAAGCGCAACGATGCGTTTCAGGCGAAACTTTAAATAATCTGCCGGTAGGTTGCATTCTGTTTGCAGATAACAAAATATTTCCATAAAAATTGTAGACTGTAGTCTAAATATTTAATGAATTCTTGTAAACTACCAACTTCATCAATGACTTAACGTTATCAATTTTCAAACGCCTCTTTTCTTCTTAAATAAACTCCAGCGCTTTTCAAGAACGCTCACAATCTGTGTGAAGAGGGCAGGTTCTGAAGCGAAAGGTAAGAATGTTTGCGCTGTTGTGTTTCATAGAGGATTATATAGGATATTAGGACCCTATATTAGGATACATCCTAATATATGGTCACTAGTGTTTCGAAGTAAGCAGGACGTAGTGAGGCCGAACGCCTAAAGGTGCTTTGAGGGAGATTGTTCCCTAGTCATAATGGAGACCATATCAAAATTTTATTTTTTTATTTCAGCGTCTGTAAGAAGTATGAAATAAATATTGTAATATTAATGGTGCAAATAATTATTTATATATATGACCAAAATTCTCAGTAATTAAATAAATAAAGCTACATAAGTCTCTAACTTGACTCATTTTTTTCCGCCGTACGGCTGAAAACCCTTCAAAACAGCAGGTTTTTTGCGATTCTATAAAAGTTACTGGGGTGAGTAATAGATTATTTTTTGTAAATAGTTGAGAAAACATGCAATCAACACACCGTTAGTTTCTTGACGAAATCTAGGTGCTAGAAGTTCCTAATTTGTTTAATAGTTTTCCTCCGGAACGTACAGCCATAATCTATCCCATGTAAAACAGGTTGTATTTTCAGGGTAATTGCTCGAAAATTAGTTTGGCAAGGAGTTGATATTTTGGCATCATTGGAAAAATGAGAGTTTTTTCTTTTAAAATGTGGCCAAATTCATCAAATTCTAGGTGAAGTGATTTTTCGCTCAAACTACCTTAAATGCCAGAATAAATAAGAAAAACAATTTATTTCTGCGTTAAATTGTGCAAGAATTATTCTTTTACAAATATAACAACCAATTTTATTTCTTCATCCTCAAAAATGCATTCGAAAATTTACTTTCATTGATTTACTTTCAGATATAATAGATATTTTTTTAAACATTTGCAAGGATTATTTTTTGCTAATTAAACTTAAGAATTGGTTTTGGCAACCTCAAAAACGTATGTATTAAAATTTTCAAAGCAATCGTGCTATTTTTTTTCATATTTTTTCCATCCTTTTTGGGTTTCTGCCCCACTGACTGTCTAGCGGCCGTAGCTTTATAGTGATTTCAAAGCACCCGTTGCTACATCTCATCCCAAAGCAGTGTTGCCACATCACCTGCGTGTTCCTGGTCATCCCGTATCCGACGAATCGCTCGTCGAACGGAGGCAGGTCGGAGGTAAGGCTCACCACGTAGACCGGCTCGTACCAGAAGGGGAAGGGGCTGACTTCATGGGCGACGGAAATGACGTCATCGCCGTCGCTAGCATTCCTCGCCTCCCACTTGGACAGCTTCGACGCCCACTGGTTGGGCTGCGGCGCATGCGCAGAAGGAGAAACGGACGTCACAGTTGAGGTGGAATGACATCGCGAACATTTCGTCAACATCTACATAATACCATAGATCTTGAATATAGGTAGATGGCGCTTTCCAATGCTTGAGCATCAAGGTCGATATACAAGGTGTGATCAAAAAAAGACCGGACTGATTTTATTCCGCGCAAACCGTTCAACGGATCGAAACGAGACACAGTGCGTCATCTAGCTACACATCTGACGACTAAAACGAGAGGTGTTGCGTTTGTTTACGTCGAGTCGTTACGCAGCAGCAGCGGTACGTGTGTTAACCTGTTCGTCGCCCCGTGCAACGGCAGCAATGAAGGGGGTAGAGGAACAGCGTGTGTGCGTGAAATTTTGTTTTAAACTTGGCAAAAGTGCTGCGGAGACATTTGGAATGATTCAACAAGCCGACACAGAGTTTCTAAAAATCATCGTAACCGGTGAGGAAACCTGGGTTTACGGTTATGATGTTGAGACAAAGGCCCAGTCTTCTCAGTGGAAGGGTCATCATTCTCCGCGACCAAAGAAAGCTCGCATGTCCCAGTCCAATGTGAAGGTCATGCTGGTGTGTTTCTTCGATTGGCAAGGGCTGATTCATTACGAATACGCCTCTCAAGGTCAAACCGTCAACAAAGATTTCTACTTAGAGGTTATGAAGAGGCTGAGGGTCGCAGTGAGCCAAAAGAGGCCGGACATGTGGAGAAGCAATGCATGGCGTTTCCACCACGAAAACGCGCCGGCTCACACGGCGCTGATCGTGACAGAGTTTTTCGCCAAAACCAGAACTTCCGTGATCCTGCAGCCATCCTACTCTCCAGACGTGGCTCCATCAGACGTTTATTTGTTTCCAAAGTTTAAATCAACCTTGAAAGGGCGCCGAGTCGACTCTATTGCGAACATGAAAACTAATTGTACGGCGGACCTGAAGAGGATCCCTAAGGCGGCTTACCAGGCAGGGTTGGAGAGCTGGAAGAAATGTTGGCAAAGGTGTGTCGTCAGCCAAGGCATGTACTTTAAGGGCGACAAGTTCGATTAAGCTGAATCCGTCGAAATAAACAAGTTATAAAATCAGTCCGGTCTTTTTTTGATCACACCTTGTACATCTCGATTCTTGCCTCTGCGATATAGAGTAACATCGAACGACCCTGCTTGAGCATAGGCGGCCGGTGAAGTAAACATGAGGTCACGTGCTATGTGGCAAAGAAGTGGCGGCAGTCTAATGCCTTGAATCACTTCGGAGCACAAACCAAGAAATTCCTGCTCAACAACACCAATATATACTTATAATATGAAGTCGCTTTTTATACGATCTCCCTCTCTACCCACTGGTCCCTGATATCCCTGATTACCCTTATATTATGCAGGGTTCTGCGCGTCATTTAAATTTTCTTTTTACCGGGAGTAAAGGGTTGAACACTGCAGCTTCCACTTAGATATTTATTTAACACGACCATGGTTTCGTAGCAGTGCTACATCATCAGGTGAACAGTAAGCTTGCCTTGTATGCATTGCTGGTGATGTATGGTGAAACCATGGTCGTGTTTCATAAATATCTAAGTGGAAGCTGCAGTGTTCAATCCTTTACTCCCAGTATGATTGACTTCCACAAAGTATTGCCTGAAACTGTGTCGTATTTCTTTTTACCGTAAAATTCCTATTTTTTCTCGAGCTTTTCATCCGCTTAGCTATAAACCCGTCTCATGATGCAGTATTATATTAACACTTTCAACGCGGCGGCATTTTTTTCGAGTTTTGCCCGTGACTGAAATTTTTTTTGCACTTTCGGATAGTCTTCGTCTCTGCAGTATTTATTTGAGCAATGAAAATTAAAAAAAAAATTAACTCGGGCTAAGGACACTGTATACGCTCCGATGTCTATTGAGTGACTCACGAGAAAAACGGAAGCGCTAGGGAGCGTCGCAACTCCGAAATGGCCTTGAGAAGGCAAAGCGAGCTTGGTCGACAATTGTCGTCCGCAGTCACCGGATAGCACCCGGCGGACGACAATTGTCGTCAGTCAGCGTTCAACGTGTTAAATAATGACAAGGATTATTAGAATAATAAGTTGGACTATAATAAGTTGGTTAGAATAAGAAGCTGACGGCAGTTCGAATAAAATAATTATGTACTATAAACATGAAAGCTTATAACCCTGAGACTGCGAAAAATATCCGCAGCATATGTCAAAGGCAGTGTAATAAAAAAGTAATAATATGATATATTTATGACGAAACGGTACTTAAATCTTTAATCAAACGGGAAAATACCGGCAAAGCTAATCGTAAGTTGGGACTTGTTAAAAGAGTACTTGGCAAGTGCGACGATAAAGTTAGGGAAATCAGCTACTTCTCCTTCGTTAGACCCCACTTGGAATATGCTGCCAGTATTTGGAATCCTTATGAGATAGGCTTGGAAACTGAGTTATAACGCGAGCAGAGAAGATCGGCAAGATACGTTAAAGGCCGTTACGATAATCTCGTTAGTGTTGCTGACCTTTTGCAGCAACTGGGATGGGAAACGCTTTCAGACCGTCAATTAAAATTTAGACTTAATTATTTAATTAAGGACGTTCCAGACCAATTTGTTTTCTGACGAATTTAATAATATTTTACGAAATTCGACGTACTAGTGTAGATCAGATCATGAGAATAAAATTAGGAAACAAGATTGCAGAACGGACCTATATTCAAGGTCTATGCACACTACCCTGCGAGCAGGCGCATGAGCGTGTGGCAGGGGGTATTAGGACACCAGCCGCGTCAAGGTGTAAAGGAGAATGTTATAATAGGTGGGTGAAAAGGCGAAGTGTATTTTGGCAGTGTTTTGAGTGGATCTCAGTTTTTTTATTATGGTCACTTATTCTGCGTGGGAAGAACAAATGTTTGTACCTATGTCTGTTCGGCAATGTATCTTTCTTACTATTTTATTTTTCCTGTCCAACCTAGAGATGTAGTGCGGCGTCAAAATGATATTCTCCGTGTCACACCGATATACACCTGTTTTGAATTTCTGTAGAAATCTAGTGCCTGTTGCTCACGGTAAATTTTTCCATAAAAGAGTTTTATAAAAATGTTTATTGAAAGTTTTATGAATCGTACGTAAAACGTACTTGCTTGCTCACGGTAAAACTGTTCATAAAACCGCAATGTACTGCCATCTATGAGACGCTTTGCGAACACGTGAAGTGATAAATGCACTCTCTTTTGGATGACTGTTAAGTTTCAAACTATATATGTATTGTTTATTTACTTACTTTCTGATCACACTCAGCGGTTCTAAGGCTCTAACGCATTCTTCTAACAACAAGAAGGATACTGCCTCAACGTTCCATGAACTTCCAGCCGTGTTTGTTTACGTTTTCTTTGTTTGGTTTCCCATGGATACGAGATTATTATCAATGCGATGAGCGGAACGTCTCATTGGTTGTTGCATAAAACGGTTTTATGGAAATAGAACCTGTCCTATTCTGTAAAACGTTTTAAAAAACTAGGTTTTATAAAACGGTTTTATCGTTATCAAGCTCATTTTTATAAAATTAGTCGATTTTATGAAACGTTTTACCGAAAATTTTACCGTGAGCAACAGGCATAAGGGTAGCGTGTCTAGCCTCCGAATCTCTTTAGTGGTTCTCCCAACCTAATCCCTCTAAAAGCAGTGAAACACTCGTTGTTCGCTCGTAGCAGTTTTAAAAAAGGCGAACAGCTTTCCTTTGTATTTTATTTTTTATTTTACAAATTAAATCTTTCTGTCCCAAAGGGTCCCAAATGCTCGCGGCTTACTCGAGCCAGGGAGCGGACCCGGGGGTAGACGTTTCGCTCTGGGCCGGAGCGACGAAAAATAGGAAACGAATTGCTGCGCACTCCTGAGTGGAGCAACTATTTAGAACCGCTCATTTCCGGAGCGGAGCAATGACGTCACCGCTCCGAAGCGTAGGAAACAAACCCCATTGGCCCGATCCACTGAACTGCGTTAGCGCAATGCCTCCATTGCGATACGTCGGATATACTCACCTGTTAACATATGAGTCGTATCGATTTTCCGGGATAGGTGATCTTTCGCAATGCGAAGGTATTCTATATATATTATTTGATAATAAACAATTTTACGCGATATGCGATAGCATGCAATAGTCGATAATAGGCGGTAATACGATAGCCGATAGTAAGCGATAATACGATAGTCGATATTAGGCGATAATACGATAGTCGATATTAGGCGATAATACGATAGTCGATAATAGACGATATGCGATACTGTATAATGTGACGTACAATCAGGGGCGGATCCAGGATTTTTCTTTGGGGGGGGGCACAAGGGTCTGATGGGCAAACGGTCTTCTCATATTTGGGATTAAAAAACAACATACAACAATTAATGTACGAAATATACTTTTTATTTTAATATAGAGATTACTAATATGCAAATATTAATTAGTTACACATATAATAACGGCAGTTTTCTATTATGTTTCCTGCTGAAGAGTTCCAGTACATCATTAACGTTCATTTTTGACACAATGTCTTCCTTCCCACTTGGGCGATGTTTTTTTTCGAGCGCTGACAAGCGAATGACCAATGACCGGCAAATCTGTCTTCTTGACTTGTGCTTAAGGCTAAAATGAATGAGGCTCCGTTTTACACAAAACAAAACGAACGTAATTATAACGGGACCGTATTAAAAATCTTGTCCATTATTTAAGCGTCTGGGGGGGGCACGCGCCCCCCTAAATCCCCCCCCCTAAATCCGCCTATGCGTACAATGTTACATGCGTCATTAGCGATACTTCAATATGCGATATCGTTCGATGTGTTGCATTGCGTAATTAAATATTTTATATTGCGAATTGCAATTTGCGACATTTTTCAATGAAATGCGCTATCGTCCGATTTCGTGCAATTTTCAATGTGATGCTCTTTGATGTAATGTCATGCGAGATTACATCATGAAATCTACGATTTAAAACATGCGATACATGAGCTACATCGCTTGTTTCTGATGTAAAATTGGTATCGCTATGCGATGGTGAAATTGTAAATATATCAACATGGTATATGCCAGGTGTCATTTATGCTTTTAATAAAATTTAACAATGCGAAATGTGAGACAAAATATTACGCTTTATTATTTAATATCGCATGGAAACGGACGGTATCATACTTAATTTGTTTTAAAGCAGTGAGTGGTGTAATGGCTTGCGTTATCCGATACTACTCAATGCGTCATGCGATACTTTTCAATACTTTACTAAATAATGCGTTTGAGTTTTTACATATTTTAGTTGTGCGTTTCCATTTGGAAACATTAGACTGTAGGCATATCTTTAGTATTCGATTATTGATAGACTCCGATGGTGCTTCTCCAAGCCCTTGTGGTACCACATTGTGCATTTTTCACTTCATCCAAGGTATTTTCAAAAATTGGTGTTACTGTTGCCTATATTTATATCCAAATTCTCAAATTGCGACAGTTCGAAACTCTGCATTGCAGTGCACGGTTGGATGTTGTAGCATGTGATGCATTCGATTGGTGTGAGTCATCACAAGCTTTTTTTCTGGGAGACGTTTGGCTGAGGGTTAGTCGGGTTAGTCCTTCTCTAACGCACTCCGTTCCTTCAGGTTGTTGCTTCTCTGTTCTGTTTTTCTTCAGTTTTAGTGATTCAACAAGTTCGGATTGTGTTCGCATTCTTCATGAGTTCAAATTCAATTTTTTTGGAGCTTTTAACGATAGATGTAGTAGTCGGAATCTTTGAACCTGGTAAGTGATTTGAAATGTCAGAATTCGAATTGTGCCAGCTTCCTTCTTTTAAAGACCACCGTTTTGACTTATGAAGAAGACGTCGACGAGAAATGATCTAAGATAAAATTTCTGCCCTACTGATACGTGTGGGAAAAACAGCCTCGCTTTACCGCATAGGAATGAATAATTGGATTAGACAGAGAAAGACCAACTGCCTACACATAAAAAAGGGTTTCACAGAAAAGCACTGCTTAAGGGAAAGATGGGTAAAATATATTTCCTTTCTCATCATTTTACGGCTAATGTTCTTTATAAAATTATGATTAAGCGACTCATGGAATTAAAAATTTATTTCATATTTTCAATTCATGCATTCATGGGTCAGAAATGAACGAACGTATCAATGTAATCCAACTATAACTTGGAAGAAGATAGAAGCCGTTTCGATGAGAGATTCCATCTGAGCCAATAACCAAGGGGTTAGTTACTCATCTAGAAAAGCTGGTTGCCATGGTGCCAATTGAACTGGTTATGATGTATTTACCACAGGAGTGCATGGGTCATTTTATGCAGATATTTTCTCTCTTAACACTACAACAAAAAGGTACTTCCCTTGATGTCACATATGAAGAGAATAGTTAGTTTTTGGAATTCATTTGTTTACTGGTTATAACAGGGTGCCCCAGGAAAATCTGTATATGTACTGGTGTTCTGCGGAAGATGTGTTGATTCCCAACAACTCCTTCAGTGATGCCGAGGAATTTTTTCAAAGAGATAAAACGATATTTTCACTTTTCCAACAACAACAAGTCGCAGAAGAGTGATAGATTAGGAAAACGTTCACCTTTGTAATTATAGAGAATTGGGAAAAAATGGAATCAATTTGGGATTTTTCAAAAGGAATTTAGACTTGAGGAGTCTATGGCTCTATGCTTCGGCCAACCTTCAAGTAAAATGCTTATCAAAGGGGAACTAATTCATTTTGGAAATAAAAAATTAGGACGTTGTGTACATCATCAGGTTACCTATATGCGATGCAGATATAATTATGCTTGGACGGATGGGAACCATTCCACTGGTCCTCAGGGTAATAGGGTAGCATCAGTTCCTTTCGCAGCCATAGAGCACACCCTAAGGAAACTGAGGTATATTCGATAATTTTTTTTCCTTCGTGTTCATAGCTGGCAGAGAAGAGCATATAAAAAGAATAGATACTATTCGGAAAGGAAGGATAGCGACATTCCCGCTAAAACCTTCAAAGGAAATGGCAAAATCTGACCAATCTGGGATTACAAATTTCGATGGAATGGAGGGGTATTTATGTGTCGATGGAATCATAGTTCCGTGACGTAATATTGGCATCAAACTGCTACCCTCATGAGTAGGTAAGTATGTACTGTACTAAGGTTTTATAGAAAGTATGGAAAGAGGATTAAAGTTACGCAACCGCTTTTGGTAAAAATAATATAATTTGGGAATGAGGGGAGTTGGCATATTGGACAGACTTCTAAGTAGCTACAGGCCAAAACTTTGAAGCAAGAAATAAGAGGTGGAATCTTTTTCCTTTAATGCCCTAGTATGAGTGTCATCTGTGCGTGACTCGTGCATAGAGAAACCCTTGGGAAGGGGGCCAAAACTCACCTAGAATTCCTACGTGATGTAGCGATGACTCTTATGCATCTAAGCCCCAAGATATTGACTCATCCAGGACCTAAGACACATGCTTTAGAGAAAGGACAAGAAACAAAGAGGGCATATCTATATATTCACTAATTTTGTAGCGTGTCAGTCGGTCATTCTGTATCCATTTTGTATATTTATCTCTTAAATTTTAAGCTAGAGAAATGAGATTTGGTGCATTGAATGTGGATTCTCTGTCTGTATGATTAGGCAGTAGTTTTGGACTTTTAGCAGTTGGTGGCGCAAAGAAAAATCCAAAAAACCTTGGTTTTCGAGTTTAAAAATTCCCTAAAAAATTGAACCCACGGTTGCGTAATAAAATAAATTACTAGGGAGTAATTTAGCTAGAATGCATTTTCCATGAGAAATGCTTTTGAAAGTGGGTTGCAATGTCTTAGAATAAATTTGTTTTACACTAAATGTGGTTGACTGTGTGATATGATTTTTATAATGTCTGCTCATCTTTTTTATTGAGAAATGTTTTTATGAGTCTCATAAAATTAATCGTGATAATACAGTGGCTGTATGAATGAAACTATGCAGAATATTTTTTAAATGAATATATATTTTTCCTCTGTAGCCATTCACACTGCACTGCACCGCACACTCCACTCTATTGAATGAATGGTGTAATTTTTTTCTATGCCTGAATGTTTTCCCTAAGGTGGTAGCCTTTTGATTTCGAGGGAAATTATTGACCGAAATCTTTCATTTCTAAAGAAAAAAGTTCTACGAAAAAAAATCCCTAGAGTTTTAGGGCATTTTTTTGGGGAAAGAATTTTTTATGAGGAATTATCAATTTTTATCTTGCATTTCTCTATGTTCTAGGGGATCCTTATGGGGAAATTTCCATTTGGGTGTCGACTCATTTTAGTCATTTTGATGCCGTAGCCTTACGTTGTATGAATGAAGGGCATGCATTGGACTTGGGGTCCGATTCATATAGTCGTCATTTTAGGCTCAAGTATACTTTAGATGAGCTTTTTAAGCGTTTCATAGACGTCACTTTAGACGAAATAACGCTTAAGTGTTACTTTACCGTAAAGTGCTCCCCGGAGCTCACGTTAGATGCTAAAGTAATTGTTAGAGATAAACAAAATAGCGCTGGTTGTAAACGAAGTTGAAATCCTTGTCTACTGGGTTGATATCGCCGAGAAAATGGAAATACTGTCGATAAACCATCACCATGGAGATACACATAAAGGCCGGCGTTTCACACGGCGTAAATTAAATTTGCACAATCTATAATAGATTATTTGCGTAAGTGAGGTATTTTGTTGAAATTTATTATAGCGAGTAGTGTTTGGTTTCGAAATGCCACGTACGAAATACCAAGGTATAATTCCAACTAATTAATTTAATAAATAGCTTTTGATATGCATTGTTTTAGCATCGAAATTGCCTATGTCTAAACGCCCAACTATTGGTTCTTCGTATTGTGACGTCATTTCCCATATTAGCAGAAGCGAAATAGCCTAGCTGTGCGTTGAGAGTGAAATAGTATTTGCCTTTTCGAAGTTATTTCGATATTTGCTAATTAATAGCTAAAGTTTCGTCCGCACGCTAAGACTACACAGTCACACAATCTCCAAATCAACAAATGGTCGACTATGGGAGATGACGTCAGAGCCTACAAAACATGGCGGACCAGTGTTTTTGGGTGCAATAATAATTTATTAGATTTTATTAGCTAATAAAAAATTAACGAAAAGCCTCTCGAGCGTCAGAATGAAAATTTAGTGTCTGAAGTATCGATAGATTTTTTAGATGTCACTTCCCAAAAGTGTGCAAATACTCTATTGCGTGAATTCCCTATTCACATTTCCTGATAGAATTGTTTAAGCGTTTCGCTTCAACGCAACAACGCTTGTATCAGGAAATTGTATTGTGGAAAACGGCAAATTGTTGCGAACGCTTGTGCGAATGTATGAATGAACGACTGAACGGAAAATGGAACCTGTTCTATTTCCATTCACACAAGCATACAATTTCGTTCAGTCATTCATACATTCGTTAAAACATAAAATTTCACCGTGTAATTAGGCCTTTTTGAGACATGGAAAATCCGTTTCAATATTTCCGTGAAGATGAATTTATTCGTCGGTTTTCAAGGGATGTCGTTAAACTTTGTCGTTCCTTTTGCGTTCAACTTCCATTATACACCCAAAACAATGCTAACTATAAACAAAAACGCGATTATTAAGCTCACAAACCCAGCTAATGACTGAAAATAAATTGAAAACACGAACATCACCAGTAGTGAATAAGAAGCAGTAACTTCGTAATTCCACAAACATTTATTAGAAACGACCTAGACGTTAGCATCAGGTTTCAAATTTCATTCTGGTTTCATTTCATTCAAATTTCATTCCATTTAGGTTTCATTTCTAAAAAAAACATGTGTGGGATCACAAAGTTACTGCTTCTAATTCACAATTCTAAGCAAATTCCATCAAGTGACGCCTGAGACGACGGTACATAACCAATGCCAACGATCCCTAATGCCAACTGCGACATAAACGCCAATATTAAACTTACAAACACAATAAATGACTCTTTATACGAAATTGAAAATCAAACAAAACCAAAGGTAAACTGTTTCCCTTTTCTAGATTTACTAAAAACAATTAACCAAAAAACTCTAAAACAAATATCGAAACCAATTGACTTATCTTGACTTATTAATTTATAAAAACTACGCTACGTGTTTGTTACATTAAGAAACGAGAAGAAAAATCCTAAGCTTAAAACGAAAATACTTAAACTTCGCACCTTAACTACGTAAAAAGAAGGAAATTCAACCAAAAATAACATCGTGAATGCCACATATCTCTCGGTTGGACGAAATCATAGATATCTGGCGGAAATGCAACGTTTGTCAACTGTTTTCAAAACTATTTGTTTACTTCCATTGCCAACATGCCAGTTTATCATTGGGATATCGACACTTTGGCAGAAAAAGTCTCACTTTTTAAAGTGAGACACACTTTAGGCAACTATGAAACGCACTTTAAGTAAAGTCTCAAGTTTATCCTAAAGTGACTTTACAAAGGTGGTCTTTAAAGTCTCGACTGTGAATCGCAACCCTTTATGAAATATTTTAAATATCTGATAGAAATACTTAACAAATTAAAGGTAGTTCCACCGTAAAATGACTTAAATGTCATGCTATTCACATTCTGTCTACTTGTAGAAATCGTTGTCCTCTATCAGATATGAACAACAATATAATACCTTTCCACGCTATTTTATTCTATAATTGAACTTGAAATTACATCTGGTGTTCAATGGGGGAATGAGAGAAACACGGGGGAAAATAGTATTTTGCCATAAAGTACAAATGCCATTTTCGTGGATAACTGTCTCCAGGAAGGAAATAATCCAGAGAAATTGAATAAAAATGAAATGCAGGCATCTTACCACCTTATTTTTATAGTTATTGAAGAATTAATGCCGTAATTGAAGTCAAAATGCGGTAATTCGTAGGAAATGGCGCTGAAGTCGGCTCCTATGGCTGTAAAAAAGTGCTCATATTTAAAATACATTCGTGGAATAATAATCTGAATATATTTTGTACCTTTATACTTTTGGGTTTCCATAGGTAACGCATTTCATCAGTGAAATCAGGTTTTGTTTTGGACAAAATATCAAAAATGGGGAATTTAGAATTTGTTTTGACTCACACAGTCGCGGCGGAACCTCCTTAATGATATTGTTGTCGCCCTATTGTCCCCTCTCCTAAATCTCACACTTCCTATGACAAAAGAAATATGATATTCCTCCTTCCCATAATCCTATGTAACCACTTCCCAAAATTTCCAAAAACCTCTAATCTCAACTTCCCGTTCACTACGTGAGTCAACCAAACTTCAATTGTTTTTCCTCAACCTCCCCCCTCCTTCCTCCACCCCCTCATCTTCCTACCCTACCCTTCAATGTTGCGATATACTAATATGGTAGATACATTTTTGAATTGTACCCCGATGGTGATGGTATTACGTGCCGAAACACCATGGTCGGTGGAAAGTGTGAGAATTTTAACTATTAGTGTTTCTATATCTTCAAGATATTTAATGTTTCCACAATGTCAGTGCCAACACTCTTGTTGCATATGCGAGAGAACTTGATTTGCTAACGGACACTTGCATAGTCCGTTTTTAAAAAGAAATTTCCTTCCTGAAGTATTTTATCACATACTGTGAGAATGACGTTTATTTATATTGTTATTATAATAAAAATAACACAAAGTCAAAGTTTTTACCTCTATTTTGATGCCAATATCTTTTTATATAAGAATTACATTTTTTCTGTTTTTCACAAATTTTCTTTTCTTTTCTATAGGTATATATACATATTGCAACGCCGCACTTGCGTTTTTCAGGCAATTATATTATGTATTCATCATAAATGAGAAGTGCGTCATTGAGTATATGTTTTGCATATTAAGAGTAAAAATTTACCATATCTCGTACGTTTTCCGCAGGTGAATGTTTATTTACACCATCCCAGAACTGACTAACTATGTGATCTAACACGTATTGCTTACTTAATTTGAATTCAATTCGGGAGACGTATATCTAATGGTGCTGATGTAAGTATGATCCTATATTATGTACTCTTTTATTATATTACTAGAGAAGATGCCCGTTGAATATCAACGGGAAGAATATTATCAATTGTATTGATTGTAATAAACCATTCATATCTTATTTAGTGCAAAGAATCTGTGAGTTAATGGAAATACACGGAATCTCGGCTTGAACAATATCTAAGTATGGTCGTTATGGCAACGATGATTCAAAAACGCTAGAATATTGCGAAAATTCGTTACGTTTTAGCAAACATATCGGAATTTCGACCGGAATACAAAATTCGATTGAAGGAATGAGAATCTTTATTTCATTCTCTTTGTATTGGTACATTTACCAATAACACAAAATCACAATTTCTAATTTAATTTTTCAAATAAAAAAAAGGTCTGCTGCCAAAGGAAGATTCAGCTTCGCGTGTATTTCTTTTGTAGCTAATTAAGGAGGTTCCGCCGCGACTATGTGAGTCAAAACAAATACCTACTAATTTCCACATTTTTTATATTTTGTCAAAAAAATCCTGCTTTCAACTGATGCAATGCGTTACCTATAGAAACCCAAAAGTATAAAGGTACAAAATATATTCAGATTATTATTCCACGAATGTATTTTAAATATGAGCACTTTTTTCCAGCCATAGGAGAGCCGACTGCAGCGCCATTTCCTACGAATTACCGCATTTTGACTTCAATTACGGCATTAATTCTTCAATAAATAGAAAAATAAGGTGGTAAGATGCCTATATTACATTTTTATTCTATTTCTCTGGATTATTTCATTCTTATAAATAGTTTACCATGAAAATAGCATTTATATTTTATGGAAAAATACTATTTTTCCCCGTGTTTCTCTCATTCCCCCATTGAACACCATGTAATTTCAAAGTTCAATTATAGAATAACATAGCGTTGAAAGGTATTATTTTGTTGTTCATATCAGATAGAGGAGAAGATTATTTACAAGTAGACAGAATATTAACCCATTAATGCCCATTGACAACCTCAGTTGCCAAATATTTTCCACGTTTTTAAAAATTCCATTCTCCACCAATATGCGACGTACACTCCTAATTCTTTCTTTTCTATGCTCTCTACCTTTTCCTTTGTCGAGCACATTCGTGGTTTTACCCTGCCATAAAATCTAACAGTACCTATGGGGGAGAGTCTGTGATGGGTACACAGGTGGTCATTTTCGAGCTTGACATTGATGTGTTCACTCGTGCTTCTCGTGATAAATTCTTCATATTTCTGAATGCTGTTAGTGTATGCGCATACGTAACATACGTGTAATTCCACTTGGAAAAAATTTCACCTTTCGTGTATTGTACTTGTGATTTATACCCTGCGGAACTTTGCTGGCAACTGAAGTTGCCACTGGGCATTCGCCGTGTCTTTTGACGGCTAGCGAAATTTTCGCTGGTGACATTTATTCTGTCACCACTGATTGAAATGCAAGTAACGCAACGTCTTATGATGACTTTTAATGGGAGAATTACTTTGTCGGGTTGGTTTTAAATTTTTCTAATTAACGCACTAGGTCTTCTCAGACGTATTCTGTGAACGAGCTCATTGAATTTCTGGAAAACTCTGACAAAGATTTGGGCCACAAGGCAATTTTATTTACTCCACCTTTGGAAGGGCCAGATGTGATCACCGATGAATATTCCGATGTGTCCGATAGTGAGGTGGCAGGCGACCCAACGCACCTTCCACGGGTGATTTTGGCTAATGAGGCAGTCACGGAGAATTCTTACGGCCTAGTAGAAAAGGACGATGACTCATCTACTTCATTCGATGCGCCCAAATGTCCGAAAAGACGTAGGAAAATCGTGCTGTCTTTGAAGAGAGTCCTCTGAAGCATAACCCAAAGAAGATACGTATTCATTTCCCTTCTCTTCTCGCAGTGCTGGGGCCCACTGCAGAAGACTTTTTCGGTTAGTCCGTGAATAATGCTTTTGATTCCTTTTCCGTGTTCGTCAGCCCTGATATTTTCGATCTGTTGCTGCAACAACCTTGTATTTATGCAGGGTCGAAGGGTTTGCACAATTATGATATCAGTCGAGAGGAGATGTACTGTGCTGTGGGTATTTTGCTTTGGTCGGGTTCTCATACGTTACCCAATAACAGACTATACTGGAGTAAAGAGAGTGATTGTGGAGTAGAAATCGTTAAAAACGACATGGCCAGGAATAGATTTAAAATTATTCTTCACTTAGTAGAAACTAGAAAGTACCTACACTTAGCTAACAATGCAATGATAGATGGGTCCGACCGGCTGCTCAAAATTTGGCCATATTTTGAAATTTTAAACATAAGTTTCAAAGCAATACTTCCAGGAGACAGATGCTCTGTTGATAAGACAATGATACCTTATTACGGCAGGCACGGATCCAAACAGTTCATCCGTGGGAAGCCTATAAGGTTCGGATTCAAATTATGGACTACAGATGATCTCTCTAGATATGTTTTTCATGCAGAGCCTTATGCTGGATCTCACATACTCCTACCGAAAATGAACCTATGTGGATGCGGATGTTGTCCTGGGTTTGGATTACGTCAGGTAACGAAGGTTTATTTTGAAAATATTTTCATTTCTGAAAAGCTGCTTACATGATTTCATGAAAAGGGCTTAGGAGGAACAGCAACTCTTCGAGAAAACAGGGTGAAAAGTATCTATCAATTGACCGAAATAATCTTTTCAACAAGAGGAAGAGGGGTGACTTTGAATATGTGTCGAATGGCTCATTGCTCATAGCAAAATGGAATGACAATGCTGTGGTCACTGCAATGACTAACTGCACTTCTAAAATGGGGACAAAGCAGGTGAAGAGATCTATATTTTTCCATTGAAAAAAAAGAGAATATACCTTCCAATGCTAACCATTATCAGAGAATATAATGAGAATATGGGTGGCGTGGACTTGCACGATCAATTTGTTGCCAAGTACCACACAAATGTAAGGACCAAAAAGAGGTGGTGTGCATTTTTTGCTTGGGGACTGGATGCATCGTGCACTCAGGGATGGCCGTTGTACCGAAAATTGGGGCACAATATACCTCTACAACAGTTTCTGAGGGAAATAGTGACATATATTGGGGCATTATAGTGCCAAGGAAAGACAGTCTCATTCACGTGATCCCATGGAAGACCTTCGCAGTACAAAACAGATTACATCATTTTTCGTGGAGAAACGAAGTATAGGAGATGTAAGGTGTGTGGAAACCGAACAATATATCTATGTAAAAAGTACCAGAAGGCCCTTCATCCCGAGTGTTTCGAGGAATTTTGAGTGTTGACATTCACAATAATTTTTTAAAAAATTAAAAAAAAAACATGTTTAATTTGAAGTAAAATATAAAATACTGTAAATGAAAGTCAGTACTTCACTATTTTCATTTATCATCCATTACTCATTCTATTTTAAAAGCTTTTGGCATATAATTTTTAATAATTCATGTATAATAGCATCATTTATCACGGTAAACGAAAAGACACGGCCACTGCCCATTGGCAACTTAAGTTGCCAGCAAAAAAAACATTGTTCCACTTGCAAAATATTTTTTTAATTATTTTTCCCGATACGAGGTACCATTGGAGAGAAACATACTAAAATTTGATGAAAATTGTCAAAAAACATTTTCTCTGGGCATTAATGGGTTAATAAAATGACGTTTAAGTCATTTTACGGTGGAACCACCATAATGACAGATATAAACACATTGGTGATTATTTTAGTAGGTGTGAAGTGCCCATCACCATATGGTTTAATAATTAATCGAAGTAGTCGAGAGTGTGTGGGCGTGGGAGTCACTTGCCATGAAGACGGCGACGTGGAAGGGCCTCGCCTTGCCCGCCCTCTTGAGGCTCAGGAGGCTCGCCTTCGTGTCGGGCAGTGGCGTGTCCTCAGAGGACCCGTTGTGCTGCCGCCGCACCACCTCGTACGTGGGCACCACGAAGGCCCGTGGGTGTTGGTGCGGTCCCGCCGCGCCCCCTCTCCCTCGGAGGAAGATTCCGAGGCGCCTTCGTAGGGATGGGGACGGCACCATGTCCGCATCAACGGTCAGCACCCAGCCCAGCGACGGGCACCGCCGGAGTGCCGTGTTTCTCGCCAGGTTCTGCACCCATCCGATTGGACCAAGAGAGAGAACGACCCCAGGATATGAGTTATCTCTCTATCTATTTCCTATACTAGCTGCTCCCGGCATGGAATGTTGCAATGCCTCTTTTTCCTCTCTCTCTCCAAGTAGACACATACACATTAACATGTACAAAATAAATGAAAGACAATGATATTTTGTGTATTAATCATAAATCAATTTTTTTGTATGTAGATGAGCTTCCTAAATCCTGCAGTGTAACTGCTTGAGAATCATTTTATTGTCAAAATATTCCTTGCTAAAATAAAGTAATTATGCCTGGATTTTCAGTTCCCATCCATCAAAATATTTTCCAGTTCATTTGTAACTTCATTCACATTTATAACTTCATTTGTACCGAAGATAGTATTCGGTTCCCGCCTCATACAAACGGCAAGCAAACCCTGTTTACGGGAGTTGGATTCTTCATGTGATATTACGTCAAACAACACCTTATACCGTGAGATTTCCACAGAAAAAAATTCAGATGGAACAAAGATATATTCTTAGTCGAATGCCCCTTCAAAATTATGACTTCCTATCATTTGACCGTCCCAGGGGCCATGAGAGTGAATGGAGGACGATGCAGCGTGCCATATGAACACGCTTGGTAGTCTGGGGATATTTTATTTGTGCCGGAGAGACACGCTCGGTAGATAAAGGTTAAATTAAAGTTCAAAAAATGTATTCAAGTGCTTTGAGATATTCAATATTTTTGATCATGCCGCTCCCTCTGCAAAAACAAATTGAAGCTGAATGAACTAACTAATCCTTCTTTGCTAAATCAGTCCGTTGCATCGATTATGCTTGGGGTGTGCTGTTGGTGCGATGAGGGGTTGAATGTGGCCACTGCAGAACCGATAGATTTAAAATGTCATTTTTTCCATGTTCAGTAAGGGATTATAATAGTTGCGATAGATCAATAATATGCAAATCCCACCCTCAATAGGTAGATGAGAATCTTCACTGGTGCTTAATAACACAACATCATTGCTAACACATCACACCGCTTGATATGTCCGGCATTATTTTATTTTATTTTGTTCTCTGCATGAAGTAGCATCTCGTAGCATTCATAAATTAACAGTATCAGTAATATTAACCTTTAGTTGTCTCTTTAGCAGTACACTGCATGTTTGCATGTTCATTTACGTATCACTCTCCCAGTTTCTGGTTTGACTGCGCACTGTTCTCCTGACTGCTTTTTGGTGTCTGCGCCTAGCGCCAGGGGGAGCGGGCGAGGTCCCGAATAGTACTGGGACAAGTGCTGCATGCCTGATGGGTTATTTTGTAATTTCACCTTTTTAAAGACTCTTTGCAGTAAGGCGGGAGATTAGTTTCGCTCTCTTATTGATCGGCTCACGATCGGTCAAGATCCGTGGAAAGTATGGTGGCTCTATTTCACGTTCCTTACGACACGTAGGATGGAACTAATGAAAGGCGGAGGCAAATGAAACGCATCAAGAGTCGAAAGATACGGATCAAGAGCCGAAAGATACGGATCAAGATTCGTAAGAAACGGATCAAGAGTCGAAAGATACGGATCAAGAGTCAAAATATACGGATCAAGAGCCGAATGATATGGATCAAGAGTCGAAAGAGCCAGTGAGTCACGGGAAACAGTTGGTGAGTCATGGAATAGACTTGCGGATCACCACTTGAGAGCCGAAGACGGTCACGCTACCTCGGTGGCGGAGTGGAACTACGAATAATGACGCAATTTTCCGTATTTCATGACGCATTCTCACCTAAGTGAGATCACAAAATAAGCCTCCCTGGTTTGGAATCACCCCGTGCCACACACCCTAGTGGTGGCTTCCACGGTACTTCGTAGATGTAGAGTGCACGGTGTCCAACAGTGAGCAGGGATTGAGCAGATACCAACGAGTGGAAAGGGAGAGGGCGCTGTAGTGTTTTGAGACCAGGCGCAAATAGGGGGACATGCAGAGCGCAACCGTATCTATATCCTTGCCTGAGGGTAGAGCATCTCGTCCTTCTGCCACGTCTGATTCCCGTCTGAACTTCCCGCCGCGACCACGCACTGCACCTCTGCGGCATCGTCCTCTTCCCCTCCCGCTCCCTCTGCTTCCGTCGGCGCCTGGGTGCCGTCCTCGCTGGCGGATGTGTCCACGATGCCATTGGAGAGGAGATGTATGGTGGTGGTGGAGAGAAGGAAAGAGAGATCATTTAACTTACTAATCTTTTTTCTTAGCCCACACAAGTTTTTTTTCACTCACTCACTATTTTCTGACGACGTTGATAATATTTTACGATATTCGACATACAAGTTTCTACGATATAGATCAGATAGATGAGAATAAAATTAGGGAACTAGACTGCAGAACGGACATATTTAAAATGTCATTTTTCCCGCTAACGATAATAAGAGATCATAAGAGCTGCCAATGAGACTTTTATCTAGGTTTGTCGATAGGTAGTGTAGCTCTTAGTAGTAGTAGTACTCCCTAATACTTGAATCCTTATCTGTTACCTAGTACTAACAGCATGCCGTGCATGTTTTCTACATAAGTCTTGAGTCTCTGTCCATTTGTGTAGTTGCAAAATACATATATATTAACGGTTCCTCTCCATTGTGATAATATCTGTAGTGTAGTAGTGCCTGCTTGTGAGGCTTCGCCTCGTGACAAGCATTAGCGATTTATGCTAATGCATAATTAGTCGTAGTTACACTAACTTTACTAGGGTAAAGTGTAATGCATGTTGGTGAATACTCACCCCCTGCCACACACCCCTGAGGTGGCTTGCAGGGTATTATGTAGATAGATATAGATAATTTTTCACCGTTATTATTGAATTGAGGGTCACTAAATGGCCAAAAGGACTTTCTAAGAAGCATCCCATGTTTCACCATCATACTGAAGTCATTCCTTTCGCCTAATGCAATTATTTTCTTAGCAGTGTTACTACAGTTCCCCAAAACTCACCTTTTACACTATCACTCTCTCCTCCCATTGGTGCGTATAACATGCCATAATCTTCAAGTATCTACCTTCTTTCATGCTAACCCAGAGAAATCCAGGGTAAACTAGCTCATATCTCCTTACAAGCCTCATGATTTACTCACTGAGGATCAAGCCTACGCCCTGACCGCGGTGCCCTATCGTCAACTCGGACTCACCAAAATCTCGCCTCTTATATACCTACTCATAGTTTCCCAAGCACACAAAACATCCATCCGTCATTTTAATTTCATTCAACATCTCATTTTCTTTTCAATACACATCTCTCACATTCCAAGTACCGATTATCCAGTTTGAATCGCCTCGTTCATTCATTGACGGACCAACCACATACATAGTTTCCACCGCCCATTGTGGCTTCAGCCACTCGATGCCACTTTATTACTTGTTAGCAGTAAGTTGAAACATAATGTTCCAGGTTACCAGCCATTTCCATTAGCCACGCAACGTGCAGCTTTCCACGCTACATGTTAAGAGAGAGTTCTGACGGTCAGTTTTGGCACATTTTCCCCAGGATGCCAGAAGAGAAACCAAAGCCTAGTAATACCCTAGGCAGGGCCGTCCCCTAGGGATTGAGGGGCCCTGTGCTAACAAAAGTCGGGGGTCCCCCTTAACTTTGCATTCCCTTATCGATATGGTTGCATATTTTAAGCATATTTCATTGAAACTGAAGGAAATTAACCGACAAACTGGCAATTGGTTATTTAAATGTGTGCTAACAATAAGTAGTCGGTAATTTCGGATATTAGACGGGTTTCTCCGCGCCGTCTGAAAGAGGCCCCCCATAAGTGCGGGGCCCAGTGCTGTGGCACCTGTCACAACTACCCAAGGGACGGCACTGACCCCAGGGCCGCTTCCACTCTTCTTCTCGAGCTAGGATCCCTTCTAGAATGACTAGGACCTTGAGAGCCAGCATGCCGTTGATACAGTACCTACGATTATTTTTCATCCTATTAAATTTCATCGGGTACTCCCTCCCATGAAATAAGTTAAACAAATACGAGCCTCGTGGAAACATTTCCACCCAAGTTTCAACGATAGTGGTTGCACTAAAAGAAAACAACATTTTCACTGCAACTGTTTAGCAACCGAAACAGTTTCGAAACGAAACAGTTCCGCGAAACACCCTCTGTAGCGGATAACAGCTAAGAGGCACTAACTAAACAACAGGTGATCGACCGGCGTTGTTTGAACATTGTTATTAGATCTGTATTCTATGTAATTAGAAATCATTCACTTAAATAAAGTAACAGTTTCATTTGGATTCATGAAAGATAGGTACTTGGTCAGTTCTAATTCTATCTACAACAATGGGCGGGCATGTCTTGGCAGAATAAACCAGCAACCGTCTGCAACAAGACTCAATTCCAACATATTTTAGCTTATAACCGCAACGCCGCCACACGTGTAGTGCAACTGGAACAGAATAGAAGGCAAAACAGTCAGCTGAGTCAGCTTCATCAGTTGCCGCTGCACAGCACAAAGCGCAACGTCGCGGTTCCGGCACGATCACGAAACTAACCTGTTGTTAGCAACAGTTATTCGAAACACTTGCGGCTGCAGCCGCTTCGCTGCAGCCGACAACACTAAATGTCTCGCCACTATTCAACGAGGAGACCTTCTTAGATAGATACCTCTTGTTGTTTGGCCCGATGACGTGGAATGAGACTCTGGCGAGTGCCGGGTGGTCGCACGCTTCGAGTCTGCGCAGGAAGCGAGTGGCGTGGCCGAGGGACGGGTCGGCGTCGAAGATGGCGACGGAAGCGGGCCCTGACCACGAGGACAGCGTCTCCAGCAGCGCCCCCCCCTCACCGCTGCCACCCACCGTCGAGTGCGTGGCCAGACACACCCCCTGATCCTCTTCACCGTCACTCAGCAGCCAATCGGCGCCCACGGCCGCGAACGGCAGCACCTGCGCGTGCATGGACAACATTCTTGATTTATTGGCAACAAATATACCGCAACAAGTAATTAAGGTAAACACTGTTGAGGGCATTAGTGACCACAGAGTAGTTACCGCAAAGTTCTCTTTGAATATAATTAAAAGTTTTAAACAAAGAAGAAAGTTCTAAATTTTTAAAAAAGCCGATTTCAATGCGTTCAAGAGTCATCTAAAAATTCTCTTCTCGACTTCCAGGAATCAAGAGTGAAGTTAGACACGGAGGGTAGTTGGAAAGCTTTCCTTTCGATCGTACATTCAGGGATCAGAAAATACATTCCAAGTAAAGTAAAAAAAAGAGGGCAGCGAACCAAGATGGTACAATGCAGAAGTGAGAAAATCGTTAAGATGTCAGAGAGTATGCCACACCAAGATGAAACAACTCCGTAGAGATTTGTCCACTGGTGATCAAAATTTAGTAATTGAAAAATACAAATTGTCTAAAGCCACTACAAAGGAAGCATTTCGGAATGAATTCATGGATATGAAAAGAAAAATACATCAGTATAACAGAGTTACAGGATAACCCAAAAGCATTTCGATCATACGTAAGGGAAGTTCAAGGCAATAGATCAACTGTTAATCCATTAAGATACGAAAAGGGCGAATTATTAACAAGCAGTTCGGACAAAGCCAACTTGTTGAATTCCTACTTTCAAAGTGTGTTCATCAAGTCATCACAGATTACATCCATAAAGTTAAATGATCACTTCCAGCAAAATATGCTACCTATCGATATTTGCACTCACGGAATAGAAAACTTGCTAAAATCTTTAAGTCCAAATAAATCCCCAGGTCCTGAAAAAATTCCTGCCCGCGTGTAAAGAGAATTAGCTTGTGCAACAGCACCCTACCTGCAGAATATATTTAGTAAATGCATCAACGAACACAAAGTACCCATGGACTGGAAAATTACAAATGTAACTCCTTCCGCTTCCGCTTTTAGTTACAGTCTTAGTTTAATATTCAAAAGCGGTGATAAGGAACAGACATCGAACTACAGACCGATATCTCTCACATATCTTGCAAACCGATATCTTGCAAAGTCCTTGAACATAATGAGGGCCTGAGAGTCAAAGTAATACAAGTGACATTAACACCAAAAACGGTATGAGTGCATATGCTCTAAGTTGGTACCGTCGGATACCGTCAGGTAGCTACAGGAAAAGGAATGCAAGTGGTCGAAAGTATGGTGCTGCGATCTAGCTGCCGAACACTTGAGCTACTTTGCTTTTTGTCATTTCTTACCGGAGTAAAGTGATACAGGTGACAATGGACGATGTTTGTCACTTGTATTACTTTGACTCTCAGGCCCACAATTGTAAGTTCAGTTATGAGACACCTCGATATGCAGAACTTGTTAACAAAAACGCAACACGGATTCAGAAAGGAGAGATCTTGCGAAACTCAATTAGCACATTTTGCACACGATATTTTAGTCTCGGGTGAAAGTAACGCTCCAGTTGATGCAATTTTTCTTGACTTTAAAAAGGCATTTGATAAAGTTTCCCACAGTAAGCTACTCATGAAATTAAAATCCTACGGCTTACACGACGACGTAATTTCCTGGATTAGAGAATTCTTAAGCAATCGCGTGCTAAGGGTTGTATTACACGGTGCTATCTCTAATGAAGTAATAGTCGCATCAGGTGTACCACAGGGAAGTGTTAGAGGCCCACTTCTGTTCCTTTTGTACATTAATTATCGGTGAAGTAGTTAAAAGTAAGCTTCAATTATTTGCAGACGACGCAGTGGTGTATCGGGAAATCCGTAGCCTAAATGATAAGCAAGCGCTAACTAAGGACCTCGAGGCAATACAGGAGTTGTGCGATGCGTGGCAGCTAGAATTAAACTTGAAAAAATATACAAGTAAACTTATAAGGATAACACCTATAGCGTACACAACATCAAATTAGAGACTGTGGAATCGGTTAAATACCTCGGAGTTAAACTGACTAATGATCTCTCGTGGAGTAAACATATTCGGGAAATTACCGGCAAATCCAATCGTAAATTGGGATTTGCTAAAAGAGTACTTGGAAAATGCGACGATAAAGTTAGGGAAATCAGCTACTTCTCCCTTGTTAGACCCCACGTGGAATATGCTGCAAGTATTTGGGATCCTCATGAGATAGTCTTGAAATCCGAGTTAGAACGCGTGCCGAGAGATCGGCAAGATACGTTAAAGGCAACGTTATGATAATCTCGTTAGCGTTACCGACCTTTTGCAGCAACTGGGATGGGAATCACTTTCAGACCGACGATTAAAATTTCGACTTAATCTATTATTTATGTTCCAAACCAATTTGTTTTCTGACGATGATAATTACATTTTACAAAACCGACATACTACGCTATAGATCAGATAATGAGAATAAAATTAGGGTACTAGACTGCAGAACGGACAGATTTAAAATGTCATTTTTCCCGCGAGGAACGATAAGAGACCATATCAGCTGCCAATGAGACTTTTAACTAGGTTTGTCGATAGGTAAAGTGGGTAGTTAGTTGATTTACTCCCTAATACTAATATGTTTGTCTGTTGCCTAGTAATAACGGCATTCCGAGCATGCTTTCAGTACAATTCTTGTATCTATGTCCAACTATGTATGTACTTGCAAAATACTAACGATCCTTCTAGTGTGTACCTTTAGTGTAGCGCATGCTTGTGAGGCTTCGCCCTCTAACAAACATTAGCGATTTATGATTATGCATATCATGCACTAGTAGTTACACTAACTTGAATAGGGTATAATGTGAATTGTATGTTGGTGACTTCTCATCTCACCCCCTGCCACACACCCTTGAGGTGACGTGCAGTGTATTTTGTAGATGTAGATAAAGTTTAGGATAATTATATATATAATTATTGTTCCCATTATTATTGCTTTCTGTGATTAATGATTTTTGCTATCGGGTTAAGTGCTACTAATATTTCGGTGTTTGTAAATATATATCATAACGTTTCATGAATTGAACGGTTGGTACATTTTGATTATTGAAAACTTTGATCAAATTTAGCTAGCTTTTTTTCCCAACAAGTTAGATACTTAAGCTAGGATGTGTGATCGGAATAAGTACAATTATCGATCGATCGATTTTTTAAATATAAGTAAACAGTAAAATTACTCAGGTGAAAGATCGAGAGGAGTCACTATATGTAAGATGAATAAATAAATGAGTGACTTGTAGCACACCTTCTGGAATCACAGTGAGTGAACACGTGTATTAAAAAAAAGAATTTTTGTTGATCCCAGTGAATGATTAGTTATCATTGCAATAATGAGAGCTTACCAATCATGGGTTGTTGAAGTTGCCACTCATCGGTGGTACACATTGACGCACTTCAGCGCAGAACAACGACGATGAAATAAACCATGTTCGTAGTGCGAAACTTAGGTGTAATAAATCTCCCGGTGACTTGCATTCCGTAGGCAAATGATATAGTCCCGGCCGGATGTTTTGTGAATATTTAATGAAACATTCGAAATGAAATACTTGAAAATATAAGCTTTTTACCGGATAGTAATGAAGAAGTCCACATTACCTATCCTCTATGTCGTCACTGATAATAACCGCTAAAAACATCAACAATCGCGGATACTATTATCCAAGTTTCTTTATTGTATTGTGTGCATCAATAACTCAACAATACTCAGGGTCTGAAACAAATGGAACACAAATGAACTGTTGTGTTGCTAGCTGAGAGGAGCGAACTATGAGTGAGACTAGCCAATGGGAAGCCACCTACGTATGATGGTGATGGCGACTTGCCTTGTAGCGACCCGAGGCGTCCACGTGGTATCGGCCAGACCCACTCCGGAGGTCCTCGTCCAGAAGCACAAGGAGGTGACGTCGGGGTTTGGTGGTGGGCGCCGCCCATAGACCGCAGCCCACATTCAGAGGCCACGGCAGCAGTAGAAGCAGCATGGTGAGCAGAGAGAGGAGGAAGACGGCCAGCAGGAGATGCGGCCGTGCCGCGCCTCTCCTGCCGCACGGCGCCGCCCGGCATCCGATCCACATTCGCCAAGGGAAGACACAAACTGGATGAAGGTGGAGAGACACACAGACACCTAAGGACGTGGACAGACCAACGAGGTATAGAATATTGTGGAACAATATTGTCAAGCAGGTCAGCAAATATGTGCAATTTTAGATCATGCATTGGCTGATGTCGCCGTCAAAATGGTATATACATGGACATTGACATATTCCACATTAAGGAGGTTCCGCCGCGACTGTGTGAGTCAAAACAAACACTAAATTCCACATTTTTTATATATTGTCAAAAAAATCCTGCTTTCGCTGATGAAAATCGTTACCTATAGAAACCCAAAAGTATAAAGGTACAAAATATATGCAGAATATTCCACGAATGTATTTTAAATGAGCACTTTTTTCCAGCCATAGGAGAGCCGACTACAGCGCCATATCCTACTAATTACCGCATTTTGACTTCAACTACGGCATTAATTCATCAATAACTAGAAAAATAAGGTGGTAAGATGCCTATATTTATTTTTATTCAATTTCTCTGGATTATTTCCTTCTTAAAGACAGTTTTCCACGAAAATGGCGTTTGTATTTTTGGAGATATACTATTTTATTCCCCGTGTTTCTCTCATTCCCCCATTGAACACCACGTGATTTCAAGTTCAATTATAGAACAAAATAGCGTGGTAAGGTATTATTTTGTTGTTCATATTTATTATAAAGGATGTTTGTGAAACTTGCTGTATTTTGAATTTAGCTTCTAAACTAGAAATCGGATCTCGAATCTGTTGGGCGGTTTTGTTTAGATCTCATTCAGGCCTACAACTTATTCGTTATTTTTCATTCCTGTTAGTTATCTGGTAACATGGTGTCCAATGCGGCTTTTCGTGAAACTCGTGGTTTTTCAACTTACGCTTCTAATGAATGTGTTATGACTGGAGATGAGTTTAAAGTGTTGCATAATCTTCGAAAGAGTCGGATAAGACTGATGACTGCAATGGACGATTTTACAAATGACGTCACGCAACGCTTGCGCGTGGAAGAAGTTGCTACTATCGGGACAAACAAATCATATCCAACCATTGAAGTCTTGAGGGAATCAAGTTAAATAATATTGAATTTCTCTTTTGATTAATTTTGGTTTCAGTTAAACCTGGAGCCTTTGAACTAATCTTCAAATCGTTCAAAACCAGTGAAGGTGGCTCAAAATTTAACTCCAAAAATAAACTCCACTCCCTCCATATAGGGCTTATTCCTATATCTCGTGTCGCTTTTGCACAACCCATAAGCACACCTTTTCACCATTTTAACGCAACTAACAAATCAGCGAGATGACCTTTCCCAATCGTAAACATACAAAAACACGATTTGTTTGTCCCGATAGTTACAGCTACTACCGACGGCGCTACTATCGACCTTCAACTGTGAAATCGTCCATTAGTTCGTTGATTCAACTATCATATAAAATTTGGAATCAATGCGAATTGAAATTAAGTTATTGACTACATGGATGCTCTTGAATTTTAAGTTTGGCAGTTTACATCCTCAGTGAAGGATAATGATTGATTTGTGTACTTAAGCAATGTAGGTATTATGGACAGTGTATAGTTATTTATAACACTTCTATCAATGAATTTTTCCACCTCAGGTTCATCTCTTTATTTTATCTCATTATTGCTTGGCCGGTCTCACATCTCGTGATGGATATTTGATTTCATACAGTCATTCCTATCGTGATCGGTAAAGATGAACTCCTCGGTCATTGGAGAGATCCAGTTCATCGATCAATCTTTTAAGAGAACTTGATCTTGGGATTCGATCAATCACGACCGACCCATCACTAGAGCGAATACCTATACATACACGCGAGTTACACCAATCGCCTATGGAGAGGTCAAATCCACGGCCAATCGCTGCAGTGAATTGACGCCATAGAAACCATAGGCCAAAGAGAAGAAGAAGTATTGATAAAATAGTGGTTTCCGGTACGAGGGAATATTAACCTTACTGTAAGAGCAAGGTCAACTGAAACTACCCGCGACATAAGCTGGGAGCAGTCATCTTTGCGGCCGAATACCTGTAGTGAGACAGCGGAGGACGTTAACTGCGTGATTTCTTAGCCAGCCCAGGGATCAGCGCAAAGCATGTGTGTCACGACGACATCCCTGAAAGGAGTCAGTGTATGTATGTAATCATAATCAATTGGTAAAGGGTATTTATTGGTTCGGTGAATATATTTGTGTGTTACAGTGAAGTGTGCCGTGAAGGCAAAATAGAAATTCCCAATTGGAATAATCGCTGTGGCCCAAAAGGGCGAAGAAACCCCATGTGATACACTGACAAAGGTTAAAAAATACACTGGGAAATTGTGATTTATGTATTATATGTTTGTTTTCAAGTGAAGTATTGTATTTCAAATAAGTTAGTACGGGCAACTTTCTAACATTTCATGTGGAGGGAAATTATACAACTTTGAAAATAAATAGAGTTCACTAGTCAAAAGGAACGGAAGAAGTGTTATATATATTCAATTAGTAGAATTATCATCCTTAAACGATGAGACATGAAGTAAGGGGTTATTTTACATTTGGCGACCTACGTGTAGGGCCCGATTAGGTCACGATTAGGCTCGATTAGGCCACGAATAGGTCATAAAGGAGGGAGCGATATAGACCGCAAACACCCTCAGTTACCCGGAGAAGTGTACTCGTGTCGAAGAAAGCTAAGCAGATAGGGTAGTGTTCCGATACAAACCACAACAAAAGTGATAAATACACACACGACACATAAAACACAACAAGTAGATAAGTGTGTCTACTGAGGGCCAGAAGTGACTACAAGATGGCGACCACAGTCAAGAAATTCGACGAACTGGGGGGTTATTCGGGAATGTCGTCGGTCATAATGTCGTTACTCATTCATTGAGGCATTCAATGAACGGCAAAAAGACCCAATCGAACGACATTTTGAACGAATCTATGAGCTGATGTCAGAGCCGTTGGCTCAGTTTTGTGTTCCGTTTTTAGCGCACCGCTACGAGTTTCGCATTTGTTTTTGTAGAAATTTGGCGGTATAGAGAAATTGCAGAAATGGAAAACACTGAGTTTTCAACCTAGGATTATGAATTATGTGTAATTTAGCATTTATGTTTGCGTTTACATAGAAGAGTTAAACAATGTTTTATGTCATGAATACATGGATTTAATTAATTAACGGCGATTGAGGTTGTTAATAATGTTATCATTATTATCCAGTTCCGTAGTAATATTTATTTTTGTACGTCCGTTTTACTAGTAGAGGCAGAAAAGTTTAGTTCTAATTAATCATAGGCACCAATTCTATCCATTTTCTGACAATGTTGCGGTTATTTAGGGCATGAGTAACCTCTTGTATTGCTCGGCTCACGCTCACTTGGCTCAGGCCAAGCCCTCCACTAGCGCCCTCACCATGTCCTTTTTCAGCCGGTAAAGTCCCACAAAAACGTTCTCCCGCGAGGCAAATGGATCTGCACCATCTCTTAACTGTCTCAACCTATTTCTCCTCATCGCATTTTCTCTCAGTATTTCTTCCTCCTCATTCCTACGCCGCCTCGCAATTGCAGCTTCCAAAGCCCAGTCATCCATGTCTATGAAATATTAACGGATGGAAGGTTATCCATGAAAAATAATTCGTACGAAACTCTTTTAATATATGCGTCCAACATGTGTGCAAGTCGAAAATAACTTCCAATCACATGAGCGTCAACGGCATGGCAATAATAATTATTTCTACGAAGAAGACTGATTTTCCACTAGGTATACAACTATGAAAGCATGAAATAGATTAAATACGAGGATTTCTATAAGTATAAACGCCGGGATTGTCATTAATCAACCTCGAATTATGAAAATATGTTAGAAGTAAATAAGCATTACTTACTTGACTCTTAAATACCGCCAAAACAATAAACAAAACACTAACGGAAAGCGCTTGAAAAGCTCGGCTGCGGAGGCGGGGCGGGGGGGATTTCCCATGATGCTCTTTAATTCCCGTCGCGACGCTAGCGCCGTCCACCGAAAAATTACGGTCGACACGGAAGCTTCGGTTTTGAGTCGGTCCGTGAACGAAGAACTGCCAAATGAGCCGTGGGCGCCATCTTCGTCGAGATTGATGACGTATTTCTAAAAATGAGGGAAGTGATGACGTAATGTCACCGTTATCGACATTCCCGGATAACCCCCCTGAAGAAGAAAGAGCTTAGCGAACAATTCATCTACAAAATACATCTACAAAATACCCTGCAAGCCACCTCAGGGGTGTGTGGCAGGGGGTGAGTATTCACCAACATGCATTACACTATACCCTAAAGTTAGTGTAACTACGACTAATTATGCATTAGCATAAATCGTTAATGCTTGTCATGAGGCGAAGCCTCACAAGCATGCAACACTACACTACAGATGTCATCAAAATGGAGTGACCTCAATATACATGCATTCTACAACTACACAGATGGACAGGGACTCAAGACCCATGTAGAAAACATACTAGGCGTGCTGTTAGTATGTACTGGGTAACAGATAAGGATTCAAGTATTAGGAGTACTACAACTACTAAGAGCTACACTACCTAACGACAAACCTAGATAAAAGTCTCATGGCAGCTATTATGGTCCCTTATCGTTCGTGGGAAAAATGACATCTTAAATCTATCCGTTCTGCAGTCTAGTTCCCTAATTTTACTCTCATGATCTGATCTACCGTAGTATGTCGGATTTCGTAAAATATTGTCAACGTCGTCAGAGAATAGACCGGTTTGGAACTTACGTAATAGATTTAGTCTAAATTTTAATCGACGGTCTGAAAGCTTTTCCCATCCCAGTTGCTGCAAAAGGTCAGTAACACTAACGATATTATCATAACGGCCTTTAACATATCTTGCCGATCTTCGCTGCACGCGTTCTAACTCAGTTTCCAAGCCTATCTCATAAGGATCCCAAATACTGGCGGCATATTCTAAGTGGGGTCTAACGAGGGAGAAGTAGCTGATTTCCCTAACTTTATCGTCGCACTTGCCAAGTACTCTTTTAACAAATCCCAATTTACGATTAGCTTGACCGGTAATTTCTCGAATATGTTTACTCCACGATAGATCATTAGTCAGTTTAACTCCGAAGTACTTAACCGATTCTACGGTGTCTAGTTTTATGTTGTTAATGCAATAGCTGTTACAAGGAGCGTTTTTCCGTTTCCAAAAATTTACAACAACGCATTTTTTCAGGTTTAATTCTAGCTGCCACGCATCGCACCACTCTTGTATTGCCTCGAGGTCCTTAGTTAGCGCTTCCTTGTCATTAAAGCTACGAATTTCTCTATACATCACTGCGTCGTAAGCAAATAATCTAAGCTTACTGTCAACTTTGTCACCGATGTCGTTTATGTACAAAAGGAACAGAAGCGGGCCTATGACACTTCCCTGTGGGACACCCGATGTGACTTTTACTTCATTAGAGATAGCGCCATCTAATACAACCCTTTGCACGCGATTACTTAAGAATTCTCTAATCCAGGAAACTACGTCGTCGTCTAAACCGTAGGATTTTAATTTCATGAGTAGCTTAATGTGGGAAACTTTATCAAATGCCTTTTTAAAGTCAAGAAAAATTGCATCAACTGGAGCGTTATGTTCACCCGAGACTAAAATATCGTGAGCAAAAAGTGCTAATTGAGTTTCGCAAGATCTTCCCTTTCTGAATCCGTGTTGTGTTTTTGTTAACAAGTTTTCTATATCGAGGTGTCTCATAACTGAACTAACAATTATATGTTCAAGGACTTTGCAAGAGATAGATGTGAGAGATATCGGTCTATAGTTCGATGGCTGTTCCTTATCACCGCTTTTGAATATGGGAGTAACATTTGCAATTTTCCAGTCCATGGGTACTTCGTGTTCGTTGATGGATTTACTAAATATATTCTGCAAGTAGGGTGCTATTTCACAAGCTAATTCTTTATACACGCGGGCAGGAATTTCTTCAGGACCTGGGGATTTATTTGGACTTATAGATTTTAGCAAGTTTTCTATTCCGTGGGTGCAGATGTCGATAGGCGGCATCTTTTGCTGGAAGTGATCATTTAACTTTACGGATGTACTCTGCGTTGACTTGGTGAACACACTTTGAAAATAAGAATTTAATAAGTTGGCCTTGTCCGAACTGCTTGTTAATAATTCGCCATTTTCGTTTCGTAGTGGAATAACTGTTGATCTATTGCCTTGAACTTCCCTTACGTATGACCAAAATGCCTTTGGGTTGTCCTGTAATTGTTCTCCTAATGTTTTTCTTTTAAAATCCATGAATGCATTCCGAAAGGCTTCCTTTGTAGTGGCTTTAGACAATTTGTATTTTTCAAATATTAAATTTTGATCACTAGAGGACAAATCTCTACGGAGTTTTTTCATCTTGGCGTGGCATACTCTCTGACGTCTTAAGGATTTTCTCACTTCTGCATTGTACCATCTTGGTTCGCTGCCCTCTTTTTTTACTTTACTTGGAATGTATTTTCTGATCCCAGAATGTACAATCGAAAGAAAAGCTTTCCAACTACCCTCCGTGTCTAACTTTAAGCTTGATTCCTGGAATTCGGGAAGAGAATTTTTTAGATGACTCTTAAACGCATTGAAATCAGCTTTTTTAAAAATGTAGAATTTTCTTCTTTCTTTAAAACTTTTAATGAAACTCAAGGAGAACTTTGCGGTAACTACTCTATGGTCACTAATGCCCTCAACAGTGTTTACCTTAATTACTTGTTGCGGTATATTTGTTGCCAATAAATCAAGAATGTTGTCCCCTCTGTTAGGTGTCGTAGCTATCTGATGTAGGGCATTGGATGAGAACGTGTGCAGCAGGGACTCGCATATATCTTTGTCTCTTCCTCCTGATATGTAACTGTAGGTCCTCCAATCTATAGAGGGCGTATTGAAATCTCCACCTATGATTAAATTTCTTTCGGTGTTCCTGGATGTGATGTTCTTTATTTGTGCTTCGAGCTCTAAAATTGAGGTGACGTCGGTGTTAGGTGGCCTGTAGTATGCGCACACGAATATTGTTTTTGATTTAGGGCATCTAATAGAGCACCATACAGATTCTATGCTGGTATCTGGGACGGTTTCCGCTCGGCTGACTATGGTTTTCTTTACAGCTATAAATACTCCGCCTCCGGTTCGGTTGGACCTATCTTTTCTGTAAACTTTGAATGATTTAGGAAATATTTCACTATCAGAAATATCGTCCGTCAGCCAACTTTCTGTGCCAATAATGACGTTACACTCCGTGCTATGAATAAGGTGGTGAAATTCTGGAATCTTATTTTTTAAACTACGGCAGTTAACTACTGCAACGACTAATGCTTCATGATTATTGTTTATGCGATTCGGGGTAATTTCAAGATTGCTGTCTTCAATTAAGCTATTCTTGGACGATATATTCAGAGTATTCTTAGCTAAATTACTAACTGACAACACATAATTATTGACCCCACTAATTGACCTGCCCTGTAGCCTACCGTCTATGTTAAACTCGACGAGTGTGCTCAAGTATCCTGCGCGCTACCTCCTGCGATGCCTCGTATGTATAGTGGACACCCGAGCGATTTATAGGCACCCGACACGAATCCAGCACCGGCCTGAGGTCCAAGAACTCCGCTCCCTCGCTCCCACAGACTTCACTGAGTCTCTGGTTTATGCCTTCCACTCGGCTCCAAACCATCGAACCCCGATCCGTCCTAGGTACCAAGCTGCATATGGTAAGCCTCAAGTTGGTACCAGATTCTCCGCGAATACGGCGGAACTCGGATCATAGGTCTCTCACAGAGCCTAAAATCCCCTCGGATCCCATAAACACGGCATCATTGGTCCCAACATGGGCAACCACATGCAACTTGGAGCAGTTCGCGCCCCTGACCGCCGACTTCATCGCCTTCGTCACCTGTGGCACCTTTCCTCCCGGTATACACAAGGAGGTGACCCGTGGTTCTCCTCCTTCCCGCCGGGCTTTTCCACGCATCGGGGACACTATACGCCGGACATTGGAGCTACCTATCACTAAAATTCCCTCCCTTCCCTCTCCACTCCCACTCGGCGACCCACCTCCCAGCTCTAGCTCCGATGGCTCAGCCTCCGCCAGCACATCGAACCTATTGCTGACGGGGATTGACTCAGCCTCTGCCCCAGCCAATCCTCGTTTTCGGAGGGTGACCCCGTGGCTACGCCTCGAGACCACTTTCCATGTCCCCGAAGCAACGGAGGGAGACGACACCGGAGGAACGGAAGTCCGAGAAAGGTCCTCCACTCTCCATCCCGCGACAGAGCCTGGGCTTCCCCTGGCCTTGACGCGTTTGGAGCGCTTAGGGCCCTCCTCATTCCTCCGCGACCTTCCAGGACCTTCCACCAGCCGCTCCACCAGAGCACGGAGCTCGTCCACCGTCTTCTCAAGCCCAGCGATCCGGGCCACCAAGGACTCGCGATCGGGTGAGCCCCTGAAGAGGTTAAGAGCAGTCCTAATGGGAGTCATTCTATTCTCAAAAACCCTTTCACGAGTGCAGAAGGCTTTACGACTTTATTCCCTTAAGGGGATGGGCTAATGGGCTGACAGCGGGTGGTAACTGACTTCACTCCTAGAGTGTTGTTGTTGGGGGGGGGGGGAGTTGGAGGACAGATTGAGGGACCTGGGACTGTTAACTTCTGGGGGGTTATCCGGGAATGTCGATAACGGTGACATTACGTCATCACTTCCCTCATTTTTAGAAATACGTCATCAACTCCCTCAAAGATGGCGCCCACGGCTCATTTGGCAGTTCTTCGTTCACGGACCGACTCAAAACCGAAGCTTCCGTGTCGACCGTAATTTTTCGGTGGACGGCGCTAGCGTCGCGACGGGAATTAAAGAGCATCATGGGAAATCCCCCCCGCCCCGCCTCCGCAGCCGAGCTTTTCAAGCGCTTTCCGTTAGTGTTTTGTTTATTGTTTTGGCGGTATTTAAGAGTCAAGTAAGTAATGCTTATTTACTTCTAACATATTTTCATAATTCGAGGTTGATTAATGACAATCCCGGCGTTTATACTTATAGAAATCCTCGTATTTAATCTATTTCATGCTTTTATACCTATATACGTAGTGGAAAATCAGTCTTCTTCGTAAAAATATTTATTATTGCCATGCTAATGGGTATGATCTACACAATCAGAATATCACTCATCCAACAGTGATTTCATTTGAAAATACTATTTGGATGCCTTGCGTTTGAGTTACTTAAAAAGGAATTCCTTTCCCTGTTGAGTTTCAAAGATATCTCACTATGCCGTTGACGCTCATGTGATTGGAAGTTATTTTCGACTTGCACACATGTTGGACGCATATATTAAAAGAGTTTTGTACGAATTATTTTTCATGGATAACCTTCTATCCTTTCATAGACATGGATGACTGGGCTTTGGAAGCTGCAATTGCGAGGAGGCGTAGGAATGAGGAGGAAGAAATACTGAGAGAAAATGCGATGAGGAGAAATAGGTTTGAGACAGTTAAGAGATGGTGCAGATGGTGTCCTCTTTTTGGCGTCACACCGCCAGTCCCGCCATGACTGAAAAACCAGTTGTGTATCAATTACTTGTACTTGTCAAACAAATACAAAGGAAGTCTGCCTTTACAATAGAGAAAGATCCGTACGTATGTACATAATCTCATAATTGGAAAAATCGATTTGCATACAAAGAAGTGGCAATGTTTTGATAGTTTAGGAGTTGACAATTAATGATCACGAATATTTTGACACTTCATAGCAATTGTTATTTCAACTTACTCTCTCCCACTTGTCCGCCGTCTTCACTGCGCCCCCTTCGACGGCATTAAGGGACGCAGAGAGGTGCTCCCACATCTGTCTTTTCGTGGTAGCCCCTTCCGGGCCTTTACACAGGCCGACAGCAAGCGACCTATGCCTCTCCATATAGTCCAACAGGACTTCGCGCAATGTCACGTAACGGTTGCCTATGATTAATTAGAACTAAATGTATCTGCCTCAAACTAGTAAAACGGACGTTCAAAAATAAATATTACTACGGAACTGGATAATAATGATAACGTAATTAACAACCTCAACCGCCGTTAATTAATTAAATCCATGTATTCATGGCATAAAATATTGTTTAAATTTTCTAAGAAACACACAAATATGAATGCTAAATTACACATAAATCATAATCCTAGGTTAAAAACTCACAGCCTTCTGTGGGTTCCATTTTCGTTCACTTAATATGCCGCCAAATTGCAATAAAAACAAATGCGAAACTCGTAGCGGTGCGCTAAAAATGGAACACAAAACTGAGCCAACGGCTCTGACATCAGCTCATAGATTCGTTCAAAATGTCGTTCGATTGGGTCTTTTTGCCGTTCATTGAATGCCTCAATGAATGAGTAACGACATTATGACCGACGACATTCCCGAATAACCCCCCTGGTGTCGAAGCAGAATTAAAAGACAGATTAAGGAAGGCGTTTGAAGAGAGAGGGAAGATACTCACGAGTTTGAGGTGGAAGAAGATGGCCGTAACGAGCGTAGACATATTGTTAAAAGAGATGAAGAAACAAGAAGAAGGCGAGGAAAGTTAGGAGAGAAAATAGAACAGATAGAGAGAGATAGGAAAATGCAAGAAGAATAGCACTAGCAGGGATCGTGAATCACGTGAAGGAGAGTGTGGAAGAAGCAGTAGCGAGAGGGAGTGGGATACGAAGTTTAGCGCGTGTGTTGCAGCTCGCGAACAGGAGTACGGTCAGATGCGAGAAGAAATAAACAGAATACGGGAGGAGGCGAAGATGGAAGCGGAAGACACACGGAGGGAGGTATCAAACATACAAGAACGCGTCGTCCAGAACGATAGCCCAATAACACTAGCATTGTTCTGCATGTTTGAATGTTCATTTACGTAGCACCCTCCCAGTTTCCGGTTGGACTGCGCACTGTTCTCCTGACTGCTTTTTGGTGTCTGCGCCTAGCGCCAGGGGGAGCGTGCGAGGTCCCGATTTGAACTGGGACAAGTGCTGCATGCCTGGGGGGTAATTTTGCAATCTCACTTTAGTTAGAATACGTCATTAAAATGTCACTTTTTCGTAGTTCAACTCCGCCACCCAGGCGGCGTGACCATCTTCGGATCTCAAGCGGTGAACTGCCGGTCATGTGCTGGTCTTTTAGACGATTCATTCGCTCTGATCCGTATCTTTCGACTCTTGATCCGTTTCATTATCTCCGCCTGCCATTAGTTCCATCTCACCAGTCATAAAGAACGTGACATGGAGCCACCATCGTTTCCACTTGAAGCTTGAGTTGTAAAATAAACAAGGGCGCGAAAGATACAAACAATTTTAAATGGTATTGTTGTAATTTGTTTAATGTGAAGAATTTCAGCATTTTCAACTCCAATATAATGGGCACTTGAAGTATGCTTTGTTTGAAATGCTTATGTTAAGATTAGCTTGAATTATCTGTGTATATATTTCGTATCAATATTTCCCAAACAATGTTGCTGATACCTTTGTTTTCGTGTGCCTATCCGCCAGTGTATGGAGAATGGAATTCAGTTATTTATACCATAATTTTAACAAATATTGCCTTAAAATCTACGTTCTTGGTAGATATTTCCCGTTCTTGTGAATCGAACACTAATTAGATGCACTTAATTTTTTTTAAATATTGAGTGATCGCTTACATGTCGCTTGTAGTTTTGACTGTATTTAGACTTTCGTGGTATGTACAGTGTAAGATATCTTCCGTAAGATTTTGAGCAATCTGGGTATTCGCTAGTCTCTGAATCTTTTATTTGATATAAGGTAATTGAAGCTTCGAAAATTCACGAACCGTTCGTGAGCCGATCATTAAGAGAGGGAAACGGATCTCCCGCCTTGGAAATCTCCGGTGGAAGACGAAGAAATCATCTTCAGGCTGAAACAACACTTTGGTCCAGGGGTGAATGCAGGGATTATAACTAACCACGTTACTACAATCCCGGAATTCCTAACGCTACTTGCAAAATACGATAGGATCTTACAGGAGCCCGTGTACGAGAGAAGGCGAGAACCGAGCAGGGATGGACCGAATAACGGCACCGCTAGTAATACGTCGCGATCTCATGGACCGCACGAGCACCAAGAAAGACGCGGGAATGGATTCAATACAGCCGAGGAGAACAACAGCGAGGACGAAGAGAAGAATTCTCAAACTACCGCCCAGAACGCCGAAGAAACTAGCAGGAGATGACCCGTAGTAGGGATTGGAAATTTAAATCCAGAATCGATTTTTGATTAATCGACTTTCGATTTTGGTTTCAAAAATCGATTTTCTAAATATTCGATTTTTTGCCCAAAATAATCGAGAAATCGAAATCGATATTTACAAATAGTGAAGTGCTGAAATACGGATGTGCTGTTGTAAAAAAATACAAAATATGGGTTAATGGAAGCACTAGGGATAAGAACCGAATACAGTAAAATTTATTAATACAATATATTATTTTAAAGATATTAATAAGATATACAGGAAAGTAATAATCCATAACAGATACTTATAAACACATATACTTTAGTATCAATAACAATTGTATATTGAAAAGTGGGCATACCACAAAATGAAAAAAAGAATTTTATTTATTTCTATGTTTCCAAAGCCGTGGAACCAGTGTTCCTCAGGTATGGATGGACCTTAAGAAAACTAACATATTTAAATGTTCTCCGGATAATCGATTTTGCACCTGAGTTGCAATTAACCCGGCGTGAGAAAAAAGTCGCTCACACGGCACGGAAGAGGCAACTATAGATAAAATCCTGCTGGCTGGTTTGTATATACGTGGGGATATTCTCCCTTAATCTCCTTCCAAGCTTGTAGTGGATTAGAGTTAGACTTGCGGTCGACTGGAGGGCGGTTTACGAACTGGCGCAGCTCGATTGGAAGAATTCAAACGCTGTAGCAAGCTAAGAATCGAAAATCGATCGGTTAGAATCGATTTTGATTGGTTTTTCAAAATAAAAAGTCGACTTCGATTAAATCGAAAATTGGAGTGTGATAATCGATTTTCGATTAAAATCGAAATCGATTTTCCAATCCCTAACCCGTAGTCACCCAGCTGATCAGATGAACACCGTCGTAATCCAGAGAAGCAACACGGAAGAGCACGACGAAACTTAAGACCATTTAAGTATATAGACACGCCGTTTCGCATGTACGATGTCGCCAGGATCGCAACGAGGGGGATGGGGGAGCGTGACGTCAAGTTTGGGAATGCAGACGACGTACCGTATACGCGCCTTATGTATTTAATCACTCATTCGTTCGAAATTCGCTGAAAATTGTAGAGATTAGGTACTATCACTTTCAAAAGTCGGTCCACATGGTGAGCGCGACCATCTCCGTGTTCTGTTGAAATCGAGCTTCACGTATAGCATACGCGTTCCATGACTTCTGGGGGCCAATTTTACTGCTACGACAGGCACAACTTGAGTTTGTTTTTTACTCGCTAAGAGACCTCGCGTGACCTTCTCCCTCCGACAACGAATAGCCAAAACAATCCCAACCCCCACTCCCATAAGGATTCGCCAGCCAAAGAACCCGTGAAGTGTTTTCGGCTGGGACTTTCTTGTGGGAGGACTTCGACCGGTATTTCTTGTGTGAGAAAGAAGGCGATAATTTCCCGTACTCTCCTTATGACATGGGTCGTCATGGGAAGAATCATTTGTCCTGCGCAAAGGGGACAGATAGTAGCCTCGTTTGCATGCAGGAAAACTAGTAATTTATAAAGTTATAGTAAATACGTTGCCAAAATCCACTGTTGCAAAATCAGCTCGGAAACCTTTCCCGACAATGAGAAAATAAAGATAATGTTAAGAGATAAGAATTTTTATTTCGCACGTAATAAAAATAGCTGAGATAGCTGTTAAAATGAAATCGGGGAAAGGGCGGAAGACTTCCTCGGTGAAGACCAGTATGGGTTAAGGAAAGAGAGCGGCACGCGAAACGCATTTCTGGTGATGAGTATTCTAACATTTATTAAATAGATAATAGCCACTATACCTCTATTTGCTTCTTAGACTTCTGGAAGACTTTTGACAGAGTACACTGGACGAAAATAATAAATATTACTGCAGAAATAGGGAGTACACTGGAAGTTTAGGCACATAATTATAAAACCTCACGGGAATGAAGGGGTAATACGAGTATACGGGTAATGAATGACGAATTGGAATGGGTATATGTTGGAAGAGGATTCAGGCCGGGCCATTTCTTATTACCACTGATTTTCGATTGTTCACTGACAATTAGGTAATAAATGTATGGAAAGGGATAAAATTGGGAAGGAAAGCAGCAGATTAGCTGTTAATTTTGGTAGATTTGCAGATGGCCAAGATTTATTTAGCCAGTCAGCCACGGGAATCGATGTCTATTTCGCAGGTGAAAAGGTTCGTGATATGTGGAATGAGAATTAATCATATAAAGCGCAGGTAATGAAGTTTATAAAGTAGTATTAGTCCAAAATTAAGGAAAATGAGGAAAATTCTGAGCTGGGGAAACGGGTTACCTTTCCGGGAAGTATAACTACGTCATTCAGTAAAGGATAAATTAATGTATGGAGATAGGTGTTACAGAGGAGTTAAAGAATTGTGTTTGAATAGGAATTTCGCTGTTTTCAAGTAGGATGGAGAGAAAAATAAAAGAAAAGTCGAAAGGAGATATACGAGAGACTTAGCACAAATAAAACGTGGTTTTGCCTAAGGTGCTATAGATGGGATATGACTCAACGACGGGAAAGGGGATATTACGGCAAAGATCTATAATAGCGAAACACACGTGATGATGATAAATGTGCAACTCTATCTCAATAATTGCAAAGTAAATTAAAACGACACCTTTGAGTAAAGTTTAAGAACAAAACAATTGATATAGCTTTCAAACTTATATTATTAATTAGATTATCGGAACGAAAATTTTGAGGTTTTGGAAAGACTCCAGTGCACACATTAATTACTGATGCAACGATTTTCCATTTTTGAACAATAGCAAAATATATTGCTTGGATACACAGACCGTTGAGAATTTCATAAACACCAATAAGGGAAAAATTAACGCCGAGTATTCACCTGGGATGAGTAACTGATGGGAGTCCGATCATTCTCTTGCAATCGGGAGTTGAGATTTATTCAATATTCACTCCGAATTTCCCTCAAGGTAATGACTAGTGATCGGTCACCACTTAATTAATTTTTGAACATAATCTGGGCATAATGAAAGGAAACAATCCAAGCCTGGAAACGTTAATTCTAAGCCTATTATTTGTACCACAAAAATATCACAACTTTTTTGTGACTGAAGTCAAGTGCACTGAATTTGGCATTGAGCTTTTAAGTACTCTCACAATGAGGCACACAATGTTTTTCACAGAATGGCATTGCTTTTACGAGAACATATTCAAACTGAATTTATTAATTGATTGCCTTGCAATAAGATATATTGATTTATCAAACCAATCTATTTATGTTTAAGGATTGACAGATTTAAACAGTTTAGAGTCCCTGATATCTCTTCAGCAGCTCATTTTTCGTCAGTGCGCGTGAAAGTGTAGGTTTTGCGCTGTGCAGTGAAACAATCTCGTCCAAAGGAGCATTAAAATAGCTACCTAATTAAAATGACGTCGTGCGTTTGATACCTTGGATTTCACAAAAATTTCTTTAGCTAGCATCCCCCATTACGTGACTGATAGATTCCATAGTCAGAGAGGTCAGTGGAGTTTTACGACATCTCCAGAATATATTGCCACCATAGTGAACATGGCTTCTATAAATTATAGGTTCGTTCAGGAACGGAGAGCTGAGTAATGGATATACTTGCAGTGAATGAATCTTTTTGTTTTTTATTAACTTCCTAAACACAGTCGCAGTGCATTTAACAGACCAATAAAAACAATGTATGACGAATTACAGACTACAGAGCAAAATTAACATTGGAACATGCCTTCGGTGTAACGCCGCTCGAAGCTTATTTCTAAATACGCAAAGCGAAGTCATACCTATTTCATCCAACATATCATTACTGAAAATAATACTTTACGATATTATCTAAAAAAGGATAAAAACCTAATTAGGATAAAATTAATTACTATGGCGAATGAAGCTACAAAAAGTGGATTGTAATTTATCAGAAATGAATGCGGTCATTTTTGAATGAGTTTTCCTTCAGTGGAGATATAACTTAATTGATTACTTGCTCTCAGAGAAGATATGCACTCCATTTAAAAATGCCTACGATGAAAAACTACTCATATATAAAAGATAAGATTTTCAAATAAGCAACATGAAAAATTTTCTCGTTATTTAGAATAGATTCGAACGAAATAGAAGTTGTGGTTTAAACTTAAAGTTGGCGTTCATTTTGCAGCGAAAATTAATGGGAATGAGCCAATATTTGATAAGGTTAGGAAGAAAAGTGTACTAGATAATTTGGGATAGTCATTTGTAGTATATTACCTGTGGTAACAGAAATCTAAAACAAAATGTTCATTCATCAGAGAACAACTTAAATATTTCGTAATATCGCCATAATTTTCAGTTGCAGATCGTAATCGTGACTGAATAGACCCAACCAAATGTTCTATTACACGGGGACGTTGACTTAAAGAATTCCAAACATCCCGTATGTAGACTTGTAAAGTTTTACTCGGTCCTTTCTCCATCGTAATGCCACTCATTCACAATGTTACCCTACGCATTCTCAATCGGAGAAAGGTCCGGGGTGTTAGCTGTCCAGGGTAAAACGCAAAGTCGAGAATTATCCTCAAAAAATTGCTTTGTGGCAGTCGGTTCGCCGATCCATTTCCTCGATTTATCAAGAATACAATTAAGCCCGCTACTCGTAAGAGTGAAAAACACCTAACGCCTTTCCCTTTTGCATTCTCCGCCTACCGTTGCCTACCACTTGGAGTCGGGGGAGTTGGCTGGTCAGCGATAGCGGGAGAAGGTTATACGAGGGTCTCCATAGTTGAGTGGAAATGAGTCAAGTTGGCCCTTGGTAGTCGCTGAATGCATAGGCAATACCCGAAGTTCGAATTTAGCGACATGCGAAGTTGGCCGCGCTCACCGCGTGGACCGACTTTTGAAAGTGATAGTACGTAAAATGTATTTAAGCTTCAAATAATAGTTACTCAATGAAATACAGCATCTCGGAGCAATGAATTTAAGCCAAAATGACCAAAACCAGGATATGGCAAGACGCGACCGTATGCAATGCATTGATTAGCATCTCGGAATGTCAACTCTTAACGATAACGTTTTAAGCACTTATTTCACAATGAATTAACGAAAAACATAATGCTATTCTGCCGATTATAACTAGGAAGAAAACAACATTGGAATTGCGAAATGTTCAGCTGCTGCATCCTTGACTTTCAGCTAATAACGAAAATAAGGATTTCGTCATCTTCTTAATACTCGTTAGACAAACTTCTTCTTACTACTAATGTCTCCCTAGAGAAGACATTACAGTGAAGAATATCACGGCACGTAAGAGAATATTATCTTATCTACAGGCTAATCAAAAAATTTCTAATTTGAGGGCAATCGGTTTTTTGGCAGGTAAAACACTGTCATTAAAAAACACTTTGGCTAAACTGATTTCAGACTTAAATATTAGTAAGTTAGTTTATTCAATAAATTTGCAATTAATCTACCACCATTAACTTTTAGCTTATGCTTCCATTATAAATCACAGGTGTAACTCTATGGAATTTGCTTAGCATATTGAATGAGAAGCAGTAACTTTGTAATTCCACATGTATTTATCCTGTGTGTCTGTGTACCCACGACCCGGGTTTCGACGTAGCACCTGATGATGACGTGCTACGTCGAAACCCAGGTCCTTTACAATAAATACATATGGAATTACAAAGTTACTGCTTCTCATTCAATATTAACGACATTGCTACAATGTGACTATGTAAACTATAAGCCAATGACATGGGAGTGAGATAAAAGTAATGTGCCACCAACAAAAACTACACATAATTCTCTCAACATTTTATTTACCTAATGGGCATTACATAGATCAAAATAAGTCAGAAAGAGAGACAAAGAATAACAAGAATTTTTACTTAAAAATAGATTTTAAACAACTTGAATGTCTTGCATGACAAAGAAAGACTGATCAATCTGAATTAAACTGAGTCACAATTACTCAACAATATTCAGTAAAAGAATAATTCAATACATATTTTCAGTGAATTCAAAATTGAACAGCAAAGTATTGACAGAAAACATTCTCATCCAAAACTAATGTGGAAAGGTGATTGAATGAATGAATCACATTGATTTGCATGACACATCGATATAAAACCACAATTTTCTTTTAAGAAAGAAGCAAGGGCAAACCCGTACAATGCATTTTCCCAATAATATAGATATCCTTTTGCTAGGGATTTTGTTACCCCCATAAACTGAAAAAAGAAAAAAGATACAAATGTTCAAATTAAGCAGATGAGAACAAATTGCATTGCAATCTTCACAGAAAAAGGAATGGATAGTATAAATTACAGCAAGCAGTAAGGCAAACCTTTTGAAACCACGAAATGCCTACATCAATACATTCTGGAAATGAGAGAATTATAGTGTGCAAGAAAAGAATTATTAGTTCATAGCTTATAAAATATGCATTGTGCCAATTCCTACCTACAAGAGATACTGCAGAAACATGTAATGAAATTAATTGCCAAGATGAATATAAACACATGGTAGATAGGTATTATTCAGAAGATAGTACATAATACAACATCTTAGGACAATTACTATAATTGGAACTAGGTCTTTCTTAGTCTTGCAATACACTCGCTCATCCAAATAGGATATTCTTCTATGCATAATACGACCATGCCTAGAATTAAAAAGAAATTAATGTACTGGGGAAATACTTCGAATATGACTTTCATGAAAAAAGGACGACTTTCATGCATTACACTCACATCAACTATAGGCTAACCTACTATTCATAATGTGTACGCCTGGAATAAGAAAAAAACAAGTTAAGCATGCTCAGTAAAAAATACAAACATTACATTAAGTGAGCTACTAATTAAACTTTTCCCTAGAATACATCATTCGTCCTCCCCATTATTGCAGCATGGGGAAGACACAGACTTAATGTCATTCCACAAAGCATAAATTAAAATTATCGGGCTTCATCTTATTCTCCGGAAAATCAAATTTAATTGGAACAGCGTCAGGTTTCAACGCACTCTAACTGCTCCACGGAGAAGTATTGAAGGAATCCGGTGAAAAATGCTTACCACACAGCTTGGAGTTCTTACTTGCGACAAAGTCTTTCCTTTTCATAGCACTGACCCACTGCTTACACAGACTGACATCCCAGCTGTTCTGTTCATCCCAGAAAACTGTTCCCAGCGGATGAATTCGTTAACATAAAATCAGGAATACGTATACAAGAAAATTACGAAAGCCTTCACTAAAAACAATCATTCCCCTTTTCACTGATTGACCTGTATACAAGCTTATAATCATTTCAACCATTTATTTTACTTTTAATGTTTATATTTATGTATATATTATTATCGTGGCTTTCGCAATACACAGAACTTTAGGTTTACTCATCCTTGAAAGGAAAACCAACAACAACGCTTATAACTGGTATTCCAGATATCATTCTCTTTTTACAGAATTTTACCAACTTTTGAAAGTTCAAAGAAACCTATACATAATAAAATATTTTACTGTTAGCCAGGTTGAAAGACTTCATGAATCAGGAAGTACGAGTGGAATATAAATCAGAAAGTGGGTACCTACCTGTGGAATGAGACTCCTCCTTTAACTGCTTTTTCCTGGCAGTTAAAGGCAGCACAGTATGCAACCATGATTATATGATCACTTCTTGTAAGTGATATAAAAATATCATGTATATATTCACTCAAATCCGCGCAGCAAACACTCGAATAACAACATTGAAACGGCGCTTACACGTTTCCAGCCATGCGCTTCAACGCAATTCCTAACGAACCTTCCCAAAGTTGACGTCACGACGGCTGTAAAGGGTAGGAGGTGGGGGAGAGATGTTGGCGACACGCCGATCTGTAGAGAGGGGTGGGCCGTGGCGTGTCTACTAGTATATATGGTCTAAGCGACGAAACAATGACAAAATAACTAAGCACGGCGCCACGCGAAGGAAGTCCCAGTACGATGGTTGCCGTAAAGAGGAGGAGACAAACAGGAGGAGAGAGAGATAGAAGAAGGAAGGGAGATAGAAAAGAAGAGAATATAATTTAAAAAACACCGTCGGATTTAATGGAGGAAGAGAATGAAGAGATAGACGGAAGAGAAGTTACAATACATAAAGAATTTAGGAGAGAGGAGACTGGAGGTATAAACACGCACTAAGTAAGCAGAGAGGCCAACACCACGTCAGCCAAGTTAGAAAGAAGAAAGCGGAGAAATTACTGGACTTGACCATGGTTGAGAAGCGAAATTTAGCGGAAGTAAATAATAAAAGAAGGAATACATTTTAGGGATATATCCGGAAAGGAAAAGGGATATCAACATAAAATAAAAGTTGGAGGTGATAGAGAATTTCACCAGAAAGGATATAATATCCCGCTAAATTTTAAATTCCAGGCAAGGGAAGCAATTGGGGCAGCAGTTCGCCAGCGGAAGAATAGAACGTAGCACCACCACTAGATTCACATCACCAGCATTATGTATTACTACAAGGGACAACGATTCCCCAGAGATGGCACCGCCAGAAGCACAACAAAGGCATAAACAAGCCAGGATATGGAATAGAAGGGCAAACAAGCGAGAAGACAAACGGACGATTCGCAAGTTTCCACAATCAGATGAGAAGAGAGAGAGAGGACCAAAATTTCTTACCTTTATTCGAAGGACCGTTTATTATCCTGGAGTTTAAAGGACCATCAATATGTGAAGTTTGAGATTCCCAAACCAAGGAGAGGCACTTATCACTTATCAAATATTAAGCAACACGAAAACATCACACTAACACATGAAAACACATCCAATGGGCACTGCCATGTATTTTATGACGACGGGGAGATTGGGTCGACCGAGGAAAAGCGACACGCAGGAAGCGAAGCCCATTGACTTTGTACAACGCCAGACACGCCGGGACTGCGACATAGTCCGAAAGGTCGAAATTTAATAGCGTTGGGTCTCCCGTCTCAGTATTTCAAGGTGAATGTGTTGATAAAAATGTTGTGTGTTTGAATAGTGATAATGTTATGTGTATATACAGTGGTAATAAGATGTTTGTTTTGATTTCAAGTGAATTTATGTGTGATAAAGGGGGCTTTCCAATTGCCTTGCGTAGATTAGCGCACATCGCAACAGATGGGAACACACGAGCGCACGTTGAAACGGACAATTGGAACGCATCTGCGCTGATGTGTTTCCAAGATGGCGGAAAAATCACGGTATATTTAAATTGATTATATTAAGTTGGCTTAAAATTACAATTAGATGAAATGAGAGGCATTACTGATGAATGAAAACGTGTAAAAAATGTATAAATGGCTGGCAGAACATATAATCATGCATCTTAAGACAGTCCTGTTTCCACTGCAACATTCATTTCCCCGCCATCACAAGTTTCGTCTGCTAGCGCATATGCAACAGAGGTCCCGATGTGTTTCCATCTGCGCTGCGCTAATGACGTCACAGCGACAATTGGAAAGCCCCAAAACCGAAACAGTTTACAACAGATCAGCGCAGATGCACAATTGGAAAGCCCCCAAAGCCGAGTGGAATTGAAACACAATGAGTAACATTGATGGCATCTTTTATTATTTTGTGGTCTGGGGACAAATTACTCAGTATAAGGAGGCCGAGGAATCCGCCGGATGTGGCGATGAACATTTTGTTTACGTTTCAGATGTGTTGACGTTTTGAGTCATTGTTTGTTGACATTGTTAACGTGTTTACTTCTCGAACGTCATGCCTAGGAATCAGATGTACATGATTGATTACATTTGCAAAGGGTTGAATGTTTGAATTTTATTTATTTGGTAAAGGTTATCATTTATATTTTGTATTGTATTTTATACTGTAAGACACACATGCAATAGATTAGGCAGGGAAGATTCATCCTGAAGGCGTCGGGGCCGGGATGAAGTTTAAATTTGAAGGCTTAAAAGAAAATATTTCGCTTCACGAAAGTCATTCTTTTAACGGGGCAATGTAACATATTTGAATCCCAGCCATGTTAATAGATATATTTGAATCCCAGCGACCGTTAATTTAACATATTTGTATATTTAGCCGTTAAATCTTTTAACGAGTAACAATTACGCTACCGCGACCGTTGAACAGTTTTAATTAGTAACAATTACGCTACAGCGACCACGACCTGGGTGTGTGATCAAAATAAATCGAAACAATAGCCGATAGCAGCAAAAACGGTATTGTTTAAATTCATGAACACCTGCACGCGAGAGGAAACGAGGGGAAATTCCTTCTGTTGCTAAGAGTTGCTATTTAATATATTAGATTGAAAAAATCCTTCGAATGTGACGTGGAAAATGCATAGACAACTTAATATTCACCAATGGAGAAGCTGGGGTGGTAAAAAAAACCATGTGATCCCAACCTCTTTGGTTGTGTAGTTGATATGGACCCTCAAGGCACGGGTGTGAAGAACTGATTGTTTTAGCGAAAAAAATAAGTCCTAAATCATTACCCATTGATGTACTGAATGAAATTCATCAAAACAAGTTATCTGCTGTCCATCCTGTTACGTTCATAACCTTCCGAATTTTACTAACTTCTTCATCGACTATTGCATCAGCAGAGAGTTCATTTTTAAAGCTAAAAATATATTTTTTAAATTTACGTACAGCGATATCTGATGACTGTCTAATTGGTCCATCTTTTATGTCTATTGAAAGAAAAACTTAGGAACAAATGAACTATTATGACATACATGAAGATTTTGCTGGTAGGAAATGTCAAAGAATGGCTTGTAAATTAATAAAATGATTGTTTAGATGTATTTTCGCGAGTTTTATGCAAATAATTGTAATATTACCTCAATAATAGACGATTTAAGACGAGTCTGTGTTCAATGTTGACGATGTGTGTTATAGAAATTGATATTTATTTGTACTGTTTTTATTGTTACATAATTAATACTAACTATTTAAAAATATATTGGATATAATTAAAATGGTAACAGTTCAGAAAGAAGTGTGTGTAACTGATCATTATGGAACATAATTGTGGTGGGGGGGGATTAATGAAAACTTCCCGCCCCAGGGCGGCCGGAAGTATGAAGACTGTTATTCGACAGTTGCCTTGGACGCATTCTCAACATCCGGTCGCCAGAAACAACCAGTAACGCAAAGCTGTGGGAATTGACAGAAGGAAATACTTCTTGGAATCCTTTCTTTTCTCCCTCTTCCTTAACCGGAATCCCTCCTATCTATCTCTATGATCTATTTGCACCCAGAAGAAGTGTTTCCCAAACATTAACCCGATCAGACTTTAGCTTCCTTCATATACCCCAAACCCGTATAACCAACCTCTTATCTTAACTCCTTCTTTATCACTGATTCCACGTTTTGGAACTCCTTACCATTTCTCGCATTATATATCCTCCTCAATCACTCCAAACATTCAAAGAAAAACTATATTTTCATTTAAGAACTCGACATTAAATTTATGAAAATTTGGTTAATTTATTACAATTAACTTAGTTTGATAAATTGCTGTTAAATTGATTTGATTCGTTTAGATTTAAATGTATGTATATTACGATAATTTGAGCAGAATGTATAAACTGTTTTATAATTTACTTTCTCTAATGAGTTACCCTTAGAACATTAATAAAGATTTCATTAATTCAAGAAAGGCCAACTGATGAGCAAATTCTTCGGAGAAAGTGGAAATGGATCGCCCTGACCTTGAGGGAAGCCGGATAGCGGCGAAGCGATTGAGAAGTGGTCACTGGGGGGGTGGAATAGGAGGGGCAGACGATGGGGGCGAGGAAGACCTCGACGGACCTCTGGAGAAAAGGTTTCTTGGTGCAAGTAGCAGCAAGACCTCTAAGCTGATTAAGACGTAGAGAGAGCTACGTTTCATGGATGTCAACTCAGGGGTCCACCCGAGAAAGCTCATTTAAGTACAGTTCTCCCGAAGGAGCCAAAGGACTTAATGTAGTTTGAGCGAAAAATCACTTCCTCTTAGAATTTGATGAATTTGACCTCATGTTAATTAATGAAAAAACTCTTATCTTTCCAATGATATCAAAATATCGACCCCTTTTACCGAACTACTTTTCGAGCAATTTTCCTAAAAATATAACCTGTTTTACATGGGATACATTGTGGCTAAGCGCTCCAGAGGGAGAATATTGAAGGAAATAGCAATTTATAACACCTAGATTTTGTCAAAAAACTAACGGTGTGTAGATTGCATGTTTTCTCAACTATTTATAAAAAATAATCTATTACTCACCACCGTAACTTTTATAGAATCGCAAAAAAACCTGCTGTTTTGAAGGGTTTTCAGCCGTACGGCGGTAAAAAATGAGTCAAGTTAGAGTCTTGTGTAGCTTTATTTATTTAATTTCTGAGAATTTTGGGCATATGTAACTATATATTTGCGCCATTAATATTACAATTTTTATTTCGTACTTCTTACAGGCGATGAAATCAAAGAATAAAATTTGAATATGGTCTCCATTATGACTAGGGAACTATCTCGCGCAAACCACCATAAGTATGGAAACAAAATGATTGAGAACCCTTCGCAATTTAAATTTTCAATTGCATGTCGAGGGTTTTGGTGGTCTAGTAGGTGGAGTAGAGCACTGGGCTACCGAGCAGTCGCGGGGTCAAATCCGGGTGAAGCTTTTCTGGAAATCTCCGTAAATCTTCGCGGCAATGACTGTCAGAACTCACAAGTTAATCTGTAATTTCACCTCACGGAACATGACTTCACGGATCGTTCCTTATATGGTGAATACCTATCACCGAAAGTGGAGTTGTAAACCGTGCCCGCCATACGGCGAGACCATCGACTAGTTCAATGAGTACTTCGAGAGCGGAATAGCTCAAATGAATCGTTCATCTGAGTGGGTGCTCTTCCGAAAGAGCTATTTCGGAAGTGGAATTACAGAATAACCCCCCCCCCCCCCCCTACCATGGGGGGCTAATTTGTAATCTCACCTTTTTAATGACTCTTTGCGGGAAGGTGGGAGATCCGTTTCGTTCTCTTAATGATCGGCTCACGATCGGCCAAGGTCCGATGGTGGCTCCATTTCACGATCCATAAGACAGGTTAGATGGAACTAATGAAATGCGGAGCCAAATGAAACGGATCAAGAGCCGAAAGATACGGATCAAGAGTTGAAAGATACGGATCGAGAATCGAAAGAGCGGGTGAGTCAATTAAAAGAACTGTAGATCACCACTTGAGAGCCGAAGATGGTCAACGCCACCTGGGTGGTGGAGTGGAACTACGAACAATGACGTAATCTTCCGTATTTTATGACGTATTCTCACATAAGTGACATTATCAATTTGCGTGCATGTGTGAATTTAACACGCCAATGGCTTAGTATGGAGTGAGCTCTACCCTCACCTATCAACGTCAATCTTCGGGTTGAAACCTTGAGTGTGAGGGAAAATAAATAGCCTTGTATACGTATGAAGCAGAATGATTGTTTTTTTTAATAATTATTATATTTGGACTGGAGGGATCCCTCCCCACCTATGGGTCCTCGTTAATTGGGTATTTTCCACGTATTTCAAACTATCGATATTCTAATTCAGTTACTTGAACTTATTGCATTGGCTAAAAATTTTCTTATCAAATTGTATGAATTTCGGTTTTAAAAGCTAAAGAAAGTAGAAGGTTACGAATGCTCCCGAGCACACTCCGAAAACAACCGAATGGCCTGTGACGTCATTTTCGCTGTTTACATTTAGACCCAGGCGTTTCCTTATGCTTACAGTGGTAACAAATGCGGCGAAATTAGTTTCTGACGTTTTCGCGTTTCTAGATATGCCTTTAAATGGCATCTAAGTAAGGGATATAGATGGTGTTTTGTGACTCAGTGTACAAATACATCAGTTGAAACACCGAACAAGAAATTTATTCACGCAATCACGACATTGAATGATTGAAATTTCTTCCTTTGATTCCTCAATGTCCACCCGTAAAAATGTATACTTTACTCCGCACTTTGTGTTCTGGACATATTCTTGCAATGACTGTGCACAGTGGTCCATCTCTCTTTACTTGGACGTATCCTATAGCATTATCACCATAACTCTCACGAGAAGCTTTATAACATAACAACACTTAAATTAAACTTTGAATAGACATTTAGGAGATGAGAATCTATTTCTAGGCATTTCTACAGCAGATAAGCCACTTCTAGAAACCTCCTCTAAAAACAATCACTAATTAGCAAATAAAAGATTAACGTTTTAGGTGTGTCGAGTATTGGCAGCACAAACATTTGGCGAGTACTGTGTTATGTTGATATGTTACTAAGATACTGTTTGTTTACTGTTGCATGGACTGATATGGACTTCGATAAAGAAAGAAGTATCATAATGATATTGAGTGTATTGGAAAAACAGTTAATAAAGTTCATACACCAAATACATAATTATATGTATCAAAAATGATATATAACAGTAATGACGATTTTAAAATCAAACTTTAGGCTTACATTTTTTGGACTAAAGCTCAACGAATTTCCGCAGCATTAAATCGCTCGTCCTTCTTCATTAAAACGCCTACCATAAACATATCCACTTTGGGTAAATTATCTTATGTGGTTTTAATAAAACCATTGCACGCCATAGTCTTTGTTTTCAATGAAAAATTTTTTAAATATATGGTAGATCTTCTACAGTTACTCACTCTCTCCCTCACATCCGTCTATCACTCAGCGAAAATGACGTCAAGCCAATCAGATTTCGTTTCGCAGCGGGGTAAAAAAATTTGAAATTTCGACTATTTTAATCTTAAATATCTCAATTAATATTGAATCAATTTTAAAACTACTTTCACTCCGCAAGCTTGCTCGAGTTTAAGTAACGTATAAAGAACCGTAAACTTAAATTTAAAATTTTGGAAAATACCCAATTCCCCCGCCTCGCAGCCGCTCATGCCAAGCGAAGAAAAAAATATAATAAATAATTTTATTGTACGTAACAGTCCTTGAATATAATATACATTCCGCAGTTCTTTAAAAAAAGGAACATTTTTTCTCATTTACTTCGGCTGAAGAAATAAACTCTGCATGCAATAAAATTGATCTCTCCCAAGTAAATGGATCTTTGTTAATTCCTTTAGGGCGTATCCCCTCGGTACATTCTTTAACAATGACACGAGTATTGATGCTAAGGGAACGCTTTCCAAAAATGTAGCGATAATTTTTTTTGGAATATTTTGTAAAAAATTCCACAATTTCGAATGGAGAACAATATTCTATGAACAAAATAAAAAACACTTCATTTAATTTCCTCTCTTATGACACTTCTCTATTGAGGACATACTGATTCTCATTTAATTTAGCAAAAGAAACAAAGCCTACTGGCAAGAAGAAAAAACTTTACATTTTTACATGATTATTTTTGTAGAAGTTGACGTGAAATACCTGGGGTCGAACTGAACCTTTTATTGTGAGAAAAGTAGACTATTATCTATTATAGAGCGACATTTTAGAACGTGGATAGTTTGAAAGTTTTTCAAACTCTGGTCTCTGAAAAAAGACAACGTTTCATAAAAGCGTTGTATGAAAATGTTTCATGTAAACGTTATCGTTTTAGGCTCATCTTTTCATACAATACCTTATGTAGGTTTAAAAGGCCTTTCTGGCAAGCTGGGACTAGAGTGAGCGTGCGTGTCATAACTCGGTACAACTTGGTAATAATGGGTAACTGCAAAAAAAAACTTTTTGATGGGTTTTTTTGTGCCCCATTATTTTCGATTATGACCGCATAAAATTCATGGAATTCGTTGAAGAGGTTTCTCCCGTTGATTTTTTTTATATAAGTACTTGGGATCGAGGAATTGGATGAAGGTTCTTTTTTTATCATTGGATGGCTTTATGAAAATAGTATTCAATTATGGTGAGTTTCCTTTGGATTTCTGCGATTGAACTAAACTGTTTTTTAGCAACAGTTTCGCCGTGCTATTCTGCCGGCTTCGTCACGCATTCTAAATCAACAATGAAAAATAAATAAACTAACTTAAGTGGTTATTATGTACAGCATTATTAATTAATACTTTAGTTTTTCAAAAGTCTTGTCCACATATTAAAGGAAGTTTGTAGCCATCTCCTATGTTTAGGTTGTTTGGTCTTTTTTTCTATTTCAATGGCTTCCCTGATGATCCGTGGATAGTAGCTAATTTCTTAACATAAAACTTTCGCCCTTTTGATGTCAATACTGTGTGACCTTCTTCTAAAAGTGTGTGCTCAGCCACGGCAGAGTGTGATACCAATCTTTCTTCCGAATAACCCGTTCGTTTTCCTTCAGTCCTGTGCATCCTATGGCTCCCTTTGTCTGGCCAAAGCGGAAAATCGTATATTGGCTATCTTCTCTCACATAATAACCGCTTAAGCTTGTTTATTTATTTTTCATTGTTGATTTTGAATGCCTGACGAAGCCAGCAGAATAGCACGGCGAAACTGCTGCTAAAAAAGTTTAGTTTAATTGCAGAAATCCAAAATAAACTTACCATAATTAAAATGAACTGCGAAAATCTACGAAAAATAGTATTAAATTATTTCATTCGAATTTCTCATAAGTTTTGTTTTTTCTTAAAATTGCGTTTTAACCTTCAAATCCATCCATTTTTCTCTCATTTATATACAAGATAAATTTCCATAGCCACCTGACCATTGGCTTTTAATGGATATTCCTGGCTGGACTGTATGATTTAAAGCTTAGGTTAAATTATAATTTCCTACTCTTTAAGGAAGAACTCAGGTGGGGTGACTGTCGACCCCTACCTCTGGTGGCAATGTATTGACTACTTCTAGGAGGACCTTTGCTAGGTGAACACTGACATTAAAAATTGTATTAAACTCTTAACACCACAGGGCGATAAGTACTGTGTCTTGATGGATGGATAGAGGAATACTGTTGAAACATCATGCTTTTTGAAGAATAGAAGACGGTTATTAGTTTTTTGCAAGTTCTTAGATAAGACTTTGCATTAGTAGTTGTTGTTCTAATTGTATCTATGACAACTGCTGATAACAACCGATTGGTTGATCAAATAAGAGCAAATAAATTTCAACAGATAAATGTTGGAATGTGTGAGAGTTAATTTTATTTTCACACAGCTTCATTTATATTGATCTCAATGATAATTATAACGTATAAATAAAAAAAAAATGTTTTCAAAATTCCTCGTAAAAACACTCATTACATGCTAAAAAAGAAATTATCCTGTGTTGGAAACATATGATTGTTATAATTTATACGGTAAAAGTTTGGTGAAATATTATGTATACACCAAACACACTCAATTGTATGTCAAAACATTTCAAAAGGCAAAAAAGAGATGGCAGAGGTTAATAAAAAAGTACAAGCATGAAAAAATTGACGAAATAAAAAAATTGTGATCTGTAACAGCTGGTACATTTGGTATGATCATGTATTTAATATTGTGGAATGTCTAAATCAATTAATTTGCTGAATGTTGCCAAGTTGTATAGTAACGATACCGTTGAAAATTGTTTTATCTATACTATGTCTTTTGAAGTTACAATGTGTCACTTGATACATGCCGCTTTGCATGCTTTGTGGAACCTTATGACAAGCCACGTGACTTAGGTCCAAGTCTGTCTATGCAATAAAGGTAGCAAATTATCATGGTGTGTAAAAAACATGATGATCATTTGATTCGGGCCAGGAGTGTCGTCCATGACTAAACAACATTGACGCTGATGGAAATATTTTAAATTAATTCATTTGGGTGAGTTGCTAGAACTAGAGTGGTGAAATTTAAGGTAGATCGTTAAAATTTAAGGGCCAACGTATCATTTAATGGAAACCAAGCTAAATACTTCATTAATTCGATCGGAATTTAACCCACCATTGGTCGCCCTATGAAATTTTCTCAAACACCAAATTTAAACTTGTGCTCACTTTGAAATCATGAGTTAGAATAAGTTCCCTTCCCTTCTAGCTGACTTTTTATTTCATCCTATTGACCGACCGTCTCAAAAAGTATAAATGAAGCGTCCGCAGCTGTGTAATGATATGTCTGATACCGTCGGCTACAAGGTGTGAGACTTTTCCTCATCACGCGACCACTGACGTTAGTGTTTTTGTATAATCACTCAGTTGCGTTACACTTTCGCAACATGCGGTCTGAGTTGATTCATTTCGTGGAGAGCAGATACGTTAATGTAAATTTATGAGTCATAAGAATTTATGTCCTCATAAATAAATATTTTTCCATGAGAATAGTAATTTTCTTCATTTATACCCAATGATATCATCGCCACTAAAATTAGCAATGATTACGTAATTGTATCAGTAATTGTGTATCTGTGGAAATCATTGTTTCACATGAACATTAAGAGAAATAAATTATATCTAAATTTTGTGTAATATATTGTCAATAAACGCTCTATGATAGATAATCAATCAATGATACATCTGAGTGTGAGAAAAAGTCACACGTGACAGGTAGCTTAGCGACCACTCCTGGGTCAAATTCTGTGTTTGTGTTTTCTCTGGGGTAGGGTGGTACCGGGAAATTCGTGACATAATTAGCTCATTTGACGATTTAAAGGAAATACCTTACCTTCCACTGAAACAAGAGAACTTGAAATATTTTCGACCTTCTTTTTTGCGTTCGATTCAATAATCGCATTCTGATTCGCTTGATGTACGCTTAGAAACTTTGAACGGCGAAAATGGAAGAATTGTTTTGGTTTCCAATACATCATGCTCAATGATTTCTTCCCTGAGCTGAATTTCAATGAGTACCCTCTGCTAGTAGAGAGATATATATTTATAGATGGCATGTCTCCGTGGTAACCGGATCAATGTTTCGTCCAAGAGATGTCCTTTCTTTCAGAGCCATTGCATTTAAGGTTTGTTTGAGCGAGGCATTTCCCAATAGTCACAGTGGAGACAAATATTCGAATTTTATTTTTTTATATTCCAGCGTCTGTAAAACGTTTGAAGTTAACATTGTAATATTAATGGCGCAATAATATATTCATACCTGACGAAAATTCTCAGTAATTAAATTAATATATCTACATAAGTCTCTAACTTGACTCATTTTTTCCCGCCGTACGGCTGAAAACCCTTCAAACCGGCAGGGTTTTTTTTATATTATGTAAAAATTACTGTGGTGAGTCATAAATTATTTTTTTATAAATAGTTGAGAAAATATGTAATCTACACATGGTTGTTTTTTTGACGAAATCTAGGTGTTATAAATTCCTATTTCCTTCAATATTCTCCCTCTGGAGCGCACAGCCATAATCTATCCCATGTAAAACAGCAAATAGCTCAAAACGTAGTTCGGCAAGGGGTTGATATTTTGATATCATTGGAAAGATGAGAGTTCTTTCTTTTAAAATGAGGCGAAATTCATCAAATTCTAGGGAGAAGTATTATATGTATATTTCGCTCAAACTACCCTTTTTTAGATGCCTTTGTAGGGTGCAATTGAGGGTGGACGGGTAGGGGTAGGGTGGGTGGGTGTGAAAGAGAGAGGCCACCCGTTGGCTGAGATAATTGTCGTCAACAGGGGTTGCTCATGGCGATCGGTGGGGGTGGAGCGGCAGGGTGCCCGATTGTTATCGTCACGTATATTGGAAAAGAGTGTTTAAAGGGTCTGTCTCTGTGTGTCGAGAGGATGCTTGGGGGATAGGGTTAGGGGGGGGGGAGCAGAGGGATGGGAGGGAGAGCTACCCCCCCTTCTTCCTCCTCATCTCTCTCTCTCTCAACATTCGATCCAATAGTGCTGGAGGGGGGTGTGGGGTGGGGGGGGGGGGAGGGCACAGCGCATGCGCCAACGACAGGTATTGAGGGGGAGGGAGGGAGGGGAGGTTTCGTTTCCATTCCCCCTATCACTCCCTCCTCAAAACAGGGCTGCCAACTCTCCCGGATTCCCCGGAAAGCTCCCGAAATCGGAGGGAGAATCATTTTAAAATCCTCCCCTCTCCTTCCCCATCGTTTTCGTTTTCCTCCCTTAAATCATCCAAGTTTAAAGGAAGTTTGAATTATGACTCGATTCACATAGAATTCGATGAACTTGTCCTCACTTTTAAAGAAAAATATTCTCTCATCTTTCCAATGACATCAAAATATTAACCCTTTGCCGAACTACTTTTCGAGAAAATTTGCCTGAAAACGTGAGATGTTTAACATGACATAGATTAGACGGCTACGTGCGCTCCAGAGGGAGAATATTTTTTAAAAAATTAGGAACTTGCAACACCTAGATATCGTAAAAAAACATATGGTGAGTAGTCTGTATGTTTTATCAATTATTTATAACATATAATCAATTACTCAACGCAGTAATTTTTACAGAATCGCAAAAAGTAAACCGTCTGTCTGGAAGGCGTTCGCACCATACGGCGTGAAAAAATGAGTCAAGTTAGAGACTTGTTGTAGATATATTTATTTAATTACTGAGAATTTTTGTCGTATATATATATAACTATATTTTTGCGACATTTATGTATCAATATTTACTTCGCACTTCTCACAAACGCTGAGATTAAAATATAAAATTAGAATATGGTCCCCATTATGACTTTAAGTGAAATATCTCCCTCAAACTACCTTAACCCTTTTCTAGACGCTCGACGTGGCAATATGTCGTCTTCCTAAGGTATTAGAAAATTAACTAACATTACTTTGTCTGGTGCGAAATGAACTGTTTAACATGAATTCAATTATTAAAATCTATAAAAGTTTTGACGTACTACCTTTAAGCCGTAGACTTGCCAAAAATTATTTAAATAAATAGTTGAAATTGAAAAAAAATAGACGTTAGGTTTATAAGAGTGAAAAATGGCACAGGTCTTGGGAGTAAAGGGATTTAAAATTTACCAATAAAATATTTCATCCATTTCTATTGTCTGCTACAATTCATTACTTTTGTTCATCTGTTATTTTCCGCTAATAGGGCTGAATATGCAAATCCTTGAAAATATGGAGAAAAGTCATTGATTTATGTACCTTCTCCATTGAAATGGTTTTTCAATTATTCATTCAATTAAAAAATACAATTTACTTGTACTATGATTCGCTGTGAATAACTATTCCAAAATTATGTACTTAATATTCACAATTAGATGACAAAATATCGTTTTTGTGATGAATACGCATAAAATGATAAATAAATCTTCATTGATCGTAAAATATATATGATGTTACTGGAAAATAACTGTGGGAAAAATGTTAATACTAGAGTGATCTACGAGTAGGTTTAAATGGAAGAGAGTAAAAAAAACCTCTGCATTTTTACAGACTCAAGCTCCTATCTTCCAACTCGATTTTTACGGCTTTTCATAGGCCCAAACCCTCTACATCCTGTCCATAAAACCTATTCTCTTCCTTCCCCTTCCCCGCTTACCCAACATCCTACCCTCTATCACGGCCTTCAGCAAACCATCGTCCCTCATTACCCCTTCCAGCCACCTACCCTGCCTTCCCCTTTAATCTCATCCACAAGTTTTCTCTCCTCACCCAACATGTCAAGCACTTCCTCGTTTGTCTTCCTTTCCGTCCAACGCACCTTCTCCATCCTCCTCCACAACCACATCTCAACAACGCCTTCAACCGATCCTCATTCTACTTTCTCAAAATTCCACGTTTGTGCGTCATATTACGCTACACGCTCGGTATTATACTTTTCTTTTTACATTCTTAAAGAAGATTCCCGTCACCAGCTACCTCTAATTTGGTGGACGCTCTTTCGATAGCTATATTCTCCTTCTGATGTCCCTGTTACTTTGCCGATTTTCCTCCAACGTGCTATTAAAATAAATAAATGGTTTGACTTGCTCCAGTTTGTGTCGTCCTACTTTAAGGAGCATCCTCTCATTTCTTTGCTCTCGCAAAATCTATTCAATGCTTGCGTTTATTATGATTAAACCTCATTCCTTATTTCCTGAATTTATTTTCTAATGCATCTACAATTATACGGATTTATCAGCTGTTGTCGATCTTTATTTCCCACATTAAGGGTTTCCCGGGTCCTCCGCATGAATGTTAAAAATTAAAAAGTGACAGTCGGCAACCTTGCCTTACCTCGCGACTTATAACTGACCACCCTGTGGTTCATTGTTAGCCATTTCCACCTTCGGAAAATAATACATTAGGGTAAAAGAGTATTAAACAATGCTCAAGCTAATGTTATACGATATTAAAAGACAGCCTACATCAGGCAGAATTGTTCTATATGCATTTTAGTTTTCTCGATTGTTAACATTGAATTTTTAGTGATTAATGTATTTATTGACCACGCTTATATAACCTCTTCTTTTTTACTTAGTGAGTTTTGGTCAAATAAAAATTCTTTTATTTATTCTTCGCCGCCAATGTTTCGGCAAATTTATTGCCATCCTCATGTTGCTAATTGAAAACAATAAAACAAAATTAACAACATAAACAGGTATAAACAGGAAAATAACAATTGTTAACAAATTTGGTGATAACTAAGCTGTACATTTTTATATATCGGGTACACTAATTTGACAAGTATCAACAAACCTGTGAATTTTAATTACACTAATAACATGATGTCAACCATTCTAATTTAGCAAACAGTAAATATAAACAGATAGATTGTTAAATATATTAACAGTTTCTTGGCAACAGAGAGAACACACCAGATTACACCAAACATTAATTTAGAAAAAAATATTGAAAATTGCTTATTATAAATAAATACATAACAATAACATCAATTAAAAAAAACATTTATCGCATTTTGTATTTGTAAAATACTATTAAAAATCATACATTAAATCATAAATAATACCTTTTCATTTATTGTAGAAGACTTACATAAATTCTGCTTAATTTATCTATATCCGTATTCTCAAATTGCATGTATTTGGGTGTTTCATGATTTGGCCGATTCGTTGGCAGTGAAGAAAAAAAAAGAATATTTATTTGACCGAAACTCAATAAGTCAAAAGAAGAACATTAAATTTTTATTTACGTTTTCTCTTTTTTACGCTGTCCATCGAAGCGGAATACGCATCGCACGCGGTCGTCATGAGCATACTTTTTTATTCTCCCGGAATTTTCTTCCCACCGAGAAAGGGATTGAATCGCGGATTCAACCCTCCCACATGAATTGGCAAACCTGCTTTCATTTCAGACAGTGGCGCCTCGCTCTCGTTCGCGGCGAAGGTCCGCAGCGAGAGAGAGAGAGAGGGAGCTAGGGAGTGAGACCCTTGCCAGGAGGAGAAAAGGGTTCCTTCTTCCTCCCTTCCGTCGTCCGCGGTGGGACGTCCTTCAGGACGGAGGAGAAATCACTCCTTCAAAATGGTGATTTAAAAGTGATCGTGAATATCTGAAGGAAGAGCATTCGTGCGAGATTGTGTTACGTATTATAATAATATATGTGTATTGTGCATCAACATCACCCAATTAACTCGATCCAAACGAGTGTGCCTCGCTGAGAGCAAGAAAGAAGAGGTTTGTGCTCTGTGCAGTTTTTATTTGTGCGTGAAAGTGTTCTCAAGAACACAAGAGAGAGTGTTCGGTGTTCTCCTTTCCTCGCTGATTCCTCAAGTCCTTCCGTCTTGCACTCAAAAGAGTTCCGCGCCAAGACGCGATACCCCTAAGACCCCTGGACGTCACCCCTGGACCCTGACACAGAAGGGAGGAAATGGCTTGATCAGGAGAGTGTCCGTCCCCCGTTTGCAATATATAGTGTTGCAATTAGTGCAGAGCCCTGAGTGTTGCCCTGGAGAATTCCTCGGACGGATGGCCAAGGGGGAGGGGGGGCGGGGGAGGCGGCTTGCCCCCCCTGGGGAATGAAAGACGGCTGATAGACATCGAGTAAGAGAGTAACAAGAGATATAATATAAGGTGAGTAATTAGAACCTTACGAAATCTTGGTGTCCTTTACGGCACTTTTAAATCGTTAAGTAAGCCATTGTTGCCACATTTTACAATTCACCAAAATTGGCTCGGAGACTATTGACTTGAATTTTTAATATATTGTAAATATGGAAACATGAGCTGCAATATCGCTCCACATACTTATCTTCCTCAAAGTTCCATAATTATAACTCTGAGGTACTCCCAAAAAATACGAATCACAGCCCTTCCGAGCCTTGCTAACCCTGGGGACTGTACTGTGAAAATGTGGCAACATGAGCTGCAATATCATTGCACATACCTATTTTCCTCAAAGTTCCATAATTGCTAGTCAGAGGTTCTCCCAAAGAAACACGAATCACAGCCCTTCTGAGTCCTACTAATAATCCTGAAAACCTTGTCATGCATTGGATCTAACGTCTCTACATTCTTCTTCTGCATTACGCTACTAATTCCGTCTATTTATCTTCACCAATTTCATCCCGAAATCCTCGGCTACAGAGGGCTTTCGCCCGTGGCAGTTTTTATGTATACTTCCTGGAATGGACTGGATGTTTACAGCTGAGAATTCCCTGCCTGGGGTACACGCTCTTCCCCACCCCTTACAGGGTTAGGTGGTTGATTAGGAGGAAAATGCACTTCCATTCTAAAGCCGGTGACACACACACACAGTCAAAGTTTTTAACAAAAAATTGCCCAAACGGGATTGAGATTCGCGAGACGAGTATGAATTGAAGAAAGTGTTTTTTTTTTAAATTTCGAATCATCACTCAATCAATCGATGAAACACTGAAATTTGAGTACATTTTCTTCAAATCCTCCCTTTTACGTGATCACCCGTTTTGTCAAGTATTTCGTGTACATTTTTGACCAAGGCTTTAAGATAAAAAAAAACATTTGCAGCAGTGAGTTAATTTAGGGTTAATGATACTTTTTATATTTTTTTAATACATACATGAAAATAGTCTGTTGGGTTTAATCTAATGGTGGTAATTGTAAAACAGAAGTTTTTTTTATCACCTGATTAAAAGCATTGATTGAATTTACTCCAGCCTCAATTGCTATTGATTTCTAGATGTATTAAAGTACTGAAGAAAAGAAATAATTACCTTCATTGGTAAACCATTAAAACAATATTTTAACGGTCTAATTTAGTAATAGAACGTAATGGACGTAGATAACTTAGCCACTTGTCAACGCCAAGACTTCATAAACAACCTGCGCTCTTTGATATTAACACTGAGTAAAAAGGGGTATTCCGTTATAGGACTGAAAATTGATTTCGTATGGCCCACATAATAGCGGGAATTTTAGGACAGGCATCTAATTGCTGACCAATATCCTTCATATTTATTTTGTGCTAAGCCCTCGAACATACACTTCAGTGTAATAATCTTTAACTCAGTTATGAGACACCTCGATAGTCACAAGTTACTCAATATAAAAATTTAACATTGATTCAGAATGCTTAGATCTTGCGAAGCCCTATTAGAACTTCTTTCCCCTCGACTGAACATAGCGTTCCAGTTGGCGCTATTTTTCTTGACCGTAAGAAAGAATTTGATAAGTGTCCCATAGGAAGCTGCTTATTAAATTAACATCTTACAGGCTAGACAAAGATGTAATGTATTGGATTAGAGAAATCTTAAGCGATCGCGTTAAAAGGGTTGTTTTAGACGACGTTACATCTAACGAAGTTAAAGTCTCATCTGGAGTCCCTCAGGGAGGTGTCTTTGGCCCACTTTTATTCCTTTTATATGGTAACGATATCGGTGAAGTAGGTACTTTGCAATAAGCTGCGATTATTGGCATAGTAGTGAATAGGGAAATCCGTTTCCATAGGGATATGCGACGATAAAATTAGGACCTTTCTCCTTTAGGAAAATTGCACCCATTTCCGTATCTAGACCTGATTTTAAACATGCTGACAGTATCAGGGATCCATAGGAGGCCAGGCTTCAATACAGAATTGTAACACATGTGCAGTGAAGATCGGGAAGATATCTTAAAGGTCGTTGCGATGATTTCATTAGTATCAGCAGCCTACTTCAGCAACTAAGATGGGAATCGCTATTATACTTTCGGTAGAAATTAGACTTAATCTTTTGAACAAAACCCAAGTCTATGTATTTGCTGAACACATAATTTTTTTGTGGAACTCGATATACTTCGGTTGATTATATCATAAGCATAACATTTGAGATATAGACTGCGGAACGGACTAGTTGAAAAATATATTTTTTTCCACAAAAGATAAACGACCGCAATAGCTGCTATTGTGAATTAATGATTAGACTTTTCGATAGGCAGTGCAGCTAATTTTATTTTCTCTCTAGAATCTTAATTTGTTAAGTATTAATAACGGCAGGTAATGCTTCCTGCATAACTTGATTCTCTGCGCAACATTCGTAAATACTCATACTTTCCATAATATTGATAGCATACATATAGAGTAGTGCATTTTGGTGAAAATCCACCACCTATGAGGTGTGTTCAGGTTTTTCGTAATCCATTAACCGTCGTAGTTGCAATAACATTTGTAAGATGTAGCGCATGTTATTGCATGTTGACATAAAACTCACCTGCGCTGCATACCCTTGAGAATGCTGTCAGGGTACGATGTTGATATAGATGTGAAGCAAGCAAGCAAGATATTGTGTGAGGCTAGATGAGCTATCAGTGAAAAGCTTAAGTGTCATGTGTCATTATTTTTTACTAAAATGGTCCGCATACACATATTTTTTAGGAAACTGGGCACAGGTGTCCGAGGTAAGCAAAAAAATACTCCATCTTCCTTTGCACGCCACATTAATTCGCGTCAGTGAAACAGCATTTCCTCCTTTCCAATTGGCAATAAAATGCATGAGACAGTAAAGCGGCGTTCTATATATCAGTTTCACCATCGCAATTCCTTACACGCTTAGAGTGTTCTTTTAACCATAGGATATTGCACACACGTAGTAAACAAGCTCTCCTCCTTGCAATAGTCACGTGTCTGACGTCACAACCATTGCCTTTACTCTATGAGTAGTCATAATTGAGACCTCGTTCGAATTTTATTATTTATTTCAGCGTCAGTAAGAAGTGTGAGGTTAATATTGTAACATTAATTGTGCAAACATATAGTTATATGAGTCAATAAGTTTCAGTAATTAAATAAATATATCTACTTAAGTCTCTAACTTGACTCATTTTTTCACACCGTTCGGTGGGCACACCTTTACTACAGATGATCGTTTTGTGATTACGTAAAAATTACAGCGGTGAGAAATATATTTTTTTTATAAATATTTGAGAAAACATAAATACTACTCACCGTTAGTTTTTTGACGAATTCTAGATGTTAGAAATTCCTATTTTTTAAAAAATATTCTGTCCCTCTGGAGCGCACAGCCATAATCTATATCCCATGTAAAACAGCTTATATATTTACAGGCAAATAGCTGTAAAAGTAGTTCGGCAAGGGGTTTGATATATGTTGATATCATTGGAAAGATGAGAGTTTTTTTTTCTTTAAAATGAGGTCAGATTCATCTAATTCTAGTTTTTTTCTTCTTACAGGAGATATAGGTCTATTAATTTGATAGATATTTATTCTCTTCACGGATCATGAAATCAAAGATAGCCACACATTTAATTTCCAGCTCACAAAAATAATAGATTTAGAACCTAATATATCTAAAAGATAAATTTATAGAAATGGTGCACATCACAAAAAAACAAAACATCCTGCAATTAAAAAAAACAGACATCGCCAAATTAAGTAATAATAATTTGATATGTTATAACAACACTAATTTTTATTTTGATTTTAGAAAACACCAACATTTAAAAAATAATTGACAAACAAGGAAACAGTAAATAGCAACGAGGGTTTCATCAAGCAATTAATTCAGAAGGAACTCTTTCTCCAAGGTAACTTGAAAATTTATGTGTATATATACTTTTTAAAATAACTATGTACCAAAATTGTAAACTATATTTAATTGATGTACAATACGCACAATTAATTTTCATAGTAGCCCTGAAGAAGCATGTATGAAAATGCGAAATAAAAGAGCGAAGAGAATACAAATATATACAATTTAATGGACCTATTTCTCCTGAAAGAAGAAAAAATATTACATAATAAAAAAGAGATTATGAAGTGGTAATCATCTAGCCGTTATCTATATCCCATGCAAAACAGCTTATATATATATATATATACGAGTTCGTGGAAAATCACACACGCGATAATTTAAATAAAAATAAACTTTGCCACAGGTGGGGCGGAAATAAATATAGAAACACAAAAAAGAAGAACACTCACACACTATACGTTCTGATATTTCGACAGCCGAGCTGCCTTTTTCACAGAATGAAGGATACAGATTCTGTATCCTTCATTCTGTGAGAAAGGCAGCTCGGCTGTCGAAATATCAGAACGTATAGTGTGTGAGTGTTCTTCTTTTTTGTGTTTCTATATTTATTTCCGCCCCACCTGTGGCAAAGTTTATTTATATATATATATATATATATATTATTTTTAAATTGCACGAAAAGTAGTTCGACAAGGGGTTGATATTTTGATATTAGGGTTAACAAATTCAGCGCGGAGCACGTCTATTGACGTGGTCCCGTGTATGCCGATCTACGGGAACACGTCAATCGACGTGGTCCTTAAATTCTAGGCACTTTAAAAAATGGGTTCCGTTTCTAGGGTCTCCCTTAAATTCTGGACCCGCATTGAATGTGTTAATATTGGGAGTTTTTTCTTTAAAATGAGTTCGAAGTAATTTAATTCTAATTGAAGTGAAATCTCTCCCTCAAACTTAAGCAAATACATTGCCCTGGGTATAGCACCCCTTTGCTCTTAGGTGGTAACATATCATCTCCGTTGCTAGGGGTCCATCCATAAGGGGTGGCGAGCCAAGGGGATTACTTTTAGAGATAATAATAATAATAAAAATAATAATAAAACGTCTTTATTGGGCGAGATTGGGACTAGAAAGTCCCATCTTCGCGATCGCGGAAGGACTCGGCGCAAAGGCGAAGAAGAGTGTCGCTGCTAACTGCCATCCCTTTAAAATATCGAGTCCTGGAGAAAATGGGGAATAAGTGTCGTCTTATTCGCCCGTGTGTCCTCCGTTTAGCTCCCCCCCCCTGCCCCCCCTGGTCCCCTCCGTTATGGTGAAGTGTCATAATATCGATCGCGTGCATCCAGTACACCATGCGTTGCAGAGTTTCGTGGCACGCGAGTGTCGTCATCTTGCCAATAGTACACCGAAGACCGTTTGAGAGAGCACGTCTGTTTCAGACGTGCTGTTGAAAATTTAAAATGTTATCTATTGCGGAAGATCTGGTGCTTTGCCGGCGAATCTGTTGAATTTGGGCTTCTCGGGGTTTCCAGCCGGGTCCATAGTCTTCCGACGGACCTCATAGGCCGTGTCGTACTTCGAAACGTTGGAGACTATGGACCATCTCACCAGGCTGGAAACCCCAGAAGGCCTAATCTAATATATTATGTACTTTTATCATCTATTATATATTATATATTACTACTATTAAGTTCCAAACCGATTTATTCTCTCACAAGTTGAGGCAAGGAGATGGTTTCTCTCCTCTCTTTTTCAACCTAGCTTTAGAAAAAAAACTTAAAAGATACTGAGAAGCTTAATCTAGGAGTGAAAGCAGGAACAAAGATAAACATCTTGGCCTTAGCAGATGACCTAAGCACCTTTAATAGCAGAAGATTATGATGACTAAAAATAATTTTGCGGAGACGCTTATAAGGCTAAGAGGAAAAGTCGGACTTAGTAAACTCAGTGATGAATAAAATCAAATATCTAGTGGCAGGCAGGGACGCGTATAGATTCACAAATCCCCTGAAAATTAACAACCACGCGTTCCAAAGGTGCCAAGATTTCAAATATTTAGGGGTCACAATTGATGAGAGCAATATCTAATGAAGAAACGGAAGTATAAAAATCAGAAATCTGCAGGGAAATAAATGCTACTTGGCCCTCCAAACACTAATCTACATCTACATAATACCCTGCAAGCCACCTCAAGGGTGTGTGGCAGGGGGTGAGTCGGGCCAAACCGAAATAACACGCGAAACCATATTATTATCTATTAATATTTTATTAGTCACTGGCTGTGCCCGGCATTGCAATGCCTCTCCTTTCTAAGTAAGCAAACATAGGTATACAATGCAGACATATTTACACGTTCAAAATAAATGAAGGACAATGATTTTTTGTGCATTAATTGAAAGTAAAAAAAATTTTATTCAAGTGCTGTGGGATACACAATATTTTTGGTTTTACCGCCACCTCTGCAATAACAAATAAATATTTCGGCTGTCCCACTCGTGAGCATGCAACATATAATTGACCATGTGTAAAAGCATGGATTTCCCAGATTTAGTCCACACACTTGAAGCGATTGACCTTGTGCCTTGTTGATGGTCATTGACAAGGCAAGACGAACGGGGAACTGTAGTCATTTGAATACAACTATCAAGATTGTCTCTGAACCTGGCCTTTTTAATGTTGCAGGAGTGAATAGCCATTCATATGGATATCTATCAAATGGATATTCACGGCTGGTTGCCAAGGAAATTTCTATCGTTGAAAAGGAAGAAAAATTTATGAATTTAGAGATAAAAACGCAACAAACGCAATATTAGGACAAAAACGAAAAGTATAAGAAAATTGAATGAAAGGATTAAATACTGCATTCTTTTATGTTTTCTATGATAAAAATTTCCATTCAATATCTTGAGTGCAAGTAATTTTAAAAAAAGCAAATAAGGAAACACCTGCACCGAATTCAATGATTTTCATAAATGGAAATATAAAAGTTAACAAAATAATGGAATAAAAACAACCCCAAAACATTTCATTTAACCAGAAAAACACAGGTGCGTATTTGAAAGCAACACACTGCTTCAAAATTTAAAAGCAAATGGTGAGGAACTTTCAATGATGTAGGATATGGAACAAACGAACATAATTACAGTTTTATTTATTGCACCTAGATTATGAGTCGCGATTTTCAATCTTCAATCAAGGCGTTGTTAATCGTAGTACGTGTGCGCTGTAAATGCGCTTGCATTTGTTCCGATCCGAGACTCACTTCAGGACTTAAGGTAGAACCTGCGCTTCGAAGTACTGCTCTCATTACATAGATAAACTCGACAGCAACAAGATAAAATGTCTCAAAATGTTATTAACAATAGTTGAAAATAATTTTCAATCAATCAACATGGCTGTACAGTAGATGAGTATTCTTCCAAATGAAGTAATCCTGTCATATGAAGAATGGCTTTTATATTGACGCCATGTCTCAGAGGAATTTAAAAACTTTCTCTGGAACTGCAGTAAAGCTGCATAATAAAAAAAATTAGGAATGAATTAAAACAACATAACTAGTGAGTGCTTTTGCTATTTTAATGTAAACGTAATTAAAACAAATGTATTATATATAATTCCTAACGATGAACTCGACAACATTGTATAGCTGGTCAACGTATCATAGTTCCACTCCGGTCCGGCACCTTTGTTTGTTTGCATAGTTTCACTCCAATGTTTTTGTTTACTCCTCGAACATAGTTACCAAGTCTGTTTCAATATGGCGGCTACGGAACGAAAGTAAGACTCTTCATCGCTTTTCAATCATAAATATCTGCACTAAATGGCCGATAAGGTAACCTGAAAAATATTCATTGTATCCGTTGATTATTTAATCACCATATGGTCGTTTTTGAGGTAGCCATGTCGAGGAAAATCTCGAGAAATAAAATGTTGAAGTGAGGGACGACACCATTCCGCCATAAGAGCAATGTAATTTGAGGCTGAAAATTACCATTTTCAAATCCTGTTATCAGCGCTAAATGGCAGATTACCTCCAATTATTTTTTCACAGATAGACTAAGGCATAATTTCTCTGCAACATATGAAAATATCAGGGCATGTTATCGAAGGTCCATGTAGTAGAGGTTCTACCTTAATGATTAGAAAGTTCCCACGATACATGCACGGAAGAGAAGAAGAAGGATATATAGAGACAGGGAAACCATTAAAATGGCCAGGCGCAGTGTTTTCGGGTAAAATGGACCGAAGCCGTTTGAATTAAGTGAAGTGTGTCGAAGTTTTGTATTTTTCCGAGGAGGGAGACATTTGAACGGTCGTGAGATCATAGAAATGCGCTTGGGAGTACGTATAAGTGTAGCAAAACATGGTGGCACTCACCGGTGGAGGATTAGAGGTCGTCGAGGATGAATCAAGCCTTGATTAGTTGGCAAAGGTTCCGGAGGGACACTTCGCTTCCCTTTTCCCACATATATCCTCTTTATGTTTTCCTCTCCTTTGAGCCATGCTCTTTATATGTTAGTGCCAACAAGATTCGCTACCCCTGTAAATACGTCGAAACCGAAGGCACGCACCACGTGACAGAGAGAGAAAGAGAGCAACGGCCGAATGGAAAGCGTATTTCGTTCGGACCGACAAACATGTCGACTGGTTATTATTATTTTGGAGAAAAATGCAAATTTATGCTTATATATGCCATTGCTGTTGACCAGTGTAATCAATGAAGACAGGAGAGTGCGACGTCCTGCGGTCAAAGTTTTCATCAATGTGTTTGACCCAGCGCGTTTTTAATAAAGTGTTCCGAGTTTTTTAATTAGCAGGAGTCAACTGAAAAGACAATCCTGTTTTTTTTTTAAATTTCAGATTAGATTTATTGATATATAAACAATCCGTAGTCATGGAAGAGTAAAGATTCTATAATCTGCCCTTTACTTTTCCATGACTACGGATTGTTTACGAATCAATAAATTTAATCTGAAATTCTTTTAACAAAATACAGGATTGTCCTTCAGTTGACTCCTGCTAATTAAACTCAGAATGCTTTCAACCCTGTTTTTTTATTTAAAGAATGTCAGATTGGATTTAATGATACATAAACAATCCGTAGTCATGGAAATGTAAAGAACAGAATATAGCATATAATAATATCGTGGGAAAGGCAGAATTTGAAAAAAAATAATTTTACTCCGAGAAATAAATGAAATTATTTTTCGTCAAATCAATGTTTTTTTATATGCTTTATAAAAGGTCGAGCCAGTTGGATCAAACGTCCTGGAAAAACTTTGACAGTGAGACATCGGCTTATCGAATGCACTGAGGGAGAATTAAAATATAATAGATAATAATTCCACTTATTGTCACGAGACGACACTTCGCGTCACTTTCAGATACGTACATTGAAAGATGAAAGATAAACCACCTGATTAGAAAATGGGTGGCGGATTAAACTTTTATTTATAAATGGAAATTAAACTAAAACGGAATTGGATTAAACAAAAACCACTTGAAGATGGCGTCGAAATTCGGGTCGTGGCAATACATATTACAGGTGGAAATAACTAAGGTATTTCATTTCTTCCGAAAAGAAAAACTTCCCCAAAGTTAAGTCTACAATCGTATCCTCTGTGAATGCATGGAGTTTTAAATTTGAAATCAATACCGCGAACATACGCATCACTAAGATATTACGTGGAATATCACTGTTAGAATATTGCTTAATTTTTTTAACAGCATGAAAACACGACCCGGCATGTACATCATGTGAGTTATATACCGGTTAGAGGTAGGTCATGATGAAAGTCAGAGAATATCCAACAGATTCTTACACCTGCAGTTCACAATCTACATCCAGTATTTCTTTCTTCATCTCAGCATAAGTCCAACCTTTCTTCATCCCGTCCATAAAACCTATTCTCTTCCTTCCCCTTCCCCGCTTACCCAACATCCTTCCCTCTATCACGGCCTTCAGCAAACCATCGCCCCTCATTACCCCTTCCAGCCACCTACCCTGTCTTCCCCTAATCTCATCTATAAGTTTCCTCTCCTCGCCCACCATGTCAAACACTTCCTCGTTTGTCTTCCTTTCCGTCCAACGCACCTTCTCCATCCTCCTCCACACCCACATCTCGAAAGCCTTCAGCCTATTTTCGTCTTCCTTTCTCAAGGTCCACGTTTCTGACCCATACAACGCCACACTCCATATCAAGCACTTCACCAGCCTCTTCTTTACATCCTTACTTAGGGTTCCCGTCATCAGCTCCCTTCTATTATTGAACGCTTCCTTCGCTAGCGCTATTCTCCTCCTAATGTCTTTGCTACTATGTCCTGTTTCTTCTAGCGTACGACCCAAGTAATTAAATTGTTCTACTTGCTCCAGTTTGTGACTTCCTACTCTTATCACCAGCTTCGCTTTCTTTGTCCTACAGAATCTCATTACTTTTGTTTTCTTAACCCGACATGTTATCGATCACTAAAAAAAACGAAATAATGTTCTGGTACTTAAATAAAACTGCAGTAATTGTACTGTCCACTTAAATTTTAATGTAAATATTACACTACACGTGTTTCGACGTTTCTTAGGACGTCATCATCAGGTCTACACAAGTTATGTCTCCAATGGAAATATTTATACATGAGCAAAGGAAAGAGGGGTGGATTATTGACAAATGAAGGAGTTAGTATAGGTATCGCGAAACTTGGTGGCACTCACCAGGGGTGGATTAGAGGACACTGACCGCAAACCAAGCGTTGATGAGCGGGAAAAGATATCGAAGGAGTCCCGCAGGGTCCTCTAGTGGAAAAAGGCTCGCCCGCTTCATCCCACATCTCATGTATGCTTTCCTCTCCTTTGCGTCATGATCTTCACAAGCGAGTGCCACCAAGTTTCGCTACACCTATAGTAAGGAAGTGGGGGGGGGGGTACTATTTGTATAGCAATGTAATATTCACGTAATTATAATATTTACATTAAGTTATTGAATGTAAATAAGAATTAAATTTTAATGTAAATATTACATAGGTAAGTGTAATATTTACATTAAAATTTAAGTGGGCATTACAATTCCTGCAGTTTTACTTAAGTACTAAAATGCTGTTCCACCATATAACGCCAGCGACTGTCGAATTTATTCGAAATAAAGTTCTATTGTAGAGCCAAGTAATTTCATGCACAAGTACTACACATGTGCCGCAAGGCTCTATCGTGTGACCCTCCTCATTTATCCCCGTTAAAACGGCGTCGCCATCTGGTTTCGAAAGCGAGTCCGCACGGGACGACACCGAAGAAAACAGTTCGACGAGAGCGACGCGGTGTAGTATTTATGAAGAACTATTCTGCTTCAACTCTTTTTTTTGCTTGTACAATCCAACCCCGAAATCTTGGCGTGCCATTGAACCATTGTGCGAGTACGCAATATGTAATATGCAAATGTTCTCACTCACCCCCTCCTTCTCTTCCGTCCCCCTCTTCCGATTCCGTCGCGTCTTGTTAAAGTGTCCGTCTCGAAGTGTGCCGTCGTGTAATCAAGAGAGAGACGCCCGCTGAACAACTTTTACATTAAAGCATGAATATAAACGCGTCCCTTTGATTTCGCCACGCCCAAAAAACGTTTTCACGGAGTAGACTAGATAAGAGCGATAGATAAATTTGGAAGCCCCCGTAAATCATTCTTTTTCTCGATATGAAGATCGATAACATCGGTTCGTCATTGGAATTAATTGGCTCGCTCCTCACCGGGTGGCGAAATATTGGCATTGGCTGCACGTCACCTTGACGTGGTGATGCTATACTAGATGGTGGAGATGGTATACTAGACATTATCTAGGTTTGTCGATAAGTAGTGTAGCTCTTAGTAGTAGTAGTACTCCCTAATACTGGAATCCTTTTCTGTTACCTAGTACTAGCAGCACGCCGTGAATGTTTTCTACATAAATCTTGAGTCTCTGTCCATTTGTGTAGTTGCAAAATACATAGATATTAACGGTCCCTCTCCATTGTGATAATATGTTGTGTAGTAGTGCATGCTTGTGAGGTTTCGCCTCGTGACAAGCATTAGCGATTTATGCTAATGTTTAATTTGTCGTAGTTATACTAACTTTAGGGTATTGTGTAATGCATGTTGGTGAATACTCACCCCCTGCCACACACCCCTGAGGTGGCTTGCAGGGTATTGTGTAGATGTATACACCACGTGCTAGGGACGGGATGGGAAATTTTCGTCACAGCTCCAACTGTGACAACTCCGACCAAGTCTCAGCGCCAAAAAACCTGTGATTTTTTCACGGGCGTGATTTTGAATATAAGATACGCGTACATATATTAAGAAACGAGTTCAGAAGCTGAACCAACTCTTGCTGTGATTCTGGGTAGCTACTTTTTTGTCCACGTACCTGTAGATACTTACATAGGATTATGTTTTGGAAAAAGAGTTAACATGACTGAAAATAAGTTTTAATAATAATTAGGGTCCTATTTCACAAGGGTAGAGGATCTAAGCTGTTAGGTCTTTGGGTGGTCTGTGCGCAAGAAAGTAGCCCAGAAACGAATCCTTTAACTTTTTATCTTTCAAATAAATTACTGATAAAAGTTTTGTTTTTTCAAATCAATAATCTTCTTTCACTCATTACCCCAATTTTTGGAATATTATATTTTGCTTCCAAATTATTATTACTTATGTTTAGGACTATTCGGAGGTTAGGTTGTGACAGTTTGACCCGCAACCCTGTCCTTGACGAACACCTCAACCATATTATTATGAATAGTGCTTCCTGTCTATTCTCGTGACCACATAGTACTTACGAACCACGAGGTGGGATCGACCCCCAGCTATCATTTTTTGTATTCTACAATTGGAGACATAAAGTCATCGTTCGTCACATCATCATCAGTACCTTTTTGCCTTCTTCTAAATGCAACCGCGGGACGTAAGGAGGGTAGACGCTGTATCGAATTTCATTCTGCACATCCCTTCGACTTACAATTTCACCTTTCGGCTCCGTATGGTGGGGTTTATGATTATGGTCCCTCCTTGTCTTTTGTCTTCCAACATTTTCCCGGTTCGATCACATTTTAAAAGTGATAACTTCTTTTGGCAATGTTGGGCACTTTTGGCATGGGATGGGGAAAAAAGAACAAACACGCGTCACGTACCGTACCGCACTTGTTGCTTCGGGGACGTAGTTCCAATGCCGTCGTCAGATGGCAGCACCGCTGCCCTAACAGTGCGCATAACTACCACTAGATGGTAGGACAAGCGGTAAGCGGGAAAAAGTGCACCGTTTAAATCGCGTAACATATTTCCCTGTTCGTATTCTTTACCGAATCTTTAAATTCAAAGGTTATTATTAGTTACTTTAGTTATCATAAGCCAATAATAGTTTCTTTCCTAGAATTCTGTAGAAATAGTAATGAAATAAGTCAAATTATTCATAGTGAGAATAATGAAAATAATATGCGAGAAAATTATGAAAATATGGAAATGGTGATTGAAGTGGTGATAACCAATAATGATGAGAATCGTTAATTAGAATAATTAGAATAGAAATATAATTAACATAAGAGATATAAATGAGTGTTATATTATTCAGACGCAAGAACACAATACCTATTTTTCAGATAAATACCTATTTTGTCAACAAAAAATAAAATTTACATAAATGGAAAATAAATTTTAAATACAAAATTATTGTACCTTATTCTCCTTTGTTCATTCATATTTATTTGGGAATATAAATCGGTCAAAGAAGTTTTCACTTCCAGCGTGTGGTCCCACTAAACACACTCCCAAATTTTTTTCTCGTTTTAGTTTCTGCTCGTTTTTATGTTTTACGGTATGCTTTGTAAAACCTACGGAAAATGGGTTAATTTTATCTTATTTGAGTAAATAATTGTTTATTTATGCCTCCAGTGCCTTTATTTCGAGTTGCTTCCCACGCAGTGGAATGACAAGTTATGCTATTCCATGTCAACACTTTGCCTTTTTTTGCTATTATGTTTCCCCAGAAATTTTCATTTTCAAAGAAATTTTTCAGCGCTAGATTACAAAACCTCTGGTTTTCTGCACAGAACGATGACGGATATATTAATAATAATATTTATTGTTCTAGAACTTAAGTCCTTTAGAACAACTTATGACATACAACGCAATAATAGTTACAAATCATCTCTCACAAATACATGTTTGAGCAGACGCTTTTGCTGACCTAGATATTGCATTTGATTGAGAATATACCACTAACAAGTAATTGTAACAAGTATCAATAACAAGCAGTCGGCTCCAATAGCTGGAAAAAAGTGCTCATTTTAAAATACATTCGTGGAATAATAATCTGCATATATTTTGTACCTTTATACTTTTGGGTTTCTATATTGGTAACGTATTTCATCAGCGAAAGCAGGATTTTTTGGACAAAATATCAAAAATGTGGAATTTAGTATTTGTTTTGACTCACACAATCAAGGCTGAACCTCCTGAAGGATATTTACAGGGAAATTTCTCGAAAAGTAGTTCGGCGAAGGGTTAATATTTTTATATTATTGGAATGATTAGAGGGTTTTCTTTAAAATGAGATCAAATTCATCAAATTCTGGGTGAATTTATTTGTCGCTCAAACTACCTAAATGCCAAAATCAAGATAATGATCGACTTGCAAATACAACATAATGCCCAGCTGGCGGGCGAGCCCTCTCCCCCTCCTCCTCCTGCGTGACGTCAGGACGTTCCCCTCTTCCCCTTCCGTCAGTGTCTCTGACGTCATCGTCCCCCCCCCCCTCCTCAACAGGTGTAAGAGGAAAACGATCGACCCGCCTCCTCTTGTCCTCCGGACTAAAGTGTCGTGGTCTCATCGTCTAAGAGTAGGTACCTATAGTAGAGAGAGTGATAGGCCGAATGCGATAATGGCTGTAATAATTTTTTTTTCGCGATCCGCCGCCATGTTTTTAATGTGTTCTATCCCAACCAATCAAAACTGAGCAATGGTAGACGATGAGAGGAAATGGCTTTTTGTTCAGAGGAAAGATGATTCGGAAATGGTGTTTAACGTGCACACATCAGCGGAGAAAAATACAAATACGCTTCGTGTTAGAGAAAGCGTTTAGCTATGAACTGATGAAAAAGCTTTGCTATACTATATCCTTATCGTGAAAATACATTTAATAAAACTTCTCACTCGATTGAGATTTAACACAGTACAACCAGTATATAAAACAAGTATGAAAGGCAGGCATAAAAAAGTAAATCATCTGCGTTCCTGGAAAAGAGCTTAATTCTAACGACTGAGTATCCTTCACAATTAACCACAAGATAATAAAATTGAAGCTAAACTCTCCTCACATAAGAAATAGTTTCAGCAACAGCTCGAGGACCACCCAAAAGAGAATGAATGGAATAATTGGATCACCACAGCAATTACGACTGAATTAAACCTAAACTAAATTGAAAGAAAAGCAAAAACCCGAATTAAATCAAAACATACCAAAATAAAAATATATTACTTATCTAAATCAAATAAATAAATAAAAAACAGGAGAAGAATAATCAGATTAATAATTACATTTCATAGGAAAAGTTTTTTCCTCTTAAAAAAATTTTTGTATCATAAAAAGGTTGAGCTACTCTTCAATAGCCAACCTTAATAGGTCCCTGACGAATCTGTGTACATATATATCCAAATACCTTTCGCTCCAATATAGTTGAATCTAATCCAAACAAACGTTTTTTTCACGACCTCTTGAATAAATTTAATATTGTCTTATTTGGAGACATAGGTCTAATTATTGATTATTTATGGTCCATTACCCATTCCTGCCAACGTTTCGTATATTTGCGTTGCTTCTTCAGGGTTATACCAGGATTATTATTCCATGTCATACAACATTCAACAATGTTTACATATACTGGTGTTAGAGGAGTAGTTTTTTTAATCTGTTGGGGTAGATTTGAGTTCGAACCGAGTTTGGTGTCAATGATATCACCACTGAGATTAGTTTCAGTAAAAGCAACTGACAAAATGACTGACAAAATAATAACTTTGTAACTTTTACTTAGGTTTATCTTCAAGACTTTCAAGACGGTTTCAAGGCAAGACGGTTTCATCGCATATGTGTTTCTTCCTGGTTGAACACTCCAAACCGAAATTACGAAAATTTAGATTGAATCCCACGTACGTATATTCTGGTAGCAAATGGATTAGCTGCTCAGAATATTTTTTTTTAATCTCCAAAATTTTTCAGAATATTTCCGGAAAAAACTATTACGGAATTCCAGAGAGGTATGCTATCATTGTATCACTAAGTCCTACTCAACATTGTCTGAATGCTCACGAAGATGACACTTGACTTAAAATAAATTAAGGATCATATGTGTGAGCATATAACCCATAACTTATTTTTGGTTAAGGTTCAAATCAAAATGGCGTTCTTCCTATGCCCAGTTCTTGGAGACAGCCACCTTACTTTTGTTTGGAGAAGGCTTCTTTGTTTTCATAAAACCAGAGATGAGTAAGTAATGGCGTCATTTTCACTGAGGAAAATTAATTTTAGAGGTCTATAGCCGTCCTCTGCCAAGTTTGGCTTCCCAATGCGTAATACTCGAATAGAATCACTGGAAACCACTGATGCTCTACTTAAAATATCATAAAATCTAGGGAACTACGATCTCTTAATGTAAAAAGTTATAAAACTCTCCAATGGCCGTGATAAATTGGCACCACTCGTCAATATTACACCACAATTGCTGTGTTGGTTTGCGGGAAAAAAGGGGCAATTCCACGCCAGTGACCAACCACAACCTCTCGACCAGAAAACAGATCTGTGGTGGTTTATGGGAATGTTACTTCCTCGACAGTGACAACCACAGACACACACACTCAACCCAAATAGGGATACTTCGCTGGGCTGATGAGACCCTGCTAAAGATGCCAATGGGTTATAAACACACACACAATCAACACAAAGAGGGATTCTTTGCTGGGCTAATGAGACCCAGCTAAGGATGCCTTGGTTATGAACACAAACAGACTCACAAGCACTCAAGAACTCACTCACTCACACACTCACACGGGCCCAACTTCTGGGAGAATCTAGCTCAAAAGAGCGTTGTCAAGAAACGGCACAAAAAAAGAAAAGAAGAGGGTGTGCGTCGTTGATACGCGTATTTCGGCCACAAGGTGGCCCTCTTCAGCGAGTGGTGCCAATTTTATTACGGCCATTGCCGTTTTTTATAAATTGTTAAAACATCACGTGCACTATTATCAGGTACATCAGAATCTACGATACCGTAAAGAATGACGTTCTTTTTCTTGTGGTTTTACTTTTTCCTGACTAGGCCACCAACCGTTTCCAGAAATCCACCATAATCAGTAATAACTTGACTAGCAGTCTGCTTTTTCAGTATATCAATCTGTTTATTTAGATCACTTATAAGTAATTTATGGTCATTCAATATCCGCGAGCTACAATTTCACCCCGTCCGCATTACTAGATTCTCAACATAATATAAAACGATGGCAATATCTACCCGCATTCGCACCGGTCTACCTTGGTACTACTGGTATTTACAACTTTTAATGTGCACCACATTTGTATTTCATCACCTTGCCAGTGACGCCTATTCTCATCACCAACGTTTTGCGGAAAATCAACAACTTTTTCTGTCACTCGGAAAAGTCATTTTTTCGCATCATAATATCTTAATTGTTAAATAAAATTTTACCTACAATTTTTTCTTTGAAGCCGAAGATACCATTTGCTACCATTATACATTAACAATACCATTCTGAATACATTCCATTTATCAGATCTCGGGTATAAATTATTTTAGTTCAGTACGTGCGTTTTAAAAAAAGGCTAAAAATCGAGAGTATTCTCAGTAGCGATTTCATTGCGTTAATACGTTGGGGCGATGACGGACAAGGCCTCTCATCTTGATATTCAAAAACATTTTCCCGCGTCAAAGTTTTATTTAAACAATAATATCGAAAAAGTAGTTTTTACTAAATATTGGAAAACTATCAGTCGCAGAGAAAAAATTAAGCGTATGAGATTTTAGCGTAATAAAAATACCTACAGTTTGAGACTTCCTAAATTAAAATCGGTCGACAAATACAAATGCTGTTGAAAAAAACATGAAAACTGACCTTTTTTGTTATTGTTATAACCATGCAAAAAAAATCATTTTAAATCAATCAATCTATGTTTTTATAAAATTATTTTTCCACAGCTTAAAATGTGTGCAAAAGATGGGTACTGTAGGTTCAATTGTTTTTGCAAAGTCCTATTTATTTATCCCGCCAGGGGAAAAAACCGCCAAATTTGACCGCCTGTACAGTTGCCAACTTTTAATAAAAAAACAAGGGTTTAGCAACTCGTATTTTAAAGTTAAAGTGCTTATCTAATAATGTGTGATCGAATTTTTAGAAATAAGGTCGCTAATCGCTGCTAAGAATACTTTTTGTTTCATATTACATATGCACTGGGCTATTTGCAATGTCACAGGTGCTTTGGGACCTAATAGGTACGATTGGACTCCTGTTGAAGTGTGCTGGAGTATATTTATGAGAAGAGACGAACTTTGATGACTATTTATCTATGATTCTTGTTTATGCAAGCATTGACTTTCAGTAACTGCATTAAAGATGGAAGGTGTAAAGTTCTTTATTACTTTGTAATAATTCTTACAATAACTTCAACCAGTTAGGAAAAAAATTTGGACGGATTCGTTCACTATTTACAAAACATTCGGATGTTGCTAAGGTAGTTTATATATATCCCTAGTCATAATGGAGAACATATTCAAATTTTATTTTTTAATTTTAGCGCCTGTACGAAGTATGAAGTAAACATTGTAATATTGATTGCGCAAAAATATAGTTATATATATGAAAAAAAAATTCTAATTGATTAAATAAACATAACTACATAAATCCCTAACCTGACTCATGTTTCCACGCCGTGCGATGAAATCCCCTTCGCAACAGAAGGTTTTTTTTGCGTTTCTGTAAAAATAACTGCGATTAGTATTTGATTAATTTTAAAAGAAGTTGATAAAACATACTATCTACACACCGTTAGTTTTATTACGAAATCAAGGTGTTAGAAATTACTAATATTTTCAATATTCTATCCCTCTGGAGCGCACGGCCATAATCTATATCCCATGTAAAACAGCTTATGTTTAGAGGCAAATTGCTCGAAAAGTAGTTCGGCAAAAGGGGTTGATATTTTGATATCATTGGAAAAAATGAGAGTTTTATCTTTAAAAATGAATTGAAATTCATCAAATTCTAGGTGAAGTGATATTTTGCTCTGACTACCTTAGGTGAACTTATCAGAACTTCTTACCGGCGTATTACATAATAAGGATTTGGGGGTAAACAACATCGTTCAATTAATTTTCCTCCCCTACTTTTCGTGGCTTTCCTAACAACCCCTGCCACACGCCACGCTCGATGAGTATTATATGCAGAGACTATGATTCGTTCATTATAAATGCGCACTTGATAGAAATACAGTTAATCAGCAAACACATTCAATACCGTCTACGGAAGCGAATCATGTGACTGACGAACACAAGGTACCAAGCCTTTGTTTCATAACAGCATAGGATCGTGATAAAATTGTTTCTTTTTAATACTTTCTCTACCAAATAAGTACATCCTATTGCATTTAAAATGTTGTTTAGTGCTGGCATAAAACGCTAGGCGTATTATTTGGCGCCAAAATGATGTGGGATTTTAACTTAAAACATTACTTATTTCTACATAAGTTTTCTTTAGCTCGTTCTCGTAAAAAACCTATAATGTATGATAAATCTTAAAACTACATGTATGAAAATATGAAATGAAAGACAATTGTTATAATGCGAACAATTTTAACATATTAATGGGATTTTATAAATGTAAAAATGTGCTTTTACTCATTTCCGAAATTCCTAACTGATTATTTTGAAATATAAAAAAAAAAAAAAAAAAAAAAAAAAAAAAAAACCTATACAAAACCGTACACAATGTAAAATTCTACAACTTTTATGTGTGTAAAATGAAAACCTTCAATAAGGACAATGAATAGGGGTAAGCAAAATTGTATATACCCTAAAAAAAATAAAAAAAATAAAAAAAGCTCGTTCTCGTCTGCGATTACTCGCCGAACCTTTCACTATCATCCCTCCACCTTGCGTGAATTTCATAGGCTGCTGTCTTGTTTTTTTCTTTTTTTTTGTTTCTAACGTTATAACAGCAATTATTTCTATTAATTCGATTCCATAACATTTTGTGAATCAAGTCGATACCGTATTATTGGTACAGCAAAGAAATGGATGTATTATTTAGTTACACACTTTGTGGCAATATTTTACTTCCTTCGTGTATATACGTAGATAGTACTGGGTTTAAGTAAATGAGTCAACAGCGAGATAAGTCCGTCGTCTACGTCGAAGAAATGTTGGCGAATCTGCGCTTCCAGAAAAGCTTTCGTCTTGTGAGTGTTAGCATTCTAAATTGTGAGGAATGGGTAGAACATGCTATGTTCTTGTATTCTCCTAAGTGTACCTCAATTTATGATGTAGTAGCTGAGTATAGTTAACACCAAGTTAGTCCCATTTACCGTAATATCCTCTGAAGATCTTCTAGCATTATACATTGGGTTCATATGAAGAGAATAACAATTGCTTTTCAAAGAAATAATCTATTACGTAAAGTCCTTTTGTTTCATCTGAGTAATTCACTTCTGATTGCATTTATATATTAAGATGGAAACTGCTGATGCCCTGTCCGAACTTTATAAATAGCGATTTACAGATAATGTTGCCAGAAAGCGTATAAATTAAATAGCCAAATACACAAAATTCATCTTTTTCTTTACCTTGGTAACATAACAAGTCGATTACGACGGTGTTAGGTGAATGAAGTTGCACATTATACTTTAACGTAAGTTAATATCAACGATGGTTGCATATAGTCTCATGTTTCTTTAATAAAGCGAACACATTTGACGTGAAATTATTATTAAGTTTGACGATATAAAATTAGTTTGCATAATTCAGGTGATGTTTTCCTTGAAAAGAAAGGAAATTTTCCTTCAAAAGACTTCGCGGTAGATTGTGTAGACTTTCTTTCCGCGACTTTATCTTGACACCTCTTGACAACCATGGCAGTCATCTTCCCTTTTTCCTCATTGTATATTACCAATTTAAAAATCAAAGGATCTTATAAGTTTCCAAACACGGACGTATTTTGGTGGTAAAGAAGATTTCCGACTTCCGAAAGAATTTCAAACAGGCCTCACAGAGCGCTGTCTTCTGAAAAATAATTGCATTCCAATCCGGGAGACAGATGATATGCAACAACAGTAAAAATAGCTGGTACATGAACGAGATGGCTTGCAAGATGGATAGTGATTAATTAATGCTATTCTAGATGTTAATGCAATGCATGATCGGACAGCCAAATTCTTGGAATCAATTTTATGCCCTCGTCGTGATAAAAACCTTGTTGTCATATCGCAGTGGTTCATCTATTTATAGTGGAAGGTATAATAGGAATCGTTTTGGAATTTATAGTTGAGTTTCTGAATGTTTACTCATCTTTGATGTGTACATACATTGACGCTTAATACTGAATTTCATCGAGAAAAATGGCAAGGAAAAACTAGTTGAAAATCGCGTCTGCTGATACCCATAAATTATAGCGTAGTGACTACATAATTTCTGCCTCACCGAAAGATCTTTGCAAACCAGTATCCAATTGGTCGAATGTTTAAATCCTCTACTGCGCTTATTATAATGGACGAAGTATACCGGACAATTTTCTAGCAGTGAGCAGTGTTAAGTCTTTCACCTGAAACTTGGTAGCCGGCTAAAGACCTTTTACAAGCCGGTATCCTATTGGTCGAATGTTTAAATCCTCTACTGCACTTATTATAATGGACGAAGTATAGCGGACAATTTTCTAGCAGTGAGCAGTGTTAAGCCTTTCACCTGAAACTTGGTACACACGTAGATAATGATTTGGACGTGCACTCACCTGCTTTGCTCCCTCCTGTACTAATGTTGATCTCTCTTTATCTCCAAAGCGACGGAGGTGGCGGCGAGAAGTGCCCTTCGTATGGGTGCAAAGAGGGTCCCGCGCCACCCTGGGTGTCAGTCATACATATATGCAAGCGTGGTGCGGAGGTCTTAGCAATGTACGTGCGGAGGTGTTCGTCAGGTGGTCACTCAATCACCTGCAGACGCACAGTCCCCGTGAGAGTGCAAAAATGTGAGATTCGCGCGCAACGGACTGCAAGAGACTGAAATTGTGCGCGCATCGAGCACCACACACCGAAGCACCACCACTACCCTTCCCCCTCCCCCCCTTCTGCTCTGTTCTCCGAACCGCTCGTCGCCAACCGTCTCCAGGAAGCGCGGCACGAGGACAGATGACAGAATGCGTATTATGGAACTAGGCAGCCCCATTGCCAAGTATAAATGCGCTTTCTTTGTTTATGTTTTTTGGTTTAAGGAGGTTCCGCCGCGACTGTGTGAGTCAAAACAAATACTAAATTCCACATTTTTCATATTTTGTCCAAAACATCCTGCTTTCTCTGATGCAATGCGTTACCTATAGAAAACTAAAAGTACGATAGAAAATATGCAGATTATTATTCCACGAATGTATTTTAAATGAGCACTTTTTTCCAGCCATAGGAGCCGACTGCAGCTCCATTTCCTACGAATTACCGCATTTTGACTTCAATTACGACATTAATTCTTCAAAAACTACAAAAATAAGGTGGTAAGATGCCTGTATTTTATTTTTATTCAATTTCTCTGGATTATTTCCTTCTCATAAATAGTTTTCCGCAAAAATGACATTTATATTTTATGGAAAAATACTATTTTATTCCCCGTGTTTCTCTCATTCCCCCATTGAACACAATGTAATTTCCACTTCAATTATTATATAATAAAATAGCGTGGAAAGGTATTATTTTGTTGTTCATATCAGATATAGGACAACTTTCTCTACAAGTAGACACAATATGAATAAAATGACACTTTTAAGTCATTTTACGGTGGAACCAACCTTAATCTTTTGAAGCCGTTTGATAGGTGGCATTAGCGGGGACTCGGGAGGCACATTGTCACTTTTTATTTACGAATGGCGGCTTGAGAGGATTTCCGATTGTTGGAATGGAAAAAGATTGATTGCTCGTCTACAAATGAATGTAAAAGATCTTGCTTCGTTCCTGCGAAAATAAGTGCCCATAGGGATCATCTGATTCAATACAGTGGCGCCGCGGTTGGCAGCATCAAAAAAGGTATCACGCAGAAGTTGGGAGTTTGCTCTCCTTAAAGTCTAGTATCCATGGTACTATGTTTTAAATGGCATCCGTGGAACCCACTTATTTTTTTCAAATTTATATATACTAACTTCATCTAGCATGGAAATTTACAATATTACATTATACATCACATAATACACCTCAAAATATAATTGGATATATGTATTAAAAAAAGAAAAGACAATGTTATCATATTCAAGGAAGATATTAAAATTAAATGACACTTGATATCATGAGTTTATTCCCAACACTAAATAAATTACATTATTTACGTTTATTTGCGAGAGAGAGAGAGCAACATACAGTTGTCCGTGTGTGAGAATACTGCTGTTTGGAGTAACTAGAATACACCCAACCGCAGTGCAGGGGGCGGGGAGGGAGTTGCGGCCGTGCGACACCAGCTGTGGGTTGGTGGCCTAGAAGAGACAATAATCCTGTGTGCTATGCATGCTATCTCCGTTAAAAGTGTACGTATTCGTAAGGAGGCGATGTCAAGTTGGTAAGAAGAGAAACGCCCGCGGTGCACCCGAAGAAAGCAGTCTTTCGGTACCTCCTAAACCTTTACCTCATGTGACAAAATGCGTTATTTTTTCCGCGATATGTCCAAAATCTAATATATGGAGGCTCTTTTAAATGTTAAAATCTCGAAAATCTCCACAGCGGAGTGGATGCGGCTACAATCCATTCCACACACTTGCCGCGCCACCTTACTCCTCCGTTGCAGGTGGGTTGGACCAGACTCAACTGCGCGATCGAAAAACTGATGTGAAATTCGGCGTCGCAGAAACGGTCGCAGCATAAACTCATCAGAGTGGAGTGAACTCGCACTGTGGATGCTTTGTACAGTTTCCCCATATAAGTTACTTTGCGATGCTCGGCGATGCAATTAACTATTTCTCTAGATGTATTAAAAAAATGACAATAAATGAGGGTCCGCCATTTTGTTTAATATCTTTGGTAAATATTGACAAAAAAAGTAAGTAGACTACATTGAAACAAAGATGAAAAACAGTTTCATTTTACTGCATCACTTTTTATTCATATTCTTTACCCATAAAGGCTAAGCAAGGGCTTGATTTCGAAGATTTCGTGAGAAAATTGAATGTAGACCATTTTTGCGAAATTTGTGCAACTTTGACCTCATGCAAATTGTTAGTTGTAGAGTACTAAGGAAAATGCTTTACGTCATCGCATGCACATGTCTTTTGAAAATATTTATGCAAATTTTCAGCTTCCTGGCTTGAAAAAATCACTTTTTGAATCTTGGCCAGCTTTTTTCGATTTCAGTCCACTGTGCGACGGGGGAATAGCGACAGTGTAGGCCCAGGTCCTAGTACCTGTTCTACCCGCTTCACTTGATTCTCTATCCGTTGCACCCTATCGTTTTTGTTTAGTTTTCTCTTGACTCATCTCGGCGAACCCTGTCAACAGATCGATTACCTGAGCCCCTATCGACTGTACTTTAGTTTCTACCGCTTCCAATCCTTTAATGGCTCCGTCGACTGCAACTTCCACCCTGTCTTATAATGCGTTAACTAATCGGCTGAAGTACTCATATCTCATCGCCAGTTCCTCCCTGCGAGCTTCCTCTTTCTCTTTTCGTTAAATTAAAAAGGTTATATTAAAAGAGTTATATTTAAAAGAAAGCATGCATTGACTTTGTGCCTGAAATCTTGTGTGTTGAAAATATATGCCACAGAATTGACGCGTTTAAGTGGATGGAAATATAACGATGTGTACGCTTTGACGAATTACTGGTGAACGACTTTTTGCATTTTCCCCGCTCTCCCCTCTTAAACGTTCGATTCCTTAACGTCCAAGTATTAATTAACTCTCCCCTTACCGGGAAATAAATCAATCTCCTAAACCTCACACGTAACTAAAATTTTATCACAAACCCCTCTCCCCTCCTTCCCTATTCAAGTTCCTATGTTTAAATATTTTTACTATATAAAAGGCTACGATTACGTACGTATAATTCAGTTGCTAGGAACCTGATACAGTTGTACGCCAATAGATGGCATGCCAGCTCCCATATGCGTTCTTCACTAAATGGCCCAAGGCGCGGGTGTTTGAATTTTTGAAATACACACTACTTCGTAACAGCTTCACCTGCTTCACCAAAAATGTTATATACAAAAAACCTCAGACATTTCAACATTACATATTGTTTACCTTAGTTACATATATTGTTTTCATTAATATTATTTAAAAAACACATAATTTCTATTTGAGTGTTTCATTTTAAATATCAATAAAGCAAAATGTGAATCGATCTACATAATATGCTAGGGTACTATGACTAGCAGAGGTTACACGTTTAAACTCAACGCGGGAAAGAAGACATATTGAACGTGATGCATATGATAAATGAACGTCATTCCCATCTGCATTTATGACAATAAAATGAAGGAATTTAGTACTATATTCTTTAAGCCATCCAATGATGGAGATTCCCGATCCAATATCTTGAGCACAAGTCAATGAAAAAGGCATAGGAAGAAACATTTGCCCTGAGTTCAATGCTTTCTTTATGGGAGTAAAAGTTTAGAATAGCGGTGTAAAATACATACAATTGTGCTTCACGGTTCTAAATATTTTTAAAGAGACTTTGAGTCAGGGAGATTGTATTCACAATAAATTTGAAAGTCCTAGCTTTCCAGGAAGTCCTTTGAAATATAAATATAATATTTAACTACAAACAAACATAAGTATATCATATTGCTGACTATCCGTACATATGGAGCGCTTCTTCAACCCATATCATCATTGAATCACGTATCATTTAATATAAACTGACTCTAGTGAAGTGATCAATTTCTTTCTAATTTCTTTCTCAGAACCCATACTTCTGATCCGTTAAGTACCACTGGTTTTTAATTATATTTATTCTGTTTTTCTTTAAAAGATTCTACTTTTAAAAAGCTTTCGTAATGCCCCGTAGCTACTGTTGCCGTTCAGGAGTCTTGTGTTGATTTACATTTCTTCATTCTTGTCTTTATATCTATTGCAATTCCCTATATTTTAATTCTGTACATCTTCTGAAGTAATATTCTTCAATTTGCAGTTCATCTTCCCCCACTATGTGCTCCCACCAATCGATAGGTATTGTATTCTGTCATTTACCTCTAGTTTGACTGTTACGGCTCGTGCTATGAGTTCTTGGGTTAAGCTTTTAGTCCGTCTTCGTCTTCTACCAACATTATAACACCATCCGAGAAAGCTGGAATGTTCACTTCAGTATCTACAATTAAGCTGAGATTTAGCATTTTCTTACTTTGGTTAGGTTAGGATAGGTTTTATTACTTAGCTTACATTACTGCATTAATTTAGGTTAGGATATCAATAAAAAATACAATAAGATTAAGGCTGGGGGTCAACGGCCTGCCCCACGATGGAAACACCGGTTCCCTATCAGTCACCGAAGTTAAGCTCCGTTGGACTCGGCTCTAGCTTGGATAGGGGTGGTGATCCTTCGATTCGTCCGAGTGCTGTTGCCCCTGTCTGCACATGATGCAGACAGTATGTGCGAAATGACTTCAATCAGTGCGACGCACGATAAACTAAAATACTACTACCATTTAAGCTGGGTTATTTTTGACCCTAGCTTCTCCATTGGTGATAATTAAGTTGTCTATGCATTTTCCACGTCACATTCCAAGGAATCTTTCAATCTAATATATAAAATAGCAATTTTTAAAATCTTCTTTGTCCCTTCATTCAAATCAGCTGAGCACATTTTGATTCTTAACATTTAAACGAATCTGAATCAAATGAGGAAAAAACTAAATAATAATTTATTCCCACGTCTCTGCAATCTTGAAACTTCAACGGTCAAATTTCAAGTTCCTTTTTTGCACAAATGACTTAATTTTTCGTTGGAAATAACTTTCACGCATCTAATTACTGAATAAGTATTGTTTTGAAAAAAGTGAAAGCTTTTTATACATTTGCGATAACAGACTTTTTACGCAAAATCAACTCCTGTCGCCAATTGATCGTGTACTGTCATTTTAGAGTCACCTGAAAATTTTCCCCATCCATGAAAATAACGGCATACGATGAGAGAAACAAGAGTTTAGAAAGTTTAAATTAATTAGGTTAAAAGATTTATGAAATCCACAGGGACATGATATAATCAGAGAAAAACTCTCAATATTGAAATTTTCCCGAGCGTGGAATAGATTCACAAATCCAACCGCTGACAACAGCTTCAATGTGTTGCTATGGATTTAGTTGCTACAACAAAATTTTTTAATTTTTTTACCGTTTTTTAAAGTTCAATGAAAAATATAATTTTTTTCATAAAAAGAAATCATGAGGAATTTGACGTGGAGGTATATAATACGTACTCATAGTTGTGGTTGGTTGTGACAACCGTTGTTTACATTGAATCTTGAATACCGGCTTCAAATGCGAGTAGAGACACCTGCGTTTTTATCTTCAAACCAGATAATGCTTGCCGTTGAAAACCTACGAACTTGGTATCTTTTTAACTTTTACACACATTTCTCCAAGAAATGATATCATGAATTTTCTCTACTTTTGTTTTGTCGTGTTTAGTTGGAAACAGTGGTCGTATGAAATCAAGGAGTAGCCAACACGGACGAAGGATCTTTGGACAGACGTCACTTTTGCTGATTTGCTTGGACTTTTGCAATTTTCGCGAAAAACTATAAAAAGAGATGGAAGGAAGGGAAGCGAAGTTGGAGGCGATTTGTTGCTGTCAATAACATTCCCCTCATTGCATTGTTACAACTTCACTACTTATGCCAATAAAATAATTATAATCCCGAATCGAGAAAGCCATCAGCCAGCCAGCATGATATTCACAACTTTTTTTTTTAACTTGCAAGCCCATTTTGAGGTGAAAATGTTGGAGCAAAACCTAATAGGTCGAACTGGACAGAAACGTTAAATGTATCCATCAGTGTATCTTGCTGATATTGGACGTCAAAATTTGTTACTTTGCGAAATGCATTTATTGTTCATGATATTTAAAAACTAAAAAAGCCGTTGGAAAACTGCGGATATGTTACTCACATCACTTATTATAAGTACAGTGTTTAGTTAAAATGGAGTTATTGGGGCGCAAACCCTATCCATCATAGCTTATACATCCATATAAGTAATTAGAATTAAGTGGAACGAGTACATTTTACCACGTTTTTATTAAGTCGCTTTCTTGTTTGTTTGTATGTCCTTCCGGGCAAAATCTTACAACTCAAATTTCACCCACTTCCCGATTAGCTATCGACATAATAGTTTCAGTACAGATCAGATCCAGATGACAATGCATTCTTACGCTATATCTAGCTCTTCAGAGGCAATATGAGCCGATATTTTCGACTATTTACATTTGTTCAAATGGTATCTATTCTCGACCTCTTTTAATATACGGTGCAAATATCACGAGTTCAACTTTGTGCATTAGCAAATCTTGCAATTGCAAATAGTCACTCATTTAATTTCAAAGAAGGTAAACTTTTAGACTCAGAACCAAGATTTATCAAAAAGATTATTCAAAGAAATGTACCATAGTTATGTCCAGAAATAAAACAAAAATGCAATAAAAGAACAGGCATTACTTATCTAAGCAAAATTTATAATAATTTAATAAATGAAACATAACTTTTCAACAAAGACATATATCCAAGCAACCAAATTAAAATTGTAAATAAAAACAGCACCAAACTTTATAGGTAACAATCTTGAATATGTCTATGTATTTTTATATTAAATGACTGTAAATTAACCATTATGTAATCAAAAAAGAATTGTAAAAAATTTTCAACATCATGTATCATTTGTTTATAGTCCGGAAGATGGATAAATAAAGGCCCGAAACGTCGGCAAAAGGTAAATATATATATATATAAAGGTATATAGGTAAATATATAGGTAAAGGTAAATATATATATAAAGGTATATATATATATATATATTTATTTATTTATTTTTTTTACTTTATTTGACCTAAACTCGTGATATTTGCACCGCATTTACATTTGAATTAATCGCTCAGCTGTTTGATTTGACAGCCATTTCCTCGCGTTGCGAGGTGGCCCAGGGAAAGGAACTGCTGCCCCCCCTTACCCTGAATGTGTGAAACTCACACGCCATTGGCTTAGTCTGGGGTGAGCTCTACCCTCACCTACCCCAAAACAACCTTAGGGTTGAATGAGTGAGTGAGTCATTTTACCACGTTTCTATAAAGTATTTATTGATTGAAGCGTCTTCATGTAGTACCTTCGTCAAGATTAATACTCCGCACATTCAGTGGATAACTGTGAGATTAATTAAACCGCTGGTAATTACTATTGCCAACCCTTATAAACTAGAACCTTGAAGGTAATTTGAGCGAAAAATCACTTCACCACTTAGAATTTGATGAATTTGGCCTCATTTTAAAGAAAAAAAACTCTCATTTTTCCAATAATATCAAAATATCAACCCCTTTTGCCGAACTACTTTTCGAGCAATTTGCCTATATATATAAGCTGTTTTACATGGGATATAGATGATGGCTGAGCGCTCCAGAGGGAGAATATTAAACAAATTAGGAACTTCTAGCGCATAGATTTCGTCAAGAAACTAAAGATGTGTAGATTGCATGTTTTCTCAACTATTTATAAAAAATCATATATTACTCACCACAGTAATTTTTACAGAATCGCAAAAAAACCTGCTGTTTTGAAGGGTATTCAGCCGCACGGTGGGAAAAAATAAGTCAAGTTAGAGACTTCTGTAGCTTTATTTATTCAAATACTGAGGATGTTGGTTAGATATATATAACTACATCTTTGCGCCATTAATATTACAATATTTATTTCACACTTCTTACAGACGCTGAAATCAAAGAATAAAATTTGAACATGGTATCCATTATGACTAGGGAACTATCTCACTCAAACCACCTTAAACACAAAAACTGCTGCTGCGCTTCATAAAGTTATCAAGGTTAAACGCGTGACTCGCCTTGAATGAAGCGCTGCCACAGCGTTTCTGCAGCGCTAATTGAGATCGCGCTGCTCTATCGATCGTGTCTATAACATTGTTCTGCATGTTTTCATGTTCATTTACATAGCACTCTCCTAGTTTCTAGTTTGACTACGCACTGTTCACCTGACTGCTGTTTTGTCTTCGCCTAGATAGGCCGGGGGAATGCGTGAGGTCCTGATTTGAACTAGGACGTATGCTGCATGCCTGGTGTGGAATCATCCCGTGCCACACACCCTAGTGGTGACTTGCACGGTACTTCGTAGATGTAGATTCTTTTAAGGAAAATCGGGGGTTTAATTATCTAGGAAATTTTCCGATAAGTTTTTAAAATTTGTATCCCCACTCGTTTCCTTGCGACCATAAATTATCCAGCATGGCGCTCGTGAATATTTGAGAAATTCGATGTTTACCGTATCCTTCATGCCTCAAGAACTAACTTTGAAGGAGGAAGGAAACTGAAACCACAATATTGATATGAAGACAAAATAGAATATCCATTTCAAATAAAACAATATTGGTAAATTTCCACACAGTATATTATAAAAACACGCAGTTAAAATACACCACCGAGACCAAGGTTCCGGCACGTAATGCCATTATCAAGGTTATCAAACGCTTTCAAACGTTATCAAAAGCTTTTATACGAAAATGGAATATGTTTCTTTACATTTTTATTTTTCCGTATACATTGCTTTAGTTTTAAAATTGAATTTTAAATCTGATTTTTATTTCTTTAAAAATCCGATTTTTTACTCTAAAAAACTGTACGAAGGAGAAAAGTCTCAGATCTGAGATATTTCGTACTCAAAGTAATAAAAATGAGAATTAATTGTAAAAAGTTTAAGAGCTTTAGTGTTTGCCCTTCATTTCCTAGAAGCAAACGAAAATTGCTGCTTCGCGTTCAAAATCAGCGCGATTTAGACTTAATTTTCTCCGATAAGGGAGATATAATAATACTATGTGACCTACAGAATATAAATATACGCAAAATTGCAATACGTGGTAAGATGCTGGAGGTTCAAATCCATCTGCAAAGAGAAATATGGCAGTAGTAAATTAGCGGAAAAATGAATGCAAATGGAATGGATGGAAAGGAAGACAAATGAGGAAGTTCTTGACATGGTGGGTGAGGAGAGGAAGCTTGTGGATGAGATTAAAGGGGAAGGCAGGGTAGGTGGCTGGAATGGGTAATGAGGGGCGATGGTTTGGTTAAGGCCGTGATAGAGGGTAGGATGTTGGGTAAGCGGGGAAGGAAGAGAATAGGTTTTATGGACGGGATGAAGAAAGGTAGGACATATGCTGAGATGAAGAAAGAAATACTGGAGGTGGATAGGGCACAGCACGTGTAAGAGTCCGTTGGATATTCTCTGACTTTCATCACAACCTACCTTTAAGCAATAGATTACTCAGATGATAATGAATGTTGATCAGGTGATCTTCCCGTATTTGAGGCTTCCCTTAACAATGATGACGGATATGGTGGTCCAACAGCAGACGAATTATTACCTTATTAAACGCTGTATTTTATTATTCTTCTGTCTTATCACTAATTTCTTCGTTTCCTGAGCGAATCTTCCTAATGATGTCCACACTTCACCATAACTGGTGCATATTTATCGCTAAGTACATCTTATTTTGTTGAACTTAGCAATCAATCTGATTCCTATCTCAGACAAGCTCAACTGCTCAGCTATTGTTGTCAATCGACAGTCTTTGAGAGTGACTTATGTTTCGAACCGGTATCTTTTCCGGCTGTTTGGCGATGGATCATATAATGCAGTGTTCAGGTTGGTTCTTTTTCAAGTGAGGAGCGCGTATACGTGGGAGAGTATTTAAAATATTTGTCAGTGAAACAAGAATAATTTATATTGAACTTTTTTCGTAGATTTTCGCAGTTAATTTTAAATTTGGTACGTTTTTTTTTAGGATTCCTGCGATTAAACTAAACATTTTTAGCAACAGTTTCGCCGTGCTATTCTGCCGGATTCGTCAGGCATTCTAAATCAACAATGAATAATACGAAATTTGAAGGCATATACGAAATTTTCTGTAGTTGTGGAAAATCATACGTATGCCAGACAAAGAGAGCCATATTAGGATGCAGACTGAAGGAACACGAACGGGCTATTCGGAAGAAAGATTGTGGTATCACACTTTGCCGTGGCTGAGCACACACTTTTAAAAGAAGGTCACATAGTATAGACATCAAAAGGGCGAAAGTTTTATGTAAAGAAATTAGCAACTATCCACGGATCGGAAGCCATTGAAATAGAAAGAAAAGACCCAACAACCTAAACAGAGAAGATGGCTACAAACTTCCTTATACATGGATAAGACTTATGAAAAAGTAAAGTATTAATTAATCATGCTGTACATAATAACCGCTTAAGTTTGTTTATTTATTTTTCATTGTTGATTTAGAATGCCTGACGAAGCCTGCAGAATAGCACGGCGAAACTGTTGCTAAAAATGTTTAGTTTAATCGCAGAAATCCTAAAGAAACTTACCGAAGTTATCTTGAAGTTACGGTTGTTTCATTGTGAACCCTGGGCTCTTTCACTTCTACGCTAAGCTGTCAAGTCCAATAGATCCATTATCATTGACAGTATATATTCAGGCACATTTTTTCAGGTCATCATCCATTGAGATAACTTAGCACGCAATAGTGCGATAATTAGTTTACAGAATGGAAAACTCAAAGATTGTCGTACTTTTATGAATCTCCCGTATTTCTCGATGTCAGTCCCAACTTTCAAAAATGTGTCGATCTTAAAAAGAAGAAAGAAAGAAATGCATCCGTCGTCTGGCGAGTTCACCCACATGAGAAGATGCCCACTCATCGTTAGATGAATGGAATGGGTTGCGCACAGTCGGTTGAGAGATGGCGCTGGAAATCGTTTCAGGTCGCAGATATAATCGTTTCCGCGACACTTTGACATCGCGGTCCATTTGAAGTCAAACGGGAATTGTGCTGGGCTGGCAAAATTAAATCTGAAATAAAAAAGGGGAAGAATTAGCGAATTTCAATGCTAAAGGGACTGTCTTAATGTCTCGCTGTATTTTTTTGTCATAGTGTCACTAATGAAAAAGCAATAACGTTTTTAGTACACATCAGTTATCGGCAGAGAATATCTCATGCGATCGCAATGATTATAAAAATTTTCAATGTTGGTCGTTCTAAAAAAGTCGTAGATACATCCGAAAGTTTCTTGATGAAATAAAATCCTGGCTACTTCTTATAAAAAATATAGAGGTCTTTTTCTGTAATATTCATGTAATAAAAACTGAATTAATTGTAAATAAATGAAAACTTCTGAAATGATTTTGTAACTGTTCTTGTTAATGTTCTACAACAGCTGATCATGTATGTATCTATCTAACTCATGTAACCACTTTTATCGGTGTTTTCTTGTTGTGTCAATTCCTCTATAATTGTCATAATTTTCACAGGATTCTATTAATATTTATTTGTGTACAATTCTACTTGTGTTTATTTTGTTAGCATTTTTGCATGGATAACATGATATTAGCCCCAATACAGGTGTATTCCTTAGGGGTTACCCAATTACTGTTTTTGTAATAATAGATTGAAATAAAAATTCTATTCTATTCTATTCTAAAGCGACAATGTTGGGTTTATTCTCCGCTACCGTGGCATATCATGCACATAAAAACGTCTCCTATGTGCTACAATGTAGACAATGGGGACGAGAACATCTTGTTCGTGGATAAACCTCCGATGAAAATCGTATTGAATTAATAAGATGGCTTGGTGGTGTAACGTGTTAAAACACCTGACTGGCAATTGGGAGATCCGAGTTCGAATCCCGGTCAAATCAAATGATTTATAACATGGTGAATTTCACCCTCTTCTGTGTACACTGTATTTACATGTTTGAGTTGTTCTCGATATGTCCGGGAGTATGATACTTATGTCACAGCACAAATGCTTTTTTTAAAGAAAGAGAAACGGGGCATAATATTATGACGAATGATATTTTTATCGATGAAAAAATTATGATTGATGAACATTTTGCAATTAAGAGCATCAATTATTATTTTGTTAAACTTTTAACGCGTTTTATTTGCAAAGATGCACCCCTTAAATCTTGCTATTTAAAAAAAATATTTGATAGCTAAGTATCTTAGTTATCCATCCTTACTAGTGTGATGGTAATATTTCTCTTAAGGGAGAAATTAATTTTTATGTGCTCGCATGTACGCTTTTTTACGTTTTAGTTTCGCAGCATAACATAGGAGGACGGTGGTTTTTGCCGAGCAAGTAAAACACTCACATACAATTTGAATTCTGTGGGCTGTTGTTGAGTTAATAAAAAAGAATTATAAAGTACCACATCGCAAAACTGTTGTTGTAGCCGTGTCTTCATGTCGACGAATCATAAAATTTGCTCTCGCGATTTGGATGTTGAACCGATCGAAACCTCGTCATTGTTAAGCTTATTTTTTTGCACCTAATATATCTACGAACACATTAATCTCATCATTAAACCTGGTCGATTTGCATTCAATCTTTTTCAGCTCCTTCGTTAAACGAGGTGCGAAAGAGGTTTAACTGAAGTATTTTGGAGGAGTTGAATAATGCTTTCACTATAATGTCCTTTTGAGAATGCGTCACTTTAGTAGTATCTATTGACCTAATTGTTGTACTAACCATGTAGTATTAACTTGAACTGGTTTGGCTAGCAGCATAGTTATATTTTATAGATTTAGAACATTCATCATTTGTGCAATCGCAGTTATGATTGGAAAATCCCATGTTTTGTTGCTTCGTTCAGTTCTTGAGATGTGAGTACCGGATGAAAACAGCATCCCTCATGTCATCCTGTTACTCGCCTAGGACCTGAGCCTTTCAGCTGATAATCTAAGCGAGCCTAGCTTGTGGACTAGAGCGTCTGTCTCTTGGTTGTGTCTCTCTTCCGACATGGTCTTTCAATTATCATCCAGGCGAGCGTTTGTAATCTGAGGTGTTCGTTCATTATTATACGCCCTTGGTGCATTATAAAGGAGGGGAATAAGTGCAGTTAAGCCGATGAGATGTGCATCATCTCCACGAGTACCTCTTTGCAAGTCTTACGTTGGTTGCACAATGTCGGCCGTAGACGCCTTCCGTCAAAGGGAAACGCCCTCCCCTCTTCCCCCTTCCCACCCTCTCGGGCAAACAGAGGAATTGCAAAGCGTCTTATAAGACGACGCCTCAGGTCGCCGCCGCTGGAGAGCTGCGCGAGGAAATATCTCACGACGGCCGGGTATCCCTCCCGCGATGATTATTTTTGTTTAAATAATTTATCAGGACGGGGATATTAAAACGGAGAAGTGCGTCTTGACGCGCGCTTCCCGTCAAAGAGATTCCTCGAGAGATTGACACGACAATCAACTCCCCCGGCTCGTTTCCTAGACTACAGCATCGAACCTACTTACCGGCGTAACCCATGAAGCTAAACATATGTACCTAATTGCATCCCCACTAATTTGTTGTTTGAGGCGCAACTCTGTGCTGCCATCACCAGGAGTTGCAGCGAACAAGCGAAAAGTAAGCCATTAATATTGGAAACGAAGTTTCAACTCTCACATCTATGAGACTTAAGGTGGTTTTGAGCGAGATAGTTCCCTAGTCATAATGGAGACCATATTCAATTTTTCTTTTTTGATTTCAGCGTCTGTAAGAAGTATGAAATAAATATTATAGTATTAATGGCGCTAAGATATAGTTATAGATGCCCTAAAATCTCAGTAATTAAATAAATAAAGCTTCTTAAGTCTTTAACTTGACTCATTTTTTCCGTACGGCTGAAAACCCTTCAAGACAGCAGGTTTTTTTGCGATTCTGTAAAAATTACTGTGGTTAGTAATAGATTATTTTTTGTAAATAGTTGAGAAAACATGCAATCTACACACAGTTATTTTTTGTCGAAATCTAGGTGCTATAGGTTCCTAATTTGTTTAATATTCTCCCTCTGGTGCGCACAGCCGTAATCTATCCCATGTAAAACAGCTTATTTTTATGGGAAAATTGCACGAAAAGTAGTTTGGCTAGGGGTTAATATATTTTGATATCATTGGAAAGATGAGAGTTGTATCTTTAAAATGAGACCAAATTCATCAAATTCTAGGTGAAGTGATTTTTCGCTCAAATTACGCTAATACGACATTCGGAATGGTTCCAACGGTAAATGACGCTTTTCTCTGTTTATTGAACAGAATAAAATCATGCCCTTTCTTCATTTCGGGTGTCTTCCATTCGCTCCAATGGTGCGTTAACCACTTCGTAACACACAACAGCGCACTTGCCTTCCATTCGCGATTCAGACCCTGCTCACTATGGGTAGCGCACTTCGTAACAGATCGGGAGCAAAGTTGATGTGCGCTAACCACAACAAAAGAACGTCGATTATGGCATCCGTGATTGTTGTCGAGTTTGTTGATTTTCAGTAAAGGCGGCGGCAAACATGCATATTGTAGAGTAATTGATCACTCAGTCGTCAAAAAGGAAACGTTTTTAAATGTGTACTTATTTTGAACGAATTCAACAACTTTAAGATAGTTTGAGCGAAATATCACTTCACCTAGAATTTGATGAATTTAGTCTAATTTTAAAGAAAAAACTCTCATCTTTCCAATGATGTCAAGATATAAACCTCTTGCAGGAACTAATTATCGAGCAATTTGCCTGTGAATGTAAGCTGTTTTACATGGGATAGAGATTATGGCTGTGCGCTCCAGAGGAAGAATATAGAAGGAAATAGGAACTTGTAGCACCTAGATTTCGACAAAAAACTAACGATGTGTAGATTGCATGTTTTATCAAATATTTATAAAAAGACAATATATTATTCACCACAGTAATTTTTACAGAATCGCAAAAACACCTGCTGTTCTGAAGGGTTTTCAGCCGTCCGGCGGGAAAAAATGAGTCAAGTTAGAGAATTAATCAGCTTTATTTATTTAAATACTGAGTTTTTTGGTCATATATAACAAAATCTTTGCGCCATTAATATAACAATATTTATTTCGTACTTCTTACAGACGCTGAAATAAAAAAAGAAAATTTGAATATGGTCTCCATTATGACTAGGGAACTATCTCGCTTTCAAACCACCACAAACCACGTAATGCTACCTACCGGTATAGGTTACGAAACATTTCTCCAGCGCACATCGTTCCATTCAACGGCGTTCGTGTGTTCCGCTAAAGTGCGCTCTGATATTGTGTTCCGATGTGCGCTAATGTCAAAACCTTGAATTCCAAGCCCTCATTAGTTCACGTTGTTAAATTATCGTGCTTCATCTTTCCGTTTTCCTCCGCAGTAACCAGTGACAACCACCTTAGTTGGCAGCGTTCGGAGACACCTGTCACTAGAGTTCCAATGTATGGGACCTATTCACTACTCATTAAAATGATTTAAATATCAATCATTATGAAATCAGCTACTTATTATTTCTTATACTGGCATAAAAATAAATTAATCATGCTTGACTTATGAAATCGCAGCCAAGAAAACTGTTCTACGACGGCCCGCTCCGGAGAAAAAGTGTGTTTATAAAACTCACAACAAAAACTTTTTCTTATAAGATAAAATTCTATAATTTATTATATTCATAAAGAACAATATTATCTATCAGCTTATTAAATTTGGTATCCATAACACTGCGCGTTTTGAATAAAAGAAATTTTAAACGTGATTCCTTCTTGAAATACGCCGAAAAACGGGCACTTTTCGACGTTCTCTCCTCAATCAAAATATCATTATAAATGCTTTCCCACAACTTGCGTGATTTTTTCGTCATCTTATATTATTATACGAGGGGAGCGTGGACGCGTCTCACGGAAGAAACGTGGCATCTCTAAGTCTTTCTCTTTCTTGACGAGATGCGGGAGCGGATCGAGATGAGAGGAAGGAAGACGTTTCGTGGAAACAATTCGGGTGCGTCTGGTGCCATGTCGTTTGAGTATTTGCGAGGACGCTTACGAAGGTAATGTTCTGTGAATGCCGGCGGCAGAACCCACAAAAAAAGGGACCGAAATATGGAAAAATTGCAGGCCTGTTCGAAAAATTTTATAAATTCGTTTCTGAGGTTGCTGAAAACAAAGATGAAGTTACACTTGCAATAAAATAGATTTCTAGACAATTTTTCACAATAAATTTTTTATTAAATTATTTATTTGAAATCTTTCGCATTATAACATCCTGACCAAGTGGCTGATTCATTTAAACATAAACGCACAGCTCCAAACGACCAACAAGAGGTGGCGAAAACGTGAAATATTTGGACATACATATTTCGACGTAAATAGAACGTATATCCTCGAAGACCAATTTTTTATGGGGCTGTTTTCATCTCATTGTTGTTAATTTAACTCCCCTAAGAAGGGAATGGAATTTGGTGCAGATGTTTCTTTCTCTGCTTTTATTTATGAATAACTAGCACTCAGCGCATTAGACAAACATTTTCTCCATTGATCGGTTTGAAGAATTTAGCATTCAACTCTTACATTCAGTATTATTTTACGCCTAGTTTTTGCCCTAGATTACGTCCCCACCTCCAAAATCATCAGTTTTTTCTCTATCATCACAGTAATAGAAATTTCTTTGGTTTCCTAGGCAGGAATATCCATATTGATAGGCAATTTCATTGAATTTTAATGGGTATTCTGATCTATAGCATTTGAAGAAAAGGTTGAATAGTTAATTTCAGTGTCGGAAGCCAAATACTTGCAGTTTTACACTAATAAAAGATTTATTGAGAATAGTTTCTATGTTACTACATCTTGTTCAAGACTTGAAAGATGATGGACGTCCGAGTACGTCCATCATCCTTCTCGGAATCAGTTAGAGGACGTACCATTACGTCCAGAGCACTCAAAGTGTAAATGTTCTCGATTACTTGCATCCCTGGTTCTCATATCCAAAACAACTGAAGTTAGTTTGAGCGAAAAATCACTTCACCTAGAATTTGATAAATTTGGCCTCATTTTAAAGATACAACTCTCATATTTCCAATGATATAAAAACATCAACCCCTTTTTAAGCGACTTTTCGAGCAATTTGCCTGTAAATATAAGCTGTTTTACATGGGATATAGATTATGGCTGCGCGCTCCAGAGGAAGAATATTAAAAGAAAATAGGAACTTCTAGCACCTATATTTCGTCAAAAAACTAACGGTGCATAGATTGCATGTTTTCTCAACTATTTATAAATGATAATGTTTTACACACCACAGTAATTTTTACAGAAAGGCAAAAAAACCTGTTGCTCTTAAGGGTTTTCAGCCGTACGGCGGGAAAAAATGAGTCAAGTTAGAGACTTATGTAGCCTTATTTATTTAATTACTGAGACTTTTGGGCATATATAACTATATATTTGCGGCATTAATATTACAATATTTATTTCGTACTTCTTACAGACGTTGAAATCAAAGAATAAAATTTGAATATGGTCTCCACTATGACTATGTGGAACTATCTCGCTCCTCAAACCACCTTAAGCAGCACAAATAGCCGTAATAGTTCGATTCAACATGCCTCTATGTAAACACGCAATCACTGCACAGCAGTAAAAAGAATCCAAAGGCTTGCGTGATTAGGTGGTGGCAGGTGCTCAAATGGCCACGCCCTCTTTTACAATTGCTTCATCATCACTTTTGACCACGTGGGCGGCGTCTTAAAGGAATTCCGACCTCCTGCGTCTCTTCGCCATCGGCCGAGCGACGACACGGGGAAGCGGTGGAGTGCCTCCCTCCCTCCTTAGACCCCAAGAGGGACCGAATTGACAGGAGACGCATCTAAAACAAAAGGTATAGATATCGACGGCGGTAAAACGTCAGACCTTTAGGTAGTAAGAACACAAAATCCCTCTCATAATTCTAATTGAGTGAGAGGCCTGAATTAACCAGCGCAGTTTGGCCCCAGTGTAAGTTTTCGATACATCGGATGTATCGCTTTTTATCCTTATCAAGATTTTTGAGGAGCTGCAATAGTTTGAGATGCTGTACTCGATCGAATGATTTTTCTTAATCTATAATAACCTTTCATTTGACCGTGATTTGCATTATGCGACTCTTGTAACCCAGCCCCTCTTCCGATCCAAATCGTGAGTCGCTTCTTTCACATTTTTTATGCGTGCTTCGGTGTCTTATTTTTAGAAATATTTTTAATATATGACTCATCAAACTAACGAGTCTATGATCTTAACATTTTCTTACGTTAGTGTTCTTAGCAAGGGAATAAAAATGGAGGGTAAGTAACCATTGTTTGTGTTAGCGACCCGATTCATAAATGATGCTAAACAGCTTATGCAGAGCTGTAATGCCTCTATCGTCTAGAAGTTTCCGTATCTCTGATGGAATTTCGTCTGGACCAGCTGCTATGTTATATTTTTAGCTTTTTATCGCTTTTAATATCTCTTCCTTACATCTACATCTACAAAATACCCTGCAAGCCACCTCAGGGGTGTGTGGCAGGGGGTGAGTATTCACCAACATGCATTACAATATACCCTAAAGTTAGTGTAACTACGACTAATTATGCATTAGCATAAATCGCTAATGCTTGTCACGAGACGAAGCCTCACAAGCATGTACTACTACACTACAGATATTATCACAATGGAGCGGGACCGTTAATATATATGTATTTTGCAACTACACTAATGGACAGAGACTCTAGACTTATGTAGAAAACATGTACGGCTTTAATGGCTGATGGGCTATTTAAACAATTATCACTTTCAATTTCTGCCAGAGACCTGTCGTCATAGAAAAGTGCTTCTGTATATTTTTTCCCAAAATATTATTTTTTTGGTGTCAAATATTATGCTTTGTCTTTCCTTTCTATATGTTCCAGTGGTTTCCGTCAGTTTTTTTGTGCTAACTAAGATCATTTTTCAGACCCTGCTGTTGTTCTATTGCGGTTCATTCACGTTTAAGCCATTAATATTTTGCTATTCTTATCTGTAATCTTATTAGTGTTTTTTTTAAATTATTCTGTAGATGCTGTCATCCGGGTTGTTCCTGCATTATCGATACTCATTCATTCATTAAGAAATAAGATCTCATCTCTCATCCACTTTTGTTTTCTTATCCCTTGGTTTATATCGTAATCTATTTTGCATAGTATTTGCTACAATATCTATTATCCTTTTCCAGATCTTTTTTTTAGATCTAAATAATTTCAGCATTACATTTATATCATTTTAGTACATTCTTGAGACCAACAGTAAATAAACAATATAGTCTTCTCAATCGTTACTTTAGAATTTATAAAAACCACGTTCCTTTTCGGAGAGGAATTTCCACTCGACACTCACGTTTCCTGCACTCCCAAATTTCGTGTCTTTTGTAACATTTTTAAACATAATTTGATGTTTCTTCTAGCACACTCTTCCAGAGTGCAGTATTTTTTTATGTTTCCATAACTCTAAGGCTTTTTCTTGAGCATTGATACTTCGGACCGAAGAACAGCATGTTAATGACTCCGTTGTTTACGAAGTTTCCATGATCTCTCGTGAAGTAAAAACAAAGCGGATTGCGTGAAATTAGTCCAATTAACGTGGGCTGTATATTCCGAATGTGTGCCGCGAATGGAAATCTCCCATCACCTCGCTCAAACTACCTTGGAAGAATTGCGCTCGATGGTCATCTTGGCTAGGTGGACCACTTTTTTCACAAAAAAAGTAGGTACATATAGGTCAATATTGACCACTTTAATTGTAATTAAATATTTTTTCCTGGAACTTTGCTCTTCAATTCAAATGGAAACCACCACCCATGTTTCGCTATTTTTATTGAAGATTCATTAGGGTTAAAATTCAACATTTAAGTCATGCATCAAATATGTGCTTATGTACACATTAATATTGTTAATAGCATACACCAAACATGTGCTCATGTATAAATAGATAAATATTTATGATAGTTACTCAGTACATACCTTCAGATGACATTTAGAAAAAGAGAAGAAGTGGTTTATCCCAGTTTGGTAAGTAATATTTAACAACAATCTCTTACTCTCTTTTTCTAATTTCATCTGAAGTTATGTACTGAGTAGCTATTATTAATATTTATGTATATGTATACAAGCACATGTATGACTTACATGTTGAATTATAGCCCAATTGAAGCTTAGATAAGAAAGCGAAACGTTGGGGAAGTGGTGGTTTTTTAACTTAAGTTAGTTTGAGCGAAAAATCACTTCACCTAGAATTTGATGAATTTGTCCTCATTTTAAAGAAAAAACTCTCATCTTTCCAATTATATCAAAATAACAACCCCTTTTGCCGAACTAGTTTTCGAGCAATTTGTCTAAAAATATAAGATGTTTAACATGGGATTAGATTGTGCGCTCCAGAGAGAGAGAATATTAGACAAATTAGTAACTTCTAATACCTAGATATCGTCAAAAACTAACGGTGTGTAGATTGCATGTTTTCTCAACTATTCATAAAAAATAATCTATTACCTACCGCAGTAATTTTTACAGAATCGCAAATAAACCTGCTGTTCTGAAGGGTTTTCAGCCGTACGGCGGGGAAAAAATGAGTCAAGTTAGAGACTTATGTAGCTTTATTTATTTAATTACCGAGAATACTGGTCATATATAATAATATTTATATATTGCTAATATTTGCGCCATTAATATTACAATATATAATTCACTCTTCTTACAGACGATGAAGTAAAAAAATAAAATTATAATGTGGTGTCTATTATGACTAGGGAACTATCTCACTCAAACCACATTACATTTAATTGTAGACCAAAACTCCAGAAGGAAAAAAAACAAAAAAAAAACAAAAAAAAACAAAAAAAAAACAAAAAAACAAGTTAAACTTTCCGTGCGTCAAGACGCCATCGGTCTCCCTTCTTTAAATCTGTCGGTGGAACACACATAGACGTTCTTGTGCCAGACGTCGTCCCAGGTGACACATTGCCGTCAAATGTTTGCGCTTATCTGCGACATGGAGAAGTGGTGAGTGTATGATTGGAGGAGACGAGAGAGGAGGATAGGTTGAAGGTGGTATGCTTGTCGCACCTGCCTGCCTTGCACTTCCGGCGGCAGGGAGTTGTGTGTCTGTTCCCTTTGGCGACGTCCCGTCCGCGCCGTGGGTGGCCGGCGACGCCGCCTCGTTTCGGGGCGCCTCCACCGGTGGCGCCACGTCTCCGAGACGCCGGTAGAAGACCCTCGCCTCCCCTCTTCCCCCTCTCCGGGAGAGCCTCATATCTCGACGCGGGTCGCGCCCTCCCATGTCCTTTCTGAAAACTCTTTGTGCCGTGTGCCACGAAGAACGGCGATCCGTTTTGAGAGCATCGCCGGGGAAATGTCCTCCTCGGAAATCGGCGCAAATTTCGTAAATTTAAAAATGAAAATAAAAGTTTTTCTTACTTTTCGGAGGCAATAGAACTCTATAGAATATCGATAGTAGCGAATAGAGCCTCGACAACATTCTCGATGCGATATCCACGATAATATCTACACCCTTATGCCTGGGGGCGTTTTCCTTCTTGGAATGCGTCGCTTGACGTTCATTGACTTTCCTACAATTTCTGCGATCAGTATTCTCCAACTCTCTTGTTTTTCTTTAATACTTATATATTTACTATGTGACTATGTGACCTTCTAAAAGTGTGTGCTCAGCCACGACAGAGTGATACCACAATCTTTCTTCCGAATAGCCCGTTCACATACACTCACTAGCACACTTGTAGAAGGTCACAGTCACAGTACTGACATCAAAAGGGCGAAAGTTTTATGTATAGAAATTAACTACTATCCACGGATCATCAGGGAAGCCATTGAAATAGAAAAAAAAGACCCAACAACCTAAACAGAGAAGATGGCTACAAACTTCGTTATACGTGGAAAAGACTTTTGACAAACACAAGTATTAATTAATCCTGCTGTACATAGTAACCGCTTAAGTTTATTTATTTATTTTTCATTGTTGATTTAGAATGCCTGACGAAGCCGGCAGAATAGCACGGCGAAACTGTTGCTGAAAAAGTTTAGTTTAATCGCAGAAATCCAAAAGAAACTTACCAAAATTAAAATGAATTGCGAAAATCTACGAAAAAAATAAGCCACATTGTCAGTGGCCTACTGAGCATTTCGTTTTCTTCCCATTTATAGCGTCAATTTTACGTGACACCGTCACTTTACGTAGGGTGCTCCACTGCTACCTTGAGGTAGCAGTGGAGCTCGATTGTCAATTTTTTTTCGAGTGTCAATTGTTGTTCAGTTGCCAATTGTTATTAAATTTTCAATTATTGTCCGGTATAATCGATTAATTGACTACTATTGATTCGCTATGGATTGCATATTGCACGTTTAAACTTGTTTGCTTTTGCTCGACGCCGGTCGATGGCCGACGCTTGCTGCTAATAGTACTTGCTGCTCGCAGCACACACCACGCCAGGGTGTCTGTCGGCTAAACAAGCTGAGGTTCTCATCTTCCTGTATTCAAATAGCGATACATTCCTTTAATTATGGAATAAAAGCTAACTGATTGAATTATTTTGTTGTTTCTCAAACAAGTTCTTTTATTCTCCTCATTGCCAAAGGAAAGCCTTTGAAAATCACGACCCAATTGAGTCCTGTCAATTAATTGGTTCATGTCAATTAATTGAACAATGTCAATTAATTGACCTATGTCAATAAATTGAATGACTTCAATTAATTGTCATTTCTTCAATTCCTGACAGTTGAATCGAACACGTTTCCAATTATTCTTAAAATTGATCGATTTCGATTTTTTCGATAATTGAACAGGCCTACGCTTGCGGTACCTACTTACATCTAATCAGTCGCTGCTCTTGAGGTACCTACCTATTGTTTGTCTCCTTAGCGTTCGACTTATCGTGGGTCTCTGTAGTATCGTCGTGACGGGAATTTCCATGTATCATTTCGAATCGACATCCGATTCATATTTCCGTTGCATTAAACTCAAAAGAGTCAGGCGGGCTCGTCACCGCATTGATATCTTTTCTCTGCCTCCTCGATAGAGGGCAGCAGCGCTGTGTTGGAGGGCAGAGTCACCAGTGGCGGCCGAGTGCCCCAGGAGGAAGAAGGCGAGAGCGATAGTACCCATGTCGTCTGTTCGGTCGAAACTATAATTACGGTGGCATTTTAAAAACGCTTAATACTCCACGACTGGCCATGAAAAAACTATTTCTCCTGTGGGGGCACTTTGTTTCAGCTGAGCAAATCATCTTTTTAGTTACTCCTTGTCGCAGTCCTGCATTAGAAGAAGAGATTGGAAGGAATATATACTTAGTTATGGTTACCAATGACACGTGGGGATGCTGAATAGTATTCACTGAATTCCCAATAAAATCACCTTTCATTCAGTTAATAATCTAAACTAATTACTTATCCTATGAAAAAAGCTGAGGAAAAACTATATGAATTATATACAAGACAACACTAACATGTGGAAAGGACTTATAATTTTGTTGAAAGAATCAGATCAAGCATTACTATAGTAGCTCTACGCTGATATATACCTATTGAAAAGTTTCGATCATAATCAGGCTCTTTTAACCATCAAAACTGATTGTTTTTTAGTGTCAGCCTTTTTCCAAAAATATCCGAGGTGAACTACATTCGAATCAGCCAAAAACATACAAAAGCAATAAAAAGAGTTATTTTTGAAATACCAATAGGTGCCATATCGTACGCACCAATATGTAACATAAAGACATTCATTGACATGAGATACCTACTTGATTCACCACAGTTGCACTTTCGAGGAATCGAAACGACCAAGTGAAAAGCAAGCAGATGATTTAAAATGAAATTAGAATTCCCGCATCGCCGTTACGTCATTTTGACTTTTAAAATGGTTTGAGCGAGACAGTTCCCTAGTCATAATGGAGACCATATTCAAATTTTATTTTTTTATTTCAGCGTCTGCAAGAAGCCTGAAATAAATATTGTAATATTAATGGCGCAAAGATATTGTTCTATATGACGAAAATTCTCAGTAATTAAATAAATAAAGCTACATAAGTCTCTAACTTGACTCATTTTTTCCCGCCGTAAGGTAAAAAACCCTTCAAAACAGCAGGTTTTTTGCGATTCAGTAAAAATTACTGTGGTGAGTAATAGATTATTTTTTATAAATAGTTTATAAAACATGCAATCTACACACCGTTAGTTTTTTGACGAAATGTTGGCGCTAAAAGTTCCTAATTTGTTCAATATTCTCCCTCTGGAGCGCACGGCCGTAATCTATCCCATGTAAAACAGTCTACATTTTTAAGGAAAATTGCTCGAAAAGTAGTTCGGCAAGGGGTTGATATATTTGATATCATTGGAAAGATGAGAGTTTTTTCTTTGACATGAGACCAAATTCATCAAATACTAGGCGAAGTGATTTTTCACTCAAACTACCTTAATTATGATACCTTATTTGAAAATCTTTTATTAAACAATTTCTTTATTTTGTAAAAACCTTTGATGGACTCAATTTACATTTGCATTCAGAAGGACAAACCATTATGCGAATTAACTACCAGGATTTTTCATGCCGTTTTTATTACATTTTCTAATCGTTTTCCGTTGTTGATAATGATTGTTATTTTCTCAAAGGCAGCAGTTGCATTAATGCTGAAATTACGAGATAGGAATATGGAAAAAGTGTTGCGCCAGGTGAAGTATTTTTTTATGCAACGTGCGTTTAACAAAATGAGTATTAATGAAATAAAAATTACGGGGATATGGAATGTGATGTTTGTCTTAAAAATGCACATTACAAAACGTTTTAATTTGGCATTGATATTTCATTTGGGTTCAATTACAAGGATTTAGTCACTGGAAAATATACTTGTTTAGATTAAGTTACCATGGATAATCTTTGACGATAAGCAGACCAACCAATGGTCTCGTTAGGTTGGTGGTGAGGATGGCTGGGAATCATTCGGCTCCTCTGTGACCGAACGAGAAGATTACCTATTACCCATTACGCATAAAAGCTTAAAATATACATTTGTGGATTTTGGTTAGATTTTATGCTTCATTTGTTATTATAGAATTTCGTGATTATATTTACAATATTTTGGATTCATAGTTCAATTGTTTTTTTCACGTGAACACATCATTTTTTTTAAATTTTGATAAGCACTCCTGAACGAATTTTGCTCTTTGTTTGTTTATTTGATTGATAAGTTCACTTGAAATTACAGGACTGGAATGTTTGTAATATGTTACCATTATTTGTGAGACAAGTTATTAATTTTAGTACCGTTTATTCTTGCTGATTATGAGACAGTACACTGGGTGCAAAATCAAGAGTTCCAAAATGTCTTCAACTGAGTTACACCTGCAACTTGTGGCATCTTAAGTGTTTGATCCGCAAGTACTGAAAAATAAGCGATGATAGACAATAATTATAATAATGAAAAACGTATATTTTGAACAAAGAGCGATTTGACTTTTGTATTTTCCTTTTTCTAACACATTTCCCTTAGGTTTAGTTAATGAAAAATGTTCCTAGATTTTAAGAATTTCAACTTTCACACGAACAATACATCACGTAATAGTTTTTAATTTCCCGTGATGCATAATTTTCAAAATATTTTTTAAAAGCCGGTTTTTGTCGTGAGCTACGCTCACCGGATCGGTGCAATATCTAATAGTGATGTGATGTAACGAAGTAAATGATATCGAATTACTTGTAACGATGACATTTTTGGTAATTTTTACTTGTAAACGATACATTTTTCATGAAGTAATTTTTATTGGTAATCTTACTTCAAAGCACGTTTGAGTAATCGTTACATTTGCGTGATCGTTACATTTGAAAGGATGCAGATTACATCGGATGCTAATTACAGAAGCGGGCCTATGACACTTCCCTGTGGGACACCCGATGTGACTTTTACTTCATTAGAGATAGCGCCATCTAATACAACCCTTTGCACGCGATTGCTTAAGAATTTTCTAAGCCAGGAAATTACGTCGTCGTCTAACCCGTAGGATTTTAATTTAATGAGTAGCTTACTGTGGGAAACTTTATCAAATGCCTTTTTAAAGTAAAAAAAATGTCATCAACTGGATCGTTATGTTCACCCGAGACTAAAATATCGTGAGCAAAAAGTGCTAATTGAGTTTCGCAAGATCTTACCTTTCTGAATCCGTGCTGCGTTTTTGTTAACAAGTTCTGCATATCGAGGTGTCTCATAACTGAACTTACAATTATATGTTCAAGGACTTTGCAAGAGATAGATGTGAGAGATATCGGTCTGTAGTTCGATGGCTGTTCCTTATCGCCGCTTTTGAATATGGGAGTGACATTTGCAATTTTCCAGTCCATGGGTACTTTGTGTTCGTTGATGGATTTACTAAATATATTCTGCAAATAGGGTGTTATATCACAAGCTAATTCTCTATGCACGCGGGCAGGAATTTCTTCAGGATCTGTGGATTTATTTGGACTTAAAGATTTTACCAAGTTTTCTATTCCGTGAGTGCAAATGTCGATAGGCGGCATACTTTGCTGGAAGTGATCATTTAAATTGACGGACGTAATCTGTGATGACTTGGTGAACACACTTTGAAAGTAGGAGTTTAATAAGTTGGCTTTGTCCGAACTGCTTGTTAATAATTCGTCCTTTTTACGTTTCGTAGTGGAGTAACTGTTAATCTATTGCCTTGAACTTCCCTTACGTATGACCAAAATGCCTTTGGGTTGTCCTGTAACTCTGTTATACTAATGTTTTTCTTTTAAAATCCATGAATGCATTCCGAAATGCTTCCTTTGTAGTGGCTCTAGACAATTTGTATTTCTCAATTACTAAATTTGGATCACCAGTGAACAAATCTCTACGGAGTTTATTCATATTGGCGTGGCATACTCTCCGACGTCTTAACGATTTTATCACTATCAGGTATTGGCGTGTTTACATTACCGCACATAAAATGGATTATAAAGTTCCCATCTTACGTATGCCAGTCGATAGTTTCCCTCAACTCCCTCCAATTTGTTTCAGTGTTGACTTGAATGTTAATGTCATGGTTACTAGAATATATCGATAGCGGACTCCCAACTTCGGCGTGGTACCTTTTTTGAAAATGCCAACCGCGGCGCCACTGTCATGAATGAGTCACTTGGATCCATATGATCCTTTTGTATCACATGTATTTTCGCTTTTTATTCAATTTCGAACATCGAGAAATTACGGCTAGTTAGGAAGAAACTAATGGTTTTATTCGTCAAATGATAATGTTAGAACGATCACGATTACGAAACAAAATCATTCGCATCGGTATGGATTATAATAAGCGTAATTCACGAGTACTTGAATACGGTAACATATACTTTCAATGTTCACATCAAAGAAACTTAAATCACATAGAGAAGATAAACCAAAATCTGTCAAAATAATAAAGAGATCTACAACGGATACATAGGTAATCATCATCATCGATCATGTCTTGCTATATGGTAACGTGAAGAATAAAACAGAGTACTTATATTAGCCTTCAACAAGCTGTCTGTTCTTCACACCTAAAGTTATGTTCTTTCTCACGGTTAGGGAATACCCATTGGGAGCATCCAGAAACAAAATAAGATCTCTTATCCCTTTTTTAGTCGAGAAATAAATCTTTTTCCATTCCAACAATCGGAAATCCCCTCAAGCCGCCATTCGTAAACAAAGTGACAATGTGCCTTCCGAGTCCTCACTAATGCCACCTATCGAACGGATTCAAAAGATTAAACCAAAAAACAATGAAAGAGCACTGAATTTGGCGTGGCTGGGTAATGTGTAGATGTATGTACAGGGTGGGCCATTTTAATCGACGCACCGAAACATTTCATAAAGTACGCGAGATATAAGAAAAATATTACTTACAAAAGTTGGAGGGTTCGACGGGGGGGACGTCCAACAGTGACCTTGGCTTTGACCTTGAGACTGACTGACCTTCGAGATTTTTTATTTCAGAAATGGGACACTCACTCGCTCACTCGAGTGTTTCAACTCAACAAGGACACTGGGACAATTTTGGGACAATTTTAGAGTCACTGTTGGCTCATTGGAACACGTGTCCGATTTTCAGTTGCGGTGGAGTTGCACCTGTTCGAATGTTATGTGGAACGGACACCACCTGCCGACATTAATTGGGAGCAAACAAAATGCGTATTAATGCTACACCAATTGCTGCACAAACAACAAAAAAACTATTCTAGAGCGCACAAATAACCCAATGCAGACATTGATGAACGCAAAAACAAACGAATTACGTGCGCCAGTTCTCCGCGACAATGTCGACAATCGCGTCGCGAGCTCACGGGACGCTATCTGAGACTTTTATCTAGGTTAGTCGTTAGGTAGTGTAGCTCTTAGTCGTAGTAGTAGTGCTCCCTCATTGAATTTACTACTTGAATCCTTATCTGTTACCTAGTACCAAAAACTTGCTGTGCATGTTGTCTACATAAGTCTTGAGTCTCTGTCCATTTGTGTAGTTGCAAAATACATATATATATTAACGGTCCCTCTCCATTGTGACAATATCTGTAGTGTAGTAGTGCATGCTTGTGAGGCTTCGCCTCGTGACAAGCATTAGCGATTTATGCTAATGCATAATTAGCGTAGTTACACTAACTTTAGGGTATAGTGTAATGCATGTTGATGAATACTCACCCCCTGCCACACACCCCTAAGGTGGCTTGCAGGGTATTTTGTAGATGTAGATTGTCGGCAGCGAACGCCATGCCACTGCGGTCGGTAATTTTTTATGTCCTAGTCCTACGCCACCACTCTGGAATAAAAAATCTACAGGAGCTGTCACTACGTATCCTGAGTAACCCTTTATTTTCCTCTGGAGACAACGTTTATGACAAATTTTCTACCTCCTGCCCCAAGAAAGTTTAAGAAAGAGTATTGAGGAGGCTGCAAGAAGAACTAGCGGCCAAAAACATATATATCATTTAGATTTCGTGCATGAACTACGTCACCGTTTTCGGTGATTTTTTTACCCCCCCCCCCTCCCCCCTTCGTTGACAATCGCAGTATCCAAATATTTCCTCAATTATTAATAACAATTGAGTTTATTTTTAGGGACAGGTTGAAACAAGACAAATAAATTAGCCGAACTTGACACAATAGAACTGTCAAATCTCAATTGGAACAAGTAATATTCATTTTTAAATTCTAAAAATGGGGACAGACGAGTTTTATCGAATAGCCAATTATGTCCGAATTTCACCAAATTAAGGATGTTTCACTTATTTCACATTCTAAACAATACTAGATATGGACGATATGGTTGCGATAAAAATTTATATATGATAAATACGGTACTTATCTTGATTTGGGATGGGTAACATTTACCTTACGGCAACCATCACAGACGACAGAAGACGATCGAAATCAACATGCTGCTAGGCGACAATAATCACTATTCTGCTCGAGGGATATCACATAAAGGCAAGGAAGAAACTAAAAAGCGGGAAATTTTGATATTTTCATCCTTGGTCAATGGTGAATGGTGATTATTGTCGCCTAGCAGCATGTTGATTTCGATCGTCTTCTGTCGTCTGTGATGGTTGCCATAACGTAAATGTTACCCATCCCAAATCAAGATAAGTACCGCATTTATCATATTTAAATTTTTATCGCAACCATATCGTCCATATCTAGTATTGTTTAGAATTTGAAATAAGTGAAGAATCTTAAATTTGGTGACCATAGGACAATAATTGGCCATTCGATAAAACTCGTCTGTTACCCTAAAAATCAACCATGAATCACATGAAGTTAAAATAAAACTAGAGTTTCTAACGATCCTCAATAAACAATGTTCCGTTATCCCTTCATGAGCCAATATCGTGGATTATATAATTATTTGATTAGAAGACTCTTGAGAGGGCTATGTGTAACAGTTGCGTCTTCTACGGACTTCTCGTGGGATTGTCGACGCGATGTTTTCGAGCAAGAAACGTAAACAGGTGCATTGTAACAGCTACGTTACTTTGAGTAGGGGTATGTCCCCCCCCCCTTCCACCTTCGTTACCCGCCGTAGGTTTTTCGGCGACCCCCTCCTCCTTAAGTTGGTAACGTAGTTTATGCGTCGTTAGGGAGAAGTGACACTTTGGCCGCATAAGCAGTATCCAGAGTATATGAAGCTAATTAGTAAACTTGACATTGACAGGAAGGGACTAGGATATCATATCCATTTTGGTACTCAGTTGCCAAGACTCATTTTGAAATTATTATTAAAAAAGTACGTACAACATATGTCCCGACCGATGTAGATGAACAATTGGGGAGAATATGTGACATCACAATTGATTGTTTACTCACTATATTCCCCATGGCAGGTCGCGGCGGAATCCTAAGCGCTCCGAACGCGTCGAGGCCAGGGGAAGCCCAGGCTCTGTCGCGGGTTGGAGGGTTGAGGAACTTTCTAGGACTTCCATGCTTCCGGAGGAGTCTTCCTCCGTTGCTTCGGGGACATGGAAAGTGGTCTCGAGGCGTAGCCACGGGGTCACCCTCCGAAAACGAGGATTGGCAGGGGCGGAGGCTGAGTCAATCCCCGTCAGCTATAGGTTCGATGTGCTGGCGGAGGCTGAGCCATCGGAACTAGAGCATAGGGAGGTGGGTCGCCGAGTAGAGAGGGAAGGGAGGGAATTTTAGTAATAGGTAGCTCCAATGTCCGGCGTATAGTGTCCCCGATGCGTGGAAAGGCCCGACGGGAAGGAGGAGAACCACGGGTCACCTCCTCGTGAATACCGGGAGGAAAGGTGCCACAGGTGACGAAGGCGATGAAGTTAGGCGGTCAGGGGCGCGAACTACTCTAAGTTGCATGTGGTTGCCCATGTTGGGACCAATGATGCTGTGAATATGGGATAAGAGGAGATTTTAGACTTTGTGAGAGACCTATGCTCCGAGTTCCGCCGTATTCGCGGAGAATCTGGTACCAATTTGAGGCTTACCATATGCAGCTTGGTACCTAGGACGGATCGGGGTTCATTGGTTTGGAGCCGAGTGGAAGGCATAAACCAGAGACTCAGTGAAGTCTGTGGGAGCGAGGGAGCGGAGTTCTTGGACCTCAGGCCGGTGCTGGATTCGTGTCGGGTGCCTATAAATCGCTCGGGTGTCCATTATACATACGAGGCATAGCAGGAGGTAGCGCAAAGGATACTTGAGCACACTCGTCGAGTTTAACATAGACGGTAGGCTACAGGGCAGGTCAATTAGTGGGGTCATTAATTATGTGTTGCCAGTTAGTAATTTAGCTAAGAGTACTCCGAGTATAGGGCCCAAGAATAGCTTAATTGAAGACAGCAATCTTGAAATGTCCCCGAAACGCCCCTTCAAAACAATGAGACTTTTATCTAGGTTTGTAGTTAGATAGTGTAACTCTTAGTAGTAGTACCTACTTGAATACTCATCTGTTACCTAGTACTAAAAGCACGCAGTGCATGTTTTCTACATAAGTCTTGAGTCTCTGTCCATTTGTGTAGTTGCAAAATGGACAGAGATAGAACTGCTACCCCTCCATATGTTAACGGTCCCTCTCCATTGTGATATTATCTGTAGTGTAGCCCCATCTGTAGTAGTGCATGCTTGTGAGGCTTCGCCTCGTGACAAGCATTAGCGATTTATGCTAATGTATAATTAGTCGTAGTTACACTAACTTTAGGGTATAGTGTAATGTTGTTGGTGAATACTCACCCCCTTCCACACACCCCTGAGGTGGCATGCAGGGTATTTTGTAGATGTACTCGATAGATCTGTTTTGGTTGCGTCGTCCGTACTTTCCCAGTATAGAGTATTTTAGTATGATGCAATACTCCTCGCTTTCAAGACATCATTGAGGACGCCCAAAGCGTGTGTGTCCGTGTGTATGTGTTTACAGAGGGAGGTGGTCTCAGCTGGCCGTGGGCCGAGAGTGCGTGACGTCATCGTATTCCCGTCCCTTCCATTTATCCTAAGGGGTGGCAGTTCTATCTCGGCGGAATGGTCACTGGAATCTTCTGCGAATTCCTCTTCTTCTTTCGAATTGGCCAAATACCATACGGACCACGTTGATTTTCGATTGTTTTTCTTTTCGCGTTCTTCCTTTTTTCCTCCTCCATGTTCTGGCTGCGTTCCCTTCAGAATACAATGGAATTTTAGAATAGAATTTTTATTTCAATCTATTATTACAAAAGTAGTAATTGGGTAACCCCTAATGAATACACCTGTATTGGGGCTAATATCATGTTATCCATGCAAAACTGCTAAAAAATATACGTAAGTAGAATTGTACACAAACAAATATTAATAGATTCCTGTGGAAATTATGACAATAATAATAGGGGAATTGACACAACGATAAAACACCGGTAACAATGGTTATCAGTTACACAGATACATACATGATTTGCTGTTGTATAACATTAACTAGAACAGTAACAAAATCATTTCAAAAGCTTTCATATTTTACAATTAATTCAGTATTTATTACATGAATATTACAGAAAAAGACCTCTATATTTTTTATAAGAAGTAGCCAGGATGTTATTTCAAAGAGAAACTTTCGGATGTTTTTTTCTTCCTTGATGTATGTCGGAAGGACATTAAATATTTTTCTTGAGCTATATAAAAAACATCTTTGGTACAACGTCAGCCTTTTCCAGTCTTTGGTCCATTTCTGCCTCGTCCACGACTTTACTTCCCCCCAAAGTCCGGACATGCGTCACTTCGCTCCACAGTACGATACGCTCCTTCATATACAACGAAAGATAAAACTGTTGACAATCCACAATTTTTGGCCAAAACATGAATGCACAATCCTGGATTTCAATTCTTTTGCGTAATCATCAGCTGCTTGATTTTCAGTTGTCGATCAAGATAGCTCAATCAATGATGATGTTGCAAAAGAATTGAAATCCCGGATTGCGCATTCATGTTTTGGCCAAAAATTGTGGATTGTCAAAAATTTTATCTTTCGTTATAAAATGGAATTCCACCGAGTCAAACCTGATCTTATTTCTTTTATACGCTCCTTCATGTTCTCCCCCAACATATTTTCACATTCACGAACATTGCAATCTTTGTCTTTTTATATAAAAATTTCTTACAAATCTTACTGGTTAATTTGGCCTCTTCCATGCACCCTTTGTCTTTATTATACGTAAGAAGATAACTCTCTTCCATGTAGTTGTTTGGTTGTAACTGTCATCCCTGTTGAAGTTCATGGACCATTTTGCTATTTCGATAGCTTCCCGTATCAATTTACAGTCTAGATACAATCTAGATACTAGTACAAAATACAGTCTAAATTTTGAATAACACGCCGAAAAATCTAAATCACACTTATGCTTTAATTAAGACAAAGATATTCAAATACAATTATTGTATCATTTCCATTTCTGCGTGTACTTATAATGCGTTCCATCGCATAAAAAGATGCACTAAAATAAAATGTGGTCCAAGAATGTTTTTTTTATTTATTTAAAACATTATTGAAATGTGCACTCAATGACCTACAACAACCGCTTCAACATCTTTAAAGTGACCATCACTTCCGTTAACTTTCATTAACAAACGGAACCTTAACTGAAATCTCTTTAAGTTAAGTGGAGCGAGATATTTATTTACCTAGCCACAATGGAGATCATGTTAGAATTTAATTTATTTTGATTTCATTGTCTCTAAGAACTGCGAAGTAAACACAGCAATATTAATGGTGCAAAAAATATAGTTATACATGTAAAAAATTCTCAGTAACTAAATAAATATATCCTCCTAAGTCTCTAACATGATTCATTTTTTCATGCCGTACGGTGAAATCGCCCTCTCGATAGAAGGTGTTTTTTTTGCGATTATGTAAGAAGTACTGCAGTGAGTAATAGGTTATTTTTCTATAAATATTTCAGGAGACATACAAAATACACACATTTTGTTTTTGTTTTTTACGAAATATAGGTGCTAGAATTTACTAATTAATTGTTCAATATTCTCCCTCCGGAGCGCACAGTCATAATATATACCGTGTAAAACAGCTTACATATTTAGGCAAATTCCTCGAAAAGTGGTTAATATTTTGATATCATTGGATATATGAGAATTTTTTCTTTAGAATGACGTAAAATTCATCAAATTCTAGGTTTAGTTTGATATATGCCGCTTAAGGTGGTTTGAGCGAGATAGTTCCCTAGTCATAATGGACACCATACTCAAATTTTATTTTTTGATTTCAGCGTCTGTAATAAGTAGGAAATTAATATTGTAGTATTAATGGTGAAAAGATATAGTTATATATGACCAAAATACTCAGTAATTAAATAAATAAAGCTACATAAGTCTCTAACTTGATTCATTTTTTCCCGCCATTTGGCTGAAAACCCTTCAATACAGCAGTTTTTTTTTGCTATTCTGTAAAAATTACTGTGGTGAGTAATAGATTATTTTTTATGTTGATAAACCATGCAATCTAATTTCCATTTTTCCATGCACCGTTAGTTTTTTAACGAAATCTAGGTGTTATAAATTCCCAATTTTTTTATTTTTCTCCCTCTGGAGCGCATAGCCGTAATCTATCCCATGTAAAACAGTTTATATTTTGAGGCAAATTGCTCTGAATGTATTTCGGCAAGGGGTTGATATTTATATGTCATTGGAAAGATGAGAGTTTTTTCTTTAAAATGAGGGCAAGTTCATCTAATTCTAGGTTTTGTGTGATACATGAGGCTTGAACTACCTTAAATGGTCTCAAGTGTAATACAACTTCCTCGTCGGACACCCCTCCCCCTCTCCCGATTGGCGCCACCTTCGCATCCCACCAACGCGTGGCCCCGGAAGGGAAGAGGTGGCATTTCTTTCAACCGCTCTAAGAGCGAAGAGGGAGGGGGAAGGTAAGGGGGGAGTGAGGGGTGGAGTGACCATCCCTCCTTTACCCCTCCTCTACCATTCCTCGCCGCTCTCGACCGAGTACCGCTTCTTTCGGTGTCAGTTCGTTCCGAGGTCTCGAGTCGTGCGGTCGTCGTCTGTCAGCCGTTCCCTCGCCCAAGTTCTCGCATTTCCCGTGTGAGTGCGCCCCCCCATCCCTATCGGTCACCTAGTTTCGCCAACACGCACCGGATACGTAAACAGAAAGAAGCAAATCAGCCAATTCCAATTGATCTTCTTCTTCATCATCGTCGCCTAGTTGTCGCAAGAGTCGGAAAGGAGTCGCATATATCGAGGTGAGTGGGTCGATCGGTCGGTCGCATACGCACACGCTCGACTTCCCGTCATTCCGCGGGATATATATCGAGGACTTTTCCATTAGACGATGCACCAGCGAGCGTGCGTCGCCATACCCCTTCCCCCCTCCAGCACCACCACCACCGTCGTACTATGTGTTGTTTTTTCTCCCGTCGCGATCTGTCGGGGCGCCATTTGACGCTTAAAGCGGTGGTTGGCCTGGAGACGGTGCCTTGATTCGATCGCACAATCTGTTTATAATTGACCAACGCATCGCACGGAAGTGGCGCGATCGCCCAATGCGTATTTTCTCGTTGACGTTACGGCCGCGATGTCCCCAGCCTCGTTTCATGGAGCCTTGTGAGGAGGAGCGATTGATGCCCTGTGGGCAAGATTGCTCCCTTACTTTTCATCATTAGTGGGCGTTCATGTAAGGGGGGCGTGCAAAAAACTACGTTACCGTTTTCGGTGATTTTATTACCCCCCCCCTCTCCCTTCCTCCCCCCACTCCCTTCCCCCCCTCCCCCATTCGTTGACAACCGTAGTATTTTTCTCAACCTCCTCCCCCCTCCCGACATGTAACGTCGTCTCTACAAATGAAAATTAAAATTAAAAAATTGTTCTCAAATATTGAGTGCGTTTATTTTTAGGGATAGGTTGAAATATGACAAATAAAGTAGCCGAAATAGACATGATACAACTATCTTATCTCAATTGGAACAATTAATATTCAATTTTAAATTCTCAAAAAAAATCAACCATGAATCGCGGCGCAAGGTGCTGGGCTCATATACTTTGTTCTCTCCCCCCTGCCCCCACATTAATTCTGACTGCTGTCTTGAAGAATGTTGCCACGAGGTCGCTACTTAACCCGCGAGAAGGTTAAAATGTAAGCAATTAGATGGTTTGATAGACTTGAAACACTGTAGAGGCAATGGTTCAGTTAAATTGAGTTATAGTAGAAGCTTGGGTTGTAAGAAACACCCCGAGGGCCCTTCCTCATGTTTAACTCTGTAGTAATGTCGACGCGATGTTGACGAGTAAGAAACGTAAACAGGTGCATTGTAACAGCTACGTTACTTTGAGTTAAACCCCCCTCCCCCCATAAGTTGGTAACGTAGTTTATGCATGACTCATAACTGTAGACAACCCTCCACTTCGAGGAATGTCCAAACAGGATAGTCTTTCAGCGCGCGTTAAGTTGGACACGCTTGCGGTTTCATAATTGGCGTTTGGAGTTCACAGCTCGGTGGACTCTGTCCTGTTAATAGCCAATCAAGTATGCTGGCTCAGTGATTGGTGGTTGCACCCTCACCCCCTCAACGGCATAACACGAAATACTATGAGACCTTTAGTATCCGATGAAAGACACTAGAAAGTATTATATATATATGAGAAACACCACAAAAGAGTAATAAAAAAACTTGACCCTATCCACGTTGGACACCTTTCTTTTTTAGAATTAACGCATAAGCAACTGTGGTGATGCGATTATCGAAGTCCTTTTCCATTGCTAAGGTAGTTTGAGCGAAATATCACTTCACCTAGAATTTGACGAATTTTACAGCATTTAAAAAAAAAAACTCATGTTACAACATTTACTTTACTCTTCTTAAAGACGCTGAGATTAAAACATAAAATTCGAATACCAATGGTCTCCATTATGACTAGGGAAATATCTCGCTCCAACTACTACAGGGTTCGGCAAAAAAACTTCCTTTTTTCAAAACGCAATGAAACCCATTTTATGAATCAGAATTTTTTATTTTTTTTATTAATGTAGGTACATATTTGATGTTTTGTTTTACACAATTTTGAAAATCAATTAAGGTAGATGACGCCCCTCTCATTGTCCATACACAATTGAGTAAGCCGATTTCTGGCGTTTTGTCATGACCCTTATACCAGAATAGCAGCGGATATGTTGGCAATTTCTGACCGGATGTTGGCCTTTTTCTTTTTTCTTGGGGGTTTCTTGAAATCCCGCGTTTATGTCAACCATACATAAGGACCCTACAACAACTGAAGGCCAACAACCGGGCAGAAATTGCCAACATACCCGCTGCTATGCTGGTAAGGGTCATGACAAACGCCAGAAATCGGCTTACTCAAGTGTCTATGGACAATGAGAGGGACGTCATCTAACAGATTTCATTTTCAAAACTGTGTAAAAAAAACTTAAAATATGTACTTACATTATAAAAAAAATAAAAATATCTGATTCATAAAATGGGTTTCATTGCGTTTTAAAAAAAAGGAAGTTATATGTTGCCGCACCCTGCATAAGCGGACACTCGCATCGCGCATCAGGGAATCTCCCGGTCTGTTTTGGAAGTGCGCTGTGCACTAATAATGCGCAGGGTCGGAAACGAACGGAAAGCTAATGCGCTGTTTTCTCGAGAAAAGGAGCTCTGCACTAAAGGAAATGGAAAGCACTCCAGTGCATTGAACCTGAAATTGCGAAGCTTTAGTCTTAGCTATTAAATATCATCTTAGCACGCACTTCGCATTCGGGAGATTTTTCGATTTTGCTGCGGAGGGCTACAGCAGTGTAGTTTATGCGCGCGATCCCGCAGTCTGTGTGTATATTTGTAATACTAGAGAATGGGTGTCCGTTTTGATATCAACGGGAAGATTATTATCACTTTCATTGATTGTAAAAAAAACAATTCGTATTCAATTAAGTGCAAAGAATCATTGTCTCAAATCAATCTCGACTTAAAAACAATGAGTATAATGGTCGTCATGGGGGCGATGGCTCAAAAACGGTTTCAAAACATTGAGAAAAATCATTACTTTTTAGTAAATATTTCGGAATTCAGACCGGAATAAAAAATTTAATTGAAAGAATGGGAATATTAATTTTATTTCTATTGGTATCTACCTTTCCATATAACAGAAAACCAATATTTCTAATTTAATTTTGCAAATAAGAAAAGGTCTGCAGCCGAATGAAGATTCAGCTTCACGCGTATTTATTATGTGAACGTTAATGACATTTTTAAACACTTTGGTGATAATTATAGTCGATGACATGTAATTATAGATTAGAGTGAGTTTACGCAGTGCCGCCAGAATGCCCTACAACACCAGATCAAATGAACTCATCCATCTAAAAAGCAATAGAACAGCTAAAAGACTGCAAAGCTTAACAAATCAGGGATTTACATTTATAATAAACTGCCATCTGCAATAGAATACCAAGAATACCAGAAATTCAAAGTATCTGTAAAAAATATCCTAAGAAAACATTTGTTCTATGATGTAAATGAATACATGAAGTGCCACTTTTGAGGTTTCGCTTTGTTTGCTGTTCTCAACGTAGATGTATGTACTTTTCCTGTTGCACATTTGTTTATTGTACATTTAACTGACTTGACCAAGTTGTATATTTTGTTTTTTGTAATGTAACTGACTTGTCCAAGTTTATGTAATTGTACTTTTTGACGACTCCATGCAAGTGTATTTCCCCACGGATAAAAAACTTTATTATTATTATTACTATGGTCGAAATGAAGTGGGGAAGAACTCGATCTGAGATGGGAATAAAACTGTTGTGCAGACTTCGTACTGATCCCTTATCATTAAGGTCATCGCTCGAAATGTAGGTGTACCTACGTCACTGTCAATACGAATACCGTGCCATCTCGTGACTTCCTACCGAAAAGTGTTCCATTGTTTCCCCTTAAAAATATTTCGAGTCCTTACCGTTAGCATCTGAATCTGTTTTTATTTTTTTTCCGTTCGAATCGCAAAAGTTATCATCATCATGCCTTCCCACCCCTCCTACAGCACTTCCCCTCCTACAGCACTTCCCCCTCCCTCCTGCACAGCCTTCTGGATCATCATCGCACACAGCAGGCGACTACTACTTTTCGCATTTTCTTGCCCGATTCGGGAATCGGGCGCGGAAACATAAAAAATACAGGCGAAAGGGGAAGATATCAAGGGGAGCACTCAAGTAAGCGCGCGTCGCAACGACGACGTCTTCCCCGCACACAGTCCACAGCAACGGACGCGGTGGAAGAGTTTCATAGGACTGCTTAAGGTAGTTTGAGCGAGATAGTTCCCTAGTCAAAATGGAGACCATATTCAAATTTTATTTTTTTATTTCAGCGTCTGTAAGAAGTACGAAATAAATATTGTAATATTAATGTCGCAAAGATATAGTTATATAAGACCAAAATTCTGAGTAATTATGTAAGTAAAGCTACATAAGTCTCTAACTTGACTCATTTTTTCCCGCCGTACGCCCGAAAACCCTTCAAAACAGCAGGTTTATTTGCGATTCTGTCAAAATTACTGTGGTGACTAATAGATTAATTTTTTGTAATTAGTTGAGAAAACATGCAATCTATACACCGTTAGTTTTTGACGAAATCTAGGTGTTATAAATTCCTATTTCCTTCAATATTCTCCCTCTGGAGCGCACAGCCGTAATCTATCCCACGTAAATCAACTTATATTTACAGGCAAATTGCTCTAAAAATAGTTCTGCTTGGGGTTTATATTTTAATATAATTGGAAAGAGGAGAGTTTTTTTTTTAAATGAGGCCTAATTCATCAACTTCTAGGTGAAGTGATTTTTCGCTCTGACTACCTTAAAGATGGGTTTACACGTAGCAGTCCGACTGCTATGGAAATCGACTGTTAAACTCGACTCGTACGTGTGGACGCGAACTGCGATGCGAGTAAGAGTCGATAGAAGACTAGGTCGAAAGTGATCGACCCTGGATTCGAGCTATTATCAAACTAGAAGGACTTCTACTTTTCATCTCGGTGAAGTGCAATTTATCGCAACACTCGCTAGCGGTTGTCGACGCGCTATCGGGAATTTGAAGAAGTTGGCGAGGATTTCTGTGCCAGGCGGTGATCCCTATAGATTTATCGAATGATATAGGTTAACATGAATGCTTATGGAATGCAAGGAGCGGGGATTATAATAATATTGATGCAAAAAGTGCGAGTCAGAGACCGTTAGGAATCTCAAGTAGCCAAGAAACTTGGACATATGGCCAGTCGCACCTTTGAAGATATTAAAGGCTCTCGTTCCATTGCTGATTCTTTCCAGTTTTGGCCCAGTCTGTTTAGTAAGGTTTTCACAATTATGTTAATACATGAGCTTTTTAACCAATTCTCATTATTGTTCCAGTACGGAATATCCATTCGAAAATTTCAAAAACCAACCATAGCATGTAATAGAAGGAAGGTTTTCGAGGTAAAAACAACATCGTCCTCACAGGTATGTTGTGGGCATGTGTATCTGCACAAGTAAGCATTCGATGTAAACATTATTGAAGCAATGTGAAGAAAAACAACTGTCCAGGTTTATTGGACGCGTTTGTCTATATCTCAATCGGGGCCTCAAGTAACTGAAGGGTGGAATAAGAGATATAGAGATATATATAGAGAGAGATGGAGGGAGGAGTTTTGGGTCGAGAGGGTAGGGGAGGGAGGTGATTTTGTTGGGTGGTATGTGAGCGTAGTGTTGTTTACGCGGATGGATGGATTGCCGGGGCGACAGCGCCGTGGTCAGTGACACCGTTTGGAGGTCAAGGTCACGGAGTCGTGACGCCGGTGAGGACATCAAAGTCAGCCAAGGTGATGCGGCGTACATATATATATCAGAGGGAGAAGAAGCAAAGTCCCCTTCGGGCTACTTGCTAATCATTTAAAAGCTACTCGTTGTAATTTATGTAATAATTAATTTTCCTGTTCCCAATGCAGTCCGAGATTTAAAGTCGTTTTAGCGAATTATCACTTCTCCTAGAATTTTGTTAATTTGATCTCATTTTAAAGAAAAAAACTCATCTTTCCAATGATATAAAAATATCAACCCCTTCCCGAACTACTTTTCGAGCAATTGGCCTCAAAATACAAACTGTTTTACATGGGATAGATTACGGCTGTGCGCTCCAGAGGGAGAGTATATTTTTTTTCAATTAGGAATTTATAACGCATAGATTTGCTAAACAAAATAACCGTGTGTAGATTTTATGTTTTCTCATACGTTTATAAAATATAGGTAGTCAATTATTCACGACTGTAATTTGTACAGAATCGCCAAAAAAATAACTTTCTGTTTTGAAAGATTTTAGCCGTACGGCGTGAAAAAATGAGTCAAGTTAGAGACTTAAGTAGATATATTTATTTAATTACTGAAACTTTTTGACTCATATAACTTTATGTTTGCGCCATAAATGTTACAATGTTTACGTCATACTTCTTACAGACGCTGAAATTAAAAAAAAAATAAAATTCGAATACATGGTCTCCATTATGACTTACCGTAACTGTATGACTGTCATCAATGCCTCGGGCAACAGCCGGGAACTTGAGTTGGGAATGGTATGTACACACGCGTTATTGGGGGGGTTTAGTGGTGATTCTTGGTTAGACTGGGGAAGGAGGAGGTGGCAGAAGTAAGTAATGTCCGCGAGCCCTTGGATCAATTGCCTGCCAAGGATGCCAGGGTAGTAGAGAGTGCTCAGGAGGATCGCTTTTTAATTTATGAACTATTTTGGGAGGTGTTTTTATGTTAGTGTCTCTCACCTCGCATGCGGCCGATAGTCTTTTGTCCGATACCACTCTGCCAATGAATAAGTAACAGTAAGAATAATTAATTACCTAAAATTATCCATGCTTGATGTCTTTTTACCGAAAGTCAACACATAAACAACGGAAACTGATGCGATTATCGAAGTTTTTCTTTATTGTTTAGCGCACGTCAACTGTTTCCGATCTGCATTGAAATGCGTAATAGTGTGTTATAGAGCGATTCTTCGCATCCACACTGAAATAAAATGTGGTCCAAGAATTTTTTTCGACTTATTTAAAACTTTATTGAAAGGTGCACTCATTGACCCAACGACTAACCGCTCCAACCTTTTTAAAGTGACCGTGACTTCCGTAACTTTCATAGACAAGCGGAACCTTCATTAAAATCACTTCAGGTAGTTTAAGCGAGATATATCCCATTGAGTCATAATGGAGACCATATTCAAATTTACGTTTTGATTTCAGCGTCTGTATGGAGTGTGAAATAAATATTGTAACATAAATGGCTCAAAAGTATAGTCATACACGTCAACAATCTCAGTAATTAAATAAATATAACCACATAAGTCTCTAACTTTACTCATTTTCTCAAACCCCAATGGCTAAAAAGCTTTCAATACAGGAGGTTTTTTTTGCGATTCTGTAATAACTACTGAGGTGATTTAATGTTTATATATTGTATTAAAATTGAGAAAACATAAAAACTACACCGTTAGTTTTTTTGACGAAATCTAGGTGTTGTATGTTCCTAATGTTTTTTTCAATATTCTCCCTCTGGAGCGCACAGCCGTAATCTATATCCCATGTAAAACAGCTCATAATATATCTACAGGCAAATTACTCGAAAAGTAGTTCGGAAAGTGGTTGATATATTTTGATATCATTGTAAAAATGTGACTTTTATCCTTAAAATGAGAAAAAATTCATAAAATTCCAGGTGAAGTGATATCTCTCGCTCTGAAGCTACCTTAAGGAGGTTCCGCCGCGACTGTGTGAGTCAAAACAAATACTGAATTCCACATTTTTGATATTTTGTCGAAATAATCCTGCTTTCACTGATGAAATAAGTTACCATTAGAAACTCAAAAGTATAAAGGCAAAAAATATATGCAGATTATTATTCCACGAATGTATTTTAAATATGAGCAATAAAATTTTTCCAGCCATAGGAGAGCCGACTACAGCGCCATATCCTACGAATTACCGTATTTTGACTTCAATTACGGCAGTAATTCCCTAATAACCTTAATAATAAGGTGGTAAGATGCCTATATTTTATTTTATTCAATTTCTCTGGATTATTTCCTTCTTAGAGACAGTTTTCCACGAAAGTGGCATTTGTAGTTGATGGAATATTACTATTTTATTCCCCGTGTTTCTCTCATTCCCCCATTGAACACCATGTAATTTCAAGATCAATTATAGAATAATATAGCGTGGAAAGGTATTATTTTGTTGTTCATATCAGATAGAGGACAACTTTCTCTACAAGTAGACAGAAAATATGAATAAAATGACATTTGACTCATTTTACGGTGGAACCACCTAAAAGAAGAGTGGTGTGCGCCTTGCTCCACCACCTTGCTCTGCCTCCACACCGCCCTTGGCTTGCTCGACCGCCTTGCGACCTTCCCCCCCCCCCCCCCCTACCACCCCACCCCTCTGGAATGTTGCTGCCCCTTCCCCTCCCTTCCCCCCTCTTTCACTACCCCTCTCCCCCCTTTTGATTTTCAAGTCCGTTGGAATCTCTCTCTCTCTCCGCGGCTCAAAAGGGCGTGTTGGAGAGGGAGGGTTGTTTATGGGGTGGTGGGAGGGGGGGGGCCGACCGAATAGCGGGACACGACCGCCACCAAGACTACATTCAAGACGCCGACACTCGAACGACCACCACCACCACTCACCACTTGTGAGCTGCTCTTTCGAGCAGCAGCAGAACGATACGATATTATGACGTCAAAATGCAGGCGAATACCTTCGACCGAGTGTGTGTACGCATTTAAGATAGGGGGACGGCGCGGTAGATTAGACCCATGTACATATTAGGAGTGTTTGGCCAAGTTATGGGCAGGCATCATCGCTAGCTCATCGGAGCGCGCCTAATACATCTACAAAACACCCTGCAAGCCACCTCAAGGGTGTGCGGCAGGGGGTGGGTAGTGCAACAACATGCATTACACTACACCAGTGGCCCCCAACCTTATGCCCGCCATGGCACCATGGCGCTCGTAAACCGTTTGAGATGTGCTCGCTGCTCATTGAAAGCAGCCGCCGCTGCGCTGTGCGATTGTACGGCCAATGTCCAATTATAAATATACCTTGAAAAAATTAATGGTGCCCGCCACCCCACCGGAATCATAGTATGGGCCCTTAAATGCAAAAAGGTTGGGGACCGCTGCACTGTACCCTAAAGTTAGTGTAAGCCAGAGCCGGATTACCATCAAAGCTAAGTAGGCACTTGCCTATGGGCCCCGAGGTTTTGTGGACACCGGAGGGGCCCGGAGAATCTTTTCCCCCCTTTCTTCTCCTGCGACTTTTGTATAGCCCCGTTGCTTGTACTGCCTACAGACCCCCAATTGTGTTAATCAGTCACCGAGTGTAACCAGTGGCGGACCCAGGGGGGGGGGGGGCAAAGGGGGCAATCGCCCCCCCCCCCCAGAGACAAAAACAACACATAGTTATTGCACATGCAAAAACACATAATATATCCATTGGGGGATATTTGTTGAGTTTTACTTTGTTTTATGTACCGAAGTACAAGAGTCTCAAGACAAGACGTTACCTTCTTAAGATTATTTATTGTATTCTAATGTGTTCCATCGTTACCTCTAACCAGCAACATCCTCACCAGGATACATCATACATTCAACACCATTCAACAATATTCCCTACCCCCCAGCGGTTATATGGCATATTAGCAGACATTTCAACAAACCCCCTCCCCCCAAGACATTGTCCTGTATCCTCCTCTGAGTGTAACTACGACTAATTATGCATTAGCATAAATCGCTAATGCTTGTCATGAGGCGAAGCCTCACAAGCATGCACTACTACACTACAGATATTATCCCAATGTTAGAGGGACCGTTAGTATTTATTTTGCAACGACATAAAAGGACAGAGATTCAAGAGTTATGCTGAAAACATGTACGGCGTGCTGTTAGTACTAGGTAACAGATAAGGATTCAAGTATTAGGGAGTACTACTACTACTAAGAGCTACACTACCTATCGACAATCGTAGTTGAAAGTCTCATAGGTAGCTGTTATGGTCCATTATCGTTCGTGGGAAAAATGACATTTTAAATCTGTCCGTTCTGCAGTCTAGTTCCCTAATTTTATTCTCATTATCTGATCTACTGCAGTATGCCGGATTTCGTAGCACATTATTAACGTTGTCAGAGAATTAGTCGGTTTGGAACTTACACATTATAGATTAAGTTTAAATTTTAATCCTCAGGCTGTAAGCAATTCCGATCTCGGTTGCTTGCAATACGTTTCCGCTTACGGGCGTACGATGTTAAGCCGACAATATAATGCATTTTTTCTCTCTGCCAGCCGACTAAAATAACTTGTAAAACATCCGTAGCAAAAATATAAAAGTTTAACAAAAAATGAAATGCCCATCCCTGTAAAACTCGGCCGTAATTGATAAATATATCCAAAATTAGTGGAGTTTGCACGAAGTATAGGTACGCCGCAGACAGGTGTACATCTCAGTACCGTGGACTTCGCATTGAGAAGAGGCTGTCAGTACAATGTATGCAATAAGGTCAATCCATTTTATTGATTCTTTAACGTCGGCAAAGATAAGAGGCGAAGCGTTAACATAAAAAAATGAGCTGAGGCAATAGAAAATAGTCAGAAACTTGATCAGCCCTATCCTAAATCAGTGCCTCTAGGCGGCGGAGTCAGGCGTAACCTTTCACAGCTCAGGGTCCAGAAAACAAAAGAAAGGTAGTTGGCGTCACAGTAACATTGGCACTACAGTACTTGCATGTCATCGATAAAAGCAACATTATTTGATTTTGTAGTTCAATGTCCGCGACCAAATGAATGAATTGGTTATAACATCAGCTGGTAATTCTTTATTAATGCTATTCGATGGCAAATAGTTTTGCTTTAAACATATAAATTTTAAGCAATAATGCAACGTCTCCATCGTTATCACAAGGTAATTGAAATAAGTTGAAATAAAACTCTCGCGACTGGATTCCAGCATTATGTAGTGTGCTGTAAGCGTAATATTTGTGCGATTGAAATAATTCGGTTTTCATTAAACTTGCCAGACAAGGTTATATGCGAATTATAACCGCTGGTTAACATCAACATGGTTATATTCGAGCAGTTCCACTTGTTGAACATGCAGAGTAAACAATAGCGACGACATTCAAATTTCTACACCGTAATTGTGGCATCAACAGTTGATATATCTATGGTTAAAATAAATATTAGTTCAATGGCCGATTGAAGCCATTCTCAGGTTAACGCTAGTAAAATAGTGTTTCAATAATCTTAGGGAACACTATTTTCGTTACAAGAGCATTTTTTCTCACATAATCATAAATTTAACTGTAAACAACTAAAGTAGATTGTAGAAATAATAAGTATCGATATAAAAAAGCCTTTACGGAAACAGAAGGTCTCGCTGGCCACATCGAAGGGGGTTTCACTTTTGAAAGGCAGCAAAGGGCTTTCCTGCTTCTTGGCCGCCGCGCGGGTTTTTCAGTCTTAGATGAATATTTCGCGGCGAATCAGCGCTAGTCAGCGCTAGTCAGCGGCACTGAGCGGCCTGACGTCATGATTTCTAAAGACGTGTCCTCATTGGCTGAGTTTCGCCGCTGTGCCTCCGCCGCTGAGAGCTATGAAAGCCCCCGCAGAGCGAACCCAACGATCCCCGCAATGCATAACAAACGCTTGTGGTGTCAAGGCAACTCGATTGTTGCGATTTATGACGCGGTGAGATTCACGACTGCAACAACTGAAGAGCCAGAAGATCTTGAGGAAGATATGCCAAGCAGAATACTCTTTAAGATTTAAGGAATTACTGTGGTGAGACTATCATAAAAATATCACCGCTTTACTGTTCTGCAAGTGATTGCTAACCGAAATACAAAGAAATATATTTTCCGTTACCACTGCCGCAAAAACTAATGATGCGTTCGAATGAGGATGGAGCATTATTTTCTTACGACTGTCACTTTTAAGCGCAGAAAGGTAGATTAAGCGAAGTATGAATTCCCCTATAATTTGATGAATTTTACCTCATTTAAAATTTTTAAAACTCTCATCAATCTAATGATATAATAACACTAACCCCTTTCAGAACTACTTTTCGAGCAATTTGCCTAAATATATGAGCTGTTTTACATGGGATTATAGATTACGGCTGTGCACTCCTCAGGGAGATATTTGAAAAGAATTAGGAACTTTAAGATTTCGTCAAAAAATTAACGGTGTGTAGATTGCATGTTTTCTCAAATATTTATAAAAATTAATCTATTACTCACCGTGGTAATATTTACAGAATCGCAAAAAAAACCTGTTTGGAAGGCGTTTTCACCGTTCGGCGTGAACAAATGAGTCAAGTTAGAGACTTATGTGGACATATTTATTTAATTACTGAGAATTTATGAAATATATGACGATATTTTTGCACCAATAATATTACAACATTCACTTCATACGTGTTACAGACGCTGAGATAAATTAATAAAATTCGAAAATGGTCTCCATTATGACTAGGGAACTATCTCTCTGGAAAACTACCTTAGTGTAGAACTCTCAATGGAATGTATCCAATGGTGACGGAGAGACTCAGTGCGCAACTGTATGAATACAAGCAAGGCCTCGGGGACGTTTATTATTCCGCCCTTCACTTGTTTTCGTTCAACTCTCTCTCTCTCTTCCATTGCCACTGAAATTCATTTTTCGCCCATATCACAAATTGTGTGCATATATTCCTTCCTTTGTTTTCCCTTTTATTCATAGATTTCGAAAGCGACCTCCGCGAAACTGCTCCTCAAAACCCTTCCTCTACATCACTCCCTCCCCCCCCCCTCTCTCCCCTCCCCCTATTGCGAACGGAAGTGACGGGAAAGCTGTCAGGGACATTGGAAATGCACGCTTCAGACTATTACTACCTGACGCACCCTCGTAGCAACCGTGAATATGCATGATAGAAACCAAGAGTCTGAGGGAGTTGCGATATCTCGTATGGATTACTACTAGCGCCAATTGTTTCAGGCGCAAATGGAAAAATAAGTATGCGTGAAAAACATAAAGATTGTATGTTTTTGCCATAAGTCTTTATTTTTTTGTGAAAAAATGGAGTAATTATTCCTTTTGTTGTCAGACGTTTATCAGCGTCCATTTAAAATACGCCTGGGACCACACGAGACGTCGCCATCGCCACCGTAAGTAAACAAATAAGATAAGTACACTGTGAAAACGCCAAGAGAAGGACTGGACGGCAGTATTGCGCTGCAATCTGATTCCAGAACTTTTCAGGATGCAGAATTGATTATACAATTACCTTTTTAAGTTTCCCCTGAGGAATAAATAAGTAATTTCCCACTTAAATCTGCAAGATATTCAATTAAAGAGTATACCTGTCGCGCTGTTGCGCTGATAGTTAGCGCCTGACCGCTAGAGTGCTCTGGGTGAAAAATATAACCATTAGAGTAATGTGTCAAACCCTTAGTAGCAACCCTGCACTCATTCACTGTGCTAGCGTAACTCAGTGTTTCCCTCACCAGGGGGGGGAGGCTATTCAGTATGTTTTCGGAATATCCGAGCCACGGAAGTGACGAAAATTTGACGTCACAGCCTCTAAAAATTTCAAATAGGCCCATTCAATAGTTGAGATTTTTTCGGGGAAGCTCTTGACGTCAAATCCACGGATTTCCCGAGGTTCGACCATGTCGAGTTCCTACTGAATAAGGCCCCAGGAATTGCGACGAACAACTAAAGAGAGCAAGCGAGCAAAATAAGGATTTCCACGACCTTGTGGCGTTTTGAAACCTTTCGACACTGTTTTAAAAGCAAATGACACCCATCTTTGTTTATTTTTTTTCAAAGTAGCAATGTCTGCTTCAAATACTATTGATTGACTTCTTTGATTATCGCCATTCATTTGATTTCCGGTTTCCGCTCGTGATAGTACTACCAGTGCTTACAACTGTTAGGTGGCATCGTTATGAACTATGATGAAGAAATAAATCGTGCAGTTTTCCAAAAAAAAATTTTTCTTTTTTTTTGTGGAAGATTGCTCTGTTTATTTCTTCATCATGTACAAATTCCACTCAATGTTGCAGGAATCTTCGGATTTTATGCATTAAGAACTACGCGTTACAGCTGTCTGGATATGTATTCACACTAAGATTTCCGCCTGCAATCGTAAGTACGATCGTGCGTGCGATAATAGACTGCAAGTACAGAACGAGGCAAAACGGAGCAGTGTTTAAGGAGCTTACGCCGTGACTGTGTGAGTCAAAACAAATACTAAATTCCACATTTTTGATATTTTGTCCAAAATATCCTGCTTTCGCTGATGAAATGCGTTACCTATAGAAACACAAAAGTATAAAGGTACAAAATATATGCAGATTATTATTCCACGAACATATTTTAAATGAGCACTTTATTCCAGCCATAGGTGCCGACTGCAGCGCCATTTCATACGAATTACCGCATTTTGACATCAATGACGGCATTAATTCTTCAATAACTAGACAAATATGGTGGTAAGATGCATATATTTTATTTTTATTCAATTTCTCTGGATTATTTCCTTCTTAGAGACAGTTTTCCACGAAAATGGCATTTGTATTTTATGGAAAAATACTATTTTCCCCCGTTTTTCTCTCATTCCCCCATTGAACACCATGTTATTTCAAGTTCAATTATAGAATAAAATAGCGTGGAAAGGTATTATTTTGTTGTTCATATCAGATAGAGGACAACTTTTTCTACAAGTAGGCAGAATATGAATTAAATGACATTTAAGTCGTTTTACGGTGGAACCACCTTAAAGGAGCCTTCTGCTGAACCCCAAAATCCTCCCAGAACAGTTGAAGACGTACAGCCGTTTCTTGCCTCTCCTCTGTATCTGCGAGAGAGAGCCCTCGGTTGACACGGACGCTACAAGTGGCGAGTCAAACTAAGTCAAACAGAGCGTTTATTTTTGAGTGGCAGACTGAAAACATACACTTTTAAATACGGGGTGAGTCCCGAAGAACCTGAAAATACTACAAGAGGGGGCCGAGTACGTAAAAAAAGTTGCACTTTTCCACATTTAGAATTTAAATAAAAAATAAAAATTACGTTTAATTTTTTTCTTCTTTCAGGATATATAGGTCTATAAATTCTTAAATTATTTTTATATAAGACACTGTCTCCGGCGTTACTCTGTGGAACTCCTTCATTTCAATAATTAAAAAGCACTTGGTTGTAATTCTACACTTTATTTTAAGGAAACGACCCGGGTTTCAGCATCTCATGCCACCTTCAGGATGGCAAGATATGCTGAGCATCCTGCTGCCTATGGTATGCAAGGCATCCTGAAGATGGCATGAGATGCTGAAACTCGGGTCGTTTCCTTAAAATAAAGTGTGGAATAACAACCAAGTGCTTTTTTATTATTAAAAAAAAGTGAATTATTTTATTTATCGTTACCGACTTTTCGCACTCATATACGTATGGTTCTTCAGGGCTGAAGAAGTATTTGGCGTATGGTACATTATTTGAATATGGAATACACTTTTGGTACATAGTTATGTTGAGAAATATATAAATATATACCTACGTATGATTTTTCAAGTTATCTCAGAGAGAGAGAGTTCCTTCTGAATTGTTTCTTGATGGAGGGATGTATTAACATGTACCGACTTGAGGGACGGAGGTACTTAAGGTGCACTGCTGCTGCTGTTGGCCTGACTAATATTATATTGGACTGACTCCGACTGAGTGGATTCCTGATTCAAAACTAAACAAGTGAATAAACATGGAGACGAGCCGATTCAAACTTTAGCTTAATTCATCGTTAATCATATCCTTAACCCATGTTAAGAGTTACACCATGCTGACCAATATATTCAAACAATCCCCCTCCGATTTCTTTTCGCGACAACGCTACGAACAAAAAGAGCCGGTGTTCTATGTTGGCGTTTTTCGTAGCGTAGACAATATCTAGAAGTAGACAATCGGTTGCATCTCCCAACTTTTTTTTAATTTGAAAGCTTCTTTATTTTTTTTGAGGGTATATACAATTTTTCTTAACCCCCTCTTCATTGTCCTTTTTGAAAGTATTCATTTTACACACATAAAAGTTGTAGAATTTTACATTGGGTACGGTTTTGTATAGGTTTTTTTACACACGTTTCATATTTCAAAATGATCACAATTAGGAATTCGGAAATATGTAAAAGCACATTTTTACATTTATAAAATCCCATTACCAGGTTAAAATTGTTCGCATTATAACAATTATCTTTCATTTCATATTTGCATACGTGTAGTTTTAAAATTTATCATACATCATAGGTTTTTTTAAAAACACGTTTCGTATTTCAAAACTATCACAATTTAGAATTCGGAAATAAGTTACAGCAACTCATTATATTATTAATAAGTTATTGTTCGTATTATTACTGCAGTTATCTACCACTTTCATAAATTTCAGATACATTTAAAAGTTCCAGTATTTTCATAAATTCACATTTACAAAGACAAAGACGTGGACTTAATGCCACACTTTTGCCATCGCGTTTACTCGAGGCAGAATTTGGGTGAGTTTTCCTAATTCCCTAGTTTTGCCTTTCCTTAGGCAGAACGTTATTAGGTCTCTATTAGGGCTGGTTATCTGGCTGGCGTCTTCCATCTCCAAAGATAATCTAATTCGCTATGTTTCGAACCAAGGACAGTTTTCAATTCTATTGTTTCAATTCAAGTTTAATTGTGTCTTCTTCACCGCATATGGTACACTTCCCGTCTTCGCTTTTCCCAATCTTCTTGAAGTAATTTAAGCATTCCCCATTTCCTGAGAGTGCTTGGGGGCCGTACTTATGGTGCGTGTGTTATATCTATTTTCTTTCTGTCATAGATCGTTGGAAAAATATCCCAACTCCGAACTAGAAGCCGCGGTCCTGCGGAAACCTCAAAGGGGGGAATCCGCCTCCTCTTTTTGCCACTTCCGGCCCCGATGCGCGGCCACTTCCGCCGCAAACCCCCTCCCGCATATCCTCCTCCACCGCTGCTCCCATTGGACGATTGGCGACATCTGCCGCATCGAAGAATCTCGTGAAGACATTCACGGAATCGTTGAAAGTTTTATGTTATTAGCAATTATTCTTTTGATTATCACCGTTTTATAAACATTGCTTACGAAGTATAGCACGCGCTGATATCCGCCACTGCCGATGGGGCCCCTCAACGAGCATTAGCTCAGATTGCTCGAATGAAATATGCCGGTGCGAAATACACTCAGGAATCCCGATAACCCGAACACCGATAATCCCAACGTCCAGTTGACTGGACAGAAGTTTTGGAACTTTTAAAAAATTTTAAAATATTGTTTTAGGCATGAATGACAAACGGAACGAAATCAAAGTACATACCTACAAACGTAAAACCCACTCTTCAATTAAATCACACTGTCAATTAAATCATAGTGAAACTGGCGTGCCCTGGAGCCCTATTTAGGAAGGCCTCGGAATTTCCGATCCTCGACGATGACGTCATATGTATGCGTCAGGACCTCTCGAAAATCTCATATAATGCAATTTCAAGAGTTGAGATATGACAAGACTGTGACGTCACTCCACGTCATCATCGTCCACCTATAATAAAGGCCTCTGATGAGAATCCTTATTTTTTAAAAAATAATCTCAGGCTTGCTTGCAACGTTCTCCATCTAGAGCGTCAGTGTTGTTGTCAGTGTCAACCTCGTTGCTATCCTCCTCCCTTCAGGGATCTGCTGTCGTCATTGCATTGTTCCCCCCTTGGCATCCATTGACGTGTGCAGCAGCAAGGTGATGCTGCGATGAGCAAGGAAACAATTGGGTCTCACTTTAAATGCAGTGTTGCTGCCGCCTTGACCAGTGCAGTGCAGTGTGATGGGATCCAATTGTCCGTCCGCACTCGTACATGAGCATGTGCATGAGCAGAAGCTGTGATTGGATCTCGTGTGCACTGTGGACTGTGGCAGGGGGTGACGTGGGTCACCGGCCAGGAGTCGCTTATTTTCTCACCACGATGGAAGGTTTTAAAATGTGAACAAGCTGTGCATGGCAAAAATCGTTTGTTCATAGGGAAGCAAACATCGCAGTGTACAAATTTACTCCTTCCCACTATTATAGTGTACTAGATTTTCAAAGGCGCCCACTTCTTTGGTAGGAGGAGAATTCTAGGAGCTAGGATCTAAGTGTCCTGGTAGCTCAACTGGTAGAACACCCGGCGCGAAATCGGGAGGTTCCGGGTTCGAGTCCCGGCCACGGCGCACATTTTTACCCTCTGATTTATCGGCTTTACCATCTTCCACATCACCCGTGTCTTCGTCCAATTTCAATTATATGTTTCCTATCCCTTTATTTCACCTTCAGTTGAAATTATTATATTTATTCGCCTAAAGGCGGTGTGTGAGTGAGTGAACGATATATATATATATATATATATATATATAATTCAAACTTACAGGAGGTAGGAGAAATAGGAAAAGATAAAGAATTCGTAAGAACGAATTCTTTATCTTTTCCTATTTCTCCTACCTCCTGTAAGTTTGAATTTATATATTTGTGGCCAATTGGCGAAAACTTCCAAAGATTATATATATATATATATATATATATATATATATAATAAGACTTACAGTGGGTAGGAGAAAGAGATATAGATAAAAGGATTTGTTCTTACGGGAACGTTTACGACCGGATGGTCCTTCCTCAGCTTTGGAAGTGAGATATATATATATATAAAATCAATCAATGAAAAATCACTCGTGGTGAAAATATATATCAACTATGGTGTCACAGGCGTGACAAGCTAAAAAATATATAGGCACACAAAAAATAGAAAACACACGTTTTTTTGATATTTCGGTAGCCATCTGCTTTCTGCCATCTTCTGAATTCTTTAGAGAAACTTTGCCACACGTTTTTTTGATATTTCGTCAGCTAGACTGCCATACTCTGAATTATTTAGAGAGGCAAAGTTTCTCTAAAGAATTCAGAAGATGGCAGCCTAGCTGCCGAAATATCAGAAAAACGTATGTTTTCTATTTTTTGTGTGCCTATATATTTTTTAGCTCGTCACGCCTGTGACACCATAGTTGATGATTATATATATATATATATATATATATAGATTATATGTGTGTATATATATATACACACATATAAGCTAGCAGCAAGGCGTTGAGGTTTTATGCACGCGCGTATGTATATGGTGTATGTGACATTATGACATGTCTATCTTGTTCACCTCCACAGTTCATTTGCACTCCTCTAATGAGCCCAAGGTTTCATTTAATTTCCATTGGAGATGAGAGAGGCTCCGTGACCCGAATCAGACTCTTTATTCCAATGCGCTTGCGCAGCTGTAGGAGGGGGAGGGGAGGGGGTTAGAGAGAGGGGGAAGGAGGGGAGGCTTAAAATGGCCATTTTTGCATCGACGTCTCTCACTGCGCTCACCTCTCTTCGAGAATTTCCAACTTGGAAGAAGAGAGAAATGAATCGGCACAATATTTCACCATCTTGAAGTGTCTTCACTCGTCTCGGATAACATTTAAATATCTTCATCCTTCTGGCATACGATGTCATGTGTGCGCTTGTATCATCATGCTATTTTCTCTTTCATTTTTTTTGGACGTGAATGGCGTAACGAATTTAGTTTTAATATAGAGAACTTTGTTTTTTTTGCTATCGGCTCTATTCCTATTTCGTATGAAACTTTTAAAAACAATCACAATTCGCTTGCGTATGCATAGAATGTCAAAGTAAAAAAAATGTCATACTAAAAAAATGTCATACTAAAAAAAATGTCATACTAAAAAAAATGTCATACTCAAAAAAATGTCAAACTAAAAAAAATGTCAAACTAAAAAAAATGTCATTAAAAAAATGTTTGATGCCAAATGATCAATTTGGTGTCAATTTCCAATGTGTTAAATTTTCGTATTAAATTGGTAAAAGTGGCAAAATGTAAGATGTGAGCATCGCTTTTTTTATAAACTGTTCATATTTTTTACGCTATTGTTTATATCTTCTAAGTATTTTTCGAATGTGCCTAACTTTCATTATTTCCATTATTTTACGATATGTCAAATTCATCAACGGGTACTGTGCTGGAAGATTGTGAGGGTTTTCACCGCCGTTATTCAGAAAAATCAAATAGTTTTACTTAAAGTGAAACATGCACTTCCGAATTTTACATGAATGCGTAGTTCAAATCATATTTAGTGACAGCTTCAAGGTCTTTAATAAAATGGTTTACCTCGTGGAATACATGGAGGCATTTTCATGAACTGTATCGTAACTCCCTTATGTCATTTTCCTCTTGAAATAGCGTAATTTCACGTTATCCGACTGACTTGCAATTATTTACAGCGGTTCCCTCTGATACTTTTTTTAGTTTACGCTTTTTTAGGTTTTGATAATGGAGTTTTCTTTTTGGTTTCGTCATCCCTAACCATAAAAAAGCTGATTAGAGAAGTAGGTTGGTGTCCGCTAGGGACTCGGAAGCTGTATGCCGGGATGAGATTACTTGTAAACTTTAGATCAGATGATTTTCAAGGTGAAATAATGGATATAATGTACTACATCATCAAAAATGTCAATTAGTCGATATGGTACTATACACTTTATTTAAAATTGACAGCACGTGTTTCGACTTTTTTACTTAGCCATCTTTAGTTGTAATATTGTACCTGAAGATGGCAAAGTTAAAAAGCCGAATCACGTATTGTCAATTTTAAATAAAGTGGACAGTACCATATTGAATAATTTACATTTTTTGAAGTGATAACTTCTTTTGTGGCCCGTTGGGCACTTTTGGCATCATGGGGGAAAAAGAGCAAACTCGCGTCACGTACCGTACCACACTTTTTGCTTCGGCGACGTAGTTCCAATACCGTCGTCAGACGGCAGCACCGCTGTCCTAACAGTGCACATAACAGCCACCAGATGGTGGGACAAGCGTTAAGCGGGATAAAAAGTGCACCGTTTAAATCGCGTAACATATTTCCTTGTTCTTCTATTCTTTACCGAATCTTGAAATTCAAAGGTTATTATTAGTTACTTTAGTTATCATAAGCCAATAGTTTCTTTCCAAGAATTCTGTAGAAATAGTTATGAAATAAGTCAAATAATTCATAATGAGAATAATGAATGTAACATGCGAGAAAATGATGAAAATGAGGAAATGGTGATTGAAGTGGTGATAACCAATGATGATGAGAATTGTTTTAATTAGTATAATTAGAATAGAAATATAATTAACATAAGAGATATAAATGAGTGTTATATTATTCAGACGCAAGAACACAATACCTATTTTTCAGATAAATACCAATTTTGTCAACAAAAAATAAAATTTCCATAAATGGAATATTCATTAAAAAAAATTATTGTACCTTATTCTCCTTTTTCATTCATATTTATTTGGGAATATAAATCGGTGAAAGATGTTTTCACTTCCAGCATGTGGTCCTAAAAGCACACTCCCAATTTTTATACATGATTTTAACCTCGCCCTATACCTCAAGAACGGTGAAGACAAGAAGCGACGACATACGATAGATACACTGCCGATAAATAAATTGGTAAAAAAGCTTCCTTATTTCCACGCGCCCCAAGTGACTGAACTGAAAAGTAGAATAGCGATGCACCAAGGCACGTCAATTAACATGCAATTCAATTATTCGTCATCTCCGTCTTCCTAATTCCTTTTCCCTGTTCTCATGTCCCAATGGATGGTGTCCTTGCAACTCCCACTCCCACGCGTCTGTCCCTGATTGAAATTTCCCCTACAAGAATTCCCTAGAAAGTAGGGAAAAGCAAAGGAAACATTGAAAATTCCTTAGAAAACCTTTCTTTTCTAAGGAAATGACTAAAAACTCTAGGGAATTTATTTCCTAGAACTTTTTTCCTTAGAAATGACAAACTTCGGTCAGTAATTTCACTAGAGCATAACGCTACTCTAAGGAAACCCTACAGGAATAAATTCTACTGTTTCAGGCTGGATATGGTGGAAGTTCTCGATATTCATAATGAATAAAGACACTTGTGGAAGATTACCAAGTGTCTTTATTCATTATGAATACCTACAGGAATAGGAAAAATAACGCCAGCAATTACATAGAGTGCAGTACGCAGTACATAGAGTGAATGACTATAGAGGAAAAAAATTTATATTCACGAAAAAAATCATTCAGCATAGTTTCATTTGTAGAACAATAGAGATAACACAATTAATTACAATGAGACTGACGAAATGTTTCTCAGTAAATGATTACAATAAGTGAAGCCATAATAAAAAGTCACCTCTTCACAGTGGAATACATTTAGGGTAAAATAAATATATTTGAAGCCACTGCAACCCATTGTCAAAAGCATTTCCCAGGGACTATGCATTCTCGGAAAATTATTCCGAGGTATATTTTCTAGGGAAAACCAGGGTTCAATTTTCTAGGAAAAACAGTGGCTTAATTTTCTAGGGAATTTTCCGACAGGGCTGCGACAGATCAGATTGTGTAGTATTGTTATTGTTATACCTACAATTAGAAGTACTCTCTGTCTATCACTTCGAGAAAAAGTTCATTGCTTGCGACGTGCTTGCCCCTTGTCCATGCAATGGCTGGAGAAACACGTTGAAAGCGCTTTCTTTGGATTCCTCCGGCACTGCCGAACGGAGGTGGGGAGGGAAGAGGGGAAGGGACAGTGCAATCAATGGAATATCGGAGCTTCCTGCCCGACCTTCCTCCCTCCCCTCTTACCCCCTTGTCTCTCCTGCACCACTCCCTCTGTCCCTGCCACCACCGTGCACCACCTGGCGCGCGCACCACCTGAGATTTACGATTCCATGATGAAGCCCTGCACAACTGCAATTATGCCATTGCGTTTCACACATATATATAATATGGCATATTTCACCGCTGTGTGCCCGCGTGGGAAGGTCCCGATGAGTGACCTATATAGTCGTGGAAACAGTTTTGCGCGGGTGATTGCTTTGCATATGAAATGGACGACGTTCGGATTGTATCAGCGATAATTAGCAATAATTGGCAATAATTGTGAAGCTGTTGAATATTTATTGGACAATAGTTTATTCATCATCATCTTCAATAACATTTACTTCTTTGAGAAACTCATTTTTTATTATTTATTTAATTCCAACTCGTGACCATTTTCTTCCTCTCTCTAGGTTTAATTCCTAATACTTGGGATCAGCTTTCTGGATCTCCAATCTTCAACATATTCTCTCCAATTCTCTGACACTGCCTTCCATCATATCCTTCTTCACACTCTACTGGCGTGATTCGCAAACTCCATCTTGCATACTCATTCCATTATTCTGTCCTCTCTGCTAACCTTTTCGTGTGGGCCCTTTTAGTAGCCTAGCAATCAGCAACATAAGGCATCACCGGTTTGATGATGGTCCTGCAAACCTGGCCCTTCATTATAGGTGTCCTGGCCCTTTTTGTCACAGGTCACGCCCGTCACCGATCTCCATTGGCACCAACCAGGGGACACCCTGTTCTAAAGATCTATCTTTGTCGACATCTCCATTGTCATATATTACAGCCCCAAGGTACGTGTTAGGATTAGTCCCAACAATAGGCATCCCCCGAGATGTTGACTGTGCCACCTTTCCTGTCCCATGAAACTTACGCATAAATGTTTACTTTTTGTGCCGCTTACTCTTCGCCGCCGAGGTCAAATTCATCAAATTCTTGGTGAAGTGATTTTTCGCTCAAACTTAAAGTGGTGCCAAACGAGATCCCGAAATCCAGCCCATCCCCTCAGAAATCCCTTATCAGGTCAAAATCGTCCTTCAAAGGGGAGGTTCCTTCTCGGCAAGTGAGTTTGGAAGGAGGGCCCTTGTTCTGCATGCAGAGTTTCACGCTCCCCCGCTCAGGGGGGGGCGTGGTTCGGCCACCTTGTCACTTCGTCATCCACTCGGGACTTTGAAATTTTTCGGCACCGAAGTGGCACGATTTTTTTTAACAGAACTGTTCATTATTCGAACCTACTTCCTCCACCTCTCTCTCTCTTCAATCTCGTTTAACACGAAAAACACGCACCAATACGCGCAGGCGTGCCTCACTCGTCCGTGCGTGAAATCGTGCATGCTGCGTGGAGACGTGATCCTCCTTGTTCAACGATGCGACGCATCAGCATCCTTCAGCTCGGGCGTGAAATGTCGTCCAAAGACATTTTCGTGTCACCCGCGAGGTTTTTTTTTTCTCTCTTTCTACAAACATGACTACGCATCGGTGGAACTTTCTGTTGTCCCCAGACGAAAGTGAAGAAGAAATCTTCCTCGAAAGTAAACGAAACAAATGAGTCTAGGAGCCCGTTCCAATTTAAAAAAAATATATTTTTTTATTCGGTTTCTTTCTCTCGAGGAGGATGCGAAGGAAAGACAAGTGTGGGCGCGTTTCCGATAACAAATGGAGCGTAGTATTGTGACGATCTGAAGGCAGCGTCGGGACCTTGGGACTCTTTCTGTCTCTTTCTCTATGGCGACGGGGAAGACGCAAAACGGTGCAGAAACGGTGGACAGACGTCGGTCCTGTCCTCTAAGACGAAGAAATGAGGGAAAGTGGAAGGAGGAGGAGGTGTCTCTTCCTGTCCGCCCTCAATAGCTATTGGGACCGCACCTTGCGCCGTTATTTCATTAGTCGACGGGTGGAATGGCAGCGCCGGAGGCGCGAAGATATTGCACCGTTGCGCTGAGTTTTCCGCTCACCGCAACCGGTCTTTCAAGAATTTTTAAAAACAGTGCATCACGGGAAATTAATAGAGGTGTTGTTTGTGCGAAAGTTGAAATTCTTAAATTCTAGGAACATTTTCCAATAACCAAACCTAAAGGGAAGGGGGATTTACAATGTAGGAATGGGTTAGGAAAAGCGAAAATACAAAATTCAAATCTCACTTTTTTTACAATATTATATTTTTTCTTTTAATTTTTATTTATAAAATCTTTTTTTGTAGTAAAAATTATTAGATTTAAAAAAAATTATCAACGTTTTTTGTCTAGTTGTTTATATCTAATGTTTTATCAATTTTCATTCATCATTTTTTTCATCAATTCTTCTTTTACTTTCTTTCGTTTAAATTTATTGGAGTTCACAGTTAAACCTTCAAAAACGAATTATCCATTGCATAAAATGTGAGTTGAAACAGTTGGCACAAGGTTTTTTTTAATGACTTTTCGACTCTGTGTGTGTAGGTGTACCACATTCTGGTCCGAGTTCCTTGTTCCTCTCCTTTATCTTCCGTCGTTTAATCTTCCTTCTTATTCATTCTCATCTCTTCTCCCATCACTCACTCAATCTTAATTCCATTCGTCTACCGTGTGATTTACATAAGATACACACCGACTTCTTCTCTGACGACGTTGATAATATTTTACGAAATCCGACATACTACGCTATAGATCAGATAGATGAGAATAAAAATTAGGGAACTGGACTGCAGAACGGACAGATTTAAAATGTCATTTTTCCCACGAACGATAAGGGACACCATAACAGCACTGCCAATGAGACTTTTATCTAGGTTTGCTTATTGGTAGTGTAGTTATTACTGTTAGTAGTAGTAGTAGTACCCCCTAATTATTGTATCCTTAATTGCTACCTAATACCTACTTACAGCACGTCGTACGTGTTTTCAGCACAACTCTTGAATCTCTGTCCATTTATGTAGTTGCAAATAAATAATAACGATCCTTCCAATATTGGTGGCATACCTAGAGTGTGGTGCATGCTTGTGAGGCTTCGACTCCTGACATGCATTCGATCGACTCCTGACATGCGATCTATGCTAATGCATCAATAGTCGTAGTTACACCAATTTTAGGGTATGATGTAGTGCATTGGTGACTACTTACCCCCTGCCACACACCCTAAGGGTGGCTTGCAGGGTATTTTGTAGATGTAGATCCCATTCCCTTGGGCTACAACTATAGACTGTGCTACAACCTTGATGCTTGCGCGCTCCAATGACCCTTACAGTGGTGGGGGCAATGATAATTGCTTCTGGTTCGGGTCACCCACGCCATATAGTCCGAAGGGCCGAGGCCAGACGAAATGTAGATCACCTGATGGCTTCACGTTAAAAATACCGTTGGGAATAACGTCACCTCGGGCGTAGGTACACAAGGAAAATGCCGGAGAACGCAGGGAGAGATATCAGACAGATTTTACCATGGTGAGGCAGAGGTGTAGGTATAGGAGGAAGCATCGAAAACTCGCGCGAATTTCAGGGGGCTGATGCTGGGCCTATATCTCATGAAAGAAAAAAAATCATTTTAGTGAAAGGTGATGAAGAGGAATCATCTAGAAATCCTGATAAATATAATGACGAATTCTTTATCCTCATGTAGTATACGTGATTTTTCCAGTCTGATTTCATACAGAAAACATGTGCTCGCAGTGCGGCAATAGTAGACTTCAGAAGGCATACAAAAGGTGCCTGGATGTATATTTTTCCTTTAATTAAATAGTTTCCAAAATAATAATAATAATAAAACACATATAGTAATTAGAATACGTTAATTTTTCAGTCCAGTGTTTTCTCCCAATAATAATTTGGCCCTCTCAAAATTACATCACACAATCTGGCAAACAGAACAAAAATGAGACATCTACAAACTGTCTTTTACGAGCTGTCGCAGGAGCGTGTTGTAGTTGGTGTCAGAACACTATCCGTGTGAAGGTCAGGGAATATGGAAAAGGAGAAAGTGAATTGCATTCAATCAAGAGTGTAAATTACGTAACTATTTCTACAAGTACTAATCCTTACGCAAACAGTCGGTTGACTGAAATACTATTACGGATTTGCCATTTGCTTTCTTTAGACGCCCTAACTTCTGATCGTGGATGAAATATCACTCGTTAGCATCTCACTCTGTCGTGAGTAATGTTATTACGGTTCTTCTTCATATCGGCCGATAACTCTGAGATTTCGTGCGAATTCAAATATCACCGGATTCCGGTTGCCCTTATGCCTTCCTTCTCTCTGTTGTTTCAAGTACAGTGTGACCTAACTGTACGTTATCCAGTCATACGCTTCTTCCATTCATAAAATGCTTTCACGTTGGCAAGGACAATGTCGTTCACACAACTTTGAAGAAAATATACACCAAAAACGGTGAAATTCGCTTAGAAAAAAACATTTGACTTGACCGGGATTCGAACCCCGATCTCCCAATTGCCGGTCACTTGTGTTATTCTTTCCTAACACACCTGACCGGCAATTGGGAGATCCGGGTTCGAATCCCGGTCAAGTCAAATAATTTTTCCTGAGCAAATTTCACCGTCTTAGGCGTATATCTTCACACCCTTCCCGCGTGACTGCGTACCATAAACATCTGTGCAATTGCAGTGATTGGAAAATTGAAGAAAAAGTTCAATTGTGCGTTATTTGGTTACACCGTGTTGCGTTGAACATCGACGAAAATAAAGAATAACGTGCTATCACTGTAATCGGCATTAAACATATCATAGCGCAATGAAATATTTAAAAAATTTGACATTCTCGAATTCATCTGCGTGCATCTCAAAAACATCTCAACTTGACTACGAATGACGATTCATATGGAATTTATGTTAACACGTGGTGTCTTTTATTTCATTTGGCTCTTCGTGCCGGAATAGCGTCCATTTATGAGATCAGCTTCCCCGCATAACATCGAGAGAGAGTTGAAGAGAAAGAATATTCATCCTTTTGTTTCCCTCCCAACCTCCCTCCTCCTCCCCCCCGACCAGCGTTCGTTTGTTCCCCCCCCCCACTCCCTTCCCCCTCCCCTCCCTTCCCCCACCACCAACAATCCACTCTCGCAACCAATGAATCACTTTTCCCGCGAAGCCGCGAGCCAACGAAATGACGGGAAATATATTTTCTCCTCGGTGCTAAAAGCGTTTTTAACGTGTTTCTCATTGCCTTCCTTTCGTGGCATTCATTTTCAAATGTCTTTTATGTGAATTACTTCCCATAAATCCCCCTTCGCTCCTGCATTCCCATTCCCTCCTATGGAGGTTTTGAGAGCGAGATAGTTCCCTAGTCATAATAAAGACCATATTATAATTTTACTTTTTGACTTCAGCGTCTGTTTGAAGTGTGAAATAAATATTGGAATATTAATGGCGCAAATATATAGTTATGTATGACCACAATTCTCAGTAATTAAATAAATAAAGCTGCATAAGTCTCTAGCTTGACTCATTTTTTCCGCCGTATGGCTGAAAACCCTTCAAAACAGCAGGTTTATTTTGCTATTCTGTCAAAATTACTATCATGTTTCGTAGAATACAGTATAATAATTCTTTCATACTATTTGCGCTCTTAATACACTCCGCATATGCAAAGCAGAAAACTATAGCGAAAATACGACTCATCATGATACGGAATGCGATTGCAAATTCGGGAAATATTTGTAATTGAATGTTGGAAAAATGATTTATCTACGCTCATTCTATACCAACTTCACCTTGAAAAAATCTAAGCCTTGCTGAATTAAGTTTTATATACATTAAAATACGATTCTCATATCTCGTAACGAAATTAAAAATGCATTTAGTTTGAAGAGCGTCCCTCCGATACTCGTTCATATCTCAGGTCCATATGCTCTCACGGAATGCGTCGTCTGCAGCTTTACGGCTGCTAGCGGCGTTCGCAGCATTGCGTTATTTAGCATTAGTAATATTTCACTATATCTTTGCGGTGCCTTAATTTAGGTGGTGGTAGGTGGGTGGATAATTTGGATGTTATACCGTCGTAGAATGCGGTGGATCTTGCCCGATATGATTTTCATAGTACTTATCTTCTCTCCAGCTCTTCGTAGGACTTTTTCGTTGGTTAATATCTCCGTCCATTTAATCGTCATCATTCTTCGGTATCATTCACGTCTCCATTGCATCCAATCTATTTTGTTCTTCAGCTGTTGTTTCCAAGGATTCACTGCCATATAATAGTATGCTCCGAAAATATGTAGGTATTAGTAAAGTGTTTCCTTACTTTATAGGCTTGTGTTCCTGTCAGCGGACTACACTCCTGGCAGAATTTATTTTTTGCTGAGAGCCATGCTTCCATCGTTATGTTTCTTGCTTCTTACGTCACTCTGGTGGCAGATAGCAAAATTTCTTCACTTGCGCTATGTGCTATGTTGTCCAAGTTTTACGGCGACCAAGTCTTCTTGATTTCTTGGACAGACCCCGACCCCGACATCGCACCCTTCTGAAGGGCTGATTTTTTTTAAAAACTGTTTGTAGTGATCGTTTCTCCGGTGAAAACAAGAGATATATATATATGCATCACAGTTGACCTTAGTATTTCGTAAGTAGATCTATCATGTGCGACACCCACAACCGGCAAAATATTTCCATTGTTTCCGCCGGAATTTCCCCGACGTCCAATCCCTTAGCAACCGAATCCATTGTTCGATTCGAATCCGAAAAGGTACAGGGTATGACCCCAATAATGGTCGTCATCTCACAAAGATCGATGTTGCAACGAACGCATCTGTCTGCCACGCATCGATTTCCAGAAATGTTCCATGTGAATTCGAAGCATCGCCAAAACACTTTATCGTGAGACCAATTTCGACGAGGCGTGTCCAAGGGCAACGTGATGCTGGGATGAAATGCACCATCAGAAGAATGCGTTTTATGCTCAGCTCTTTGATGCGTGATTAATTGTCTGCTTCACGAGTCGTAAAATCTAGTCGAGAGGCGTGGTCATTAGTCGTATATATGTTTGCCTAGCATGGCGACTTGATGTAAGCATATGTACCAAGTAACGATTCTCTTACTATGGTTTTTTTTTCTCCTTTTTTAATTTCACTTTACCTGCATATAAAAGATGAAATTACATCTCATTTTATTATACTAATGTTCATTCTAAAGTCTACTAGGGAAGGTGTCCGTTGAATATCAACGAGAAGGAAAAAAACCACACTAATACAATGTAATAAAACATTCATATCTTATTTAGTGAAAAGAATCATTGAGTTAATGGATATACATATACGGATTTGTTACTTAAACAATGAGTATAATGGTCGTCATGGGAACGATGACTCAAAAACGCTAAAATATTGACAAAAATCGTTACGTTTTAGCAAAAATTTCGGAATTTCGATCGGAATATATATTTCCACTGAAGGAATAAGAATCTTAATTTTATTTTCTTTCTATTGATACCTTTCCCAATAACAGAAAACCACTATTTCTAATTTAATTTTACAAATAAAAAAAGGCCTGCAGCCAAATGAAGATTTTTAGTAACGTTCATTCTAAAGTATCATACCCTGTGTTATGTATACAAAATGACTAAAAGGCCTGTTGGTCTGCAACAATAAACGTTTATTATCATTATTATTTTCAAACGATGCGCGCGAGAGTTGCCATATACCTATCTTCCTCCCTCTGCGCGGAGATATGCATTGGAAATGCCATGAATATAGAATACTGCAGATGGGAATCAATGTCGCGGATCTGTTGTCGAAAATTCCGCAGGCTAGGCTACCGCGACTGAGGCGATGGCAACTCTCTGTAAACAAACGGAGATTGATAGAACTATTGGCGGCGGTTTAAACTGGCCACAGAGCGAGTACTAAGGGTTATGTTCATGATTAATCGGGTAAATGAATTAGTATCGCTTCAGGAAGTAAATACTGATTAAATTTAGATTGGATTAAATACCGATGTCTGGAACTAATAACGCTTATTCATTTTAAAAAGCCTTAATTTCATAAATTCATTTTTATAAAAAACCGCTGTAGGAATCAAGGAATTCCATTATGGTCAGAGTTGTTTCCTTTGCAAAAATTAAAATTGCAAATTACCTATTTTCCTACTGATCCAGCAAGAAGAAAGATAAGGGTATTGAACTGCCGGCTGGACAAGTGGAAACCTATGTTCTTTATGACTATGTTTGCCGTGTTACCTATCAATAATCGGAGTCTGAGGTAAATTCACAATTTTTCTGGAGTCGAACGGAAGACTTAAGCGCAGTTGTCTAAAGATCTTCCCAAGTAGAATATTGCCTATTGTCCTCGCAAATATTATTATTTCATCTTACTCATTAAGTGAGATATCCGTGGTTCTTTTAACCTCTATGTCAGCCATTCATTTACATGGAAAATTTTAATTCTCGCTGCGATCTGGATTCAAGATGGCGGATTAAATTAGTTTAAGTGCGTGTCATCACCTTGGGTATAGTGACCTTGCACAACCTTAAGCGACGATAGCGCTACCTACCAACTATACCCACAGTTAGAAAATGGAACTTCTATAGGGTGCGGACATTACCGACAACAACGCTTAATATACGCTTGATATAATAACAACGGGGGATTTACACGGGACAATATGGCGGATTTCCATCCAGTAAATATATATTCATGGGAAATTCATTGCGCGGGGGATGTATCGGCTGTTTTGGTGACGTAGTCGGCCGCGGGGCGCTGTCTTTTATGTGGGGCGGTTGTGACGTAGAGGTTCCCCTCCCCTCATTTCCCCTCCCTCCCCTCTTCCCCCTCTGCCAGCTGGGCGAGGGGTCAAGGGCGCGTCATGGAGGGGAAGGAGGGGAAGGAGAGAAAAGGGCATCGGAGGGGAGGGAGCGAGAGATACAGAGAGAGAACACACGTGGGTACATAATGTAAGATCTGAGAGAGAGAGAGGTTGGTTTTCCCCGAGGTGGCTTAGAAGAGGCATAATACATACATACTCCTCACCTTGGGTTTTTCCCGGAGATTGCTTCGAGAGAAGATGCATCACTCCAGAGGGTGATAGTGTTTCTCTGCACCGGAAGCGTCTTCAGGATGAATATATTATTATTCTAACTATAATTATATATTATGTAATATAAATACAATAACCTGATCTCATCCATAGCAAATACTGAAGTTTTTTCAATTTGTTATATACTGAATTTTATGTTCTCCAAAATTTCGGTACGAATATATTATGTATATTCGCAAGATATGAATAATATACATTAGAAATGTGAGATTCCGATATCCAGATTTGCTTTTTGTATTATTTATACCATTCATTTTTTATTATAATTATTTTTACTTAGTTAAAATGTAAGCATTGTGTTTCCATTTTGGCTTTCTTTTGTTGATATTGATGTTTTGTTACTAAGGAGAAATCTTAGTTACCACCGCTATTTTCCATAATAAGAAATAGATTTTCAATGCTCTCATTTTCACCTTAAGGTACTAAATTATGAATGAGTACAAACTTATTTTTATTTATATAGTTATAACGTGTAGTAACTGTTTCCTTACATGGTGTAATGATCTGATAAATAATATTACCCTGATGATGCTAATATTAAATAGCGAAACGTTCGCGAAATGAAATTGACAAATCTTTTAAACATTGACCAACCCTCCATCAAATACATACAATTATAAAAACAATTGAATCATGAATTACGAAAAGGGCTCACATCGGATTTTTGAAAATTTTAAGGAGGCAAACAAAATTGAATTTTTGTCAAATAATTTGAATTAATAGCGCAGTTTTTTCTTGAAACTTCTGCTGAAAGGTTTACGAAAAGCTGGTATGAGTTCTTCTTGCCCGTAAAAAATCTGTCTACACAAAACATGTGAAAAGAAGGAAAAGGTAAGCCCATTTTCAAATATTTCCGTGATGAGCCCTTTTAGAAATTCATGATTCAATTTATATGACGATGGCATAAGAGTACAGGCGCTATCGAAACGTCGTCGGTGCACATCAACAACATCACCCGGTGGGAAACCAGGGAACCTTTTAATCTCACAAACAATGTAGTCATGTATGTAGCTCGTTTCTCTTCCGGGGTCTGTGTCTTTCCTTTTGAAAATGACGTGTCATTGTATTCATATTTCCGTAACTTATAGAAAAGCCCTCTTGTCTGATTTCAGACCTAAAACTATACTTTCCACACGCTAGTTTATATATATCGAATATATATAACTATGCCATTGTCTTGAAAAACTATGAAAATAATATCTATTCAAGAATTTCACACATTTCTGTATGTGATCACACTTCTTTAGATTGTTCACCCTTAGCTACAAAAAGCCCTACAGTAAAGTTTCAGAAAAATCTCGAAAAAAACTTTGTCAAAAATATAATATTATGTTCAGCTCAGAAGAAAAATGGCGTTTTGTCAAAATGAATCCCTTTACCTTCAAGGTTTTTATAGATTGTCAAATGTACATACAATTTTTTTACTCATTCGGCCGATAGTGTCTCACGTCACAATCCACTGTCATAAATAAGCCGTTAAATTTAACAGTTTTCATATAAATTGTTCACTCTTAAATCAAAGAAATCGTTTTTTTAAAATGTTTGGAACTCTTGAATACATTTTCGGGTACTATGCCACCTCCTAATGCAAAAATAGTTTGATAATACTAATTTATTTTATTTAATTCCTGTAACAAAAGCAACTACTTCAACCCTTGACTTACAATTAGTTAAAAAAATCTGATTATAATGACTTTGTAACCAAAGATACTAAGGAGCATGTTGGTACTGCGCATTATAAGCAATATTACTTCGTGCTTAGCGGATAAAGAAACAAATGAAACGCTGAATTGTGCGATGAGGTCTTCTCTCTCTCACCAGTTTTTGCTGATTTTTCCGTCGATAATCTGGAATTCAGAGTAGATACATGACTCATAACACCCACTAACAAAATTTTTTTTATTGGTTTCATTATGAGTATGATGTATTAGATGGGGTTAGATGGAAGAAGGGACTTATAAAGTCTCAATATCACCTCTATAAAGACGTTTATCTATCTATTAAGTTAGTGGACTGGTACTTTGCGACAGTTGGATATTTTTGAAATTTTTGTGAATGTTTTTGCGTAACTCAATTTATTTTATCTCTTAGTGTGGAAATTCTTTTTTTTTAAATTTTGACGATTACTGTATTAAGGACAGTATCATAACTTTGCGATCTTTAGCAAACCTATACTTTTAAGATCCCGTTATCTCAAATATTTCATTACATTATCATGGGCATAAATCAACATAACTGAGATCCATGATTTATAAACTAATAAACATTCCTCTATCAGAGTTTCATGCTAACAAAGAGTTAACAATTTAATTTTAAAATTAAGTTTTTTTAAATATATAAATTTAAATTAAAAAAACAAGTTTAATTTTAAATTTACGATTATCACCATAGCCAACAGTAAAGTTTTTTTTACACCAATTGCATCCGTAAATTAATCCATCGTTTCACATCAAAGAAAGGGATTAACCTAATCTCATCTCTCCATTGTTTCTGTAAAACCTTGCCACTGATCAGTATTATCTTTTGTTGGAAATGTTTCCCACAAATTGAGGAAAATTATTTAGTTTCGAGTTTCCTGCTACAATCCATTGTCAAGTGGTAAAATGCTTTTTAACTCAAAAGATGAAAATAATAAATTTTTTAAAAGTGGATGTGGTGTGCAATACATCGGCCAAACAGGCAGTTGCATTAAAACTAGATAGAATGAACATTGGCTTTGTCATACTTCAATAATAAGGATAATAATTATTTAGCCAAGCACTTGTGGTCTTCTAATCATTGTAGTAATTTTGACGTCGAAGCCCTGAATTATACGAACAAAGGGCATTAAAATGGAATGTTATGAACAAAATCGAAAATGTTAACAGTAATTGTCAACTTAGTAATGATGTTTTTGTTGTCGCCCAATCACCTCTCCTTAACCTCTTCACTTCCTTGGCCTCTGACATAAGAATGTCGACCTCACAATCATTCCACAATCTTATTCCCTCCTCACACCACTTCCAAATTTTTCCATATCCTCTCGCCGTTCATTTACGTAAGACTTTAAGACATTTACCAGTCTTCCCTTGTTTCCCCACCCTCCTGTTTTGCCATCTTCCTACCCCACCCCCTCTTTTGTGATACATTATGCCAAGATATTTGTATAGCTGTGCCATCTAACGGACCCGGCTGGTCGACTCTGATGTTTTCTCCTCAATAAAATTCATCTTAGCCAACGCTAGTGATCAAATGCTTGTCTAGCGTTCCGTTTTATGCTTCTTAGCCTAATCGTACATGGCTCTGGAGACTGGAAGCTGCCCTGTCCCATACCCTATCCTACCTATCCTTCTTTCCTACTCCCCTGCCGACTCCGATTACCCCTGGCGATAAGCGCGAGCTTCAGGCCCCGGGGGGGGAGGGGTCGGTGCTCCCTCGTCCACGAATACACTGTATAGCTGTACCCTGTTGATGCCGAAACCTTGTTAGTTGATCAATTAAAGTGTGAAAATGGCACCAGTGTCTCTGTCTTCAAGATGGATGAGTGAAAGCAGTATTTATTGTTAAGGTGGTTCCACCGTAAAATGACTTAAATGCCATTTTATTCATACTCTGTCTAATTGTAGAAAAAGTTGTCCTCTATCTGATATGAACAACAAAATAATACCTTTCCACGCTATTTAATTCTATAATTGAACTTGAAATTACATGGGGTTCAATGGGGGAATGGGAGGAACACAGGGAAAAATAGTACTTTTCCATAAAGTATAAATGCCATTTTTGCGGAAAACTATTTATAAGAAGGAAATAATCCAGAGAAATTGAATAAAAATGTAATATAGGCATCTTACCACTTTATTTTTCTAGATATTGAAGAAGTAACGCCGTAATTGAAGTCAAAAGGCGGTAAGTCGTTGGAAATGACGCTGCAATCGACTCCTTATGGCTGGAAAAAAGTGCTCATATTTAAAATACATTCGTGGAATAATAATCTGCTTATATTTTGTATCTTTATACTTTTGGGTTTCTATGGGTAACGCATTGCATCAGTGAAAGCAGGATTTTTTTGACAAAATATAAAAACTGTGTAATTTAGTATTTGTTTTGACTCACACTGTCGCGGCGGAACTTCCTTTAAAAGTACAGACGAAAAGTCGGAACTCTTTACATGTTTTGACTCACGCAGTATAGGCGTAGCGAAACTTGGTGGCACTTACTGTTGAAAATAATTTTGTCATTGAAAGGAAAACATGTGAGATAGGTGGGGTGAAGGGGCCGATGTTCCCTCAAGAGACCCATACAGGAGCCCTGTGGTACCTCCGCCTACTCGTTGACGCTTGATTCACATTCACTGACATCATACTCTCTATACGCTGTCGAGTGCCACCAAGTTGTGGTGCCTATACTTTTCGCTATGTGGTGGATTTCGCTATGCCTATACTTCTGCACGTTAAAGATGTGGTTCACCTTGGATACAGCTCACTCTCTGACAAAACGAGCCATTTTCATTAAGGGATATCGATCAGCAAATCATGGAACGTTTATGGTGTTTTCAGATGGACGGCACATTATGCAATTGTTTCTCTTTAATACGCATGCCCAACGAGGAGCCTTCCCATATAAAGAAGAAGGAGGTAGGCGGGTATTTGGGAGGAGGGGTAGGATGGCATTGCAAGAGACGCGCAGTTCCAGATCGAAAACAAGATTTGATGTACAAAATAAGAATCTTAATTTAATTTCCTTTTTTTACGACACCTCTCTCGAGTTATAAAGACCATTATTTTGAATTTAATTTTGCAAAACAAAAGTGGCCTGTAAACAGTGTACATGTATATACATGCATTACTTATGGGAGTTGATGTGAATGACCTGAAGTCGAACCCGAGAAGTACGCAAAAAGAAGCTATTATATCCATTGTGGAGTGGCGACATTTAATAATGTGCAAAGTTTAAAATATGTTCAACTTCTGGCTCTTGAAAAAAAACGTTGCAGTTTTAGGCTGGAAATGGAGAAAGCTCTTTAACAAAAATATATGTATGCAGGAGTATTGTCAATAGGCTGGAATGCAGTTCTACAGGATGCGGCAACGTAACTTCCTTTTTTCAAAACGCAATGAAACCCATTTTATGAATCAGAATTTTTTTATTTTTTTATAATGTTGGCACATTTTTAAAGTTTTGTATTACACAGTTTTGAAAATCAAATCCGGTAAATGACGCCCCTCATTGTCCATACACTTGAGTAAGCTGATTTCTGGCGTTTGTCATCACCCTTATACCAGCATAGCAGCGGGTATGTTGGCAATTTCTGCCCGGTTGTTGGCCTTTTTCTTTTTCCGGGGGTTTCTTGAAATCCCGCGTTTATGTCAACCATCCATAAGGACCCTACAACACCTGAAGGCCAACATCCGGGCAGAAATTGCCAACATATCCGTTGCTATGCTGGTATAAGGGTCATGACAAACGCCAGAAATCGGCTTACTCAAGTGTATATGGACAATGAGAGGGGCGTCATCTACCTACCTGATTTGATTTTCAAAACTGTGTAAAACAAAACTTTAAAAATGTGCCAACATTATAAAAAAAATAAAAATATCTGATTCATAAAATGGGTTTCATTGCGTTTTGAAAAAAGGAAGATACTTTGCCTCACCCTTTATTTTGTCAACTCGACATCTCGTTAGTTCGAGACTTAATGGTAGTTGGACTTTTTGGGCTTGTTTCATCGTGTACGCGGTTAATCTCTCCTTCAACCGACTATTTTAAACCTTCCTCGCACAGTATTTCGACAAATGCAAGAACTAAATATTTCACGAGTTTGAAAAGACAATTCAAAATAACAAAACAAAACAATTAAAAATGGACGACTTCTTTCCCAAATAAAGTAATTCGTTCAATGAATGACAAACTAATACTTGGTTATAATTCCATCAAGACCTGATGATGGCATGATATACTGAAACCTAGATCTTGTTACTTTAAATAAATAGTGTGGAATCGTAACCAAGTGCTGGTTTCTTCATTCATCATGAAGGAGTTCCACCGAGTGACGTCAGAGACAGTGTATTGTAATACCTAATTCTTTAAACTCAATCAAATGATTTCTTTATGTTTCATGTACTTAATCGTGTTAATAATTCAGAGCTGAGTGATGTTTAAAAAAAACCGATTTAAATAAAATCAAGAGAAAGGACTCATTTAAGGAGGTTCCGCAGCGACTGTGTGAGTCAAAACAAATACTAAATTCCACATTTTTTATATTTTGTTCAAAAAATCCTGATTTCGCTGATTCAATGCGTTACCTATATAGAAACCCAAAAGTATAAAGGTACAAAATATATTCAGATTATTATTCCACGAATGTATTTTAAATGAGCACTTTTTTCCAGCCATTGGAGCCGACTGCAGCGCCATTTCCTACGAATTGACGCATTTTGACATCAATTACGGAATTAATTCTTCAATAACTAGAAAAATAAGGTGGTAAGATGTCTGTATTACATTTTTATTCAAATTCTCTGGATTATTTCCTTCTTAAAGACAGTTTTCCACGAAAATGGCATTTGTATTTTATGGAAAAATACTATTTTATTCCCCGTGTTTCTCTCATTCCCCCATTGAACACCATGTGATTTCAACTTCAATTATGTATAGAATAAAATAGCGTGGAAAGGTATTATGTTTTTTATTGTTCATATCAGATAGAGGACAACATTTTCTACAAGTAGACAGAATATGAATAAAATGACATTTTAGTAATTTTACGGTGGAACCACCTTAACTGTTTCAAACTTTATTGATTGTATTTATTATAACTTTGTACATATTTCGATTGGTTTTAACATTCTTTATTTTTTCAAATTGAGATTTAGTTTCCAATACTTTCTAATCCAGAATGTCGAAATTTACATGATACAGTCCGACAGACTTGTGGTACTCGTGGCACGATTCGCACCAAGACCCTTTGGGGGAATGTCCCAGTTGGTATCACTGTGTGTGAGGTGTTGGGACCTCGTGCTTCCTTCGTTGCCGAGATGCGACCTTGCCGGGGGCCGGGCTGGGAATCGGATCCACATCTGTTTCTGCCCGCAGCGCGCCGGGTTGTAGTCCCGTCGGAGGTGTAGTAGGGGGGGGAAGGGGGGGTCGATGACCTGTGGTCACACCTCATCACGTCGTGCTGCTCCGACCGACACCACATTTGACGTCGTGGGCGCCCAACTTCCCCTCTTTCCCTCCCCTTCTTCCCCTTCCCCCTTGAATATAATTCGCATATACACGCCTGGGAGAGACGGCCGCCCAATAACGGTACACTTCGATGACGCCACTTATAGGGACACGGAAAAGCGGTTGTTTTGTATGTGTTCGTACGTGGGCTCTCGCCACATCCCCCCACACATATCACATGCGACGCCATATATATATATATGCACCATCGCCAACTGACCCCTGCTCCGTGATTGGCCGTGAAGGGTGTATGTGAAAGAGAAACCTGACCAAAAAAATCTCCGAAAATTCATTTTTTATCTCTCACTGCTTCACCCATGAATACAATAATAATAATAATATTACAGATCTCATTCGAGAAAACTAAATTATTCTGTTCAAAGACTGATATCACGAGCCTGAGAACAAAATACGATAAAATCGACAGGGTCCCGTACTTTAAATACCTCGGGGAATTCATTGAACCGACAGGCCTTGAGAAGATCTCACAGCAGAACCGTCTCCAGAAAGTCAAGAAAGCATTAGGGTTAGTTCAAAACATCTATAACAAAAAATCCATGTCAAGACAAACAAAAATTCGGCATTACAACACTGTCATAAAACCAGCAGTCCTTTACGCAAGCGAAACACTGACACTTAACAGAAAACAAGAACTGGAATACATCGAAAAACAAGAGAGGAAGATCATCAGAAAAATCCTAGGAGCAAGATATACACAAGACGTTTACAGGCTAAAATCAATCAAAACAATAATTTCAAACATTGAATTTGAAATTAAGAAAAGACGAATGAGATTCTTTGGTCATCTCAGTAGACTACCAGAAAATCGATTGACAAAAATGATTGTAGATTATGTAACCTCACTTAAGAATTCAACACCTTAGCTAGAAGAACTTCGAAAGGACCTCAAAAACGCGAACATATGTGCAACAGACATTTTAGAAAGAGACACCTTCACACACAAAGTAAACAAATGGGAAGTTAAATCAGAGCAACCAAAGGAGAAACAATATCGACCGAAGTGGTCGGAAGAACGAAAACAAGCCCACTCGGAAAGAATGAAAGCCTATTGGAGCAACAAGAAGAACCCGAAGAAATCTTGATTGAGTTGTTTGCTTAACGTCTTCCATTATTGGGAGAATACGCTAATAATATTAATAGATAATATTTATTTATCCCTTAGAATCAGCTTCACAAGCATATTTTACATTTTAATAAGATGAGGATAAATTAATTAGGATTCCTTTTAGGCATTGCCTGTATTGGGATACCTCAAGAGAAATTAAAATATGAATAATTGAAAAAAAATGAGTAAACTGAGACCAGATACGAAACATAAATAAATGCATGAAAATATAGCAATTTGTTTTTTAATCTCAACCTGTCGTGCATACAGAATATAGTGAGTATTAACCTTACTATTAACAAAAAAATACATCTGGATTTTCTACATTAAGTAACAATTTTTTTACTCTTTACTTTTACATGCATATGGATCTAAATCTTCGGCACTACTGTATACGGGCAGAAGTGTTGCCTAGCTTTCCGCAAAAGATAGGTCGCGCTGCAATCGGCATGGTTCTGCATCTGTGTGTAAAAAATAGCTAGTTTAATTGGGAGTCCAATTCTTGTACCTTTATTTCCAGTATCTCTATTTGAATCACGGCTTTTCCTTGTTAGAACCACCTTCTCTGGAGTGGTGGCGCTACAATCTGCTTGGTCCTGATTTTTCGGTGAATGTGGAATGTTTGGCAACGCCCACTGGGGGCAAGTTGAGGATCCATATATATATTCATGGCTTCACCATAGCCCACCATTCTCATCACAAATGTCCACGCTAGCCTTTGAGGGCGAATTGTTTTAAATTCGACCTCTACCTTCACTGACCACCACAGCCAGAATTCTGGCGAGATAACGTTCTGAATTGACACCTTGCTTCTTTGTAAGAATCGAATCGATTGTAACGACAAAGGGGTCGATTGTTATAAAAAGTTTTATCGCACTCAACCTAAGAAGACGTTCTTCTCTTGATTTATTTGATTCTCCTAACCAAAAGAAATAAATGAGAAAGGTGTACAAAACTAATATATATATATATATATATATATATATATTTAAGACGATAATCCGAAAAAATTTTCATCAAATATTATTGAAGTGCCAGGACGTAAAAACTTTAACTTTGTGATTCCACATTATTTAATTTAGATGAGACCCGTGTTACGACGTTCGACGTCATCTTTAGAACCCGAGGATGACGTAACGTCGAAACCCGGGTCGCATCTGAATAGAGTTACGTGGAATCACAAAGTTACGGTTTTTCATTCTTCCATGTATCGATTCCATTTAATGTGTAACACCTTAAACTTCCAAATACAGTGCTATATTACGAGCGTTATTGCGTGTAAAATTATCCAAAAAATAAATAAAATACAGTCGGGGGGGTTAGGTCAGAATAATTATGTCGTCGGTATAACTTTGTAATAATTTTCTTAATTTATTTTGAGCTATAAATTAAAGGTCTGTTTGGAAAAGCAATTTTTTCGTATTTTTTTGCATGAGTCAAGAAGGTTTTTTTATGAGGCCATCGGTGTTTCTCTGTATGTATCTCTCCTCGGCACGTTTACGACGTATGAATCCCACATTTTGGGGGCAGCACCATCGATCGATAGCAGCGCTGCGATGGGCGCACTAGGGCAGCCCCCCCGGAAGGCCCGGAAGCCAAAACGAAGCCGCAGTGGTGGTAGTTCCTAGAAACGAAACGGTGAAATGTTAAACCGCCGTTACCGGATGGCTTTACCTGTCTACGATACCCAATTGGACTGCAGCAGTGTGTTAAACATGACAGTGTGCAGGCTTCACTTCCTAGAAGTTGTACTCATAATTAATGATAAAATACTTACTACTTTTCTAAAACATTTTTTTTGTGCGACGCGCGACAAATAAGACAAACTTCTGTACCTGACGTTGCCGTACATCGATGAAACGCATCGTACAATAATTTTTTTATTTTTGGAAAAGTACTAAGTAATATCAACAATCATGAGTACTAATACAGCAGTGTTGATCATACCAATCTTTATCGCTTTGTCACAGTTAATGCGAGAGGTTTTTGGACATTTTTCCGATTCCACAGAAGTGGACATTTTTTCCTAATTCCTAATACGTGCGATTTAGGTGGTTCGATGCGAGATTGTTCCCTAGTCATAATGGAGACCATATTCAAATTTCATTTTTTTATTTCAGCGTCTGTAAGAAGTATAAAATAAATATTGTAATATTAATGGCGCAAAGGTATAACTACATATGACCAACAATCTCAGTAATTAAATAATTAAAGCTATATAAGTCTCTAACTTGACTAATTTTTTCCCGCCGTACGGCTGAATACCCTTCAAAACAGCAGGTATACTTGCGATTCTGTCAAAAATACTGTGGTAAGTTATAGATTATTTTTTTATGAATAGTTGAGAAAACATGTAATCTACACACCGTTAGTTTGTTGACGATATCTAGGTGTTATAAATTCTTATTTCCTACAATATTCTCCCTCTGGAGCGCACAGCCGTAATCCATCCCTTGTAAAACAGCTTATATTTTCAGGCAAATTGCTCGAAAAGTAGTTTGGCAACGGGTTGATATATTTTGATATATTGGGAAAGATGAGAGTTGTGTCTTTAAAATGAGGCCATAATCATCATATCCTAGGTGAAGTGGTTTTTGGCTCAAAGCACCTTAAAGGTAAATGGACTATAATATTCATGCAATATATGTTCCGAAAGATTTCAATATCGTTCTACTTACCTACCTTATTTACCTGCGACCTTCAAAGCGCATCGTCACAATCTCTTGAAATGCCTACATTCAATATTTTACTCTAGCTCTTTCTTATAATGCTTATCCCAATAATATATTTGGCTCGTGGCTAGGTTTTTGCCAGACAATCACTAAATCTGCTCTTGGTATGTCGTTTGGCTATTCGCTGGGAGGTCATTGGCACCGTTTGAAGGATATATATATGGGCGATGAGTTGGCAGGAAGTGGGCAAAGTGAAGAGAGGGAAACCGGGATTCGTTTATCAGGCATTGGCTTCTTGCTCTCTTATATAACAGAGTAAACGTCCCACTCGAAAAACGGAGTAATGGGTGCTCTCGAAAGAGGTCTCTCCTTCACGTGGCACCCATAAATTGTGATCGGGAGGTCCCATTGAAAAATCCCCAATACCGTCCAAAGGGACTCGAACTCGCGCCCTTCGGAATGGGGAGCCGGAAATTATAGTCTAAATCTTGAATAGCCACGCCTCACCAAACCCCCCCATTGCCCCACCACATACGTGCATATATTTATGGATGTTCCGCCGCGACTGTGTGAGTCAAAACAAATACTAAATTCAACGTTTTTGATATTTTGCACAAAAAATCCTGCTTTCAACTGATGCAATGCGTTACCTATATAGAAACCCAAAAGTATAAAGGTATAAAACATATGCAGATTATTATTCCACCAATGTATTTTAAATATGAGCACTTTTTTTCAGCCATAGGAGCCGACTGCAGCGCCATTTCCCACGAATTACCGCATATCGACTTCAATTACGGCATTAATTCTTCAATAACTAGAAATATAAGGTAGTAAGATGCCTGTATTTTATTTTTATTCAATATCTCTGGATTATTTCCTTCTTATAAATAGTTTTCCGCAAAAATGGCATTTGTATTTTATGGAAAAATACTACTTTTCCCCGTGTTTCTCTCATTCCCCCATTGAACACCATGTAATTTCAAGTTCAATTATTGAATAAAATATCGTGGAAAGGTATTATTTTGTTGTTCATATCAGAGAGAGGACAAGTTTTTTCTACAAGTAGACAGAATATGAATAAAACGACATTTAAGTCATTTTACAGTGGAACCACCTTAAGGGCGGTTGAAAAAATTTTAAATTTTCCAATCATGGCGATGGATGGTCTTATTTATGCGACGTGTACTGCGTCGTCGTGTTATGGCGTCGATGTGTGAGCATTCCTCTTCACCCCCTCCACTTAGTTATTTCCTCTTCACACTCACTCCCCGTGTTTGAGTGCGAAGACCTACTGACATATCCAAAACACAAACGTCGCGGAATCCTCTCTATTAATCATTTGAAAAAAAATCATATGGAAGACATTGCCAAGTGGTTCGAGTTCAACAATTCATCTTCTGAATTGGTTATTGATATTCATTATCATAAGGAAGTTTAATACTTTTCTACACTTTTTTATCTTTTAAGGTAGTTTGAGCGAAAAATCACTTCACCTAGAATTTGATGAATTTGGTCTCATTTTAAAGAAACAACTCTCATCTTTCCAATGATATCTAAATATCAACCCCTTGCCAAACTACTTTTCCAGCAATTTGCCTCAAAATATACAAGCTGTTTTACATGGGATAGATTATGGCTGAGCGTTCCAGAGGAAGAATATTAAAAGAAAATAGGAACTTCTAGCACCTATATTTCGTCAAAAAACTAACGGTGTATAGATTGCATGTTTTCTCAAATATTTATAATAAATTAATCTATTAGTCACTACAGTAATTTTGACAGGAACGCGAAATAAACCTGTTGTTTTAAAGGGTATTCAGCCGTACGGCGGGATAAAATGAGTCAAGTTAAAGACTTATGTAGCTTTATTTATTTAATTACTGATGATTTTAGTAATATATAACTATATATTTGCGCCATTAATATTACAATATTTATTTCATACTTCTTACAGACGATGAAATTAAAAAATAAAATTTGACTATGGTCTCCAATATGACTAGGGAACTATCTCGCTCAAACCAACACACTACGCATTTCGCCAATTTTATGACATCGTCAGGTGTAGTAGTTTGTTTACATGTATTATATTGTTGTCGTTGTTGGATACAGAACATTAAACTTTGATTTTTAAGAAAAGTTTACATTAAAAAAATTTCAAAAAGGAAATGAAGCAAAAATGAAAATGAGGGTTAAAAAAATATTAACATGAAAGTAATAACAACAAAAATTCACAAACAATGCTTGGCAAAAACAATGGAATCAAGGGGTGGTGGTGGTAAAGAGAAAGGTCATAATTTTTTTTAATAAGTTCATACAAAGTAGAGGCTGAAGCTGTGAATTTTATGGTTATTGATGATGATTGATTATGGTTCACGTATAACAGACACTCCGACATGAGCACTTGCGGAGTCAACCGTATAGAATATCGGAATACACGACGAGGGGGACTCAAAGTGTTCTGATTCCGCTCTTCTTTAGTCGGTCGGTTGGATGTCGGTGATTGGAGTATCTACAAATACATCTACGCAATACCCTACAAGCCACCTCAAAGAGTGTGTGGCAGGGGGTGAATTATCACCAAATGCACAATTTACACCATTATAATATAGGTATATAATTACGCTCATAACTGACTGAATGACTCTGTAACGCTGTTAAGATGGAGCCACAGTCACGAATACGCATTTAAAGCCCTAAGTGAACTGCGTATTCCTTCAAGGAAGCGGTAGACCGGTGATAAGGTGGTGGATTGCGGTGTGTGAAGAAGGTATGGAGTTCAATGCTCCGGTGCGGTAAATAAATTTATCTTTTTTTCATAGTTTATTTCGCTTATCTTTTTATATATTGTGCTTTCTTGATGGTAACCTCCATTAAAAATATATTCACGCAATTTCTTATTCCCAAAAGTGATACAATTTTTAAATACGGGGAGCAAAGGCGAGTTAGATGGAATCACAGTCACTTAAATTTAAAAAAAATGCCGTTGTTTTTCCCTAATGGCGATTTTGCTTGGAACATTTGTGTACCTCAAATAAGTAATTAACATAGTTTAGCGAACACAGCGTGAGACTCATCTATGGGTGCCTTAGGCGCCTTACAACTAAACTAGTACTCTAATAAGTTTAATGAAACTACGGCTATTAATGCATATAGGTACAAACCTGAAAATTCTTATCAGGAGGTGATATTTCACCAATATGCACTGCATTATAGGTAGGCTACCAATGTTAGAGAAAGTATTTATTGTTAAGGTGGTTCCACCGTAAAATATCTTAAATGTCATTTTATTCATATTCTGTCTACTTGTAGAAAACGTTGTCCTCTATCTGATATGAACAACAAAATAATACCTTTCCACGCTATTTTATTCTATAATTGAACTTGAAATTACATATGGTGTTCAATGGGGGAATGAGAGAAACACGGGGAATGAAATAGTATTAATCCATAAAATACAAATTCCATTTTCGTGAAAAACTGTTTATAAGAAGGAAGTAATCCATAGAAATTGAATAAAAATAAAATATAGGCATCTTACAAACACCTTATTTTTCTAGTTATTGAAGAATTGATGCCGTAATTGAAGTCAAAACGTGGTAATCCGTAGGAAATGGCGCTGCAGTCGGCTCCTATGGCTGGAAAAAAGTGCTCATTTAAAATACATTCGTGTAATAATCTGTATATTTTCTACCTTACTTTTGGGTTTCTATCAGTAACGCATTTCATCAGTGAAAGCAGGATTTTTCGGACAAAATATCAAAAATGTGGAATTTAGTATTTGTTTTGACTCACACAGTCGCGGCGGAACCACTTTAATGTATTTAGAAACAATTTGTGTGTAATTTATACAGTAATATTAATGGAACATGTATTTAGAAGCTGTTTACATAAATGTACTTAGGATTGTGGGTAGGGGGCGACCGACAATTGAGCCGTCACTTGCGCTATTGAGGATGACGACAAGGTGAGCAGCTTGGCAATGCAAGGCAAGCCATTTTGGGGGAAGGGTGGATATATATACTCGGCGTCGTAATTAGCCTGCCTGTTCTCACAGCGTGAGGTGACAAAGGGGTAATGCCACAGGATATAACGTCCCATCCGACAGTTCCTTACTTGAAGTGCTCTCCACATGGGAGTAATGATCGTCTCCGAACCTCCGCCATTACCGGTATTTCCAGGGTTCAAACCCGGGTGCTACTATGGGATGGGAAGCTAGCCACGCCTCACTGGCCCCCTTGCCCCCCCCCCCTCTGATCACTTACTTGGGGCTTGTTGAGTTGTGTCGCTTGCTGAGATTAAATAAGAGAAAACATTGACATAAAAAGAGTGAAGCCTGTTGTTTTTGTGGAATATGATCATCCCCGAAGCATGGCTCTCTATATCGCGTGGAATTTGTCCGTGAACGATGCAGTCAATTATTTTTAAAATTATTTCAATTTTGCACTTCCCTACGGATAAATATTGTGGGTTCCGCGAAATGATCTCAGCCAATACCTTATGATTTCGGCGTCTCATAACTGTTCGACTGATCTACCCAATGTGGCCATTTTGCAGCTCATATTAATGGCTTCAATATTCCCCTGTTGTGTTATCACACTCTATATATGGTTGCATCTCTTCCCTTCTTTAAACTTTAAAGAGGTCTTTAATGTGCACACACTGTCTCTGACAGGAGAGGGGAGGGGACTTAATTCCATTCGCTGTCGCCGCGGTGATATATTCTTCGTCCTCTTCAGAGTCACATGAAGGTGGAGCGGATAGAACTTGCCGACGTTAATATTTCCGGCTAATCCTCTTAATTAAAGGGGGTGTTGGAGGGGAGAGGAGGGTAAGGACAAGGGCGGGTGGGGAGGGTCTAATCACGCCTGTTGAGTACTGGCAACCCAAACATTTAACAAATATTATGTTATGTTAATTAATATGTTACTAAGAGACGGTTGTTTACTGTTTTGTGGAATTAGAGAAAGAAGAGAAGCATACATCGCTTTTGGTTCCTTCAGAAAATGATTAATTCGGGATGTGAAATGAAATACAAAGGAAAACCGAACGCATCTATGACGGCTGCTTCTAGTGAGAAGAGTATGCAACTCAGTTGTTGGAAGGACAAGGTTGGGAGTGAACAGAGATTCGGAGGCTACACGCCAGGTTTAGATTTTGTAGTTGAAGAATTAAGATCATGCTAGTATGACACTTGTACGCTAGCATGACACATAGAGGTTGTAATCCCTGTCTTTATCTGTACGTACATCTACATCTACAGAATACCCTGCAAGCCGCCTCGAGGGTGTGTGGCAGGGGGTGAGTAGTAAACAAAATGCATTACACTATACCCTATTAAAGTTAGTGTAACTACGAATAATTATGTATTAGCATAAATCGCTATTGCATGTCACAAGGCGAAGCCTCACAAGCATGCACTTCACTGCAGAGATGCTATCCCAATGTCAGAGGGACCGTTAGTATTTATTTGTATTGCAACTACATAAACGGACAGAGATTCAAGAGTTATGCCGAAAACATACACGGCGTGCTGTAAGTACTTGGTAGCAATAAAGGATTCAAGTATTAGGGAGTACTACTACTACTAACTATCGGCAGACGTAATTAAAAGTCTCATTGGCAGTGCTGTTATGGTCTCTTATAGTTGGCGTGAAAAATGACATTTTAAATCTGTCCGTTCTGCAGTCTAGTTCCCTAATTTTATTCTCATGATCTGATCTATAGTGTAGTATGTCGGATATAGTAAAATTATGTTAACGCCGTCAGCATACAAATTGGTTTAGAACTTACATAATAGATTAATTCTATATTTTAATCGACGGTAGATGTGATGGAGGCGACAAAATATCGGAGATACAATACACTGCCAAACTAATGGGTACAAAAATTCTTTCTTTCCAAACACCATTAGTTACTAAAAAAACAAAAACAAAGCGATATATATTCAGACACTCTGAGTTAACTTGCAATTCACATATTCGTTCCTTTCGTCCTCTTCTTATCCCTTTACCCTTTATTCATGGTTGGTATCCTAGGGTTGTCACACGACACTTCCACGGCTCACAGGGAAGTGTGTAGATGAACTTGTTGGAGAGACCATTAAATAAGGAAGCTAGATGGTAGAATAGAGATCGTTGGAGAAAAAGGGCAGTAATCAATGGCCGGGTCTAGGATTTTAACCTAAGTTTGCTCGCAGTTTGTTCAAGAATAATAATTTAAGAATTGATCCCTTTTTGGGGTTATAAATTGGTAGTTAATAAACTAGAAAATATTTTACTTTCGCCGTCATTAACCATAGGATTGAGTGCCTGTGAACTATATAAAATGGTCTAGTGATAAAGTAGTCGACAGACAATTCAATGGTTATAGGTTCAAGGTGGCGGGCTGGAAGTTATTTTATTCATTTAGAACTATGTTGTTTGATATCTTCAAGCAGCAAATATTTTATTTCCAAGTCTGAATTATCATATTAATAATACATTACTTTTCACTCTCAAAAGCTAACCTGGCGATGCGAAAACCTTCATTCGGACCAAATTTTAATTTATCTTATCGTAATAGATAATGTAATAGGCTGCCTCTATTTTCAATTGATGTAAAAGCCTCGGAAAGCAAGCTTTCAACTATGTAAATGAAATTAGCCATTTGATTAGGTTGAATAGAAACCTACATCTTATGCAGACCTTTGAGTGAAAATCGCCTGAAAATTTAAAGATCTCCCGTACTTTATAACGCCAGTTAATAATTGTATTTTTGAAAATTTAATGGACCCGTCAGCCAAGACTTGGAAAGGAAAGAGACTTATCCATAAAAAAAACATTTTCTGTGGGTTTTTTTGTTATAAAAATAAATAATTTTAATGCACCCAAAATAGCTGTTGTCTTATTTCGCAAGTGCTATTACGTTGATTACTTTTCGAGTGAATGCAATATTTTTTTCGTATGGAATATGTATACTACAATCACTGCTCCTATTCCATACGAAATAAAAATGCACCAACTGGAATGGTAATCATCGCAATAACACTTGCGAAGTACGACTGCGTATCCGAGGTCACTTGCCTGCAAAGGGTTTTTGAATAGTAGAGAAAGCCAGAATTCAGCTATTAAGGAGATCAATTTGGAAAATGGCCAGAATTGATCCAGAGGAGTGGAGGTCAAGGCGCGCCAAATGTCAGCTATTCGGTTAGAAAAATTATGTAGTATTGTTTACAGAGAAATTAAGGATGAACAAATACAAAGGTTTACCGTTTCAGTAATTCAAATAACAAAATGGTAGATGAAAATAATAACCTCCAGTACTCCATCTTGAACTTATAATCGTTGCATTATTAGTCACCTACCTTACCACTTCCTCAATCCTATGGTTTGCAGTGGAAGTAACACTATTTTATCTACTTTTTGTTTAAACTTTTAATTTTATATAACCGCAGACGGGGGATGGTTTGTAAATCACTCATTTCCAAAGTCTACCTCCCTGCTCGCTGTGTTCACATTGGATTACCCCACCAATTGCACATGCTCCCCTTTTCAGAGAATCGACGCAGTATCTCATTCATCTTCTCCTTTTCCGACTCGTTTTCATCTCAAGGTGATTTGAGCGAGATAGTTCCCTAGTCATAATGGAGACCATATTCAAATATTATTTTTTGATTTCAGCGTCTGTAAGAAGTATGAAATAAATATTGTAATATTAATGGCGCAAAGATATAGTTATATATGCCCAAAAATCTCAGTAATTAAATAAATAAAGCTACATAAGTCTCTGACTTGACTCATTTTTTCCCGCCGTACGGCTGAAAACCCTTCAAAACAGCAGGTTTTTTTTGCGATTCTGTGAAAATTACTGTGGTGAGTATTTGATTATTTTTAATAAATATGTAGTTGATAAAACATGCAATCTACACACCGTTAGTTTTTTGACGATATCTACGTGCTAGAAGTTCATATTTCCTTCAATATTCTATCCCTCTGGAGCGCACAGCCGTAATCTATCCCATGCAAAACAGCTTAAGTATATTTAGAGACAAATTGCTCGAGAAGTAGTTCGGCAAAAGGGGTTGATATTTGGATATCATTGGAAAGAGGAGAGTTTTTTTCTTTAAAATGAAATCAAGTTCATCAAATTCTAGGTGAAGTGATTTTTCGCTCAAAGTACCTTAACCCTTATATTCTGTCTCCCTTTGTGACAGGTGTGCCAACCAGGGATATGTGATCAGAAAAGGCACTTTGCGTTTAGTGCCGGACCTGGGAGGCAAGAAATCATCCGATTATAGTAAAGTGCTGGGAACCTGGGAGGCACTTGAACTCGGGAGTCCGAGCCTCGGCGTCGAAGGCGACCCAACCCTTCACCGCGGGTGTGGTCTATGGCACCACTGGGACCAGTCACAGTATAGTTCATAGTACTTCTAAAAGTCAATCATAAATCGCAAAATTATGTTCGTCTTTGTATTTCACTAGTCACGCTGATGATAATGGTTTTTTCATTGCAGTTACACGATAGACATTACGTGCTTTATAATAAGTTATAGTTTACGTGCTTGTGTAGTTGAAACTGCCTACATCCCCCGCCATGCGCCCTTTTAGCGTCTCGCCGGGTGTCATTTAAAATGCAGATATTTGTAGATTGTGGATGTGTCGGAGACAATGGCATGCACAGGGAGTGACGAGGTGGACGAGGGTGGTGGGGGGAGGGGAGGGGGGGGGAGAGAGTTGAGACCGTTATGACGAAGGCGTCGGTCACTGCAGAGGGGGAGGGGATGGGGGGAGGGGGGCGTGGCAAGAGGTGGGGGGGCAAATGGATGCGCGGAATGTCGGAGGGGGGTGAGCGAATAAGATAGAGAGAGACCGTTCACATTCCGAAGGTTTAAGGAGGTTCCGCCGCGACTGTGTGAGTCAAAACAAATACTGAAGTCCACATTTTTTATATTTTGTCCAAAAAATCCTGACTTCGCTGATGAAATGCGTTACCCATAGTAACCCAAAAGTAAAGTAGAAAAATATGCAGATTATTATTCCACGAATGTATTTTAAATGAGCACTTTTTTCCAGCCATAGGAGCCGATTGCAGCGCCATTTCCTACGAATTACCGCATTTTGACTTCAATTACGGCATTAATTCTTTAAATAAGAAAAATAAGGTGGTAAGATGCCTATATAAGATGGTAAGATGGTGGTAAGGTGGTATTTTATTTTTATTCCTTTTCTCTGGATTATTTCCTTCTTATAAATAGTTTTCCACGAAAATTGCATTTATATTTTATGCAAAATACTATTATTCCCCGTGTTTCTCTCATTCCCCCATTGAACACTATGTAATTTCAAGTTCAATTATAGAATAAAATAGCGTGGAAAGGTATTATCAGGTGTGGGAATAGATGACATACCTGCAGATTTTTTAAAGAGCATGGGGAAGAACGGAAGAGGAAAACTTTTTGCGCTTATTCTTAGGATTATGAGGATGGAGTGTGGCCGGAAGACTTTGCGAAGAATGTACTATTTCCTACACCAAAGAAGAGCAAGGCAAAAACGTGCGAAGACTATAGGACAATAAGCTTAATATCCCACGCGGCCAAAGTAGTTCTGAGAATTATAAACAGAAGGCTAGAGAAGAAGGCAAATGAATACCTGGGTGACGACCAGTTCGGGTTTAGGAGAGGGACGGGAACGCGAGACGCTATAGTGGTGACGAGGACGCTAGTAGAAAGAAACCTAGAGTATGGGCAGGATGTTTTTGCATGCTTCGTAGATTTCGAGAAGGCGTTTGATCGGGTGGACTAGACGAAATTAATGGGAGTGTTGAAGAAATTAGGGGTCGATTGGTGGGACAGGCGTCTGATTCGGAATTTGTATATGAACCAGACGGCGAAGGTTAGGGTAGCCGATGGAGTATCTGGATGGGCCACGATAGGACGGGGAGTCTTAGGAGGCCACGTAGGAGCCCAATATCGCCGTTGCTTTGTAACGTGTATTCAGAAGAAATGGTAAGGGAGGCATGGGGGGAGGAGGAGGTTGGAATAAAGGTAGGAGGGGAGCTGATAAAATCAGTGAGATTTGAAGATGATCAAGCATTGGTCAGTCAATCTGTCAAGGGGTTGCAGTCAATGGTGAATGCATTAGAGGTGCAGTGCGAAAAGTATGGGATGAAGATCAATCACAAGAAAACGAAAGTAATGAGATTTTCTAGAAGTAAGAAGGCGGGGCTGAATATAAGGGTGGGAGGGCAGAAGATAGAGCAGGTCGAGCAGTTTACGTATCTGGGTAGTATTTTTGAGGAGAATGGGATTAGTGGTAAGGATATCAGATGCAGAATTGCGCTCGCTAAAGAAGCATTTTCGAAGAGAAGGGAATTGATTTGACGGGGGTCTGAGATGAGACATAAAAAAGAGGCTGGTGAAAACTTTAATATGGAGCGTGGCGCTATATGGGTCGGAAACTTGGTCATTGCGAAGGGAGGATGTGCGTAGACTTGAGGCGTTTGAGATGTGGGTTTGGAGAAGGATGGAGAAGGTTAGCTGGGAGGCGAGGAAGACGAACGAGGAGGTATTGGATATGGTCGGAGAGGAGAGGAAGCTTGTGGCAGAGGTTCGGAGAAGGCAGAAGAGATGGATGGAGGAGGTTTTGAGAGGAGAGGGCATGTTGAAGAGAGTGATAGAGGGGAGAACACTGGGGAAGCGTGGAGGAGGAAGGAGGAGGATAGGAATTCTGGACGCAATAAGAAGAGGTAGAAGATATGAAGAATTGAAGAGGGATCTAATAACGAGCCATCCTTAGGAGGGAAAGCGAGACAATTTCTGTGAGGTTGGGATACAGAATGGGGACTGTCCAAGAACCTACCAATAAGCTGGTAGAATACTTGAATGAAATGAAAAATCAGGTAGAGGACAAATTTTTCTACAAGTAGACAGAATATGAATAAAATGACACTTAAGTCATTTTACGGTGGAACCACCTTAAGTTGTACCGCCGTGAAGTGACTTGAATGTCTCTGAGGTAGTTTGAACGAAGTATCACTTCACCTAGAATTTTATTAATTTGACCTCATTTTAAAGAAAAAAATCATCTTTCCAATGATATCTCCTGCCAACCCAAAGGTCGCGGGTTCGAATCCCGCCAGGGGAGGATTTTTCTCCTCCCAGGACATGGCTGTGTGTGTTGTCCTTTGTTACAACGCCTGATGTAAAATGGTCCTCGAGGCTGTATTCAGGTTATTGATATAAATAAAATAAAATAAAATAAAATATTATTAATCCCCTGCCAAACTACTTTTCGAGCAATTTGTCTAAAAATGCAAGCTGTTTTTTTACATGGGATATAGATTACGGCTGTGCGCTCCAGAAGGAAAACATTGAACAAATTAGTAATTTATAACACCTCATTAAAGTATTCCATTCCAGCTGATTGGTAGGTTCTTGGGCATTCCCCATCCTGCATCCCCACCTCATAGACATTGTCTCACTTTTCATCCTCAGGATGTCCCGCCATTAGATCCCTTTTCAACTCTTCATATCTTCTACCTCCTCTTATTTCGTCCAGAATTCCTATCCTCTTCCTTCCACGCTTCCCCAGTGTTCTCCCCTCTATCACTCTCTTCAACATGCCCTCTCCTCTCAAAACCTCGTCCAATCCATCTCTTCTGCCTTCTCCGAACCTCCGCCACAAGCTTCCTACCCTCTACGGTGTGTAATATATGAATTAAGTTTTTCCCGGTGAATAATAGTCAGCTATAGTTCTTGGGGTCTTCTCCTGGTAATTGGCTTCATATTGGCCAACGGTTCGTAGTTTGTTAACTATATTTAAAATGTTATCAATTAATCACCGCAGTAATTTTTTTACGGAATCGCAAAAAAACCTTCTGTTTTGAATGCGTTTTTACCGTACGGTGTGAAAAATTGAATCAATTTAGAGACTTATGTGGTTATGTTTATTTAATTACTCAGACTATTTGTCAAATACAACTTTACTTTTGCGCCATTAATAATACAATCTTTACTTCATACTTCTTACAGACGCTGAAATTAAAATATACAATTCGAATACATGGCCTCCACCATGTCTAGGGAAATATCTCGCTCAAAATATCTTGAAGGTAGTTCATATCCTGCCTACTTTCAAAATTACGCGTGCACTCTCTTTGACGTGAACAGAAAAACATTCCTTTCCAAATTTTCTTTATCACAAATTGAACATGAAATTTTAGTGTCTTCTATGCGATAATATGCGAGCCAGCGGGACAAGTTGCGTTTTTCTTTGTGACATATTTGCTGTTTTATCGCAAAACCTTTTACAAGAAGTAAATTTTTTCACTGTAAATTGAATAGTAATCAAGTGTAGACCTATCCTACACATCTTATTTTTGTTGATTTTGCTTTGCTTAAGGGAGTTCGGACGCACGCTGTCCGTTAAGGTAGTTTTATCGAAAAATCACTTCACCTAGAATTTGATGATTTCGGCCTCATTTTAAAGAAAAAACTCATCTTTCCAATTATATCAAAATATCAACCCCTTGCCGAACTACTTTTCGAGCATTTCACCTACAAATCAAAGCTGTTTACATGGGATAGATTACGGCTGTGCGCTCCAGAGAGAGAATAATTAAAAAAAATTAGGAATTTCTAGCTCCTAGATTTCGTCAAAAAACTAACGGTTTGTAGAATGTATGTTTTCTCAGCTAATAATAAAAAATAATATATTACTCACCACAGTAATTTTTACAGAATCGCAAATAAACCTGCTGTTTTTAATGGTATTCAGCCGAACGGCGGGAAGAAATGAGTCAAGTTATAGTCTTATGTAGCTTTATTTATTTAATTACTGAGAATTTTGGTCATATATAACTATATCTTTGCTCCATTAATATTACAATATTTATTTCATCGTTCTTACAGACGCTGAAATAAAAAAAATAAAAGTTGAATATGGTCTCTATTATGACTTAAGGGAACTATCTCGCTCAAGTGCTTTACCGGGTTCACCCAAACAATCGCCTCTTTCTGCCTCTTATTCTTCGGAACATGTGACCGTCTTCCGGGTGGCACGCGTGGCAAGGCGATAGGTGGCTCTGAGAGATGAGAAATAGGGTGGGTGAGGCGTTTGGCGTGGTATAGGGGGGATGGAGGGGAAGGGAGGGGGAGGGAAGACGTCGGAACGCGGAAATGTTGGAAGAAGTGGGAAGATGAAACGGCGTATATGTGTGATAAGGAGGGGTCCTTGTGGGGGGGGGGGGGGTGGTTTGAGCATGGGGTGATGAAGATTGCTGGAGCGGTAATCCATGAGTCATTTAGAGTGTGTTCATTATGATTACTTTTCAAGAAAGTCGAAATAAATTCTTGAACCAAATTTCACTCAATTACTGTCTGTTTCAAAAGTATACTTATATACCCGAGTTTGATGCAACGTAGTTACATAATGACTCATCCGATTACAATGTATTTTACATCAAAATGTAGCGTATTTTAATCTTTGTTGAGCATGTGTAATGAATATTTTTTATTCAATTTTTAAAGGTATGTTCTTGAAGTACTCGTTTTTCGTCACTCTCCTCGCAATCACTGAATTGGGTATTTTCCTCGTATTTCAAACTATCGATATTCCGATTCTGTTATTTGAGCTTATTGCATTGGCCTTTAAGTGTTCTCATCAAATTGTATGAATTTCGGTTTTAAAAGCTAAATAAATTCGAAGGTTACGAATGCTCCCGAGCACACTCCGAAAACAACCGAATGACCTGTGATTAATCATTATTCGCAGAAATCCAAAAGATACGGCACCAAAACGATCGTTATTATTTTCATGTTGTGGTAAGATCCCCTGTTATATGGTGATCAATTCTTGCGGTCACAATAACGTTTAAGTTACAGGTATAAATATTTATATTTATATGGTTCAAATCATCGATTGTCTAGTGTTCGGCATGCGTAAAAATTGTATACTTACCTACCTATTACATCAATCATGATATCAAATATATCTCAACTTCTTGGATACGTAAATATGAAAAACATACAGACATATTACGAGAACATTTGAAAATTAGTGTAGTTAGTAAATTTTCGTTGTTAGTGCCGTTAGTTGACCAAAGATTGCAGCGCTGTTTAAATACCGGTATTTGTAGTAGAGATACCGTCGGTAGTACCGTATTTTAATACTGGTCGTTACTACCGGATTTAACAAAATTAGTATCGTTACTACCGAATAGTATCGGTATTTTTTACTCATCCCTACATTGAAGAAAAGGGAAAGGACGCGGTGAAAGAGTTGAACGAGAGGGAAAGAGAGATATAGTGAAGGGTGAAGGACAGGTGAGAGGTCCTCTGAGGGTTCCCCCCCTCCCTATCCCTTCTTCGGAAGACTCTTGATCACCCCCACCCACCCGCAGAGCCCGATATTGACGTGGATTCCACCTTTTATTTTATAAATCAGCCCGACACGTGGGTTCCACGTACGTGGGTGGGACACTCCAAGGGGGTTATTTTGTAATCTCACCTTTTTAGTGAGAATACGTCATAAAATGCCACTTTTTCGTAGTTCAACTCCGCCACCCAGGTGGCGTGACCATCTTCGGATCTCAAGCGGTGAACTGCCGGTCATGTACTGGTCTTTTAGACGATTCATCCGCTCTGATCCGTATCTTTCGACTCTTGATCCGTTTCATTATCTCCGCCTGCCATTAGTTCCACCTCACCTGTCATAAAGAACGTGACATGGAGCCACCATCGTTTCCACTTGAAGCTGGAGTTGGAAAATAAACAAGGGCGCGAAAGATACAAACAATTTTAAATGGTATTGTTGTAATTTTCTAAACGTGAAGAACTTCAGAATTTTCAACTCCTATATATTGGGCACTTGAAGGTATGCTTTGTTCAAAATGCTTATGTTATTATTAGCTTGAATTATCTTTGTATATATTTCGCATCAATATTTTCCAAACAATGTTGCTGATACCTTTGTTTTCGTGTGCCTATCCGCCAGTGTATGGAGAATGGAATTCAGTTATTTATACCATAATTTCATAATTTTAACAAATACTGCTTTGAAATCTACGTTCTTGGTAGATATTTCCCGTGCTTGTGAATCGAACACTAATTAGATGCACTTAATTTTTTAAAAATATGGAGTGATCGCTTACGTGTCGCTTGTAGTTTTGACTGTATTTAGATTTTCGTGATATCTTCCGTAAGATGTTGAGCAATCTGGGTATTCGCTAGTCTCGGCATCTTTTATTTGATACAAGGTAATTGAAACTTCGACAATTTACGAACCGTTCGTGAGCCGATCATTGAGAGAGGGAAACGGATCCCCCGCCTTTCCACTAAGAGTCACTAAAAAGGTGAGATTAAAAACTAACGTCCCGGGACGGAATCGGGGATATAACCCTAGGGTCACCACCAACTGATAATACCTTCTCCACCCCGAGATTGTGATCTACAACTTGGGGAATTCGAGTAGGCAGACTTTTTCCGTTGTCACTAATATTATAATAATAATAACAATAATATTTATTCTTCCATACATATGTTCATGCAGGTATTATTTCCATTCATGGAAGTAAGCAAGGAAGTAAGGCAATTAAGCCTGCAATTAGGCTAACTTCAAATTCTACAATGCGGAAATGAAAAAAACATAGAACCAAAATTAATAATTACATAGAGAAAAACATTGAAAGAAATTTTAGAGTTTAAAAATAAATTCACAGCTGTAGTGGATGTAAAATATGAATTACAATATGGAATGTACAATACATATATGAATTGAAGCATAATATACACAATATAAAAACCCTTTACAATAACGTTTCAATATCAATGCGATGGTGGGTGGCGTAACATGGTGGAACTCCTTCATGTTGCACAAAGGGTAAGAAAAAGTCTTTTTCTTACCCTTTGTGCAACGTTTCAATATCATCAAAAGTTACTATCCATATTTGAATCAACCTTATTTATTTGCCAAAACAAGTAGTTTATGTAATTGTATTAGGCAGGATGTTATACAATTTTGGTCCCATATACAAGAAACTCCTTTTGTACAGAGTTAAATTAGGTTTAGGCATAGGGACACAGAAACCCCTACGAAAATTAATCAACTTATTACTCCCTTATAATTTTGAGCTGTATCCACTTCGCAAAAAGAACATTTTTAATACTTTGTAACTATACATATATATCTCAGCGGGAGTATGTTTAGTTCAATAAATAAATGACGGGAGCGTTCATAACGTTGTTTATTTTGTCTTACTATTCTTTTCTGCACGAAGTAGGCTGATTTACCCGTTGTATATACATACATAATGACAGATTAAGGTTAATTTAAGACTTTTTGCTGCTTTCTAATGCAATTTATATTATTTCTAGTTTAAAAAAATATAGATATCATAGTGTTTAACAATTAAATGCAAAAAGAAACTTTTCAAACTGAAAGTGACTACGTTCCCCTTGACAGAACTATGAATGAACTCGTTTCGCTAAGTCACAAAGAATGGAATATTTTTGACCAAGATCGCGTTTTTTGTTAAATAAAAACGCGTAATAATTGGACTTAACTATGGAAGTGGACATTTTCTGAGATAATTCCGTGTTGGCGAATGAATATCGGCGCAGTTGAAATATTTTGTTCGTTGTTTCGCATTTGCAATTCACGCCCGAATGCAAACACAAAATGTGTTTATCTTTTCCGAGTGCGGTTTCTTAGAAGATAGCATGTATGTATGTAAATATGTATACTTTACAGGTGAATATATATATATATATGTATCGTAAAGGTGGAACCATCGAGAAGTTTCTAGAAATGACGTGTCGAACAAGGAAACTTCCGCGAGCCATGACAGCGGGTGGTTGTTTACGCGGAGCAAGAAAACAAAAGAGGAATTGTTATCGGTCGAGTCTTCTCGAGTGAATAGAAATATACATTGTGAATATAAATAGTGGAAATAAATAGTGTTCCATTAAAAACTGTTATTGCACCCACGAACAAAATAAATATGGTGGTACAAAATAAATCAAATAAAAACTCAATATATATGTATATATATATATATATATGTATATATATATATATATATATATATATATATATATATATATATATATATATATATATATATATATATATATGTGTGTGTGTATATATATATATGTATATGTATATATATATATATATATATATACACGCACACAGGGAAAGTTTCGTCAATAGGCCACAACAATAAAAAATACACTGGACTGGGGGTGGGGAAAGAAAAGTAAAAAGAGAGAAGAATTACTGGGAACGTTTCGGGCATGCAAGCCCTTCCTCAGCTGGAGAAAAAGCTTATACTCTTTAATTGAATATCTTGCAGATTTAAGTAGGAAATTACCTATTTATTTCTCAGGGGAAACTTAAAAATGTAATTGTATAATCAATTATGCATCCTGAAAAATTCCGGAACCAGTTAGCAGTGATAATAATGCCGTCCAGTCTATCTCTTGGCGTTTTCGCAGAGTACTTTCTCGGCCATCTTCGTTGTTTACTTACGGCTGCGATGGCAATGTCTCGTGTGGTCCCAGGCGTATTTTAAATGGACGCTGATAAACGTCTTACAACAAAAGGAATAATTACTGCATTTTTTCACAAAAAAATAAAATATTTATGTCCAAAGCATATACGATCTTTAACTTTTTCACGCATACGTATTTTTCCATTTGCGCCTGAAACAATTTGGCGCTAGTAGTAATCCATACGAGATATCGCAATTCTTTCAGACCCTTGCTCCTTTACTCTTATGAAGTGTCCTACTGATCGGAACCGTCACGACGCGTCTCCATTCCGTCGCCTTGGCAACTGGAGCGTGATCTCCCGTCACTCAGTCGCGAAGAGAGGAGACCTTTCACCCGCGACGCGTGGCGCCGCCCTGGCGGCCGGATTGCGCGCCTGCTTGATCGCGAAAAATGGCGCCGATTGTGTTTTTTTTTTCGGGTCGGGACGGTGGTGACGCCATCGCCCACCGAGTGGTGAGACAGGAGAGAGTCAACGTCGCCTTTTCACGTTCATTTGTTCGTTTCGCGTGCATATTTGCGCGTGCGGTGCGTGTTTTTGGCGGTTTTTTAACGCCAGAGAGGGCGTAGTAATTGAGGCTCTCTCTGTTCGTGCCTTTGGGGGCGTGAAGCGTATCTACCTACATAATTGGGGCTGCTTTGACGATACGACAGCGCGTTTCACAATGTCGTAACGTTTTTGTTTGTTTGCATTGTTCCTTTTTGTTTCCCTCTCTGTCGCGAAAGTGTGTCTTTCTTCTTCTATTATAAACGCATTCACTGTCCATATTGGGAGGGGGTGGGGTTGGGTAGTGCTTTCTTTCTCTGTCTATCGCTTCTGCCTCCATTCGCCTCAAAAGACTTACTCATTCATCGGAATCGCCATTCATGAGCCACCCCCCTGTGTTTCTAAAGGCCTCTCTCTCTCTGCTCGCTGTCAAATGGGACTTAGCATTTTTAGCGAAATTTTCGTAATTTCTTAATGTTAAGGAGGTTCCGCCGCGACTGTGTGAGTCAAAACAAATACTAAGTTCCACATTTTTTATATTTTGTCCAAAAAATCCTGCTTTCACTGATGCAATGCGTTACCTATAGAGACCCAAAAGTATAAAGGTACAAAATACATGCAGATTATTATTTCACGAATGTATTTTAAATGTCCACTTTTTCCAGCCATAGGAGCCGACTGCAGCGCCATTTCCTACGTATTACCGCACTTTGACTTCAATTACGGCATTAATTCTTCAATAACTAGAAATATAAGGTAGTAAGATGCCTGTATTTTATTTTTATTCAATATCTCTGGATTATTTCCTTCTGAGAGACAGTTTTACACGAAAGTGGAATTTGTATTTTATGGAAAAATACTATTTTATTCCCCGTGTTTCTCTCATTCCCCCATTGAACACCAGATGTAATTTCAAGTTCAATTATAGAATAAAATAGCGTGGAAAGGTATTATTTTGTTGTTCATATCAGGTAGAAGATAAATTTTTCCACAGTTAGACAGAATATGAATAAAATGACATTTAAGTCATTTTACAGTGGAACCACCCTAAGGTAACGTAGTTAATGGCGTTAATATCAGGAGTATTAGGTCAAATAAAAAATTATAAAACTTCTACCAAAGTTTTGGATATTTATTTATCCATCCCCAGGACTATAATATGAAATGATAAATGATGAAAAATGTTTTCTACAATCCTTTTTGGTGTCATAATGGTTGAAATAAAAAATTAACAGTTATTGAAAAGTAACAAACAAAATAAATTTTAAATTGAAATTGTAAATAAGAACCTCAACAAACTTGAAATGCAATATAATCTTGAATATGTCCATATATTTGTCTACCAAATGACTTTTAATTATATATCTAAACCATTTTGTCATAAAAAAGGATAGTATAAAACACTTTTCACTCTGTATCATTTATTTAAAGCCCTGAAGATAGATAAATAAATATCCGAAACTTTGGAAGAGGTTTCCAATTTTTTATTTGAACTATTACTCCCAATTTTTTACACCATAAAATATAAAGTGGTCATGAAAACATATACATAATTTTAATATAGGTTATGTGAATCCAAAAAAATCACATTTGATTTAAAAAAGTGATATTATCCAAAATGACTTATCAAAGATTGAGTGGGTTTATTGTAAATTGGAAAGTACCTAACTGTAACATGATTATTTATATTTTTTCCTAATCGTATTTAAAAAACAAGAGAACACAGTCTTATACCTTACCCCTCTCATATTCATGCTGATTGCGTGGTGACCGCCATGCGTAACCCTTTCTCTTAATAACCGCTGGTATTGGTACGAGTTTTAATGGCTGTTTTTTTCATTCTGTCTTTGCAGGTAAGTCACCCGGTGTCTACCAGCGCTGTCTTGTCAACAGACAGACTGACGGCGAGTGAGCGACAGACTTAAACACGAGAGTGGTTAACGATTGGCAGTGATGGCATTCATAAGATAAGTAGAGAAAGATATAATTTTCCATGCAAGAGAACCGTTCTTCGAGCTTCTTACTCCTACAAACCGAGAAAACGGGAGAAATATGCCATTGCTCGGCTCACGGCTTGCAGAAATAATAACCAATTTAGATGATTTCATTTTTTATTACATCTCAGGCTAAAAATGAATTTTTTAAAGTTAGTTTGAAATATATCATGATGTTGCGCCTGCATGATTTCAGCTTTATATTTTGCGAGCCGGAAGAAAATTCCCGTTTTTCATCACCGATCCACGGACCTCCGGTTGATAAACACTTGAGGAATACGATTGCTGATTGGACAAATAATATTTTTTGCATTTTGTTTAAAAAAAGCTGCAAGCTTTTTAGCAATACTTCACTGGGATACTAGCAGATATATAATTTCAAAACAGTACATGTAGACAGCGTCTCGTGAAGAAAAAGGGAGAAAAAGCAGTCAAGAACATATTGTGTAGGAGAGAATAGATAGGTGGAGACGTTTTTTCACAAAATTCAATCTATTGGTCCATGATGATGATGAATCCATGGTGACGATCACCCAAAAAAAAACACAGGGAGTATTCCTGATACTCCCGTCGGATCGTGAATGCGAAATTACATGTGTTGCTCTCGTTATTGGGAGACTCTTTTGTTTTGTTTGTCATAAAGATATTTGAAATGAAAGAAAGAAAATTACGCTATAAATAACATTTATTCATCGAAATCATTACTACAAATGGCTAACCTATGAACAGTTGGTCGATGGGTATTTTCTGCTTTCCAATGTTTATTTTATATTTCTTGTGTTATTGACGTCTAACTCACGTTCTCAGCTTTCCATAGACACACCTCGATCACTAAAATCGATCTACTCGTTCCGGAGATACAACTGAACTGTGCGCGCGCCGTGCCCACACCAGCCCAAATTTAGACCCCCAACGCGCAGCGCTGTGACGTCACCTTTCAACCCGTTTTCTACTCGTCACAAACTATTTCCGGTAGTCGACGAAACGGGCTATCCAGTCATAGTTTTAAATATTCTGTAATACTTATAGTTTTTGCATACGAGGCCCTGGAATGTACACAAATATTGGTCGCGGCAAAACCTTAACATGACACGGTGAACGAACCATAAGATGTTCATTCGCAATTTTCACATCAAAGAACGCTTCCGTTTGTTGGGTGGAGCGAAAGGATTTTTTTATCAAGAGGTCAGCCTTCAGTGGGCGTGCGAAGCAAGACGATTGTACTAAAGGCGGAAAGCGAGGAAGATATCTTCCTTACGCGAGCCGAGCTTGACAATGAGGTGTAAAGGCGCTGTGCTATACATGGCCTGAAAAAATAAAATTGAGTAGAATTGAATTTTATTTCTTCAATCTGCAGAACATTACATTAAAAAACAGTTAAAAATATCAACAGAAGCTTTAGCAAGACCTTAATTGAGCCTCCATCATTGTTTAACATGTTCCCTTAACATTAAGTTAGTTTGCAGTGATATATGATGTACTTCTTATTTCAGTAACACAAAATCAGGAAATAACATTTACCATGATCATGAATCAGAACCTTTTAACCATTTGCGAAATTTTTTTATACATTTGGTTGCGGTAAAATAGTAAAACCTTTTAATTCAGTAGAAAAAATCTCATGATTCATTGGAATAAAAAACGCTTAAGGTGGTTTGAGCGAGATAGTTTCCTAGTCATAATGGGGACCATATCTAAATTTTACTTTTTTATTTCAGCGGCTGTAAGACGCATGAAATAAATATTGTAATATTAATGGCACAAATATATAATTATATACGACCAAAATTCTCAGTAATTAAATAAATAAAGCTACATAAGTCTCTAACTTGACTCATTTTTTCCCGCCGTACGGTTGAAACCCCTTCAAAACAGCAGGTTTTTTTTGGGATTCTGTAAAAATTACAGTGGTGAGTAATAGATTACTTTTTATAAATAGTTGAGAAAATATATTATCTGCGCACCGTTAGTTTTTTGACGAAATATAGGTGCTAGAAGTTCCTAATTTGTTTAATATTCTCCCTCTGGAACGCTCAGCCATAATCTATCCCATGTAAAACAGCTTGTATATTTTGAGGCAAATTGCTCGAAAAGTAGTTCAGTAAGGGGTTGATATTTGATATCATTGGAAAGATTAGAGTTTGTTCTTTAAAATGAGGCTAAATTCATCAAATTCTAGGTGCAAAGTGATTTTTCGCTCATACTACCTTGAAAGGGAGTTTGAGCGATTAAAAAGTTTATGCGATTCGAGATGCAATTGAGATGAGGGAAGGGCAGTTGATGAAATGGGCGAGCAGCATCTTAAGATAGGAGGTGGAATATTTATACGCATCCAAGGAACGAGGATTTATTAGCACTGAGGTGAGGTGTGGGGAATTTTGAGGGGGGGGAGGGGGAGGGAGTAGTGATATCGCTGTGACGATGAGGTATTACAGACGATGGAGGTAGTCTTCATGTTTTCAGGCGTAACGTTGTTGTACTGTTATTATTCATACGAAATGAAGTAAACTTTTTAAAATCTAAGATACAATATTTTACTTTATTTCACTCGGCGACAAAGGCTTTGAAACCTTCGTCAGTAGGTGAAATAAAAATTTTAAAATCGACTAGTTATACAAAGTTTCTTTTTCATTTCAAATGAAGGATAGAGATGGTCCAAATACGTGCTACTTTGATGGACGATATCACCATCGAGGAACCTGTGTTTAACAAGTTTTAGCGTAAGAAGGAAATGTCCTAGGATTGGCATCCTAACACTGTATTGGCCTATATTATTTTGCATTTGAATTCCGCCAATGACTTCCGTAAGTCCACGTTTGCTTTAGTTTATTAATATCTTTGATCTTACGTTTTTCATCCAGCATGCAGCGGCCTGTCACGATGGAAACACTGGTTCCCGATCACTCACCGAAGTTAAGCATCTTTGGGCTCGAGTTTGGAGGAGGTGATCCTCCGATTCGTCCGAGTGCTGCTGCCCCTGTCTGCACGTGGCAGACAGTTTAAATGCGAAATGTCTTTAGCCGTCGAAGAACGTTAAACAAAAATACTACTACTACTGCTATACTTGATGATAGGTCTTCATTTTGGCGTAACAGATCATTTTCCTCTGTAATAATTTCTGTGCGTCTCATCATACCATTCATATTCTGTTTTTGACGATTTTAAATTAACTACGCTGTTTTGGGCAAGGCGACTGATCCAAAGAACAAAATTATGCCAACATAGTTGATATGGCAGAGGCCTTTTAAGTTTGTGAATTAGTTCTAGTTATGTTCTCCAAAAGTACTTGCTTGCCATAGCGTCACATTCCGTATTTTTATTTGTAATAACAATAAAGGTTTTTAGTAGATAAATATTTTACGGGAATGATATAAATTGCGCAAAATTTAGTATTTAGCTAGTTTTCCACCATAATATGTTTTTTAATTATTAAAAAATGCCAATGCTGGCCTTTTTCGTTAGTCTTCCGTTACCAATTAAATTATGTCTAATCTATTTATGGATTGAATGAGGAATATTTTTTCCAACATTTATCACTCTTAAGAAACTCTATGGATAAATCATAGGAAAGAGCATATTCAACGAAACAAATAAGTAGGGAAACATTTCTAAAGAATATCGATTATTATCGATAATCGATTACTTCCAGCACGCACGATTATTATCGTGCGTGCTGGAAGTCAGTATAAGTGTTACCAAGTATCGCTTCTTGGTTTTCAGCCTACTCTACCTACTCCGCTACGATTCCCCCAGCGGTACCATTTTAAATTTGTAGCTCTTAGTGGCTCACTAAACTGACGAACATGAACACTGTTTTATAAAACTGATGATATCAGGCCAGACCTCGTGGAAATCTGGTTACAAGGAGCGTTTTTCCGTTTCCAAAAATTCACAACAACGCATTTTTCCAGGTTTAATTCTAGCTGCCACGCATCGCACCACTCCTGTATTGGCTCGAGGTCCTTAGTTAGCGCTTGCTTATCATTAAGGTTACGAATTTCTCTACACACCACTGTGTCGTCTGCAAATAATCTAAGCTTACTGTCAACTGTTTCACCGATGTCGTTTATGTACAAAAGAAACAGAAGCGGGCCTATGACACTTCCCTGTGGGACACCCGGTGTGACTTTTACTTCATTAGAGATAGCGCCATCCAATACAACCCTTCGCACGCGATTTCTTAAGAATTCTCTAATCCAGGAAATTACGTCGTCGTCTAAACCGTAGGATTTTAATTTCATGAGTAGCTTACTGTGGGAAACTTTATCAAATGCCTTTTTAAAGTCAAGAACATTGCATCACCTGTAACATAACGTTACATGTGGTGCAATTTTTCTTGACTTTAAAAAGCTTTTCACCCGAGACTAAAATATCGTGGGCAAAATGTGCTAATTGAGTTGCGCAAGATCTTCCCTTTCTGAATCCGAGTTGCGTTTTTATAAACAAGTTCTGCATATCGAGGTGTCTCATAACGGAACTTACAATTATAAAACTGATGATATCAGGCATGACTTCGTGGAAATTATGGATATCCATGTTGAGAAAACCACCTTTGTTATTTCCACAAAACTTTATTCCGCTGGCACGACGCGCGTTTCACCGCACCGTGGCGTAATCACGTGCTTTTATAGTATACGACTGCGTTATTCCAGTAGCAGTGTAACACGCCTTGCTAGTAAGAAATTTATTAATATGGGTGTTATGAGGGGATTACGACAGACGTTTTCTGACGTCACGTTAACGGACGGTGGCGTTCAATTTTCCGTCGTCTTCACGTCAAGGAAAAATGTATTACGATTGACGAGAGTGTCAACGTCATTTATTTACCGTTTTTCCAAACGAAGTTTTAATCGGTTGCGAAGTGACCGTTTATTTTCATATTTTGAAAACAAAATATAAAGAATCCGCTATCAATACTGATGAGTAATTTTTCGAAAATGAATTGTTAGAGAATGAAGACATTTCTCAGTAGTTATTGAACGTAGATAGCTTTATTTGGGCTTAAATCGTGGCAAATTTACTCTATTTTAAATAAAAGTAAAAAAGCATTTTCTGTGGAATATATAGTTAAGAAGATACTGGACAGAAACGGAAAATTGTCCCAAAATTTATCGGGTTTTCTCGAAACAAATGACATGTGGTGGCGCGTCGAGGTCGAAAACTGGGATTTAAAATGTCAGTCTAAACCCAAAGAACATATAAAAATCAGAAATACCCGAACTTTTGCATCTAAACGCTCTTTTTTTTGCTTTATTTTCTGGAAAATGGACGTTAATCATGTTTAATTGTAAAATTAAACAGTAAAATGGACAATGTGTTAATAAATTTTGTAAATTAAAAAAAAGCTCTACTTGGATTTGGCTGCCGGTAACGTAGCGTGACGTAAATGCTAGACAAAGGAAAGGGTTGTAGGTGCAATTTTAATTCTTCCGTAAAAGTTTGACTTTGACAACGTTCGCTCATAGTCCTTCGACGACACCGTCAAAGTCCGCCCATCTCCATTGGTTCCATTGTACATTACAATCACCAAGATCCGCGAACGCCACCGTCCGGCACCGTCAGGTAACGTCGATCGTAATGCCGCAAGTCCTCTGGTCCAGAGTCATCCACACACCGCCACAGCAGTCACCAATTACAGAGTTACCAACATTACGGGGGCGGAATGTTGGCAACTCTGTTCTAATCCTTTAACGGTGCGTTGAAGTCTCCACCAGTCATTGAACTTCTTTCGATGTTTTGGCGCAAACAACGACATGTCTACTTTCCTTCTACGTATATACTACTCCATGCGAGTCAGAACAGGGTTGTGTGTGTGGCAGGGGGTGTCAGGACACCGGTCATGGGAATAGGAGGGAATAGGAAATTTAATCTATATAAAAAATACTTTTTCATTGAAAAGCCACGCTTGTATTGAATGTCATTAGAGCGTTGATTTGGGTCATAAAGTGTCGGCTCACTATTACTGGTGGCTCGTCTTTACATTAACTGTGCAACGGTCCTTTGATTTTTGAATTATTAGCATTTATTCTCGATATAAATGCTAATATGATGGTTGCAATGAATTACGAAAGCGCTTAGTTGCGAGTAGACAATGCGATACGGGTTGCGTCACGCTAAGATAAATAAATATTTTATTTTTTTTTGTTTTTTAATTTTGTTATTTTTTAATTTATTTCATCTCATATTGAAGTACATTGGTAACAAAATAAAAGAAATAAAAATACAGTAAAAATCATACGGACTATCCACTGTACAAAATATGTAATACACTTCACTCTATATAACAAATACACATTTGCATTAGAACACAAGGAAAAAGAAAATCCTTAATCAGAGTAAATAGTTTCATAAATATTTTTAACCTTATAGGAGACCCTCTTGAGCCACAACAGGCTCATCAGAAGGTACTCTCTAATGTCAATATAATAAAATGAAATAAAACAAATAAAACGCTCACATTGCCATATTCGCACCGAGCAGTATAAATATGTAGCCATACAATCAGTCTCTCAGCCTCCCTAGATGTAAACCATTTAATTGTAGTAGATTAACTTGGTAATTAGTAAATTTAATGACTGATTCATGCACTGTCATCAAGAGAAAGTAAGTGTGCCAAATTTAAGTTCGGTTTACATTAGGATTTTGATTGCAAGATTCAATTCATAAAAACAACAGACAGTACAAGTCACAATAAGCGTAGTACTAAGAGGACTAATAAAAGAAATTTTCGTGTGATTATTTTCGGTATCCATCGCATTTCTTAGCTTATCTTAAAATGTTTCGCCTCTTCTTCCTGGAGGCGTTGTCAGGCAAAGATTTTTTTTACATCCGCGATAACTGCAGTCATTTGAAAACGTAACCTTATTATCACAGAGTATTAAAAAACGTTACAATATGTATGTTTGCCGCCATTACTGAAAATCAACAAACTCGACAACAATCACGGATGCCATTATCGACGTTCATTTGTTATTTAGCGCACATAAACTCTGCTTTCGATCTGTTTTGAACTGCGCAGTTCCTAGTGTACAGGGTCTGAATCACGAATATGAAAGGTAAGTGCAAAGTTGTTCCATTCGTGATTCAGACCCTGCGCACTAGGTAGCGCACTTCAAAACAGATCGGGAGCAAAGTTGGTGTGCGCTAAATAACAAATGAACGTCGATAATGGCATCCGTGACGGTTGTCGAGTTTGTTGATTTTCAGTGAAGGCGGCAAACATACATATTGTAAAGTTATTAATAATTAAGCGACAAAAAGGAAACATTTTTAAATACCTACTCTGAACGAATTTAACAAATTTACTCAAAACGCTCGACCGTGACTGTTGTTCACCTATAAGAATGCCACCAACCGGCAAATTAACAAAACATATAGCCAGCGCACATCGTTCCATTCAACGTCGTTCATGTGTTTCGCTAAAGTGCGCTCTGATATTGTGTTCCGATGTGTGCAGTACTTCAACACCTTGATTAGAAAACTCCCTTAACGTGGTTCGTGGGAGATAGTTCCCTAGTCATAATAGAGACCATATTCAAATTTGATTTTTTTATTTCAGCGTCTGTAAGAAGTATAAAATAAATATATTAGTATTAATGGGGCAAAGATATAGTTATATATGCCCAAAATTCTCAGTAATTGAATAAATAAAGTTACATAAGTCTCTAACTTGACTCATTTCTTCCCGCCGTACGGCTGAAAACCCTTCGAAACAGCAGGTTTTTTGCGATTCTGTAATAGTTACTATGGTGAGTAATAGATTATTTTTTATAAATAGTTGAGAAAATATGCAATCTACACACCGTTAGGTTTTTGATGAAATCTAGGTGTTATAAATTCCTAATTTTTTAAATATTCTCCGTCTGGAGCGCACAGCCGTAATCTATATCCCATGTAAAACAGCTCATATTTTTAGGGAAATTGCTCTAAACGTTGTTCGGCAAGGGGTTAGTATTTTATATATAATTGGAAAGATGAGAGTTTTTTCTTTAAAATGAGGCCAAATTCATCAAATTCGAGGTGAAGTGATTTTCCGCTCAAACTCCCTTAATCTTTTGGAGTAACGTCTACGCATCTCCTCTTCCCCTCACCCTCCATACCCGATTAACTCTCGCCACACCGTGACTCGCCAAAACGATTCCTCCACGTCCCAAGTAAGTTTAGTAAGTAAACCTCCTCCGCACGCCAAGAGGCCGTCGCCGCCGCTGGGTCGAAAAGCAGAGACGACGGCGCACCTTCGATTCGAGGAAGTGATACTCCTTGAGGAGAAAAATCCCAGAATGCCGTCGCCGTGGAGAGGAACTGGGGAGGGGCAGGATTGCCGGAAGCGGGGCGAAATAATTGGAGCGCGCGACGCTCATTCGCCATATTGAGTGCGAGCCGTCTACGTGCACGCGTGCAAGTGTCACGCTCAAGGATTCCGCGCGCCAAGTCACGGAACGGAGGGAATGGGATTATATGCTCATCCTCTTCTCTCTCTTTGACATTTGAGAGAGTCGTGCGCACGTCTTCAATTGGAGGAGTGTATGCTAAACTCTCTCTTAGGAGACCACCTCTTCAAGCTGGCCACTTGAGCCGAAGAGATATAGGCATAGCGAAACTTGGTGGCATTCCAAAGCGGAGTGTGTGTGATGTCAGTGAATGTGAGTGACGCTTCGATGAGCAGGCAAGAGGTACCACAGAGCATCGTTTTTGGACCTCTTGATGATCCCTCGGCCTCTTTTGTTGTTCCACCTCTATTACATGCTTTCCTCCTCTACCGGACGTCGTGCTTTTCACAAGCGAGTGCCACCACGTTTTGCTTCACCTATACCTACACGGAGGTGGAGGAATGTACCGAGGAATGAGCAGATAGAGTGACTTAAAAGGCCATCAAATGGGTGCCTTCCATTCACTAAATAGTGCGCTAATCACTTCGTAACACAACAGTGCACTTGCTTTTCATTTGTTTAACATACCCTGAGCACTAGGTGGCGCACTTCATAACAGGGGGGTTATTATATATAATCTCACTTTTTTAATGACTAATCTTTGCGGGAAGGCGGGAGATCCGTTTCGCTCTCTTAATGATCGGCTCACGATCGGCCCCAAGGTCCGATGGTGGCTCCATTTCACGTTCCTAACGACAGGTGAGATGGAACTAATGAAATGCGGAGCCAAATGAAACGGATCAAGAGTCGAAAGATACGGATCAAGAGTCGAAAGAGCGGGCGAATCAAATAAATAGACCGGCAGTTCACTACTCGAGAGCCAAAGATGGTCACGCCGCCTGGGTGGCGGAGTTGAACTACGAAAAATGACGTAATTATCCACATTTTTTGACGTATTCTCGCTTAAGCGAGATTACAAAATAAGCCCCCAGATCGGGGCCAAATAGCAGTCATTAGTAAACTGCACTGCTAAACCAGAAGCTACCAGGAGAGTGCTACGTTGACAAACATTCTGACATACTAAAGAGGAGTTAAAGGCCTTAAAACTGATTAGTATAACCAAGAGCTACTCATTTATAAATATTATGACATACTTAATCATCTAAAAACCCAACTCAAACGAGACATTTCATGCAAGGTAGGGTTCTAAAAATAATGTTAATTTATTTAATACTGGTACAAACTACATAAGAGGCCTGCGCGCAAAGTTTCTTACGTCACAGAGAGAGGCTATCCACGGACGTAGTTCCCTGGCGACGAGATGGCGTACTTTTTAGTGTGTTTACAATCACTTTCTGCACTCACAACTTTGTTCCTTATTTAAATTAGAACTTACAACATCACCTGTTTGTTACAAGCTGAAAATCATTGCAACCGTGTGGTCAGGTGTTCTTCTGTCATTTATATCAATATCTATTCCATAAGCGCCTTCCATTTATTAAAAGAATGATGACAACATTCTTTTTTTTACCTTTAAGTACACTTGATATAAGCGTGGATTTGAAAAAAAAAATATTTTCTTTCTTCTCGTAAACGAACTCCAGCACTCGCCAAAAATGACTTTATGAATCGGAAACATTTTCTGACAAAGAACACTTCTGTTTCGAATCGTGAGCGGCGTCTCGGACCGAATGGAAAGCGTAAGGTAGTTTTAAGGTAGTTTGAGCGAAAAATCACTTGACCTAGAATTTGATGAATTTAGCCTAATTAAAAAGACAAAAACTCTAATCTTTCCAATGATATCAAAATATCAACCCCTTTTGCCGAACTACTTTTCAAGAAATTGGCATACAGATATACTTAAGCTGTTTTGCATGGGATAGATTACGGCTGTGCGCTCCAGAGGGAGAATATTAAACAAATTAGGAATTTATAACAGTCTTCATATCGCAAAAAAACTAGCGGTGTACAGTTTGTATGTTTTCTCAACTATTTATAAAAAAATAATCTATTACTCACCACAGTAATTCTTAAAGAAACGCAAAAAAAACCTGCTGTTTTGAAGGATTTTCAGCCGTACGGCGGTAAAAAATGAGTCAAGTTAGAGACTTATGTAGCTTTAATTATTTAATAACTGAGTATTTTGGTCACATATAACTATATCTTTGCGCCATTAATATTACAATATTTATTTCATACTTCTTACAGACGCTGAAATCGAAAAATAAAAGTTTTTTGTTTCGCACGAGTTTGCTCGAATTCGGCATGTCGGCCGGCGTGTGCAGGAATGCGCGCGCCGCATCACAACTTACATCCTCACTGCATCACGGAGGGCGAAGTTCTCTAATGAGATTCACCACAAACTCGGGAATTTCATTTAGTTGGTCAGCCCGCCATTCTCGTGAAACTTAATTAGTTGGTTTGAGCGAAATGTATCACTTCACATAGAATTTGATGAATTTAACTTCATCTTAAAGAAGAAACTCCCATCTTTCTAATTATGTCAAAATATTAACCCTTTGCTGACCTACTTTTCGAGCAATTTTCCTAAAAATGCAAGCAGTTTTACATGGGATAGATTACGGCTGTGCGCTCCAGAGGGAGATTATTGGAAAAAGTAGGCATTTCTAACACCTAGATTTCATGAAAAGTCTAACCGTTTGAAGTTTTTATTTTTTCTCAACTATTTATTTTAAAAAATTCAATTCATCACCGAGGTATTATTTACAGAATCGCAAAAAACCTCTGAGAGAGAGGGAGGCATTTTCACCTTAGGTACGGTGTTAAAAAATGAGTCAAGTTAGAGACTTATGTAGATTTCATTACTGAGAATTTTGTTCATGCATAACTATATTTTTTCGCCATTAATATTACAATATTTACTTGAGACTTCGTACAGACGCTGAAATCAAAATATAAAATTCGAATATGGTCTCCATGATGAATAGGGAAATATCTCGCTCAAACTACCTTAAGCCTTAGTTTGTTTAAGTTTGCAGTACAAATTCAATTTGGTATCAGATTGATGCTTCATCAAAATGTGCAAACACATGCATAGCGCGGATGATGGATCATGCCTGCAACGGGCCCTTGCGGCTGATGGATCATGCCTAGAAAGGGCCCTTGCGGTAGGTGGGACGCTGGCATCTCATTCCGTCCATTCATTCATTCGCTCTCACGCAAAGAGGGAGGGAGATTAGCTCTGAGAGAGAGAGACAGATATATTCGGAGAGGAGAAAATGTGGAGCAGGAGTGGAAGAAAGAATGTGTCGGGGATATCTGCCGCCATTGGTTTGCAGAAGGGTAGAGGGTGTGATGGAGAGAAAAAGGACTAGTGATACAAGGTGCGGTGGCAGAAAAGAGCGTGAAAAATAAAGCACATGCAGCCACCATCCATTGGAGTGTTGTCTCGAGGTTAACGCAGGCTGGGGTTGATTCTCGAACTATATACATATAAGAAATGCCCTTGTCCCTCACTCACTGACTCAGGAACGATGTAAGATGGAGCTACAGGCACTCAAAGTTTAAAATGCCGTTACTAGATGAAGCCACAGTCATTTTAATTTTAAAATGCCGTCTTTTTATGGAGCCACAGTCACTTTAACTTTAAAATACCGTTACTAGATGAAGCCAGAGTCACTTAAATTTTGAATTGCCATCATTAGATGGAACCACAGTAACTTGAATTTCAAAATGTCGTTATTAGATGGAACCACAGTAACTTGAATTTCAAAATGTCGTTATTAGATGGAACCACAGTAACTTGAATTTCAAAATGTCGTTATTAGATGGAACCACAGTAACTTCAATTTCAAAATGTCGTTATTAGATGGAACCACAGTAACTTCAATTTCAAAATGTCGATATTAGATGGAACCACAGTAACTTGAATTTCAAAATGTCCTTATTAGATGGAACCACAGTAACTTGAATTTCAAAATGTCGTTATTAGATGGAACCACAGTAACTTGAATTTTAAAATGCCGTTATTAGATGGAACCATAGTAACTTGAATTTCAAAAAGTCGTTATTAGATGGAACCAGAGTAACCTGAATTTCAAAATGTCGTTATTAGATGGAACCGCAGTCACTAACATTTTAAAATTCCGTTATTAGATGGAGCCACGGTAACTTAAACTTTAAAATTCCGTTATTAGATGGAGCAGCAGTCTACACAGTCGCCACAAATTTTAAAATCCCGTTATTCAACTGCTTGCAAGAAATTTCATAAAAACGAGAATCATTTATGATTTGGCTCCGACTGAGACAACGCTCCCTTTCATCTTGCGACGACGACAATTTCCAGTGATTCCGGCATTCCGGATTCCTCATGTAGGGTAGGTACTCTCGTGATTAAGACAATCGCTGCTGTTTTTTAAAGTCCGAAAGTCTCCTTCTCTATGAAACTCGTTGTTGCAAATATAAAATTAGAGGCATTTACGTGATTTACGTGAACAGAACAGTGATTTACGTTGAAGTGACAGCCTAAATTCAAGCTAGCAGCGTGAACGAACCAAACGAACTTGCCTCTCATGAGGGACGAGAGGAAACATTTGATTGCCTGTGGTTGTCACTAGCGTACAATGGTTTGACTCAATATATACAACGCAGATCATTAAGCTTTCAACTAAAAGGACTCGCATACATTCTTACAGTTAGGATGATCAATCCAATCAAAAAATAAAAGAATACAGTGCATTCTCAAAAGTCAGATGAAAATGTTTCCACGTAATTTAAACATGATTTTTATAACATAACCACGACTTGAACTAAATTAAGGCACACTTACATGGCTCTACACATGAAACCTTTATAACAGCTAAAATTTAAACAAAAAAGCTAAATGAATCCAGGGTCAAACGATCACTTAAATTCATCTCGAATAGATAATTATGATTTCTGGCAACAATACAAGATGCAGTAATGATTACAACCACTGTTCTTGCACGAGGTGGCATTGAATCAGTCAATCATCTCGATAATGTACTGAGGCCATTAATCTAATATAGAAACCCAGCTCTTGCTGTAGGTTCCACCATAGTTTACTTTAGGTCTTCTGTTTTTTGAGAAAGGGTTTTAATGTTTTCTTGATGATGAATTGCCCCATTAACAAGGTTTTTCCAATATCGTCTAGACCAAGACCTATTTGTCCTACCAGACTCTATTCTTCCTTCTTGATAGAGTTCGCATGTCAAGATGTTCAGTGCTGTCAGCGTCTCCATGGTAGATAGTTGCATTCATCTGTTATGAGCTTACCAATCTTGAGCAGGAAGCTCTTGAATCTTCTGGGCCCAGTTAATATTTCACATAGTTCTTGATCTACTACGTCTCTTGGGGAGAGTTTGTTCTTATATAATCACATTCGGGAAGAATTCTCTTTTTGTTTTTGCCATTTCCCTTTCGTTCCAATCTTATTTCCATTTGATAAATGATTTTTCCATAATTCTTTTGAGGATAGTATTCCATTTTTCATTTCTTCAGCCAGGAAAAAAATACTGCTAAAATGTTTCACAGGTATGCAGCCAGAACTGATTTTCAAATGAAAGTTGTTCGGCCATCTTCCTAGTTTACAATGATTACGATGGCCATGTGCCGTGTGCATTAAAAATAATTGATTTAAACTGATAGTAACTGTCAAAGTATTTATTCACAAATTATGTGAATTTATTATCCAAGTATAAGTACCTTTTTCACAAATTACTTTTTTCCAATCGGGCCTGAAACATTTGGCGCCGGTGGTACCTAATCCGTTGCGGTGCATCGCAACTCTTGTCTCATACTCTTGGCCAACCCCATTTCATTCGATACATATTTTGTAGTGGTGGCACTAGAAGAACACAATAGTTTCATTGCAACTGTTTCGCAACCGAAACAGTTCCGCAAAACAACAGTTGCTGACAACAGATAAGAGGCACACCGAACAAGAACAACAGGCTATCGATGAGCGCTGTTACAACATGAATTGTAGTTCTGTATTCCATGTAATAAGACATTTTTCACCTAAATAAAGTAACAGTTTCCTTTGGATTCATGAAAGAGTTCTAATTCTATCTGCAACGACGAACGGACATGCGTGTTAGCTGAACATACCAGCAACTTCCTGCAATAGATTTTAAATCAACAAATTGTAGCTTTATAACCGCAATGCAACTACACGTGCAGTGCAACTGGAACCGATTAGAAGACGAAAGAGTCAGCTTCAGCTTCGTCAGTTTCCGCTGCACAGCACAGAGCGCAACTGCGGCACGATCACGAAACTAACCTGTTGTTTGCTACAGTTATTTGAAACAGTTGCGGCTGCAGCCGTTTCCGCTCCAGCAACACTGTATTACACCACTAATGTTTTATTTTTTTCTTCGAATTTGTGTTGGCAGGGAGTCGCGATGAGAAGACCGCGAGCAGGTGGACCGGCGTGGGCGTGGCTGTTGGTGCTGGCCGTCGGTGCGGCGTCGGTGAGCGCTCTGCCTCCACAGCAGCAGTCGACTCATGGCGATGACGGTGGTGCCGTGGTGTTCGAAGAAGAGGAGGGTGGCGCTGCGTCTGCCGCGGGAAGGGTCATGACCTCCGCCTCGTCGTCCGTGCCGGCAGCGGCGGCGCAGGACGTGGGCGAGGACAGGGCCGGGGGCAGGCCGCCCCCCGGAGGCCCAACCATCGGAGGGTGAGTCACGAGTGCGACTCTTGTTTCAGTTCCTTGAGCACCCTCCTCCCATCTGTCCCTTCTTGCGCACTTCCAATTCCAATTCACATGTCCCTTCGGATTGAAGGTACCTCCACCCACCCTCCACCCCACGCTCCACGACCACCGGCCCTTCGCTCGTGGATTAAACATTGATTTGAAGATGGAGCCATGCAGTGCATTGGGGAGTAATGATGCCATTTGATGCGCAATGGACCATATTTCATAGATCAATTTATTTATTTAAAAAATCCCCAAAAACGGCACAAAGGCTTATTACATTGGTCGACAAGCAAACAAACAAATAGAAATTTTAACAAAACATACCCTTAAAATGTAAAATATAACAGAGAAATGCATTGGAATGAAAGATTGGTATTGGGATTTATGGACAAGGAGATGGGATAGATGGAGAGTCAACTCGGCAATATGTTTTCTGAGGACTGATTTGAAAATGGATGAGGGTGTGGAGAAGAGAGGTCAAGGGAGGAGGGTAACTGCGAGGCTAGGGAGTTGAAAGGTTTCGGGATACGGTAGAATAGGGAGCGCTGGGACATTGAGAGTCTGAATTTGGGAATGTCTAGAAGGGAGTTATTGCATAGGGAACGAGGAGGAACATGAAGAGGAAAGAGAGGAAGAAGGCAGTTGGTGCGGAGAGAGCCACTCCAAATGCTACGGAGAAACTTCATGTCGCATAGTACATGACGGAGAGAGAGGTTTGGGATTGAAAAGGAAGAAAGGATGTATTCTTTTGATAAGTTTCTGAGGGAAGGGATTCTATAGCAGGCAATGGCGAGAAAGAAGTTTCGATTGAGGCGAAGGATATCCAACGAAAACATAAGTATCAGCATCAGCGAAGTCGCGGTACCATTGAAAGATACTTCCAACTGCTCTTGCAAGAATTAAAATAAAATTTAGAAAATTTTAGGTACATGTGTATACTGTATACTCCTCAAGAACTCTGCCGCCACGAATTATTTCATTCTCTTGTTTACTTTTGGGCATAAGCGTAACCGGGGAGAGGGTGGGGGAGGGGTAGGGGGAAGAAAAATTAAACCTAAAACGAGCATAAGGTATTGTGATAGTTCATTTTGCAGATAACATTTTCTGGCTTAGGGTTAATGACACAGTGCTGACGTGGCGAGGGTAGATAAAGGGATTGGATTGAGAGGATAATGTGTGTGCGTGGGTATTGTGGTGGACATTTCCTCTTTTGGACGTTTTTCCGGACATTTCCTCTTTAAAGGACATCTCGGTCGTCCAGCAGGAATTTTGATTCCTATCCGGAATTCTTTGGAAAGTGTAAATAAATTGCCAAAATTTATTTTAGTAAACATGATCTTTGCTGACGATTTGAAGAGATTGTAAAATCAGTAAAAGATGTCAGCTCTCCAGAACGAATAAGTCTATCCATGAGACTATAATTACCTTTGCCGGAAGTTGCGGAAGAGCTGCTGTAAAACAAAAGTACCTATGTAAGTAGGAAAGGTTCGGTAAACACATGGTGGCAGATAAATTCGAATTTTACGATGGATTTTTTTAGAGAAATTCTGCAGTTTTCCTCCTGTCCCTCTTATTGGCCAACATGTGCTCATTCCTTTGTCCAATATTGTCATCACCTGTGGCCAACATTGATCTTGAAATGTTTGGCAACCCTGCCTCTGGCTCCCAGCTTCTCCCATTGATGACGTAACTCGTATAGATCTTCCTCAAAATGGCCGCATAGCTACCTTCTTCTGTTACTGATGCCTCTTCCTTGCGTGTGATAATAGCATCTCCGTTCATTCTCTGCATTCATTCTTCCAAAGGTACCGTCCGGCGTTCGCCGTCGACCCTCTGGCGTCGCCGTCGGCCAACGGGCGCCCTCAGGCGGACGACGCCTCCCAGGGCGGCGCCACATTCGACCTCGACTTCACGTACCACAACTACGACGCCCTCACGAGGTTCCTGCGCGCCACGAGTTCCCGCTTCCCCCACCTGACGGCGCTCTATTCCATCGGAAAGTCTGTGCAAGGTGAGTGAGGAGTCTTAATTAGAGATTCTTAGGTTTGATCATAAGCGGCTAATTTCGACTAATTTGTTCGGATAATTAATATACATTGTTCCACTTTTTCGCTGGCATGTTATTGAAAGCACTGATTTGCAGTGCTGTGCTGATTAAGCGTCCGCACTAGGTTAGTGCCTAAAAAAAGTACCAATATTTAAAAGACGAGTATTTTAATGCTTTTTGGCATTTTTCATACACCCCCACCCCTTTTTTTTGGCCAAATTCCCCTCTTTGGACAGTTTCCCATCTGCGGACTGTTTACCCTCCGGACTTAGCCGAAGGACTTGCCCTAAGCACGCCCCGTCATGCGCGCTAACGACATGTGCGTCAACGACGGCCAAAATGCCTACGACTCCAAAATGCAGCGACTCCTGCCAGCAACTTCTGCCACGACTTCTGCCACGCCTTTAGCCACGCCTTTAGCCGCGCCTTTACCTCGCCAGGTCCTGCATCGTTTATATAGCCCCTAAAGTGAGGAAGGATTCCAAAAATGCGGTCATTCTGACCAAGGCACGAAAGCTGTGATCCTGTATTCTGCGGCCGAAGCCAGAGAACAGTTCCTGGCGCTCCAATTCAAAACTGCCTTAATCTATCCCACCCATCCCATTATTTCCTCCCCTCCAAGGCTACCAATCGCCAACATCCTGAGCTTACCCATTCCACCTCGTCCTTGTCGACAGACCCCCTCCTCACCTGACTCATCTCTGGGCTCGCTCTCTATTGCTGGCGAGACTGCGGCCGGGTAACACCGTTGTGTGAACCTGCTGACTTTGTCATTTTGTACTTAAGAGAGAAGCTCAACCTCTCGTACTTGTATACTTGAATCAATTCTGAGTGGAAACTCTCATTACGGTCGCCTGGCACTCGACCTGCGAGTAAATTGCTTGTAACTTGGTTGGTTCTATGTGTGAAATATATTGATATTTCAGTTATTGATTGATAATACTTCTGTTTCGTTAAATCTCCGCATTTGTCTCACCCGAGTTTGGAAAGAGTTTGTTTTTACGGGTGTTATCGGCGAGAAAAATTATTCCTTTCTCCCGATAGTGCTTCAGCTTCATACGAAGTAATAATAATTATATTTCAAAATGACCATCACCAAATATTAAAAAAAAAGAAACCATTGATATTCAGATCACAAAAAGAACCCACATAGCAAAGGTAGCCTGCTGCAGGCTTGTTGCAAGCTTTTCAGAGCAAGATTGAAAGCTTTCCACAAGTTTACCATAGCAAGGATCAATTTTGCTGCAAGCTTGGTGTAAGATTGCTATGACACCTTCATTAAGATTCCAGAAAGGTTACACTTCAAGTTGCAGTAATCTTGCAGCACCTTGTCATGACAAGATTAGATTTTGCTTAAATCTTGCTGCATGGTTGGCAAGATTATAATATCATCCCCAATAGACGAGAGTTGAACATTCACGGAAGTTGCCAATGCTGGCAAGGTTACAGCAAACTTGCTGCAATATTGGAAATCTTTTGTAGTTCTATGCAAAAATAACGTAATATTGCAGCAACCTTGCATGATATTTGGGAAACTTTAAGAGCCTATTCTCAAAACTTCCCAAAAAACGTGGTAAAATACTGGGGAGGAGGATATCAACTGAACAATCACTTGACTGTTATAAATTTCAGTAATAATCAGTTTCCACTGTTAGGCACCAGAAGCCATGATAAAGACGTTTAGAGACATCGAGTCGTCGGTAGAGATTGGAGGATCTGGACCGGTGTTTGGGGTTTTGACACGGTGGAGACAGAAGATAAAGTTTTTTATCAGTAATTTTTTATCTCATGGTTGTTTTATACACATAGAGCAAGAAACAATGATAGTGGATTCAATAGAATTTATCTGGGTAAAAAGTTTGGTTTAAAGGTCAAGTTAATCTTTTGCTGGTAAGATACGTACATTGGCTTACCCGTCAAAATCAAGCGTGATTATTCTCCAATGGAGCCTTATCCGTCACTAAACCAATTAAATACCGTATTATTTTAAATTCCAAAATTCCCATCAATAGCGCCAGAGACAAGATTTATTTTGATAATAAAGAAGCTGCTTTAGCACTGGCTTCCAAGTTATAATCGGCAGCCTTACCTTGTCTGACGTCACACGCCTCGGGGTTGCTCCCCAGCTAGCACAGGATAGGCCGCATCCCTAAATATGAGGATAGTCCACATATATACCGTGGATAAGCCTATCTCGGCGCAGAGATAAAGTATGACGAATCCACTCCTTATTTGAGGCGAAATTAGAGATGAATTTCCGCATTTGCAGGGATATGCGTATCCTTACGTCGTTTTGACCAATACGGGCGGCAGACAACGATCGCAGCGCCATCGGGTGAGAATCTTAAGAACTATGTGAATAACACCACTACACGCACGTACCTAGCGGCTTTTCATATTATCTACAGGAAATCAATGGCGACAAACCAAGAATTGTGGTAATCAGCCCAAATCTAGGGGCAAACTACAAAATTAGGGATTTCTTCCCGTGCTTCTGCAAGTTCTGTCGGCCTCAGGTTCGTGAGCACCGACGCACGCTTGCATTTTTAGGGGTCGAGAAGTGACAATTTCAAGGCGAAAATTTTCTTTCGATCCTACCATGCGACCATTATATTTCTATGCGATTACTAACTTCTATTTACATGTTTTCTGTGGTTATTGCCGGGTCCAGCACTATGAGATCTCATTCACTGATTTTCATTTTATTATGGCCTTCTAACGGTTATGCATTATTATTTTATTGACTCGACTTATTTCATTTTTATCTTTATTTAACACTTCACGGTCACATTCATGCCGCCAATTTCGAATGGCCATTTCATGCCCCACCATTCATCGACTTAAGTGGGTTTTTTTTACTTACTTACTGCTACGCTTCGGAGTGATTACTTCTCTTGATCCTGGGCTCAAAATGATTAACACTAATGTCAATTTATCCATACTATTTATTATCATAAATACAGTCGCAGATCACTATCCTCTTATAGCCACGATTTTCTCTTCCAACACAAAGTACATGGCACTTTTGAACCTCAACACTCTCATTCAGCTTAAAAATAACTCACTTTCGCTGGTGATTAGATTTATTCAATAATTACACTGCATATACTGCATTAAAGTACTGTGACACCCCCTCCCCCAAACGCTTGCAATCGTGGAAAACAGGGATATTGAACGTGGAAGATAAGCTTATCCCCAAAATATCAGATTTCTCCAAGGATACGACCAAATCTGTGCGTGGAAAAAAGGGATATTGAACGTGGAAGATAAGCTTATCCCTAAAATATCAGATTTCTCCAAGGATACGACCAAATCTGTGCTAGCTGGGTCTGGAGACGTTTCCCGCCGACAGCGTCTCTATTGCACGCATACTCAAAGTAACACAGCCTAAACAAAAGCAAGTTACTGGCAAAATAAATCTGTCTGCATGAATCAATAGTGTTTTCCATGCTTATCTCAACTAGGCAGCATTCTCACAGATTCCCGATTTCCCATTCCCAAACTTCCCTTCCACTGACCGCATCATATGCCTTACAGAAACGGTGTGTTAACAAAAGATGCCCGTTCGTGTTTTCGTCAACTTATTCCAGCCTTTTCATCACGAAAACACTTTCGCGAGGAATCAAATATCTCTTCCGGATCTGCCTCCGTGATGACGAAGGAAGGTGATGATCTTTCCCGGTGGTCGCTTTATGACGAAGAAGTGGGATTTCCACTTTGACGTCATTCTGGCCTCACGGAAACGGATCCTTTCTCTTCTTCTTATATATGCTCACTTAAATCTTCCCTCTCAGGTTCTTTCTCCTCTGATTCCTACGTTATATTTTTAGACATGAATGTCCTTCTCCTAGGAAATAAGTTCATCTTCCCCGTTCACGGAAAAACTTAACTCACAAACCATGATGAGTGCCTCATCTCCTTCAATTGTTTTCACTAACACCACCACCACATGCCGAACGCTTCATTCTACACATATTCCCCCTCCACCCCTTAGCCACGTAATTGGTAAGAACTCTCCATCTCTACAGCAACACACAAGACTACCTCTACCTATCCTACAGAAAACACTGTGGATAACTCCTTGAGGTAGTTCAAGCGAGATATTTCCCTAGTCATAATGGAGACCATATTCAATTTTTTGAAGTGATACTTCTTTGCGCCCGTTGGAGACTTTTGGGATGGGATGTTGGTCGAGAAACCGCGTCACGCTCTTTTCCGCGTCACGCTCTTTTTTGGGTGAGAAAAATCCACAATTGTACTCATTGATACGAATTCCTGGGTATTTCTAATCGAGCTAAAAGGATGAAATTTTCAGGGAAGGGTTCAAATTTGGTGTCAAGTCAGGAAAAAATCGAAAATCCCAATATTTTTCATTGGTTTCTAGTCCAGATAGGATTTTGTTTTTTAATGGGTTTAAATGGGAAAAACGAATAATTTACGTGTAGAGTAATTTTCATTCATTCATTAAATATGAAATAATTTAGATACAAGTTTCATTCTTTGACTGAAATGAGGCCAAAAGATCAATGCATTTACTTCTTGCAACCGATGTTTCTCTATCGATCGATAAATTGAAATATTTGAAGTTTAAACGCAAAATTAATGCAAATTTCGATCTTTTTTCATTTTCGTTGCTAAGCAATGTCTTCATTGTTCCCGTGACTTCCAGTACCTTATACGCGTGCTATAAAGATTAAACTTAAAGGAATATAACATTCTCCGTGCGTATTTCAATCGCTTTTAACGATATTATGCCTTAGAAATATACTTTTTACAATGTTTTATAATTATATACATAAACTGTTTCGTAGCTTTGACACTCCTCCATTTGCTCATGCCTACGAAATCCGTTGGGATCGCTCCAGATTCCTCCATTTTGCTTCTGAAACACTCTTTACACCTTATTCCGGGTTTCCCTCTCTCTGTTTTTCCAGGAAACATTAATCCTTGCACCTACTTTCTGAAATGTACCTCGAAACTCCATTCTACAAGTCAAAACCATGTAAAATGATAATGTTCTATGATGCATTATCTCTTGGATTTTGAAATTATGAATTCAAGTACTACGCCATGTGTTTAATATGTAAATTATAATAATTGAGATCAGCAAAAATAAAATGAAATGTGAAAATCCATAGCATTTACTTAGCTCATATTGATTGAATTTCATACTGCCAAATAACTGTAATCATGTTTAATTACAAATATTTACTTCAAAATTGCTCAATGGCATGAAAATAAAAGGAAAAATATAGCAATTACTAAGAAGAACAAAGTACATATGTCATGGAGCCATTCGTTTTATGCTATTATCTCATTATTATATTCTTAGGTCAAAAATTGACCCAGCTAAAATAATTTCCAAAAGAAGTAAGACCTTATTGCATTCGTTTTTAATGATTTACAATGTACTATCATACACTTTTCCCCTTTTGCTTGCAAACTGCAAGCACCCATTTACTCGTTTTGTACGTTCGTACTTTGAAAAGAAGTTTTGTTTAAAATAACAATATATCGAAGAGAAATATATTGAATAATAGAGAAAAAATGTCTTTTATTTCATTTATATATCCTGTCTGCCTGTGTGTGTGAGCGGGTGTGTGCGACCGGCCAAAGAAGTATAACTTCCACCGTCTGGTCCGACGCAGACCACGTTTTTTTTATTTTTGCGTCTGTAATAAGTATGAAGTAAATATTGTAATATTAATGGTGCAAGCATATACATTACAAATATTTTCAGTAATTAAGTGAATATATCCTCATAAGTCTCTAACTTGACTCATTTTTACGTCTTACGGTGAATACGTCTTCTCACGAATACGTCTTCATACGAATAGGTTTTCTTTTCGCGATTCTGTAAAAATTACTGCGGTGAGTAATGGATTAGTTCTTATAATTAGTTGAGAAAACATATGAACTACACACCTTTCGTTTTTTTGGCGAAATGTAGGTGTTATAGAGTCCTGTTTTTTCTATATTCTCCCTCTGGAGCGCACAGCCGTAATCGTAAACCAGCTTGTATTTTTTCAGGCAAATTGCTCGAAAAGTAGTTCGGCAAGGGGTTGATATTTTTATATCATTAGAAAGATGGGATTTTTTTTATTTAAAATGACGTGAAATTCGTCAAATTCTAGGCGAAGTGATTTTTCGCTCAAACTACCTTGAGGAGGAGACCATGTGTTTCTCTGCTGAGAAAACCCGCCAACCGAAACACACCACCATGACAGCTACTCAAATATTTTTCCCGGGAACTCATAAAATGAAGACGATCCTGCGATATATACACCCTATTAATCACTAGCAATACTCTCACGTCCCTCCTCTAACCCTCATCTCCCACAGTTTGGTTTAAGAAAACTTCCCATGAAAGATGTTGAATTTAAACCATAGTGGGACACATTAACAAGCGCGTAAGGACAACGATGTTAGAACGATGAATATACATATGGATCCTAAACTTGGCCCCAGTGGGCGTTGCCAAACATTCCGCATGCACCGAAAAATCAGGACCAAGCAGATTGTAGCGCCGCCACTCTAGAGAAGGTGGTTCTAATAAGGAAAGGCCGTGATTCAAATGGAGATACTGGAAATAAATGTACCGGATTTGGCCTCCCTATTACCACCGGCCATTTTTAACACACACAAGCAAACCATGCTGAAGGAAAGGCCGTGATTCAAATTAAGATACTGGAAAAAAAAGGTACCAGAATTGGCCTCCCTATTAAATCGGTCATTTTTCACACATAGAAGCGGAACCATGCCGACTGCAGCGCGACCTATCTTTTGCGGAAAGCTAGGCAACACCTTTGCCCGTACAGTGGTGCCGAAGATTTAGATCCATATGTATATTCATGGTTAGAACAATATGCGCAGGTGAAACGTTCGCTAGTCGGCCGGTAGGTGGCATAGAATATGTGGGTACAGCAGTGATCATGGCCAAATTTTTCGTGAATATTTTACGAATACGAATTTGTTCAAACTCTATGCTTTAAGTGGAAAGCTTTTTACCTCCAATAAATAAATGTCTTTTCACCGTCCATGTTAGATGCATTAAATTAAAATCAACACTACAACTTCAGCGATAAAGGATGCAAATGTTGATGTTCTTTTTTTCTCAAAGCGTTACTCCAGCGCACATCAGCAACAGCCCCGATATGTTTGAAGCGCCCAAGGTGTGAAACGAACAGAAAACAACTGCGCCGTTGCGTAGCGAAGTGATCAGCTCTCTATAAATAAATACCTGGCATGTCTTAAATAATTTCGCTTTACTTTGGTAGTATGGGTGGGCGGGGTTGATTTTGAAGGAAGGGGGTATTGTAAATCACAAGTTGGGTATGAGTGAATTGCTTTAGAAAAGGGTAAGCAGAGACCGAGATGAACAGGGTCTCAATCAGGGAAAGAGATCAGACGTGAGAAGATCTGATAATGTAATGGGTAAGAATTTTATGCGTTTAAATGTTTTTTGTTGGACAAACTGGAGTAAAAATTAGTTTTAGAATGAAAGAAAATGTTAATCCTTTTATAATGACGATGAGAAATCTTACTTTGCTAAATAATTGAAATACAACTGTTATTAATCCGAGAATATTATATTTCTGTGATTAGGATATCAAATTGGACTTCATGGAAGACTTTGAAAATGTGACTTTTTCCTATTTGAGAGCGTAAAATTTGTCAAATGACCAAATTTCTTTGGACACTTCACCCCTCTTTAATTATTCCAATGCCCGATTCTTCCAGATTTTAGCCGTGCAGTCCATCAAACGAACGCTCAAGGGTATTTTCCAACTCCTTTCAGGCCTCTCCACCGCGAACATCCTCTCGAAATGTCCCTCCCTCGCTTTCAAACTCCCCCAAACCTCCCTTCCTTGTCTAAAACCACCAAAACCCCTGTCGTCGAAATCCCTTTACCACGCTCTAAATCCCTACCCAACCCCTACCATCGCGCGAAATGCAAAACCTGTCCCATACTCATCATCCAACCACAATCCCTATTCTTTTCTCGTCCTTTAGTCCCTTTCTCCTCCCACACCACTCTTTAGAATACAATCCCTGACTCGTCCATTGGTCTTTCTTCGTCGGCCTCTCTACCACCACTCAGCCATCGGCATACGCATGAGCGGACACCGTACATCCTGCAATCCTCCTCTTCCTCCCAATCTTACCTCCATTCCTCCCCCGTCGCCATCCACCCCTCCCCTCCCCCCCCACACCTCCTCATCTTACCTCAACCTCAGGAGGTTCGAGGCCAGTGTTTCAAATTGAGGCGTCCTTGCTTCCCTCAGCCTCCCCATTCAACCCTCCAGCATGAATCCATATAGCTCTTGCAACCGTTCAAATCTCCGGGTTTGAACTTAAGAGGAACGCTAATTCAAAGGAGGTTTGAGCGAGATTTTTCCTAAGTCATACTAACCTCCAGTTTTATTTTCTAATGTCAGCAGCTGTAAGAAGCATGGAGTGAATATTTTAATATTAATGGCGTTAAAATATAGTTATATTTGACTGAAATTCTCAGTAATCAACTAAATATACTTGCATAAGGTGTTAAATTGACTCGTTTTTTTCACGCCGAACACTGGAAACTATTTCATAATTATTTTTTTGTGATTCTGTAAAAAATTTCCGTGGTGAGTTATCCATTTTTTATTTTTAAGTAGTTGAGAATGAATACAAAATAAACTTTAATTTCTGACGAGATCTAAATGAGAAATTCCTAATTTTTTTTAAAATAAAGTCTCTCTGGGGTACATTTTTGTACTATTTCCCATGGAAAATGGCTGGTATTGTTTTGGCATATATCTTTAAAAGTAGTGCGTTAAGTGGCTGATATTTTGTTACATTTGGAAAGGTGAGATATTTTCCTCTTTAATGAGGCTAAATTAATTGAATTTTTTATGAAATGATATCTCGCTCAAACTACCCTAGAAATGAAATAAATTAGCAGTTTTCCACTTTAAAAAAAATATAAATTATAGGTTTTTTTAACCGTGCTTGACAATGATGTAAATACATCGAAAGCGGTCGAAATAAACCTATAACTAATATAAAAAAGTGGAAAAATGCTAATTTATTTAATTCCTAAGGAAGGAATTGTACCACATCTGACCCTAAGACAACTTTATTTACCTTTAACCCTTTCCATTTTCCTCTCTCCCCTCTCCCCCCTCCTTACCCCTCCCTCCAAACCCTCCCCTCTTCCCCCCTCCCCCCAGCCCCCTCTTCCCCCTCCCCCTCCTACTTTCACTCACGCACTCTCCTGTCGATAGGGTCACGGTGCCAAATGGAACTCGTGCGAATCCTTAGACCGTCAGAATCGCTGTCAAAGATTAGCTCGCCGTGTTCGCTGTTTAAGTCTTGAGACCTTTAGAGAACCGTGCTCTGGACACACGGTCTACAGCGGCGTCTGAGCACTATATGTACAGTCCTGTTCATTAAAAACTTACCACCTCGGAGACGAAAAATTTCCAAGTCCCGACTTGACGCCGATGTGACAACGTGTCCGAACCACGCCCCCTTGTTCGGGAAAGCAATAAACGCACGGAACTAAACAAGGGCCTTCCTCCCGGAAGCTGGCGAGGGGGAGAGGCACGGAAGGAAGGTTTTGACCTGCGAATGGATTATTTCTGAGGGGAGGGGTAGGGTCCGAGCTTCAGTTTGCTTTGTGTGGGCAAGAATGAAAGAACGCAAGTATCCATTTCAAGTCTCCATCACAGAACGGGAAACATCTCCGCTGAAAGTGATAAGCGTCTTCCACTTTTTTATATGGCGTAAAGGTAATTATAGCAAACTATCGTCACTAGAAGAGGTTGAATCGTGCTAATTTATGTTATTACATTTTTTATAACATCCTTCTGTCTGATAAACAATACTGATTCTATAACCAAGGCAATTGACGCTAATTAGCGTAACTCATTAGCTATCCTCTCATCTTTGCTTCTGTTTGATGGTGTTTTCCATTCACTTGAGCAGGCTATCAGTATGCAAAACGCCAATCACTTGCCATTCGTTTCAGGCCTTGCTTACTTACATCTTAGAGCAGATCGGAAGTATTTTTCATTTGCGCCGTCGTGTGTTTTGAGAAGAACAACGAACTTCGATAATGGCATCGGCAATTGTTGTTCACGGCTCGATTTTCTTTTTTTAAGCGTCAAGCATGGAAAATCTTATAATATAATCCTAACTATATGGTGAAAAATAAACATTCCTCTTAGGAATGTAGTTCTAATGGTTTCTTTTATTTATAAAAATAACTAGCTGAATCACCCGGCGTTGCTCGGTATCACACTTCCTTCATAACTCATTGTATACCTCAGAGGAGAAGGGTTAGTTATTAGTAGTCAAAACATACTACAGTGTTATTAATAATTTTATTTATTAAAATAATTTCTTGAAGGTGTGGTATTTAGACAAATACGATTCGTAAAAGAAAATCGATTGAAAAAATGCGAAAATTCATTCTTTAGGGTGTCTGATAAAATAAATTTTAACTTTATATCTTGAGTGAAAGTAGTTTTAATAAGAAAAAATATAAACCACTGCAAAAACCCCAATGCTTAGCATTCCTAATCAGCTTCACTAAGCAAAATGAAATTTGAATGTGTAAAATTATTATCTTTCAATACTCATGAGAGTTCTTCGTTTTAAATACTCCTGGATGTTGGGACTTACTTAGGAACTGACGATCGCAACCGCTCAAGAGGAATCATATCTCAGTTAAGGTGGTTCCACAGTAAAATGACTTAAATGTCATTTTATTCATGTTCTGTCTACTTGTAGAAAACGTTGTCCTCTATCTGATATGAACAACAAAATAATACCTGTCCACGCTATATTACTCTATAATTGAACTTGAAATTATATCTGGTGTTCAATGGGGGAATGAGAGAAACACTGGGAATAAAATAGTATTTTTCCATAAAATATAAATGCCATTTTCACGGTAAACTATTTATTTGAAGGAAATAATCCAGAGAAATAGAATAAAAATAAAATACAGGCATCTTACCACCTTATTTTTTTTAGTTATTAGGGAATTAATGCCGTAATTGAAGTCAGAATGCGGCAATTCGTAGGAAATGGCGCTGCAGTCGGCTCCTATCATTGGGAAAAAGTGCTCATTTGAAATACATTCGTGGAATAATAATCTGCATATATTTTGTACCTTTATACTTTTGGGTTTCTATAGGTAACGCATTGCATCAGTGAAAGCAGGTTTTCTTGGACAAATTATAAAAAATGTGGATTTTAGTATTTGTTTTGACTCACACAGTCGCGGCGGAACCTCCTTAAGACCAAAATCTGGTTTTCAAGGAAATATGCTATTGTTGATTTCAGAGAAAAATGTGCATTTGTGCAGCTAAAAACTCGATTTTAATACAAATATGCATTGGAAAAGATAATTGGTTGAAAGAATTAAACATTACATTCTTTTTAGCCTTTTGAAAAACCCCAACCATCTAGATTGAGCGGAAGTAATGTTAAAAAGCAAGAAAATGAAACTACTGAACAAAACATAATACGTAGCGTAGACCACCAAAAGAGACCCTTTTTTGGACCTTTTGGGGCCCTGAGATCTTTTTAAAATAGCCTTAACTTTTTCTCCTGTCTTGAACTATTATAGTCTGCAAATTGTCAGCTCGGTCAGAATAAAATTGTTGATTTGTATTAAAGACAAACAGACAAACCTTCTTTTATATATACAGGGTGATTAGAAAAGAATGCGTCGGTTTCAAAGATCTGTATTTTTCAAATGGTACGACCTAAAGAGCTGCGCGACCTCTTAAAATGACCGGTTTATTCTCTTGTTTTGTTGAAAAAAATAACAATACAAATGTTCAATATGTCCTCCTTGAGTAACCCGAACAATATCAAGTCGATATTTTTTTTCGTAGATTTTCGCAGTTCATTTTAATTTTGGTACGTTTTTCTCTGATTCCATCTCTGAAGAAATAAAACATTTAAGGGGAGACACTGAAGGATAATGGTTATAGCTATATAAATTAATTGAAAGTGTTAGAAATCAGAAGCCTAAGGAGAAAGACACATCTAAGCCTTTGATGACATCATGTTATGCTACGTTACATCGCGGGAACAACAGATCGCATTGGTAAAATCATGAAGAAGCACAACATCATTACAAGATTTAACACCACCTCCCAAGTGTATGATCATCTTAGAGGAGCTGAAGATCCATTATCTCCCACAATGTTCGAAGGAATATACGAAATTTTCTGTAGTTACGGAAAATCATATGTTGGCCAGACAAAGAGAGCCATATTAGGATTCAGACTGAAGGAACACGAACGGGTCATTCGGAAGAAAGATTGGTATCACTCTGCCGTGGCTGAGCACACACTTTTAGAAGAAGGTCACAGGATATAGACATCAAAAGGGCGAAAGTTTTATGTAAAGAAATTAGCAACTATCCACGGATCATCAGGGAAGCCATTGAAATAGAAAGAAAAGACCTAACAACCAAAAAGAGAAGATGGCTACAAACTTCCTTATACGAGGAAAAGACTTTTGAAAAACTAAAGTATTAATTAATCATGCTGTATATAATAACCGATTAAGTTTGTTTACTTATTTTTCATTGTTGATTTAGAATGCCTGACGAAGCCGGGAGAATAGCACGGCGAAACTGTTGCTGAAAAAGTTTAGTTTAATCGCGGAAATCCAAAAGAAACATACCAAAATTAAAATGAACTGTGAATATCTACGAAAAAATTACTGATCGTTCATCAAAATTCTTTTATATAATTATAAATATAGATACTTTGGCCGTGACTGTTGTGCACCTTTAGAGTGTTATATACCGGGAGAGTACTGAACGTTTTCGCTAGCGCACATCGTTCCCTTAATCGTCGTTCGTGTGTTTCGTTCTCAAGTGTTCCGACGCTCAAGTGTTCTTCGATAATGTGTTCCGACCGTTCCGCTTCAACGAGGACAACTTGAATGGAGATGGCTCCCAGAGATTCCCATCTCCTTAGTTTACGTTGTAGAGTCTTGTAAATTTGATGAAATTATCGCATTCCAACCTCCCTCTCCTCCGCTTCGCCGCGCGCTCTTCGGTTATTCACCCCTCCTTCCCTTCCCCTCCCCTTCCCCTCTCTCGCCACTCTCTGTTTTTACTGTTATATTAGACGTGCGCGCACACCTTCCCCTCTCGAAGGTAGGGCCACCCCGCCCTCCCCCCCCCTCTTGTGAAAGGGGAGGGGCAAGAGTGAGACGACAACCTTCCCCTCTCTCCCCCCCTCAACCTCCACTGTCCTTAGAATCATCACCATAGAAAGCTATAAAAGGTGATTAAAACCTTTTATAGCTCTGTGATCTCCGCGACTTCAGACCTGTCGGTGAGGAAAACACTTGCGAAACTATTGCGAAGTTTCCTTAAGATAGTTTGAGCAGGAGATAGTCCCCTTAAAGTCGTAATGAAGACCATATTCCAATTTATTTTTTTTTATTTCAGCGTCTGTGTGAACTATGAAGTAAATATTATAGCATTAATGGCGAAAAAATATAGTTATATATGACAAATAGTTAAAGTAATTTAATAAATATATCTACTTACGTCTCTAACTTGACTCATTTTTTATCACGATGTACGGCAAAAAAATAGCCTTCAAAATAGCAGGTTTGTTTTTGATTCTGTAAAATTCTGTGACAGCAGTGATTAATTGATTAATTTTTATAAATAGTTGAAAAGACATGCAAACTACATACCGTTAGTTATTTTGACGAAATCTAGGAGTTGTAATTTCCTATTTGTTTCTATATTCTCCCTCTGGAGCGCACAGCCGTAATCTATCCCATGCAAAACAGCTTAAGTATATTTGTAGGCAAATTTGTAGGCGAAAAGTAGTTCGGCAAAAGGGGTTGATATTTTGATTTATCTTTGGGAAGATGAGAGTGTTTTATTTAAAATGAGGCCAAATTCATCAAATTCTAGGTGAAGAGATATTTCGCTCAAACTACCTTAAAGTGGAGCCTGAGGTTTATCTAACGAATAAAGGGAAAATCCACGGATTAAAAAGTGAATGAGAGATGTTCATCTACATCTACATATTACCCCGCAAGCCGCCTCAATAGGCGTGTGGCGGGGGGTGTTAGGACACCAGCCGTTTACATATAAAAAGGAAACGCTCTAATGAAATTACGCCTAGCATTTATTAAAGTCCCTTATTGTTCGGGGGAAAAACGAATTCCCATACCTATCCGTTCGGCAAAATATCTCTCTTAATTTTTCGTTTCTTTCGGACCTGGAAATATAGTAGGGTTCTAATATGATGTTCTCCGTGTCGCTCTTAAAGATATCTATTCTCAATTGCTCAAGTAATCTAAGCCTAGCGCGCAGCCTCCGAGTCTCTAGCGGCTCCCAGCCTAATTCGTTTAACATCTGTGTAACGCTGTCTGTACGCCCGTAGCTGTTTTCGACGAATCGCGCAGCTTTCCTTTGTATTTTATTAAGTTCCCGGATTAAGTCTTTCTGCACCGGATCCCATATTCTCGCTGCATATTCAAGGTGTGGCCGGACGAGTGCGAAATAGCACCTCTCTTTTACTTTTTCATCCGAAAATCTTCCCACAATACGCTTGACGAATCCTAGCTTCTTCAGAGCTCTGCCACAAATATTTCTTATATGTGTTCCCCACGACAGGTCCGAAGTTATCGTAACTCCCAGATACTTAACTTCATCTGTCGCCTTTATCTTAACGCCATCCACAGCATATACACGGGGATAGTTGGACGACCTCCGCAAGAAATGTACCACCGTGCATTTGCTCAGATTAAGTTCGAGTCCCCATTCTTGGCTCCACACATGAACGTTGTTTAAATCCGATGATAGAATTTCAAAGTCAGAGTGATCATTAATTTCGCGATAGATGAAAGCGTCGTCAGCAAATAAACGTATTTTACTGCTAATTCGAGAGCATAGGTCATTTATGTATATAATGAACAAAAGAGGGCCGATTACGCTTCCTTGTGGGACACCTGATGTCACTTTAACTACATCAGAGCTAATTCCGTCAAGAACTACTTTTTGCTTACGATCACTCAGAAAGTCGCGTATCCAGTTTACTACTGTTTCGTTCAGCCCGCATGACTGTAATTTGTATAAAAGTTTGTTGTGAGGTACCGTGTCGAAAGCTTTCTTAAAATCTAGAAATAATGCGTCCACTTGTGTTTTCGATTCACCAGATTTGAGAACGTCATGAAGAAAGAGCGCGAGCTGTGTTTCACATGATCTACCTTTCCGGAAGCCTGTTACATGTTATAACACCTATCGCTTTAGATATGGGCCACATTTCGTACACGCCGTTTATATTTGGGATCCTGCACGGAAAGCTTCAATTTGAGAAGGAAACTCAAACATTGCTGCGGTCGAACAGTTTTTGAAACAGATGGGAAAAAGACTAGACTGGGAGACTCCGCCAGAGACTCAGAGGCTACACGCTGTCGGAATAAAAATTATGGAGCCCAGGGTATGAGGCTAATGAACGAATAAACCTGTATGAACAGTACTTACACCAAATTTTGATTTTTTTTTATTTTACGTTTACTCATATAAGCATAAAAATTATATGATTATTTCTTCTATTTTTTACCATGAGAATTAATAAGTACCAGTTTTTTGACGCCTTTCAACCAAGCCTCCACTTTGAAAATGTGTGAATTAAAAACTTGTTAACTTTTTTCGTAGATCTTCACTGTTCATTTTAATTTTGGTAAGTTTATTTTGGTTTTCTGCGATTAAACTAAACTCTTTTCAGTAATAGTTTCGCCGTGCTATTCTGCCGGCTTCGTCAGGCATTCTTCGGCGAAACTGTTGCTAAAAAAGTTTAGTTTAATCGCAGAAAACCAAAAGAAACTTACCAAAATTAAAAACTTGTTGTTTGATCATATCCCAATTCTACTACAAGTTGCAAACCATTAATTTCTAATGTATTCGCGGTGGCTTCCGCGGAGTTTTTTTATGAAAGAAAATGTTTTTTACGGGTCTCCATCCGCGTTTATCCATTTTTTATGGACAGCGTTCCAGCTGGCGAAATGTTGTCCGTCAAAAACGGATAAACGCGTATGGAAACCCGGAAAACCATCCTCTTGAATTTATAATCTCATATGTACTTCAAAGTTTCACATTTTTATGATTTTCCAAACAAAAGTTGTTATCAAATAAATAAATGCACTTTTATTTTTGACTGAGAGGTCGTACAACAGCGTGATTGTTCGCGTTGTGGAGCGTGAAAGATGAAATACTCACTGATATATCATTCTCTGTGTAATAGTATAGTAAAAAACAGTGTTTTTGCATTGAGAGTTATTTGAAAAGCGTTTTCGTTAAGTCTAGCAGTAGGCTAAGATCGCTTGATATATATTTGAACCGCACGATTTTCAAGGTAGCACTAATATTATTATGACGCCGCACAATATATATCTAGTCCACACAGAAGCGAGAAATTAAGAGAGATATTCTTCCGCACTGATATGTGATCACTTGTACACAAACACTGCAATCCTACTTCACATTTATTGTTCTTCCGGTGCTCACTTTTTGCTCCCCTAGATGGTCAATGTCAGCTGCCACAAATCTTGCTACCCTTAACAGTGTTACGACTTTATTCGCAAGAATTGTGAATTATAGAAACCCAAATCGCCGAAATGCGTCCACGGACGCTATTTTTAAGATATTCCTGTTTTTTTTAATTTTTTAATAAAATTTTTTTTTAGAAAAGCATACTTAAATATTTTTTTATATTTTTTTATCTTATGTTCCTTACGAATTCATCGTGTCTCAAAGTGAGGCTTGTTGACCTGGATCCCTTTATCTTCCTGATAATAATAGAGCTCCTTAAATGGTTTTCTCCTCGCATATTCTTTCTGGACACTCCCTCGTTTCTGATCACGTGATCCCAAAACATCGGGATTCCAAATCTATCGGAAAGGTTTGCCTTGATTCATTAAGGACCGAATTTATAGTCGTTACCCAACAGTCCCACAGCCCCTATCAGGCCCCTTCGTCAAAATCGGTATTTATGGTCAAACTTCCACCCCCTTAGCCTCTCCTAATTCTGGCAGAAGATGAATGCTCCACCTTATCGAAAAAATAACACAACAGATATAACTAAACTGACTCTAATGAACGTGCATAGCCTTAAATTAATTATTTCGAAGATTTGGTGTTAATAAAACAACGGTGATATTTGCTCTTAATCGATAAATATCTGATGTGACGCCAGACTCATTCCAAGAATGTTCATATACACTCGCAGCATATTTTTCCCACTATTTCTTCTTCTTGTGGCAGGAAACTGCGTCCGTTTTCTTACTTTCCTCTATATCTTTATGCTTCTACACCAGGTCACACAAAATCTTCTTCTCCACACCGTTGAAGCTATTTGCACGTCGAGCGGCCATCTTAACAGTTTTCATGCTGCGTCTGGCTCTTTATTTATCCGTATCCATGTTGATCACGAGCGTCATCACTGAAACATTTGAGCTGCGAATTCCATTTCCCGCCGTTTGTAGTCCTTAGTTACCAGATCTAACCCCCAACCATCCCCTACCTAGCAGCTCCCTTAATTTTGACTATAGGACGCACAATTCAAGGGGCCTGATGGGTAGGGGATGGATAAGGGGACTGCTAGGTAACGACTATAAATACGGCCCTTAATGTTCCATGTGGAGCCGTCGCAGCATCATTGGATGGGTCTTTTGTGGATGGAAGAAAAACTTCGCATCGAATCACGCAGTGTCTCGATGGAAAGGCAAACGAATGGCCGCGTCATTGTATTAATAATAATAATAATTTATTGCTCCTCGACATGATAAAGAATTACATAACCACAGACCAAAAATAGTGTACAGGAGCTTTAGATGACCCCTAAGGCATTTTGCCTGTTGTCGGGGGCATCTTTAGGACGAAGAAGCAATAGGCCTAAGTAAACCTACATATAAATATAACAAAATAATTACTTTTGAAGCATTGTATTATCGACCTCTTCATGGAATGTAAGATTTGTATCTTGAGTTTGTTGGAATATTTTTGGCTGTATACATATATGACACTTTTTAAATTTTGTTTACCAATTTTTTTAAAAGATCAATGTGGTTATGGAATTGGTAGATATATGGTCACATTGTACTAATGTACCATTCTATAAAATGGTTCTGATTGCTCCTTTTCCGGAAAAATACTATGCATTTTTATTTGGATATGTGGATTGTTGAAACATGATGTTACTGGCTAAATCCGAGGTCATTCTTATTTTTATATATTGTAATAATGACGTGTATATTAATTTGATTTGTAAAGGTGAAACTTGTGATATTTTTATGCTACTTTATTAATAATGTTGTTTGTACCGTAATATTGTAGCCCTGAAGATGGTGTGTCAATTATACACCGAAACGTTGGTAAGGAGTTATAGTTTTTAAATTTTTGACCTATCCTAGAGATACAAATCTTACAAAATAATTACTACAGATGTAATAGCATGAAATTTTAAACAAAAAAATATATTTTAAAAGTCAAGACTTTGAAATGACACGAAATGATTGCGTCGCTGAAAGTGAGGTCTTTCTCTGATACAGATCTTCTTGTTACTATATACTGCTAGTAAGTTAAAGCTCTCTTCTGATTGGTTGCCCTTCCTTGCAGGTCGCGACCTGTGGGTCATGGTGGTGTCGGCTTCGCCCTACGAGCACATGGTGGGCAAGCCGGACGTCAAGTACGTGGCCAACATGCACGGCAACGAGGCGGTAGGACGGGAGATGATGTTGCACCTCATTCACGTGAGTACCTACCTGCATGTGTTAAGGCAGCTAATTACACATATAGAAGTTACTTCCGTGACAGTAGCCTTGTAAGTCGCTTGTAAGTGGTACTTCGATGTGTAAGCACGTACTTCCATGGCAGTAGGGGTCGATAGCGGAACTAATCGACCGCGGTTCTCACTTTCAAGGAGAATAGACTGGCTTCTATTTTGCCTGCAAGTAGCGTTTCGATTCAGCGAATAGTATTGCAAAACATCCGGTGAAATATTCTGCGAGGTTCATCTCAGTTGAAAAACTACAGTTACATAAAATGAGAATTTACTTAAGATTGAAATTTAACAATGCTTAAGTACTAAATTAGTTATCAAAATGTTAATATAAATTTGAATAAAAATTACTATACCTTATTCTCCTTTTTTATTAATATTTATTTGGGAATAAGAATCGGTCTAAGAAGTTTTCACTTCCAGCGTGTGGTCACACTAAGCACACCCAATTTTTTTCATGATCTTTCATTACTTATATTTGTTTTCTTCACGGACAAATACTCAAGAAAGTCAGTTTTCGGCTTAAATAGACGGAGATAAGCTCTTCCGCTTGGAACCAAAGTTGGCGCGCCAGTGCAGCTTAGTCATGAGGTATACTGCGTGGAAAATTTCGTTCCGCAGGGAAGTGTAATCGACCCCGTTTTATTCACTATTTAAATAAATGTCCTTAGTTCTCGAGCTAGCAGTAAACTTAGATTATTTGCAAACGATGCGGCCATCTACTGTCAAATCGGCGAAGATACGGACTTAGAAGTGCTAACATCGGACCTAAACAACGTTAGCACGTGGTGCCAGGAGTGGGGGCTTGAACTATATCTTAGTAAATGCACTGCAGTGCATTACTTACGGATGTCATCACACCAACGTCATGTGTATTCACTATGGGTGGAGTAAACATAAAGTCGTATAACACGAAGTAAAAAAATCTGGGGATTACCTTAATGTGGTTCCATCGTAAAATGACTAAAATGTCATTTTATTCATATTCTGTCTACTTGTAGAAAAAGTTGTCCGCTATCTGATATGAACAACAAAATAATACCTTTCCGCGCTATTTTATTCTATAATTGAACTTGAAATTACATGGTGTTCAATGGGGGAATGAGAGAGACGAGGGGAAAAACAGTATTTTTCCATAAAATAAAAATGCCATTTTTGCGGTAAACCATTTACAAGAAGGAAATAATCCAGAGATATTAAATAAAAATAAAATATAAAGGTATCTTACCACCTTATTTTTCATGTTATTGAAGAATTAATGCCGTGATTGAAGTCAAAATGCGGTAATTCGTAGGAAATGGCGCTGTAGTCGGCTCCTATGGCTGGAAAAAAGTGCTCATTTAAAATACATTCGTGGAATAATAATCTGCATATATTTTGCACCTTTATACTTTTGGGTTTCTATAGGTAACGCATTTCATCAGCGAAAGCAGGATTTTTTGGACAAAATATAGAAAATGAGGACTTAAGTATTTGTTTTGACTCACGCAGTCGCGGCGGAACCTCCTTAATTTCAGACCTATCGTGGAGAACACACATATTAAACATACGCGGCGACACAGCTTTAAATAAGCTACGATTCATCGAGCGCATATCGTAGACAGGTCTTTGGAAGAAAAAGTGAAAGAGAGGTGATGTATCGCTCTAGTTAGGCCACACATGGAATACGCCGCGAGCATCTCAAAACCTGGACATAAAAAAGATTTGATTCGAAAAATGAAAAATAAAATACAAAGGAAAGCTGTGCGTTTCGTTGAAATCTGCTACGAGAGAAGAAAGCGTTTCTTTGCTTTTAGAGTGATTAGGTTGGGAAAACCACTAGAGAGACGCGGAGGCTAGACACGCTAGGCTTAAGATTGCTTGAGAAATTCCGAATGGGGTGTGTTTCATTGTGATTCGGAGAATATCATTTTGACGCCGCACTACATCTCTAGGTCGGACAGGAAAGATAAAATAAGAGAAATATACATTGCCTAAAAGATATAGGAACAAAAATTCGTTCTTCCCAAACTCACAATAAGTGATTATAATAAAAACTGAGATCCACTGAAAACACTCCCGAAATACACTTCATCTTTTCACTCACCTATTGTAACATTCTCCTTTACACCTTTAGATGGCTGGTGTCCTAACACCCCCTGCCGCACTCCCATTCGGGGGCTCGCAGGGCAGTATGTAGATGTAGATAACTTTCGCCGTCTATGCATGTAAAAAGGTATGATTCCTTCATTGGGATTCCTCACGTCATGATTTCAACAGCTGACGTGTTTTTTTTCCTTGCTGGAGACAGCATCGGGGTGTACACTGTACAATTGTACATGCTTCATTCACCCTTATTTAGATCTCCTGTGTGAAGGGACATGACATGAAGGTCGTTTTTTTGTTAAATCAGGGGGATTCCAAAAATGAAGAAGTGATCTAATATTTGATCTTTCTCAGCCACTGACCTCGTCTTCCCCTCCTCTTCCTGTTTGCAGTACCTGGTCAGCAGCTATGGGAGTGACCAGTACATCACGTGGCTGTTGGACAACACGAGGATCCACATCCTGCCCTCCATGAACCCGGACGGCTTCGAGGTGGCTCGCGAAGGGAATTGCGGAGGAGGACAGGGAAGGTGAGCCACAGACAAAGACCCCCCCGCCTCCACCATCTTAGAACACGCAGGTTCAATAGGGACACGGTCTTAATAGAGGGCGCGCTGCTCTCACTTCGCAAATAAACCGCGCGTGATTCATTTCCCATTTGTTTATCAGACACCACGCACCAACTGGGAGACATCCCCATTTAGGAAGGAGTTTCATGCATATATGAGTTTCTAGAGTACTTATATACTAGGGCCTCTAGATAAGAGATGCCAACTATTCACTCAGTAATAGATTACCTGTAATCGATTGTAATCGGAAGTTCATTTATCGATTAGAACAATTAATCGGAGGCTAAGTAATCGATTAACGTAAACTTTGATCGACCATTTCCAATTTTTTTATTTATTATTATCCAATATTCACTCAGTAATAGATTACCTGTAATCGATTGTAATCGCAAGTTCATAAATCGATTAGGACAATAAATCGGAGGCTAAATAATCGTCTAACGTAAACTTTGATCGACCATTTCCAATTTGTATCTCTCATTATAAACTCTTTAACAGATTCTGCTTCAGGCAGACTTCGGTGATTTTCAGATAAAATCGAAGGCAGGCGTTTGTTTTGCGAAATTCGTTTGAAGTTTGAGATTTCGCATACTGTTGCTAATGCGTCAGAACTGAAACGAGTGACAACGTGTTACCTTTTTCACCTTTCAATGGAGAATGAATGACCATGCGAATTTACAATTTCCGGTTGGGAAAAAAAGCACGTTTTTGAATTTTGGGGCTAACTTTTTTCGGGCGCCTCTGCCGGACGGACGCGTGATTAGGCAGCGGTGCGTTGCTGTTGCGTCCCGCGGGTTGCCCGTGGTCCACGGCGGCGGCGGAAGGAGACAAACACTACGGAGGTGGCTCCCCTGCACGCACATACACTGCAGAGTTGTCTACCCTGCTCTCCCTACCATCAAGAAGGGCTTCGCCGCAAATACCTCTGCTCAATTGTTGACGAATCGTCCTTCAGGGAAAGGATTTGCCAGAATCTTTCAGTGGACTTATTTTTTTTGTCGGCCCACAACTTGGAGAAGAAAAACAACCTTGTTGACAACTAGTGGACAACGGAATCTTCTCGGGTTTTACATCAGGGGGGTTTATTATAAGTAATCTCACCTTTTTAATGACTACTCTTTGCGGAAAGGCGGGAGATCCGTTTCGCTCTCTTAATGATCGGCTCACGATCGGCAAAGGTCCGACGGAGGCTCCATTTAACATTCCTTACGGCAAGTGAGATGGAACTAATGGAAGGCGGAGACAAATGAAACGGATCAAGAGTCGACAGATACGGATCAAGGGGGCCGATTCCATAACTTTACGTTCGATCGTTAAAGAGTCATTCCCGCTGGATTATGGGAATTCTATCGAGAACAATTGCCGATCGCGATCGCGAGTTCGGACACGGTCACGGTCACGTTCGAACGTTTTTTGCCTCACGCACGACTCCTCGGCTTCGACGTCAAAATACATGTCGAAGCGGCCATGGTCGATCGAAGAACAGTTTGTTTTGGTTTTTCATTTGAATGATATTTGAAGAAGTATCGCAGTGTGATGTATTTTGTGAGCTGCAAATCACTTAAAACAAATTATACTTGGACTTAAAATGTGAATTGTGGTATAGAATGCTGTGTGTCGTTATATTGGAAGATAGTTTCGAACGGACGTCTTGTGTTGTGTTTTTAGCTGTGGCGATTTAAAGAAAATTATCCCAGTGGAGCATATAATTTAAAGTTTTAAATGAAGTTTGCATCACTAAGGTTTCGATTTACAAGAAACAACCGTGTCATTTTTTTGTGATAACTTTTAAACGAAGGTTTATCGAGTGTTTAGACTGTGTACATTGAGACATGCCAGTGGTGACAAGTGTTATTTATGTTCTGCGTTGGATTGCGTGTGTCTAAGTGGTGATATATTTACGTTAATTAGCTAGACTTGTTCTCTTTAAATAATGTGTTATGACAGAAATGGTATTACAAATGTTACAAATACGTAGTAAGTGTTGGAGAAGACGTAACAGCAATCATTTCGTTGTTTTCACACATTGACTAAATTAAGACGTGTAATCTATGTGAATTGAATTTGGTGACTCGTGGATTGCTCTTAACTTGTAAATGTGGTTGTTTACGTGTCAGTGAAAGGATAAACAGTGTAGTGTTTAATTATTCTTCATTCAGGGAATTGTAGCACCCCAAGTGTCACCTTATTATTTCATTGCATTGTTGTGTTCAATGTGATTTTGTTGAAATAATTAATCCCTTTGCGTGTAATGACTTTGTAAGGCATGATGTAATGCAGGTAATGACTAATTAGCAATAGGCATTTTGATTTGCCCTGGGCAAGGATTACTGTTTTATTTTAGAGTATCTTAAATTGTGAGTTTAGTTGTTTACGTCCAAGTGATGATGAAAGGGTGATGATTGTTTTGTCTACTTGTGCAATGTATCTTGTTTCATTATGCTTCATTCAGTAAATTTTGCCATCTCAAAATTTATCTTTTCATTTACTCGACGTGATGTCATTGGCAAGTATTGTTCCTTTATTTGAGTTCTACTGTGTGTGCCTGGAGAAATAGTGGAAGTGATTAAAAGCTGCCAATTGTATATCTCAAGGTAGGTAATAATATATGCTGCATGTAAGCTCTTGACAGACGGTGACCGGTCTTGTAAAAGTGAGTTACATAGTATTTCTATTCGATTTGATGGGAAGAAGGTTGTGTTTAAATGGTATTGAAGGTTGAGTAGTACGTTAATTATGGGAACTAGCTAGAGGATAGTATTTAAGTATCAATGAATATCCTAATCAATTCATGTCCGAAGTTATATACCAAGGTGTCATATATACGTCTGAGTGTTGTTTTGGAACATTATATTTGAAGTGAATCATAGAGCATTAATTTATTTAGATGACGAGAAGTTTCAGCCGTGATTTCGTGGACTTTCAACATAGTAAAGGCAGAAATTGAAATTTCCCACAAATAAAAATGCACTGGTCTGTCAGTGGAAAATGTCAATTTCAGTCTTCATTATTAAGATAACTACTATTTATCTTTTAATCCGCGACAAGGTTCATTTACGAGAGAAAGCGTTGTATCTGTAGTGGAATACGAAATGTTTCGAACGAAAGGAGACAGATGTCATTGTAATACATTATTTTTTAGAATTTTGCTGATGATAAGCTTGTAAATTTTGATCATCCCGTCTGAAATATATAGTGTTTCAGAATCAAGTAAAGACGATTGGAGTGTAATTGAAATATAAGAGGCAATTCAAGCAGACGTATATGCCAATCTAAGCAGACGACATTACATCCGTAGAAGTCATAGAATGACAAGTAATTAGGAAATAATTAATCCAATGAGATCGCATTTAGGGTGTTTATAGTACTCGTGAGGAAGTAAAGTTCACTTATTCAGTCATTCCAATGCTTATTTAAATTAATATTTTTGAAAATTATTCAAAACAAGTGCAGTCACTCCAATGTCAGCTCATTGCGCATGCGTAGAAGAGAAACAAGTGCGAACTAAGCTGTAAATCCGACAACGCCACAACGTTCTGCTGAACAATCGCCCTTATAGAATCGCTCGTTGGTCATCACTCGAATAAATTGAGCTCGACCGAAGGTGAACGGATCCCTAACGTTCGAACGTCAGCCAAGTTATAGAATCGGCCCCAAGAGTCGAAAGATACGGATCAAGAGTCGAAAGATACGGATCAAGAGTCAAAAGAGCGGGTGAATCAAATAAATAGACCGGCAGTTCACCACTTGACAGCCGAAGATGGTCACTCCGCCTGCGTGGCGGAGTGGAACTACTAAAAATGACGTAATTTTCCGAATATTATGACGTATTCTTACTTACATGAGATTAGAAAATAACCCCAAAGGTTTGTTAGTTGTTTGGCCGACGTATCGATAGCTATAGGTGTAGCGAAACTTGGTGGCACTCACTTGTGAAAAGCATGACGTCCGGGAGAGGAAAGCATGTAAGAGAGGTAGGATATAGAGACCGAGGGTTCATCAAGAGGTCCAAAAAGGGTGCTCTGTGGTACCTCTGCCTGCTCATCGACGCGTCACTCCCCTTCACTGACGTCAGACACTCCGCTTTCGAATGCCACCAAGTTTCGCTATACCTCCGCCATCGTCCTCAGGGCATGTCAAATGGAAGAATTCAGCCTCTTTATACGCAAAACTGTTTCGTGCCAAGTGAGATCAGGTCGAATGTGATTGTCTGGCGCCAACCTTCTCTCTTTCAGCCTTGATTTTTCGGAGCACTATTTCGCTTAGCGAGTAGCCATTTTCGCCGTTGAAGGTTTTTGTTTCCATCCGGATCTCAATTGCCTTCTTCGTCAACCGGTTCCAGTAGCCGTTGGATCGGCTTAGTAATTTAGCGTCGTCAAATAATATGCGATGGTCTTTGCTGATGCTGTGTTTTGCCACCGAGGATTGTTCGGGATGGCACAGTGGGATGCTACTCCTTAATCCGTGTCTCGATAGTCCGGCCCGTCTCACCAACGTACACCATGCCACATTCACGAAACCTGAGAAGACTTTATGAGTACATATTATTAAGCCGGGAAAGAACACAACCATACTATAGTTGATAACGCATTAAAAACGAAACGAAAACTAAACGTACTCTAAAATTGCGACTTTTCAAAATCCGAAAATCCAGGTCAATTCATACTTAAGATTCAGCTGCTTGTCTGCTTCACCAAAGCACCAATGATGATGGATGGAGAAGTATGTTGGCATTTGCTTAGGAAAGTCTTCGCTGGGGAATATATGACCAAATTGCAAGTTATATTTAAACATGAGAGCAATGGATATCGCTGATTGATGACATAAGTTGAGAACTAAGGGGGTGGAGGATCATACTCTCATAAAACACCTCAAAAACGGAATAAAAAACGTTTGAGGCTTAAGGCTGAAGAAAATAACATTGCTTAATCCTTCATAATAAAAATGTTTTACAGTTATTTTTTTCATTCAGGAGATATAGGTCTGCAGAAAAAAAATAAAAATATAAAAAAAATAGGGGTCATGAAGAGGAATCATCTAAAAAAATATTTTGTGTTCTGCTCTACAAAACTTCAAGAAAAAAGTTCTCGGCGTATTTATTACCAGAAGAAGTACAGGTACGCGAATGTAGTTTGGTCATACATAGTAGAACGACAGAAAAATCTTCCAAAATTCCATGGAGTAATTGAATATAAAAAGGAAAAAAATATCGACATTAAACAAACTTCCTTGACATTTTATACGCAAACAGTGGTGTCCTACCTAACCCAGACATCAATGGTGGCTGATAGGTGACACAATTTTGCATTACAAAGGGATAATTACACAATTACTGACAATTAACTGTAATGAATCATCTGCTCCATTGAAAAACTGCACTAATGTTCGAGGTGTGCTGGCTCTACTCATCGCATGAATCAAGAAAGGTAATATTCAGTAACTATTTATCGAGAGATAAAGTCAAAAAGGTTTGCCATTAGTTTTAATCACAAGGTACGGACGGTACGAACAAATGGCAGTCTTGTGGAATAAGTGACAAAGTAGTGAATTGGCTGTGTGAAATTCACTTGGAAAACATACTCTAGTTTAAGTCGACATCTGAAGTCCCGCAGGGAGTCATGATGGCCCCTCTTTCGTTCCTAATATTAATGCCATTAACTTGCCATCAAAACTGGATTTCTGGTTTATGATGTAGCAATTTGTAGAAAAAATACCTTAAAAAAAAGACTTAGAGACACACTCGTCTCATCTAAGCGACATTGGCGAAGTTGGATGAAAGACAAGCGAATATTCACCATAATTGAACATAAATCAATTATTCAGTGATTTGGCCATTATTACTGTCTTATCTGTTTGATTTATTCCTTCCAAAAGACGGTTTTCAATATTAGATTATCAGCATTAGTGATTTTTCACTGTCATCTGGTCAGCGTTTCTCTACTGGCTCTATACTCTTCTCTACTCCTCTCCATTAAGTGACAAAGTAGTGAATTGGACGTGTGACATTCACTTGGAAAATATACTGTAGTTTAAGTCGACATCTGAAGTCCCACAGGGAGCCATGATGGCCCCTCTTTTGTTCCAAATATCAGTTTTATTAACTTGCCATCAAAATCAGATTCCCACCATTTCCCTTTGTTTATTTCCTTTCCTTTCCTCGCAGGTACAACGCGAGGGGCTTCGACCTCAACCGGAACTTCCCCGACTACTTCAAGCAGAACAACAAGAGGGCGCAGCCGGAGACGGACGCAGTCAAGGAATGGGTTTCCAAAATACAGTTTGCTCTTTCCGGTGGACTCCACGGTGGCGCCCTTGTCGCGTCGTACCCGTTCGACAACACGCCCAATTCCAGTAAGTACATACTTATGAATCTTCTCTCTGTCCTAGTTAATGTGTATCAAGGGATATAATAAGACTCTCTTATCTACTCAAATTGCAAAAGAGAAAAAAATCCTGTTTCTACCAGAGTTATGCTTGTCTTCTCTTATATTTCCAATTTTGGATTATTGCATATTAGTTTATAGTGACTTAACTAATGTCCTTGATAAGCGTCTCCAGCGAGACTTATTAACTGTTGTGTTAGATCAATATTTGATCTTCGCAGAGATGATCATGTGTCAAAATATTACTCTTCTTTTAGTTTATTGAGCTTTGGTCAATTAAAATTCTTTTTTTATTTCACTGCCAAAGTTTCGGCAAATTTATTGCCGTCTTCAGGGCTAATTGAAAACCATAAAACAAAATTAACAACATGAACAGGTAGAAACAGAAAAATAACAATTGTTATAACTACATTGGTGATAACTACACTGTACATTTTTTTAAAGTTTAATAAATGCTTTTTAATAGTGTTTTACATATACAAAATGTGATAAATGTTTGTTTTTTTTAATTGATGTTATTGTTATCTTTGTATTGATAAAAAGCAATTGTCATGATTTTTTCTAAATTAATGTTTGGTGTAATCTGGTGTGTTCTCTTGTTGCCGAGAAACTTTATATTTACCCTGGCAATTGGAATGGTTGACAACATGTTATTGTAATTAAAATTTCACAGGTTTGTTGATATTTGTTAAATTAGTGTACCCGATTTAAAAAAATGTACAGTGTAGTTATCACCAAAGTTCTTATGACAATTGTTCTTATTCTGTTTATACCTGTTTATGTTGTTAATTTTGATTTATGTTTTTCAATTAGCCATGGAGGATATGGCAATAAATTTTCCGAAACGTTGGCAGTGAAATAAATGAATTTTAATTGACCAAATCTAAATAAATTAAAAGAAGAGATTATTTATACGTAGTAAATAAATACATTAATCAAAATATTACGCTGGCATAAAATGGTTACCTCTTGCTTCCCGAAGGAAATACTTCTTGGGGTTCTTTCTTTTCTCCCACTTCCTTAATCGGAATCCCGCTATATGATCTATTTACCCTCCCAGAAGAAGTGTTTCCCAAAGATTGACCTGATCAGACCCTAGCTTCCTTCATACCCCCTAAACCCATAACCAGCCTCTATCTTAACTCCTTACTTATCACTGCTTCTCCAAGTTTTGGAACTCGTTACCCCCCTCTCACATCATATATCCTCCTCATCACTCCAATCATTCGAAGAAAAACTACATTGTCATTTAAAAGCTCAACTTTGAATTTGCCAAAAATTGGTTTATATATTGTAGTTAATTTAGTTTGATAAATTGGTGTTTCATTGGTTTAACTCATTTTATTTTACCAAGGGATCAATCCCAACTTTTTCAGGAGACCCCTTTCCCTTTCTTTCTGTCTTCTGGATAATATTGATGGAATTTCGTCCGTGAAGATGAATGTTCTTCAGTATTAATACCGTATTTGTCCGAATATATATACAGTGCCCCCCTCCGAGTATCAGCCCCTCCCACCAACTTAATTTCCACTCTGTTTTTGGACATACTTTAATGTCTATCATGAGCTATCCTTTTCACGCCAAACAGACTTATAATTTAGTTAAGATAATGTTAAATCACTACCATTCAACATGAATTTTTGAATATGTGAACAAAACACTGAAATATACTGCTTCCACTCCACATACTATGATGACGGAAGATTTAAGACTATGTACATATATGTACATAGTCTTAAATCTTCCGTCGAACGTATTGTTAATTCACGCATCAAGGTTCAAAAGTAGGCTGGTCATTTTTCTCAGAAATACAGCCAAATCACAATTATCTGCGCTGGTATCCTTTTTACACACTATCTAGCATGACCCGAGAAGGAATCAGGCTCTCACATTGATGATGTTTATCAATATAAATTGGTAAATACTGAAGAACCAACATTTTTTACAGACAACGGTTGATGTGTATGTCACATTTTTGTTCAGTTTTTTCACTCGCATTTTTTCGCAATAAGCTTATAGTGAAACCGTAAATTTTGAATCAGTGGTATCAAAAATGTCGTATGCCATTCGTAATTCCTCTTGTACCACTACTTCATTTCGTAATTAACTGCTTAAATTACAAATGACGTCCCTCGCATTTTCCTCGACGTGTAACCGCATCTAATTGATTTAATGTGCTGGCAAATATTCAGGACATTATTGTATTGCGGGTTGCATAATGCGCTTGCCGCTATGTTTATAAGGTTACCATGACATCGTCGTGAAGGAAAATGCATGAGATAATAAAAAAAATAGATCGCAAGTTATTGGAATTTATTGTTGAATACTTGATCAAAGTTGTTCTTCTTTTTCCAACTGGTTTATATCAGCTGACATCATGAGTGGAAAAAAATAATCTGGGCGGTGTTTGTATTGTGGGTTGCATAACGTATTAACAGCGTCATTACGTCGTCTTGAAGAGAGATAAAATGAAAATATTTTCGTTGATTCTTAAAAATAAGACTTCCCTCACTGAAGTAAGTTTTGTTTTCACGTTATTATCTGTTTTCCTCCTTTTTTTTTTGGGCCATAAGACACTGTATGAGGGTTTTTTTTTCTCTTTGTGCCCAAAAACTCTCCCCACCATAATATATCTCACTATGTGATCTCCGTATTTGATTTTAAAAATGGGGCGCTAATATTCGGACAAAAAATGGTATATTTGCTCTTTTTCTCTCTCTCTGCACAATTTAGTTATTTTCACTGTCTTTGGGTTTCACCTCTATCGAATCTCTATGGTAACAAGGGGACAATAGTTTTGGGATACCACGTGATTGTTTGTGGTTTATTATTTCTCGAAAACTAGACTTGAATGGTGATGGATTCAACTGGTTCTACGGGGAACAAAAGTTTCCTAGGATCAACTTGAGCAGACCACAAGCAAGGAGCTAAAACTAAATGGCTTCAATCATAAAATAATTAAAACATAATGAACCAGAGCAAACAAATGGATACGGAATTAGCTGGTTTTAACTTGATATATTCACACTAGTGATTACGGGAATCAAATGGATGTAATCAGATTTTGAAATACTTGCCAGTGCTACTTGCCACTTGCTAATACATGCCAGACAAAATTTCATTCAGACTTTACTGGAATCAATTACTTTTTAGGGGAATGGAAGTAACTGGTTTTAACTCGTAAGTAATTCATTGGGAATCAAATGGAATGTAGTAAACTAGAAAGGTAATGAATTTAACATCATTTACATTCATTATAATTAGTTTCAACTGGAATACATGAAGATGCCAATTGAAAGAATCCCATCTTCAAAATGCATTGCGGTGTTTCCAGATCTTGTAGGATGGAAACTATGTCGGCTGTATTTGTTATTCTAAACACGAGTTACAAAGTATAAACAATTAAAAAATATAGAGAATGAATGCTAACTATTACGATAAACATATGAGGATGAAGAGCCTTAATTATATTGCGATTTGTGGAAAATTTTGGAAGAACTCCTCAAGACATGAGAGCAAAAATAAATACTTAGGATAGGAAGTCAATGTGGAGCGGGCATATCGGACACCTTCGTTCTGCCATTTTTCATTGAGAGAGCAGTTACAGTAACAAAATTGCAGTATGTTTTTTTAAACTTTAATCCTTGCGCTAAAGTGCCAATGACCTAAGCTAAAAAATATATATTGTGTGCCATGATGCCTCATGCATGCTATACTAGTTTTTTTTAACGATATTGCTCGGGCCGAACTTGAGATAAAAACTGTTATGTGAAGGGAGGTGATTGTTCTGCCATTAAGACAATGCATTTAAATGTGACATTCCATCATTTTCAAATCCATCTATCTTCATTAAATGGCCGATGACATAGTGATATTTTAATTACTTGTATCTCATGTTACATAATAATAATAAATCAAGTTTTTGGTCATTTTTAAAATGATGGTTCCTCCTTAAGCGGTTCAATCCCGATTCCCTCTTGGTTATCTGTGGAGAAAAATCAAGTGAACTAATTAATCCTTCCTTGGGATGGGACGTTAAACTGTGGATACCCATAGGTACCATTTCTATAAGAGTGCGCACATTCCGACACCGGGTTTCCTTCCACCCTTCCTCCACTCCACAAATAATCCTTCAATTTCCAACCTACCTTGTTGTCCTTAGTGGCGCCAAAAATGCTCTCAGTTATCGTTAGCCTCACCAGCCAACCAACGTAATTATTGGCTGCATCTTTCTAGGCTCCAAATATGAGGCTTAGTAATGCAAATTGTATAAATCTTGATTAACTCATGGCAGAGCGGGTGATCTACCTGATACCTACTTTACTTTAGAAAACAGACGTGAGAGCTCGTCGGTTTTTTTTATAGCAAAGTAGACATTAATTAATGAAATCCACAAACTTTTATCAGAATAGGATGATATGTCAGCAAGTCACGATAGTAACCTCTCAATATTTGCTATGGCGAACACAATGGAACAAAATATAGGACACATACATGCCAGGTTCCTACACTCCAACTTTGATGAAATAATATGCTATGCCAGTGGAATTCCATGCAGATTCGAGGCATTTTTTGATCGGGCGTGCGTGGTTTGATATTATAAACACATCTGATGACATAAATTTTACGAGGCTAAATGATGTTCATCGCACAAAAAGGGAAGTATCAGGCGAGATTTTGTGGAATATCAACAGAATAAGAACTTAGAATATGCAATAGTCCCCACTCCCTCCCTCCACTTTCCTAACCTCCCCCATCCTCCTTCTCTTGTAGATATACCTTGATTTACAAACTTATGTACCTTATGATGATGCAGTGCATCGAAACCCGGGTCGAATATATTTTATCTGTGGAAAATTGCATCTTCTAAGTTCTTATGATGTTCATCGCCTTAAGGTAGTTTGAGCGAAAAATCACTTCACCAAGAATTTGATGAATTTTGCCTCATTTTAAAGAAAAAAACTCTCATAGATATTTCCAATGATATCAAAATGTTAACCCCTTGCCGAACTACTTTTTGAGCAATTTGCCTACAAATATAAGCTGTTTTACATGGGATAGATTACGGCTGTGCACTCCAGAGGGAGAATATTAAAAATATTAGGAACTTCTAATGCCTTTATTTTGTCAAAAAACTAACGGTGTATAGATTTCATGTTTTCTCAACAATTTATAAAAATAATCTCTTGCTCACCACAGTAATTTTTACAGCATCGCAAAAAACCTGCTGTTTTGAAGGGTTTTCAGCCGTCCGGAGGGAAAAAAAATGAATCTAGTTCAAGACTTATTTTGCTTTTCTACATAGGTAATTACTGAGAATTTTGGTCATACATAACAATATATTTGCGCCATTAATATTTCAATATTTATTTCATACTTCTTACAGATGCTGAAATCAAAAAATAAAATTTGAATATGGTCTCCATTATGACTAGGGAACTATCTCGCTCAAACCAGCTTAATTCATCATATTTTCTCCAGTGATCAATAAAATATTAGTTTATCGCCTTTTCCAATGCTGTCATTAACGTACACCGCAGTGTATATTGATTCAAAAGGTATCGGGATCAAATATTTGGTGAAAACTAAGCTGAATTCAACCAATTGGATCCAATTGATTACAATAAAGTTGTGCCAGTTGGATCAATTTGGTTTTCACAGAAATATTCCAGTTGAATCCAATGAAAATAGCCTTAAGTAAGTTGAATCTAGTTGGGAATTCTAGTTCAAGCCGGCCGAATCCAGTTGAGTCTGTTCTAGTTGTATCCAACTGGAATCAACTGGAATTTTCGGCCTGGATATACTTTTCTATCTTTTAGAAATGGTAACATTGTTGCTAAGGAATTATTTCTTTCTTTTTGCCCTTCAAATGGAAGGAATTTGCAGATCTTCACCATTGTGTGCAGGTAAGGCAATCTAGGTGAAAATTTATTATGAATCTGAATTTTGTAGTTATGCATACTTTTCAAGGATATAATTATTTTGTAAAATGGTTTAGAAATCAGTAGCATGTATAATCACTGCACACTCATGCCTAAATATTTAGGGCTGCATAAGTAAGTACTTATGCTGCTTGAGTTCAAATGTAACAACTTTCTGGTCTATGAAGAGAATGTGATTATTATTTTTATTTTTTTGGACGTACCAATTAATATTATTTTTTTTAAAGGCCTCTATAAGATAAGGTAATTATCAGAGGAGACTAACTAGAAGTTTATGGTGGCTGAATGTTTATTTTATTTGACGTGTTCCTAGTATGTAGATAGTTTCAAAATCGCATCAACTCCATTAAACCATGCATATCTTTCATACGCATGAGAAATGTGTAAGATTTATGTTCTAAGTTTCATATTAAGACCTACCATACTACCAAACACACTTCATATTTATCTGCTTCAAGGGTATTTTACCAATGGTGCTTTGCCGAAGTAAACACAGGTTACAATTATTGGAGTCCGAGCTGCGAACTAATATCTTCTCCATCTCATCTAACTTTGCTCTGCTTTCTTGAGGTGGTTTTTAGCTTTTTTTTTGTATTTGCACATATTTGCGTTAATCTTTGCATACGTTTTCTTAAAAGTGATATCTATGAATAAAAGTGAAAAAATTACATTTTACCGATTCCTACTTTTTTTGTAAATGCAATGCTATTTTAACACACCGCCTCATGGCACATGACATATATTCATAATTATTCGATGATGTATGTACAGATTTCCTTATAAACGAGGAATAGTACATTTAAATTTATTATAATGGTTGCTAACAAATGTTAAGTTTTCAAGCTGAGTCAAAGATTGAAAAAAAAACATATTTAAATATTATTTTCGCCCACATTTCGAATACCACGCCGAAAACTGAAGTTATATAAAATTTAAAACATGGTTCTTGAATCTTTTCCATTAGGTGAATTCCACAGCATAAACAGATGTACTTAAATGAAATGTGGTCCTAAGTTTTTTTCGATATTATTTGAAAAATTATTCAAATGCGCTCTCAGTGACCTAAGATTACTGCTCTAGCCTTCTAAACTCTCTTCGCAAATGTTAGGTTACCTGATTGTACTCAAAATCACGCTCCGGTGTCGATAATTCATTTCATGACGACATCTTACGCCGCAAGCGTATGTCACATGATCTCTCGTCATCGGTCAACGATCGGCTGTCAAGTGTATCAACTGTCACAGCTATGGGTGCAATAGCCAAAGCTACGCATTGTACGAGAGATCATGATACTTTCAATGAAGGCGACGATAACGTAACTGCCTCATCATGCAATAATACTGCAATCGCATCAAAGGATGCCGTAGACACTTATACGACCGATTACGTAGCAACCTTGTCAATAAATTTTATTAAAAGTTCGAATTTTTTTGTTACTCTTTATGATTTTTATGTCATTCATCCTTGTGCCACAATAGTTCCTATTTGTACCGCGAAACTAGGATATGAAGGACTAATTTCATTTCGACTTATACCTACTAGAGTCACGGATTTTAGTCTGTACTAATTCGGTCCGAAAAAAAAGCTTTGACTTATGCTAGAATATATGCCGTATTTCCCCAATCCAATCATTTGTAGTACTTAGTGTATTTAAGGATCAATTCCGGGCAATTTTTTTTATTTTCTTGAAGTGTAATTTTATTGCTGCATAAATCTTTCCAATTTAGCATGAAATGGCATGGAAACATTTTCTATAGTAAGTCAGAGGGCCTTATAGTTTTCTAGTTTTATCGTTTTTGTCTTTTCCTTCTTAAATTAATATAAAAATTTACTCTAGTTTTACAAGCTTGTTGGTAAGAGTGGTCATACAGTATTCCATTGTAGAACATATTTGATGGCTTCTATAATATATGCAATATATGCCTAAGTTATTTCTTAGTACTGTAGTCACTTATTGCAGTTGAATAGTACACTCCGTGATGCATGTTATGGTAATGGTACCTACGTGAAAAGTCTGATGATTTCTTTCCGCTTTCCCCCTTTCTCCACTGTGGGCCCAGTCTTCCAGAGTTACTCCTCGTCCTCTCCTTCGCTCACGCCGGACGACGACGTCTTCAAGCACTTGGCACTGACTTACGCCGGCAACCACCCGTCGATGCACCGTGGCATAGCGTGCCATGCCAACTCACCCTCGTTTGAGAACGGGATCACCAACGGAGCATCGTGGTACCCTCTGACAGGTTGGAAGAACATTTGCCCCTCATTTGGAAAGTGTGCAGACTGGTATAAACCAACCAGCATTCATTGTATCACTGACAGTTATTTGCAAATTGTGGTTTGGGGACCCTTATAGGAAGCCCTGGGACATGAGGGTAAGCGGAGGGAAGTAGAGGTATTGTTTTTGATGATGGGATACAGATCTTTCAGTATGTTTTAGATTCTGTATGCTCCAGGGAAACCTGGGAGACATTCTTAAATCCACTGGAACCTCCCTTCACCCCTCCTCCGCTTCCCTCAACCTGCGAACACCCTAGGTGCAAATGCTGCTCTCTCCTCTGCCCCTTCTGCCTAGAGATGGGACACTCTGAAAATTACCTCGGTAATTTTTGTAATTTACCGTGGTATTTTTTGTAATTTATCGTGCCCCTTGAAAATTACCGCAATTTTTGGTAATTTTCTAGAACATAATTCATCTGTGTTCGAGATAATTTTTCATAAAGATAAATTCCCAACGTGTTCTTTTAAGCCAATTTCACATTTCCTACATGTTTAATAATGAATTGAGGCATGTACGACTCATTTTTTGAATATTTTACTTAAATGATAGTATTATAAGAGTAATGCATTAGAATATTCTTCTTGAAAATTTCTCATACTTTGACAAAAAAAAGCCACATTTCGTGTTGCTGCCATATTTCTTTTTACAATTTAAAAAATTTCTAATAGATTAATGTTGTATTAGGTATGGTTTAAACATCGTTATTCCCTTCCTATTACTATTGGCTTTCTTATCCATCACCGACATGCCACAAAAACTCCATCTTGCCTTGATCCCATCCCCAAACATACAGCCTCCCACTCAGGGCAGTCTTAGGACATGCCCGGGCCCCGTTGGAAAGTAAAAAAAGGGAATGACAAGAAAAAATATTTTTCTGTTATGATTTTACATTTATTATGCTTATGGCGCAGTTAATTAGTTTCACCAAATAGCAAATAATACATATTTATTATTGTTAAAATGTTCACTGTTCACTCTCTGGAAAAAATTGAATACCTGATGGTAATTTTAGTAGGTAACTACTTAAAAACAGAAAAAATTGAACTTTTTTTTTTGTCTAAGCTAATATATCGGCATTTCAGGGCTCCCGTGAGGTCGGGAGACCAGGGCTCGGGCCCTGTATGCCCTTATGGTAAAGACGGTATTGCTCCTACTGCCAAACCTTTGACAATTGTTTTTCCCTCATCATAATAGAAGCCCTTCCCGAATCCGCCAGTAATCTTGATATGTAATAATCCGAGAGTATGTTCATATTTGGGTAACAAGGGCATTCGAAAAGCCCGGGCTAAACCTAGCCCAATGAAAATAATAGCCCAATAGCCACCTCTCTCTCCCCACCACTACGCATTCGCACTTACCCCTCCCCCCCCCATCCCTCTCTGCCCTTTCCTCCCCAGTTGGGGAACAGAGCAGGAGCTTCCAGTATTCTACTGCTTGATCATTGAAACGTCGGATTTTTTTATGTTAGTGTCCTTTTTCAGTGTTTCTATGTTTTTCAAGTGTATCGATATTTGTTATTTATTCATGTGCATCGTCGCCGAGAGTAATTTTTTACCAATATATTATATTTATTTATTTATATACTGAGACAATACAAGAGTGGATCAACTCAGCTCTTGCAGAATACCAGACCATTGCTGGTCGATAATTCGAGATTTTGTACTGTGAGTGTACCTTTGTTGTTTATTTTTTCTGTCCAAATGTCATGCCTGGTGACTCCACTTATTATTTATTGCAATGTCAAAACTCACCCGCTCACTATTAAAGTCACGGGCTTGTACAACACTTCCAATTTAGTTTATTTACCATAATGTATCTACCTCGGCAAATGCATTGCACCACCGAATATCGAACAATCACCGATGTACGTGCAAAGATCCTCCCTCCACCCAGTCCCCGTGCATGCATGAAAGCACGGGCTGAAATTCGGCAAGGGTTTCACTGTGTCGATTCTTCACTCCCTTATCCCCCTACGCCTCTTTGATCCAGGTCAGAACGATTGAGCAAGCGACCTTTCTGTCTTTGAGGTCATCTTCCCATCCAGAATTAAATAAACTCCATTAGTACATTCATCCCCTCTTCTCTCCCCCCCCCTCTCCTGTCCACCCTCTTTCTTTCGGCTCTGGGGACTTCCCCTCAACTTCAGTCCACTGCCCTTTCTGCCAGCTACATGTGCTCAAGAGTAAACCATTCCTCAGCCCTTCGTCTATTGTCCCCCCTTCTCGGCTAATCCTCTCCTTGCCTCAGGTGGCCTGAATGGGCCAACTGGAAGAAATCCATTTTGACCCTCTCTGCCTCCCCCACCCCACCCCTCCTTCACCTAAGCACTGAAGATGGAGAGGGCAGTGCCTCTTCTCATGGCCGGAAGATGAGACATGATTAAGTCTCAAAAATTCGCTATGCTAGTGTGTTTCGTCGGCTTTTTTAAAAATGTAGATTTATTTGTGTGCATCAATGGTCTCATCAGTTCAACTAAAAAGAAACGAAGACTTGCCATGTACATTAATTTTTTAGGAAAATGTGTGTTCACATAGTGATTATTTGCTGGGGGCATGCTTTATTATTTTAAGCTGCAATGCATAATTTCGTTCCTCATTGATTTCAAGTAGAAAGGGGTTTTTGTTGATGCCTGTTTTGGAATCATCCTCACATCTTAGACGTAGGTAACTTTTTACTGATAGTAATTTACGTGAATCTCACAAGTTACCCTCATCCGCACTCATCTTTTTCTTTAAAGTGGCCTGTTTCCATATTCATCATTGTTCTTCCTCTCAATTTTACTGAGATGATTTCTTCATTACAATTAGGTGGGATGCAAGACTTCAACTATGTGTGGTATGGGTGCATGGAGGTCACAATTGAGATGTCTTGCTGCAAATACCCACCCGCATCAGAGCTACCTCAGTTCTGGGAAGAAAATCGTGTGGTAAGTGAGCATGGGAGTTTGTTTCAATATGTTTGACTCTGCATCTTGATGGACAGTATAGAGTTAGGTGTGCAGTTGACACCTGCTTCACAACTCAGACCCATTTTGTAGGAACAATCATCTTCTGGGTGGCATCATTGAGTGAACCTATCTATTACCCAACGAATGAAGGATTTTTTCCATGAGAAAATTTTAAATCATGACATTTGGATATAGACAGCATCATCAAATGGATGGTTACTGTTGGAGTTTAACCACCAATTGTTTTCAAATTCATAATATGATTACAGAAAACCTGTTGACAAATTTGGATCAATTAGTTGGTATGTGTTTCTTATCGCCCGACCCCTACGCTCATTGTAAAACTGCCCTTCCATCTCACTGATGGATATCTCAGCTGAGGCTCATTGAAATTCATTCCGTGAATTGGTTTGGTACAAACCAGAAACATAGTGTTTGTCACTTTTGTTATACCCAGATGTGCATTTTTCCTGCCTTGTGTTTTTGTTTGAGATTTTAATGGTCTTCTTTTTAACTATTTTACGTAAAATTAATGGCATTTCAGCCATTTTTTCTTGCATGGTGGTATATTATTTGACCTAATTACATTTTTGCATAAATCTGTGCAATTTGACCTAGCCAAAGCACCTGTGGCTTCACCTCAAGATGTCCTTAGACAGAAAAACTAAGTCTTCTGGTCTTTCTGCAAAACCTACATACATAGTTCCTTCTGCATGCAATTCCCTGAACCGAAAATTACACATTTTTTGGAATGCAGTCGTCTTGGCTGATTCCCTAGAGATACATTTAACATGTACCGATATGAGGCTTTAAGTCCATTTGCAATGGGTATGCATTTGTACTCTACTAAGTACTGCCACAACTAGATGCATATTTGTTTTCAGCATCCTCTCGTCAGTGGATGGGAGTCTCTATCCTATTATTTTTAAGGTCTCTCTCTTATCTATGTAGCATGATGCTTTAGGGCAATGCTGCGTTTTGTTCATTATGAAAATCTCAACGTTTCGCTTCTCTTACTGGAATCATCATCAGGAGAATGAGCGTTGGCCGGCTTTAGTTCGCTCTTATATAGCACCGATGTCCGTTGCACCATTGTTGGGCTGATTTGAATATTTTTCGGAAGACGTAAGCCGTTGGGTTTTGCTGGAGCCAAAAACCCTTTCCAAACCCTGCTAAGGATATATCCATCCCCCCTATCAAAAGTTTTTGGCCTTTTGGCTATTTCTATGGCCTCACGTATTAAGCGCCGATGATATTCTTGCATCTTGGCCAAGACCCGTGTTTGGTCGAACATTATTTTATGTCCAGGGCTTGAGGCTGAATGTTCGGCAACCGCTGATGTGTCCCATTTATGTTGCTCCATCGCTCTCTTGTGCTCTTCAAGACTTTGCTTAGATGGCTCGCTTACTCTGCCCCACATAGCTTCTCCGAAAGCATCATCCTACATAGATAAGAAAAGCTGCGAAAGCCTTCAAACAAAAGTCTCTCTCTTATTTTAAAACTCTTCTTGTGTTTTGCAGGTTACATTCCTTAGTGCGTCATATTTTCACCTGCTTATTATCAAGGGTCGTCACACGAAAATATTTCTTTTTTTGTCTTATTTTTTTAATTCCATAATGTTGAGCATCTTTATCAATGATTGCAATGTTGAATTGTTCAGTGACAAGCTATTCCACCCCTCCCTATTTCCTCCCCAGACATATTTTTTTTAATTCCTGCCTGCTTTCACAATGAATTGCAAAGGTGTATTAGACTGGTATCACTCTTAGACTGGTAGATGTCATAATTTTTCAACCATAGTAACGATTTCTTTATTGATGACTGCTTTTGCCAAGTATGACCAATTTAGTAAATATTTTTAAACAATACCACACATCAACCACTCATTTAACCACACGCCCTGGCAGGTAAAAAATCACCCAGACCAGTTTTAAACTTTGACCTTCAGTTCGGCAGGTGAGGACACTTGCTGCCAACGAGACCATTTCTGTTATGGAATGATGCATTAACGATTTCAAATATTATATTTACTCATATGTATTGAAAATCGACCAATCTATTTTAATTGTTCTCTATTTTAATGCTGTTTAGATTAAAAGTATTGTTGCTCTGCTATTTGGGAATCCCAAATTACAGAATTAAGTCCTTATTATATAGTGGCTCCATTGCATTGTGTCGTTCTCATTTTCTCTCAGTCCCTCGTCAAGTTTCTGGCTGAAGTTCACCGAGGGGTCCATGGATTTGTAATGGATGAAAATGGCAACCCAGTAGAAAAAGCTTCCTTGAAAGTCAAGGGCAGGGATGTTGGATTTCAAACCACCAAATATGGAGAGTTCTGGAGGATTCTCTTGCCTGGAATGTACAAACTTGAGGTAATAAAAAAAAATTTGAATTTATTCAGAGTCCTGTCCACATGTGCGGGCATAACTCATATAACAACTCTTTTGATGTGAATTCCTTACTGCCTCCAATGTGTTATACATTGTTATCAACGTACCCTGCCTCAGCATAAAGAAAAGTTTAAAAATAAAAAAATTGCTTTGCAGGCATCAAAAAAGATATACATAATACCAATTTTTTTTTACATATCTTTAATCATTATTAACACATTTTCTGGGCTATATGGTGCACCACATAATACACTGTGATTTTTTTGTAAAGTTTCAGAAGAAAAAATAATAATCAACATCCCATGTATTTGTTTTTTCCATGAAATAAAGAATTGTTGGTTGGAACTCTCTCATTTGGAAAATGGTGAATATATCTAAGGAAGGGAGGAAAATAAACAACTTGTAGAACCCAACCATAGTTCATGAATGTGCTCATTTGAGTGTTTAAGGTCTACCTTTTCATTTGTGGCTCCTCAATAGTTGAGTCAGAGTCTAGAATAAAAAATAAATCAGGAATCACTATGCTTGTTCCATGGTTTTAAAAATATTAGGATACAATTCTTCCATAATAATTATCATTATTGCTTTGCTTGGAGATGGGCCACTCTGAAAGTTACCTCGGTAATTTTCGTAATTTACGGCGCCCCTTGAAAATTACCGTAGTTTTCCAGATAATTTTTGTTACGTACAGATAAATTCCCAACATGTTCTGAAAGTTCACATTTCCTACGTGTTTAATAATAAGTTGAGACTTGTAAAACTCATTTTTGGAATATTTTACCTAAATTATAACATTATAAGAGTAATGCATTAGAATATTCATCTTGAAAATTTCTCATACTTTGACAAAAGAAAGGCTGATTGCGTGTTGCTGCCGTAGTTCTTTTTACAATTTGAAAAATTTCTAATAGATTAATGTTGTTTTAGATATGGTTTAAACATCATTATTCCCTTCCTTTTGCTATTGGCTTTCTTATTTAACCATACGTTTGCTGTTAAATGCTTAAAACTAAAAAATACTGGAAAATTATGGTAATTTTCGAAAATTACCATAATTTACCGTGGTAACTTACCACAGATGAAAATTATGGTAATTTTACCATCTCTAGCTGTGCTAATTATTTGTGCATTAATTATTACACTTATGTATTTAAGGTCTACGCCGAGGGCTACGTTCCCCGCGAGATGGAATTTGGTGTGGTTGAACAGCACCCTACGCTACTCAACGTGACGTTGCATCCAACCAAGGTACGTGTGCATCCTCCAGTGTACCACGGTACTAGGCGGAAGGGCTCGAGGAAGCATGTGACCGTGAGTGGTGGTAGTGCTGGTGGCGGTGTTGGTGATAGTGCTGGTGGTGGTGCTGTTGGTGATGGTGGTGGCGACTCTCGAAGCGGTGGGAACGGGATCGGTAGCGATGACGAGGAAGGGGGTGGGGGGGAGGAGGAGGGGGTGGAGGAGGGAGGGGAAGAGGAAGGGGTAGGGGGAATGGAGCCGTACGCTTTCTACAGCCCGGGCCCAGACGACTCGACGTTTGTGCCGACGTTTGAGGTGGGCGTTTGGGGCGTGAGGCGAGAGGAGGAGGAATTCCGCATACGGGTCGCTTCGTTCACGCCCGGCAACCGGGGCAATCGCAGGGGAGGGGGGGTGGGTTGCGCCGAACACCGGCACGTGGCCCTCCCCTTGCTGCCGGCCTCTTTCCTCCTCCTCTTCCCCATCGTCAAGAGACACCTGACGGTGCCTCCTCACGGTTGGTGATCTCTCATTCTCACTCTGCACTCCCTTCTTTCTCATTGAACGGACTCCCTCCCTACACCCCGTTACACTCTTCTGAACTCTGTGAGCCTCTTCTCCTGTTATGCTCTCCCTGTTGGTGCACGAGGCTCCAATTGTTGATGATAATCTTGTTGCGAGACACTTGTAGGGCATGGTGGTTGATGTTGAAGAACCCCCGTGGGAAAATATACAACCAGCGGAGGTCTCTTTCAATGTGATATGACCCACTTTGTGCTTTGGGTGACTGACTTTTGGTCTTTGCATTGGGAATGGCGGCTCGCTGGGATCCTGTTGATGGTTTCAACTGGAGACCACCACCCATTTATGTACATACATATATAGCTGGGTGGAGATGGCAGCGGTGAAGTTAAAAAGGAAGAACAAGGGACCAATGTGACATTGCTATGACTGTTTCACATTTGTTTAAACACATAACTCGTTTTGTGATGCACTGTAGCAATGAGTGACAACCCTTTTGAGTACAAAAATTCTAAAATGGAAGCCTTCCATAAATATTCAATGAGATATAAATATTATAGTTGACCAATGTTGCTGACCAATTTATTTTATAAGTCTTAAAAAGCTTTTACGAATTGTATTAGACCTAGAGTGAAGTTTATATACATAGTTAACTTTTGAAGAATTGAGGTTTATCTGAACCCTTTGTAATATTTGACTTTACACTGTACCTGTTAGATCTTTGCACCTGCTGTTTCAAGTGAATGTATATCATGGTTGCCTACTACAGTTATTTTTACTCTAGAGTATGAACCGAGGGGCAAAGAAGGTAGATGAGGCAGCTCAGTATAAAGTTTTTAATGGGCTATAATTTGTTCATCACTAACTGCATTTATATATCATCACGTTTGCCACAGTCTATCACAAAAAGAAGTCACTGCCTCAGAGTTGAAGAATTTTTAATTTAGGTTTGGAATTAGCTGGATGCTGTGTCCAGATGTAACAACAATGCTTTCTTGCAATAGTATTAAATGCTTGGATCAAAATAAATCCCCATTCTGCCTTTGATTAGAAAAAGGGAGGACTTCATCAGAAAGTGTTCTGTGTGAGGAACTCTGATGGGAGAGGGAGGGTCCCAGATACTTCTTTGCTTATTAGTGAATATAGTAAGTTATAAATATTCATTGATAGCAATCTTAAGTTCAGTTTGGTCAAGCTCCTTTATTGTCATCATGACTGTTTTGCGTAGCATTTGTTTGCTAATATACACACGTTATTTAGCATGGTCATTGCTCTTATGGTGGTGTGGGCTACAAGTTAGGACTTCTGTGTCTTGTTTTTTAAAATATTTTTATCATTCTTATGATAGAAATGGCACATCATTAGCAATTACAACTCAACCCATGATTGCAAAGATACATGTTGAGTTGCATAGGGATTTTTTTAACAGATGTTGAGGATTTACTTGGTAAGGGGTTCAGTTGTAACCACTTTAAGAGTAGAAGTCAGCCAGAAATTACGTGTAGTATGATTGCCCTGCAAAATCATGGATGTCACAACGTAAATTTTCAAAGGGGATGTGAGGTATTTCATGTGGTAGCAGAGGGAACTATTTTCTAGCCTGGTTGAATTTGTCATAGATTTCGGATTTCTTTATCAATTCCTCTTTCTTAGCTGACATGCCAGGGCAGTAAAAGAGCTTGGCTTCAATGTGTGTTTTCTCTATACCACCATGGCCTTCATATAATAGGTCATATATGTGCCTGCAATGGCTTTGGCATTACAATATTGTGATCAAAGGAGACCAACCCATCTTCAACATGAACTTACTTAAAAAAATGGTGAAGTTTCTGGAATAATTTTAACTTGGGCTGGCTATCCCTCTTTGTACATAGTACCTATCTGATTATGGAGTCCAGCACAGGGTTATTGTGAGATCTCCACCAGAAATTATTCCCTTCTTTCTTGGGAAATGGGTTAAGTATTTTCTAATTGGATATAACATTCCAAGCAAATGGGGATCATCTTCACTCTCTCTCTCTTTAGATATGATCGAGGCAAAAGATCTGCAATATGTAGGTCCTTTCCTGGCACATACAACATTCAATGAATATCCTAGGAGTTCAGCAATGATGTGGATCCTGTCTAGCAGATTTTCTTTTTCAACTCTGATAAGCACTAGGGTTTGTGATCTACCTGTCAACTGTGACGCTATAAATAAAATTGTGAAATTTCACTTTGCAAAGTGAATTGCTAACATTTCTATCTCAATCTGTGCATAGCTACCTATGTACATATTTCTTTCACTTTCGCTAAGACTATGTTTGAGTGCATTACTTTCCCTAAATGCCCCTCTTGTATCGGATGGCATCCAAGCCCTGACTGAGATACATTGCATTGAGTCGTTACTTAGTTTTTAGAGTCATATTGCAAGGGTTGGGGGTTCTCACTGGAGGGATGACATTTCAACAATGAAATGAGTGCAACAATGGAACACTTCTCAAAATGGAGGTTAAGTGAAAATGCCTTTGGCACAAGCGACTCTCACTCCACTCTAAATTGCCTTGCGCACGCCTTGTTCTTGCTTACCTATCGTCCTTTACACGTGAATCAGTTGCAGGGACAACCCATCAGAAATCCCACTTCTCCCTAAAGCAGTGTCCTTTCTTTTCACTGAACAATGTAAGAAGAGGGAATTTTTTCTCATTCCATTTATGTCTTCCTTAAAGGGGTTCCACAAGCTTTATAGCATTGATCGTTCCAACTCTAAATTGGATAAATTTTTCCCTCTGTAGAGGCAAATTGTTTTAAAAAGATGGCATGGTTATATCGTTGTCTTTTTTTGACTCATATTGTGCCTTGGGTGGCTGCGTTGATTCTATATAGAGAGTATGGGGGTGAATTTTGTTTCAATTGTCAGCGTTTGTTTTGTCTCCTGAAATTATATTGTACATATATTATTATTGATTATTCTATGTATTATGTATACTGCTGAGTATAGAGGTTATGTATTTTACATGAAGTAGGTATGCAAGTTAAAAAGAAGGCTTGTCATTCAGCTTTCTTCCATTTCCACGATACCTGTGCCAATTTAATATTTGATAGCTGTGCTACTGTTGATGACATAAGTAAAAACACCAATTAGGTCATAGGAATAATATGTATTTAGGAACATGACTGTTCCAATTCTTATAAGCAATAATCACTCAAATAAATAACAAGTTGTCCCTTGAAAGTGAATGCACTTGCTGTAGACAACTACTTAGTCAAGCAACACTGATTCAGAAATCCATGATTGGGAGTCTGGCAGTAATCACTATAATATAGTGCCAACCTTGTATGAGAGACAAAAAATGTGTTACGAGTGTGATTATCAATCGTGTTCCAGTTGGCTGAAATTATCTGCCACCCTCTCAAAATCCGATTGTCAAAGTATCTGGAGAGGTATTAAAATTTTTATGAAGTTTTAAAATTGAAAACTGCCAATTTTTGCGTATGATCATGATACTAAAAGCAATAATTAACCCCTTGAACCACTGGTTAAACTATATACCACATGAGAGGATCCAAATGGCTCTCTACGGAGAAAAAAGGGGCAGTTGGAACATGGTCTTACTTCTATGCATCTATCCATTCCAATGTTATTCTATCAGTTCAGGTATCACCAAGAGCTGGCTAAACAAGAACCTCTTAATCAGTTGGAAAGTTGGCCTTTGTGATTAAATGTTTATTCATCAGATGAAGGACGTAGTTCATGTGTCTCTGCCAAAATAACCTCTGCATTCCTTCTCTCCAGTTGTCGAGAGTAGTTATGTCTCTCCCTTAAACCTCACGCAAATATTTCTCTCTCTCCTGCCTTGCTCTGTTTTCAATGTGCATCATTTCTGCTTCAGTGGAGAGTGGTACCTGATGATCCGTCACACATTTACATACACCAGGTGTATTTTTTCATCATCATTTAAAATCACTCAAAGAGTTTTTATTTTTGCTCCACTCTAAAGCAATATTCTTACTCCAGGTAAAAGTACAAACCAGGTATCCTTTCTTCTGGAAGGAAAGGAGTTTTTATAGTTTCAAAAGACTTGTTTGCCAGTCACAGAAAGAAAGGCTTCAGGGATTGGCTTCACTAGATAACGGATTGTGGCTGTTAAACCATTATCAGATACAATGAAATAAAGTCAGCTGTGTCATTGTAGAATAGACTCAAGTCAGGTCATATGCTTGCTTAAGAATAATTTCATTTTTCTGAAGTGATGCACTAAATACTTTTGGACGTATGTTGATGCTGTTGTATTCCAAAATGAATCTTTGACTTTCCGTGTTGCTGGAAATCTTCAAAAATTAAGCAAAAGTGCTTCAAAGCATGGTTCATACATAGTACATTAATATTTACCACTGCAGGTGATCAACATTCATCAGCTGCCGATGATCTAGATGATAGGCTATGTACAAAGATGATTTTTAGAGATCAAAAAAATTGAGAAATTGAGTCCCAAATAGTATAGTCACTCCTGCACTTTGAAAAAAGAATTTTGTTACATGTCCCTCTCTCTCTGACTTAGCATATTCAGTGGCAGGGCATATACAACTTACCAATTGTCCAAAAATATAAGCTCCGTCATTTTGAGGCTTGGATTAATTCTTTATCAAAGAACATTTTCCTGTCTTCTTTACAAGCACATATCTAATTTTGACTGCTTTCCACTCGAACAGCTTTGTTTCATATAGTACTAATAATAACTTTTCAGCTAATGTGTGTATAACTTGAAATTCTTCATTTAGTATGCATATGCCAAAGAATTGATAAGAATGTCTTTGAGCACTATTTTCTAGGAAATGATAATAAATAATGTACACACTGTGTAACTGCAAAAAGTACTTTATTGGAACGTGGATAATTAGAAACAATGCCTGAGACAGTCTTTGACTTTCAATGCAAGTTACTTTTCTGAACTATATCTGTGTTGCAGAATAATCTAACTTCACTTATAGGTCTCTATTCATACCTGAATTAGAGTTGCTTGGCTGTCTGAAAAAGGGTCTATCTTTGTTGAGTGGCATCATAATTTTTTACTACGACCATTTCATGTCAAAGCTATGTAAACCCTGGCCTCAGCGAGAGTATATCATGTAATTATTGAAGACCATTGATATTTTGGAGGAATAATTATTTATGACGTACATGTAACTGTGCTTGATTGCATATAAATTTCCAATTTAGTGGTAATTTATTCTTAAAATTGAGATCCCGTAAGTTATTATTAAAAAAATTATGAGGTAATCGTAGGTTCAAGCCAACCTTCTATCAATCCTATATGTAATTAATTTTACTTAAATTTCTGAAGAAAACTCAGTGATATACCCTGGATAATGTATGTATCATGTTTGAATGGATGTGTGTTTGGGATGAGCAATTCATAGAAGTGAATCAATTATTTGATGAAATCTTCTTGAGAAAATTGAATAAGATTTAACTAGGTATCTTTTTAAAATCAAAGTTGAATCAAATTCCCGATGGATGCAAAAATAATATTCACTGATTATTTTCCCTCTGCTTTTCGAGGTTGACACTAACAAATTTGACTCTGAAATTAGCATGATCGTCGTGCACTATTTCACTCACAATACAATTTTATTTCTTCGTTGTTTTTGAGTTTTCCAAGCAATTGGGAAAGTCTTAAATATGTAAATTGATGTTCATCGGCTCTAATAAACAAGCTGATGTAACATGCAATTTTGAATGAAAGTCAAAAGTCTGCTTTTCAGCCTCCATGATTCAACCAAAAGGCGAGATTATAAAAGCTTAGGTGTGTTCTCCTAGTTTTCCGGTTAAAAAGTGAAGCACTTAAGTGCCTTGGACATATTAATAGACAAACAATGAAAAAACAATGATCAGACTTCCCATAACGTTAATTTTTAAGGTCTATAACTGCTGCATAATCAGCCTTTTAGATATACTCAGCATCTGGAAAGTTGCCAGCGCTATTACACGATGTGGTTGCTATATTGTCATCTTAATTGAGGGTAGCATCTCATCTTCCAGGCCACGGGTAGATTTTTCTATTTCCTGTATCATTGACTGCACTATAGATGCAAAAAAAAATTATCTAGTCATAGGAGATCATATGTTGCATCCAATTATATCGTATGATGTAAACATATTAAAATGATACAAGTGATAAATGAAGGTATTGAATGATTAAAAAATGGAGTAGGTAATGAAGTAATAAAGAATGAATACAAATGATTAAAAGTATTTAAAATACCTATGTGTAACTCTAAAAACAATTTGAAAACTCAATCTGGGATACAGATAGCGAGGTCGATGAGGAGGAGCATTGGAAGTCAAATTACATTAATGCATAAGCCACCTTAGAATTGAAAAAAATTAAGTCCTCCTGGAATTTTTTCCCCATGGAGTCCAATTCTAACATGAAAACCATTGAAATCAAATTTAAATTATTGTAAATTTAAATTGAATATATATCTGGTATATATACCCATGCGATTGGGATTTAGATGAGACACATCTATGATAACCAATCCAAATTTTACTAATAATATTTAGAAATATGTAATCATCATCACCACTACTGATACATTTAAAAAATAATTGATTTGCAAATAATTGAATCAGAGTTGCCCATCTCTTACTCCAACCAATCTACCAGATATCTTCAAGTATAAGTCGATTTGAATATAAGGGGTCGTGGGTAAACTACGTAACCATTTTTGGTGATTCTTTTACCCCCTTCCCCCTTCATTGACAACCGTAGTATTTTTCCCAACCCTTCCCCCCTCTCGAAATGTAACGTTGTCTCTACAAATGTTACTTTCAATTCAAAAATATTTTCTCAATTTTTGAGTGAGTTAATTTTTAGGGATAAATTGAAATAAGGCAAATGAAGAAGCCGAACTAGATATAATTGAACTATCTAATCTCAATTTGAACAATTAATATTCATTTTTAAATTATAAAAAAACAACCAAGGCATTATTCTCTCCCCTCTCCACATTTCTGACTGCCACCTTGAAAAGTGTTGTCACGAGGTCGCTATTTAACCAACGAGAAGGTTAAAATGTAAGCAATTTGATGGTATATGATAGACCTGCAACATTGTAGAGGCAATGGTTCAGTTACATTGAGTTAAAGTAGAAGCTTGGGGTGTAAGAAACACCTCAAGTGCCCTTCCTCATTTTAAACTCTGTATGTAGTATTGTTGACGAGTAAGAAACGTAAACAGGCGCATTGTAACAGCTACGTTACTTTGAGTGAACCCCCACCTCCCCCTCATGACCCACCATAGGTTTTTAGGCAACCCCCTGCTCTCCCTAAGTTGTTAACCTAGTTTATGCACAACCCCTAAGTCGGTGATAGTCTTCTAAATGGGCCAATTTTAGTCGGTATTTTTTAAAATACCAACTAAAATTCATGAATCAGGTATGAGCTAGGTGAAAAAAATTACTGAATCTTCTCATTTCCTATTTGGCTACGCGATATTTGTACAATGCAATTAGCGTTGTGGAATGCATTAATATCACAAAGTGGAAATACCAAGTTTATTTGGCAGTGACAGGTCCTAACACGAAACTTAGAAAGTGAATTCAATGCATTTTGTGGCCAATATTCTCCATGGCTTAAGAGTGATAGAGGTACATACATATATGTATAGTTTTATGCAGCCAATCAGCACAATTATTAACTCTGCAAAAGTCTCCTTATTATAATACTGACTGAACCATAAGTTGATGGTAGGTTTTCATTGGCCAAAAAATGGAAGATATTTCTCAACTTATATGTACATACTAAGTAGGTACATATGCACAAAAAAACATTTTTTTGGAACAAAATTCTAAATTTGTCTTCAAAATTTAAAATTCTCCTCCTTAAGTTTTATTCAAGGAAGGAAAACTTGGATCCATGGAAAACTGTCCCAATTTTTAGTTTTGGGGGCTGATGTACTAGCATTTGTTTTGCTCAAGTCAAAATTAATTAATCCATTCCTTTAATCTTCAAGTATGTGCAAATTATTAGTGAATATTAAGCAATATGTTTGTTTATATTGTTTCCTAAGCATGCATTTATTCAGTATACATATTTGAATGGTGCTACGGAATACAGTTTTTCTGGTGGTGGAGAAAAATAGACATAAATTAATGTGATTCACTATGATATTGTGATAATTGCATACAGTAGAATTTATTTGATGGTTAATGAGTGAGTTTCAAGGAACATATTGTTCCCTACAGTGTTTGTGTGAAATAACAGGTAATGATTCATTAGAAGTGGGTAAATTAGAATTAACCTTTTCTTGTTCGTGATAAAATTTTTACCCTGTGTGAGAAAGTTCATAAATGAGGGTTGATCCTATAGTGTCTCTGTAAGGACATTAAAAGACTTTTTCTGAGCTAGCCCTAGACAAATTGAGAATTCCACTTTGCATATAATAAATGTATCTTTTCCAGTCCCTTATACCTAACCTCATCTTTCCCAATTTAAGTGTATCCATTTGAGATTTTTATCTTATTTTCTGTGCTGAATGATAATATCAAAATGTTGATGGAAATAAAATTTTAGAATAGATATTTTGATAAAATTTGCAATTTTGCATTCATGCTACTAATAATTATGACTATAATTTTATGGAAGTGGCCAAGTTCTAGTCTGTGTTATGGCAGCTTTGTTTGTTCGGGTAGAGATCTGCCTTTAAAAAAACATTTTTTATCTATGTAGATAAAGATAATAGTCTATTTTATGTGATAAGCAGAAATAAAAGTCTTGAAACATCTTCCACCTTGATTTCATGATTTTGTCATGGCTGTGACATTACCAAGTGGTTGTAAGACACTCTTCCCCCCTGACCCTCTTTGAAATCTCACTGCTTGGCAAAGGTCTCTTTCTCCACTACCCCCAGACTTAAACCCTAATCAACTAACTCACCACCACCCTTGATTTCTACCACAACCTGAAGTGGAAATTCTTAAGGGATTCTCTGCCCTCCCACCAGTCAATTCCCGAAATTCCTAATCAATACTTAAACCTTACCCTTACCAAATTCAAATCTCACTTATCCCATTGACCCAAAAATCTCCCTTCCAATTACTAAGACATCACAGGCATGACAAGCAAAAACACTGACACAAAAAGAAGAAACTCACAAGTCAGTTTTTTTTATTTTTGCCAGCGCAATCGCCTTCTTGCGAACGAGACAAATTAATGAATGAAGGGACGGTTAGGGGAGAAGGAAGGGGGGGTCAGCGGCATGAGGGGAGGGGATTGGAGGGGAAAGAGGGGAAGAAAGGGAGGGAGGGGCAGGCAGGGAGGGGATTGGAGAGGAAAGAGGGGTGGGAATTCAATGAAATGCATTGATGCCAGGAGGATAGAAGGCTTTGTATAACCAAATGTAAGATAATTCCACTGATTTTAGTTTGAGTGAGATAACAGTTGTGGGGAGGGGAAAAAGAATTGAAACATTGTAGCAGTGAAGGATTTTTTGTGGAGCAAGGTGTGTAGGGCAACAGGAAAAGAAGCAGATTGAGAAGGGTTCTCACAATTAGAGCGGTATTTATTGATGCGCATATTGAGGGAAGTCGAGGATTTGCCGAATTTAAAAAGCCGGGCAGAGTTAGCATTGTAGGTGATTGTACCACATTGCTGGTGATGCAAGAGGAGGGGGGAGGGTGAGGGAGAGAGGGGGTAGAGGCATTGGGAGGAGAGAGTGAGGTAAAGAGATAGGACATAGGAAAGACCATAGGCAAACTTCTCAGATCTGATAAACCTTTGTAAAATCAGGAAATAGGGGGTGTCCTGTTGAAATGAAAAAAATATTAACATTCATGTTAAAATTAGACTCAAGTGGATGTCTGTGATATGATGGAGGTATCTGCATAAATATGATAAAAATTAAATGGTCATTTGTTACCTGTTGGGGTCCCTTACCAGGTGAATAATATTCCTGCCGTGTATTTGCATACCATTCAGGGAGCGTTTAATAAATCTGGAGAAATAATTGTCCCAAATATTACTATCTCAGTTTCCTCATCAGGGTAAACTCCCACGCCCACATTTCAGAAACAACCGAAACATATTGTCAACCTTATCACTCATTTCACTTCAGTTCCACTAGCATATTGTTTGTCTGAGTGGTGCGTGTAACTTGCACCCATTAATTAATACAGTGGCTGTGTATTCCACCTATGCTCTGTTGCTGCTCAAGTGTCATATCGCCTGTGGTGTGCCTAAATACACCGTGATCCCCGTGAAAAGACTCGTATTCAGTGGTGCTCAGCTGCAACCACCTCCCTCCTACTGTGGGCTTTATAGTTTGCTCTCGGATTTCGTGAATTCCTCAGTGAACGTGAGTTTCAAGTGGGTATCAATCTCAATCCAATCAGCATGCTTTATTTTAATTCTGTTCATCAAGATTCCATGTTTAGTGCACGATGCTAGTGTAGGTAAAGGCAAATGAGGTCATCCAACAGGATATTTTTTCATATCAAAATAAGCACTTTGTGTTGGTATGCTATACCTACTTGCAATGTTTTTTTTACGGCGGAGAAGTTTTTGCACCAATTACAGGTATTTTGAACCCTCTAAAACTACTTTTAGGACGTTGTATGTCCATTGGCATTTTGACATGTTTTTAGTTGGGCACTGTATAGTTTTCATTATCATGAATTTGGTGGTTTTTTTATAGGAAGAGATATTTTGGTGATTTTTCAACATCTTTCTTTTCCAAAAATACATGGTTGATTAAGAAATATTGTGAATTACTGTTAAGTAGGTACATAAAAGTTATGATGCTTTCACAGCATAAAACTCATGAAAGGTTAATTAAAATTCTATAGCATTTATTATAATGATATTGATGTCACTTATTATGTAAATATTTTAGTAATTTACGTATGCAAATGACCTATCTACCTGGCAGTCAGGATATGTGAAGTCCTATAGGCACAAATACATCTAAAGAAATGTACCTACTGACCTGAAATGTGCATGCTTGAATAGTTTTCTAGAATATAGTATAACTTCTGCATGTCTGATTTCAGAATTATCTTATGTTCTTTCTGTCACTCTGTAAATGCTAACCTGATATCGTACCTGAAGAACCTCAGGGTTTTCAGGAAGCCATCACATGATACAGTACATATTTGTTAAATGGTGTTCCGTCTTTGGCCTGAGAAGATTCTCATATATCATGAAGACTACCTACATTCTCAGGTTTCCATTGTGAATGTTGCTGATTGCTGACAACAGTTTTGGCAGCATTGCAGCTGATGTATTTTCAGCTGCGGTGCAACTGTAGTCAGCTGTGAAAAACGTGTGTATTGGACACATAAGAATGCAGTCTTAACATTCTACACACCCTGATAGCCTATGCAACTAATTCACCCACAGATATCTTTGGATTCATTAGCTGCTATGATGTAGAGAATATCCATTCTGTGATTTGTCTGGCTCCTCTGGAGAAAAGGCCAACAGTCACCTCCTAACTCTCAATTGTTGCAACGGTTGACTTTGTTTTAGTGATTTTCTGAATATGCATTAGAATAGAGTCTTGATGAAATAGACATCAAGCACATGAGACAAATCAGTTGATAATAAACCTCCTTGGGTAAGCAGAAGAAACATGAATATGATATAAGGCATTCTGCTACTAGGCTATTCCAACTGAAATGGCATTAATTTGGATTGGTTTTCACTATAAGGATATCCTCAACCCATGAGCTGATAGGTGGTCAATTTGTGGAGAAATTCTCTTTCACGAGCTACTCTATCATCTAGGGGCACTATTCTGCTCGAAATCATTTCGTTTCTGTACAAGAGAGTCAGCAGCAATCAATATTGTAAGCCGAGAGTACCAACACCATATACTCTTTTAGCAAGATCATTTCGTATCTTTTAACCCCTCAATCGGAGATTTAATATTAGAATATTTCACTCCTCATGGGGTATTTATTTTAATGTATCAGGCAAGTTGACATACACCATACGTTGAAATGCTGTTGGGAGAGAAAATAGGGTCCGTACACATGTACGTCCAAATGGCTTGAGAGGTTAAATAACAATTATCGAAGCTAAAACCACAGATAGCAGTTTGACATCCTCTAGATGAGTTCGCAATTGGAGAAAAACAAATGAGGCATCTGATCTAACTATTGAAGTTCAGTGAGTAAATACCTGTAGGTACTCCAAATTAGCTTTTTTCCAAGTTTGCTATCTCTACAAGGCATATAGTGAATTGGAATGTATTTTCATTTTGAAGCCAGTAATTTTTTTATGCCTGCTATCTTCAGATACACATTTTTGTGCCTATGCATTACGTATAGTACTAGATTATTTATAGTTTTGTAGTTGTTGGACTACATATACTTGAATAACAACTGTTAAAATTATTTTGGATTGTCTGTAGAACTATTCTGCATGTATGTCTTGTTAAGCATGTTTTAATATTTTATTTTTTGGTGACTACAGATCCAACATGGGTCAAACTTGTACATAATGAATCCTGTTCTTTCAGCTAATGAACTCTGAGGGAGTAGCATTAAGTAGACCAGTGGTTGATGGATCAATTGTCTTCCCAAATAACTAGCAAACATTTTTATGCTGTTGTCTGTTGTAAGTACACACCTTCCTTTGCAAAACACAAATCATTGAATTAAGGTCTGTAATCAATGTTTATGGATAAATTATCTTCCCTTAGTTCTTTTTTCTACTAATAACGTATACTAATGACAAATCTTTGACTTATTTAGATTCTTCTAAAATCTTTAAAAACTAACTTTGTAGATATTAAAATCAACCCATAGTAAGAAAAAATATTCTAAATTCTATTACAGCTGCAACATAGTATGTAACTATTGCATACACCAGGTACATGCTTCTCTGTCTTGATTTAGAAGTGACTACCCATCTGGAAATATTTTTTAATACATTTCAAATTTCAAGTACCTATATCAAATATATTTGCTTTAGAACATTAGTTCTTCTACTACTGCTCTGGAAACTCAGATCATTTTTGAAGTAAAAATATTATGAGTGCATATAAAAATGGAATTTCATCCTAATAAAATAGTAGGTATATGTATTAATAATTTTTTACCCACTTTACAGAGGTCGGACAACTTTTACCGGCCATCACAGCATTCAGTAGCTTATTATCACCGTCAGCCATCGCAGCCACCACCGCCAAGTGGTGGCATGGGCAGCATATTCTCATCACTGTCCAATGGATTCACGAACCTGATGGGAACCATATTTGGTTAACAAGGAGGAAACCTGTAGCCTGTTCAAGTTTGTTCATATAATTTCTGACCTCTGTCCCTCCCGATCCCCCAACAACACATCTCACGGCTTCGGCCAGCAGGCAAAACAGACTCCTAAGCAAAGGTGATCGAGGAGCAACAAGTCTATGGCTTTCTACCAAGGTTTGCCCTGTGAAAAGAAGGTGGGGAGGCAAACCGTGTTTGTTCTCAGATTGCAGGAGATGTGAGTGATAAGTGCTGATTGTAGTGCACTTGTGCACATTAATTACATGTCTGTCATGTGAATTTATCTCAGCTGGCAGGAGAACTTAATTTCTGTCGTAGCCCACTTGATGGGCTAAGGCCTTCATGACATTTTCAAGAGAATGTCTTCCTGCAGCATAAAATATGTTAGTACATATTGCAATGGTCCAGTGCTAACTAAAGTGACTCAGTGCTAATGTTTACTCAGACTTCAACTGGTTGTGAGAATGAAAAGTCTCCCGAAATGACTTTTTGATGGACCCAATTGAATAATGAGATCCTTAGTGTAAAGTTATCCCACAAATTAATTTTGTACTATCTCAAGCTAGAAAGGGTAGTTCCTACACATTATTAGCACCTACTCGTATATTATTTTATTGAATGCATCGCAGCATTAACCAATATGTTTAAGTGTGACCTTAGTTGATGACATGAAAGTTTAGCAGTCATAATTATTTTATTTTTCATGTGTGTATTGATTTTTAATGACGTCTGCAATGAGTTGTCACAGCAAAAAGAATGTTTTTACTCCTTTCCACGAAAATATATGCAACTAAGTTCAGCTAACGATGCGGAACGGTGCCAAGGAATGAATTGTACTGGTCAATGTCATCGTGGAGTGGAAGGAATAAGGATGATAATATCAAAGAGGAATATCTGTAAACTACAGAAATTCCATTCACTTGTTACTTATTAAAAAGTATTCTGGTACATAATCTGTATTGCTAGAAGTAATCAACGGCCACAGCTTATGCAAAATGTGAAGTTGAAACTTTTATAGAATATAAAATGTGGATTGAAGATTGTGGTTCCTGAATTGAATTTCTAACAGGTTGAATGTGGAGAGTAAGTTTGAGTTACTTATTAATTATTTAGCTTAAAATTATGTGATTTTGTAAGATTTATGCCCTTGGATCGCAAAATAAAAATCCTCAAATTGAAACTGTGATAAAATTTGGTAGAGTTTGATTACAAAGAGCACTTTAAACAATTGTTGACGACATTGGTAACTATTATGCTCTTCAAAATATCGCATTGTTCCCTCAATTCTGGCACAAGGAGGATATGCATGTAGTGCTGAAAATGTAGAGGTTACCACATGTCCTCATTCATGCGGACATGTCCGTATTTTCGACTTCTAATGTAGCTCGTTGTCTCGGGCGTGACTTCATGGAATCGACTTAACAAATGAAAAGTAAAGAAAACTTTGTAATTCCAGATAAATATTTAATGTACGACCTAGGTTTCGTCGTGGCACGTCACCACCAGATGATGACGTACCACGTTGAAACCTAGGTCATACATTAAATATTTATGTGGAATTACAAAGTTTTCTTTACTTTTCATTATTCTAATGTAGCATCCGCATACATTTTTATGGTGTATGCTAATGTCTGCATTTTTCATTTTAGGGAAGTAAGATCTTTTGATTTTATGATGATCATCTCATATCGCCAACTAGTTAAAAATATTTTTATATCGATTGATGAATTACACTGTTAGCGATCGCTGTTACGGTGCTATCGATATAGGGCTATAGATGGCGATTGCCACGCCGCGGTGCTTTCGATTTTTCTAAATCCAGGGGCTGGCATCATTTATGGCACTTTGTAGTTTGCTATTTTCCCTGTACATAAACAAACTGCTGATAGATGGTCTACCATGCATTGGAAATATTTCATAGTTAGGATCACTCTGAGACACGAGGCAGGGGTTGGGGCAATTGCGGCTGGGGGGGTCGGGTTTGCGTGTACCGTGGAGGTCGGGGGTGAGGGTGTCCTCATTTTGGGGTTTCAAAATACGGTAACCCTAGTCATTAGGGAAAAGCATAAGAAGAGGCATTAGAAGCCTGGCATTGAATTCGACCTTTATGCACTTCATGAGGTCAAATTCAATGCCAGTAAAGCTCTGCACGTGTAAAAATCTGGAGGGATTTCTCCGACTTTCAATAAAACCTACCTCTAACCGGTTGTATGCATGCATGTATCTACTTCATGAAGGGTTCCCACTGTTATAGCTTATGACACAATGTATAGCGACATTAATGGACCAAATATTGCTTTCTGGATACTCATATCAATAATTCTCCCTTTGAACCCAACTTAAATTGAACTGAAACTCCACTGCATTGCAAATGCCCTGAAGCTACATTGAAAGTGAAACAAAACCAAGGGAGTTAAAAACTACCTTTATAAAACCCCTTGCAACTGCACTGGTACAGGGTAAGGCCCTCCCCACAGGGTTCGACTAATTTGAACTTCAAGTTAATAACATGTTGTACGTACTACGTTTTTTTGACAATGTTTCTTACAATGAGTGAGATGGCTCGTCCAAAATGAAACTGGTCGGGGAAATTCTTGACAGTCACATGCAACTCTGCTTGCCAGTCGTAATCCAACGTCAGTTGCATAGTTACAAGGTGCAACATGAAAGATCAACTTGAGAACATAAAATGTGTCGGGGAAGTAGAAAAACACCAAGAACTGTATTATTTAAATCTTCCAGGATATTCAAGAAAAATGGCAGAAAACTAGGCATCTGTTTGTTGCGGTTGTGTCTGCTACAAAAAGCCTTCAGTTGATGTTCCTTTCTATGTATGGATGAGACCAATACCTACTTCTTACTCTTTCTTGTAGTCTGCGATATTGATAGTAAAGTACCATGCCTTCTTCCCTATTGGAGTCAGTACTTGACATGCCGTACCCTGAACAAAAAATGTTCTTTTTTCACTTCTTCTAGAGCAGGTTGTAAGAGTCCAAATTCAGTCACTCCATGTGTGGAAAATGGTGTCAACCATTTGCAAACCAGTTGAATTTCAAAGCAGTTGGCCAACTTGCGTCATTTTGTAGTCAAGCTGTGTACAGGGGGCCTCACCTTCCTCACTCATTCTCTTACCTGCTCTTGGATGGCACGATGGCACGTTCTTTAGATGCTCCAATGAGGGCGCTTCCTAAACTGGTTCCTTGCTGCGTACCTACTGCCACCTGAGTGAAACCTGTGATATTTGCTCATTATGTATAAGGTACTATATTTCTGGGAAAAGCTTAAGTGTAATTGGCTTCCTTGTATAAACTTTCATACTTAACATCTATATGTCAGAGAGTTTGCTATTGTCCACAGCTACATATGCATGTAATTGGTCTTCTTCCTTTGGGCTTGTTGCAGGGGTGCTGGGTTTTGAAAACCAATTGATACAGTCCAAAAGGGGGGTCTTCCAGAAAATTTCAAAATTTAGCCCTCATGAAAATGTAATTTTATGTGTTTTTTAATAAGCAATACTTGATGGGAAACATATTATTTATTTGGAGCTTTGTTCAACAATAATGAATGAGTACATACAAAATTTAATCCAAAAAAATGGAGAGGTGTGTTTAAATCATGACAAAAGTAAGAGATTTTAGAAAAATGTGAATTAAAAGGATGTGGTATCCAGCCAAAGAAATACAAATCGTGTATCAATGGAGATTTTGGTGGTTTTTGCCCTACACAAGCCAAGTGTTTTTTTTAGCCAAATTTGTTGATGTGCTGAATGGCTTCCAGTGTTCCACCGCGTTGTGTGTCTTGTAATGACGACAGTTTCCGGTTCTCGTCAGAACACCGAAGTTAAGCAACGTTGGGTCCGGACCGAGGGTTGGACGGGCGACCCTCCTCCATAACTCTACCAGGCGTGGATGGAGAGGCGATACTCCCTCCAGACCTATACCGGGAGGCCGGAGGGAGATCTAGTACCCAGACCGGGAAGGTTAGAGGGAGAACACCCTCTATACCTGTACTGGGGAGGTTGGGGAAGGCCACTCCTCCACACCTCTGCCGTGGTACTCTTGTCCCGTGTCTGCAACTGGTAGACAGGCACCGGGGTTGGCACAATGGAGTAAGAAAGGTCTAAGTGTCCGGGCTCCTGTCGAAGGCCCCCCCGACAAACAATCAACAATCAATGACGACAGTTTCGTCCTCGTTCCAGAGGACATCTTCAGGTTGAATTTGCTGTCATTGGCCGTCGTTCCCGGCGCGTTCTGATTGGCCCTATGGTCTGTGTCTCCAAGTTCATTTTCGGGACCATTAAATCTGGCCACGGGTGTGCTGGAATAATCTCTTCCATGTGCTGGAGATGGTATAGCCGTCTTCCTTGTTGAAACTGTCCGGGTACTTCGTAATTTCCACGGCTTCCCGTATTAGTGTAGGGAAGCACCGGTTTTCCCTAGCGATGATCTTCGTTTCTTGAAAGTTGATGTCATGGCCGGGTTCAGTCCAATAGTTCGGGTTCAGAGTGGTGCCAATTTATTAAAGCCGTTGGAGATTTTTATTCGTTGTTACTTAAAGAGGCCCCAAAGCTCAAGTTCCCTGAATTTTCAGTCCACGCATGTTCAGCCACGCCTACGTCAGGATAAATATGTTATTTACTCGTATTTCGTAGGTAATTCATAAAAGTGCCTAAAAACCCATTGGCAGATAGGAACTGTTCCACACTCGGAAAATATAGACTCAGTAGTGTACTACTTGTATTATTCTCAGTGAATTTAAAAAATGTTAAGCGGAACTCTAAATTTTTTGCCAACAGAGTTCTTTGTTAAAGATTCTCCCAACAACTTGGCTAAAAAAGCGCTAGAGTTCCGTTTAAAATTTGTACATGATCAGTTGAACATATGATACGCACTTTGGCGCCTATGATATCCGAGTAGTCAAAAAATAGTTTTTAAAATTGTATATACCGCGAAAACAAATACCAAGGCCTGCTTTTTGATCGTAGTTTTACCCCAGACACACCGTGACTAGTCCTCATCATAGGTGTGCTCGGTGGAGTTAAGGGCTAGCTGCTTAATAACAACAAGTGCATTCCGTCCTGCGTGGCACAGGCGGAATCAATAGTTGCACGCATGCAGAAGGCCGCATCATCCTGGGGTCACTCCGTCTACTGCGGACGCATGACCCGACAGAAGCGTAGCCACTCATCCGATGGGCGTCGGACGATTACTGCACAACCCCTCTCGAGTCTCCGGCTATTATGACGGCAATGAAACCCGAGGTTTACCGGGGAATCGGTGTTGTATGTTACAAAAGTAACGTAAATAATTTTAATAATAACAGTAAGGGTACGAAAGCCGGGCCAACAGCCTCCCCGTGGCGTACCTCATGGTAACGCCTTCGCCGGCTAATTGTGGATGCCTGCAAGTGGGGCTAACCACCCCACACGCAGTATTACTGGTTTCAAAGAGGAATACCCGGAAAGCCACCCACAACCGGCCCCTCTCGGATTGGGGACCTAGTGGCGTTGGGTGTGGCATGAACAATTTACCATATGAGAAGGGAGCTCGTATGCAGTGGACGGAAGCCCTATGGGGCGACCTCCTCGCATGCCATGCTGCCAGCGCGTCCGATCGCAGGGGGTATATGGCAAGGATGCACTCTTTGTGGTGTGAGTTGCCTCCAGAACACGACCATCTATCGCAGCAGAACATGTGCGATTATGTCAACCACATGAATAAAAAGGAAACTCTCCACCAACCAGCAAGTTCAGAGAAATGCATCACCGGCCCAGACCAACCTCCTCCCCGACACGGGTCCTCCTCTCCTTTGCCTGACGTGAGATCCACTTTACTGTCGGTTTACCGCCAAATGGGGAGGAAGCTGCGATCTGAACTACGATCGCGGTTATTAAAGCACAATTAATAAATATGATGAAAAAAATAATAATACCACACACATTAATGTTGAAGCCACCACATTTTTACATATTAGTTATTATTATTATTTTTACTTCTGGAGATATAGTTCCATTAATTAATTGAATACGAACTTCATTTCACTTTTAAAAATAAAGTTAAAAAATCTATAAATAAAATTAAGTTTTGCTAAAACATATCAAATTATAATAAATTTTCCTTTACTTGGTAATGTCCTTTTTTATATTATTGTATATATATGCAACATTAATTTTTAATGTAGTCCCGGAGACGCATATAGATGCGGAACGTTGACGAAAGAGGAATGAATTTATAAGTATTGCATGAATTATATGTAGTGAACCAGTATCTCTAGGAGAAAAAAATAATAAATAAGACCTCGGGAAAAGGAATTATCTGCACATAAGTATGAATTCTAATTCATTATTTTTGGGAGGCGACAGATTTGAGTAAATCTTTAGTTTAAGCATTAAGTGCTAATTATATTTTAAGTTTCATTTGCGCCGGGTCAAAAATCCTGGATCAGAACATTGTTATCACATGAAGGTGAAATATGCATCCACTCGTCAAAGTCCAACCATCATCGGTTTGATTAATTGAGTGAGTGAAACTCGACTCCGATGCCACGTATGCGTGTCCTAAATTAAGCCCCGTTTGATGTGCCGCGTAAATCTAACTGTTGTCACGTGACCCAAGTTGTGGTCGCCTTTTCCAACTCGTCAATATTGAGCGCGCCTTTTATAACTTTATGGTCACTATATATTACCTGTTGCGATAGACCCCAGTCAAAAATGTTTTCGTTGGTTTTGGAATAGGTAACTTAAAAATTCTTATCTCCTCTAGTGGTCACTAGAGCCAACAGCTCTCCCGCTATTCTGCGAAGAGTCAATAAACTTGCGGAATCGCAAAATAACACTCATTGCACACGTACCCACGGTATAAGGGTACAAAAAAATCTTGAGGATGAGGTTGAATGGCAGTTAGAATCTCTGAGTAAAGGTACTAATAATGAGCATATTTCTTATATAAAGAAATCGTGTTAGGAAATGAGTACGCCGAGATCCTTATTTGAAACAATTTAGGGAACCACTGTCCTTAATAATCTTTAATGGGATTTAAGTAAAGAATTTAGGACTTGTGAAAGTAAAATGTTGCTTTTCCTGGAGCTAATTAGAGTATTTCAGAAATAGATCGATAATCAAATTTTTCATTAGCCAATGAGTCGTTCATGATGAACGACTCACTGAACCAAGAACGCCAACCATTGATCCACCTGCTGGCGAAAATTGTAAGTTGAAAATTTTTTCAAATTGAAGCTCGAATTGTGAAAAGCGAAATGTTGGCGGCAAATATTCAGCTGGAACTGGCTGTGAGTGAGGTATCGTGTGATTTGTGTCGTTAGAAGTTGTTAGGATTATTCCGGGTATCGTTGGACGAGAGATTCCTGATACGAGCTGAGAAAATGCCAGATGCGGAAGTTGTCAAAGCTAACTTACCTTGGTGAGAACATCTTTCCTATTTTGTTTATATATTTTTGTACTTACGTCCTGTTTATTTGTAAAAGAAACACTACTCTATGTCGAGTCTCCTCTATTTAACCAAGTAACCTCCAACGCAGTAAATGGGCGTGAGGTTCGATTGCTGAGATCGGTGGTGTGAAAACCGTGTTGTTACATTCAGTGCATGACCAAATGTAACAACAGTTGATGTTACTCTGCCATTATTCTGGAGATGATTTAAAAGCTGGATAACTTTTACGGAACTGAAAGTCTTGTGTTGTAAATGTCCCGCTTGAGTTAGTTGTGGAATTCACAGGGAAAAGTTATCCGCCTGGAGTGGGATTTTCACAAATTTCTCCATAAAAGGCCGTTGACTCTATGCCATAAATGTTTATGTAATGTTCTCTGACTTGATGCTGAAAAAAATTCAGGATTTATTAATGAAATTCTAGTTAGTATTGTTGCACCTTTAGAAGAAAGCACCTTGCACCTATTCCAAATTTTTCTAATTCATATATATGTAATAATTCGAATATTGTTCGTAACCAGTTTGTCGTGTTAAGACTGCTTATTGATAGGTTTGTTTTTTAGTGGTTATTCTTGGATTAAAATTTAATAAGTTAAATAACAGTTACGTCTGATTACTAGGCATTCATTCCGGATACAGTAGGTAGACATGCATGTAAAATTCATAGGTAATATATTTCTGCCGCATTTGAAGTGTTCGAGAAGTGTTTTTTTATTGTCTTGTTTGCTGCCAAATCAGAAGGCTTGGAGAACTCTTAAGTTAAGTTGATTTGCATTCCTTTTTCTCCCGTTAAACATTTTATATGAGGGCCTTTTCATCTCAAATCAGGCAGATAGTGCAAAATCATGTCAGGTGACCATCACCGATTTCTCTAAAAGTTATATATGTGAAAGCAGTATCCTTATGATGAATAATGATCACTTTATCTCAGCTCAGAACCGAACCAATATAAAGATATGATCCTTTGAACATTGCTGAGTCAGGCCTCAAAGTAAAAAGTGAAAAATCACATAAATGCTAATAACTAAGGAACCATGGCCCATAAAGCAGTGGTTTTTGTTTCATTTTGAAGAAAATGCATTTATGCACAGTCTGAAATAACTTTCAAATAATTTGAAGTAATAATAAACAAATAGGACTTATTTAAACAATAAAAATTAGTGATTATTTAACAATTTATTTCTCAAAAAGGCCACCTTTTATTTGCTTTAAATTTTCTCAGTGGCTAGTTTAAATGTCCTGCTATCAATAAAAAGAATAAAAAAAGGTAGTATTTTTATATTTTTTGTTTTAAGGCATGTCAAAGTTAGGCATGTTTTCGACCCAATCTGTTTATGCACTCCTCTCGTACACCAAGATTGCATACCTATGAGGGGGAAAAATGAAGATTCATTCTACTTAGCATGCGTAATGGATAAATAGTACATACCTGAATCATTGGTTACATCCACTGACTGAATGCAAGTTCAATCTTGTGTACTTCTATGGCGTCAAATGTGTGCAAACGCCCACTGCTACTAACTGGAAACGGTGGAAGAGGCAATTTGTGCAGAACATTTTTCAATGGCACTTCACATGAGTCTTATAATTTGGGCCACCTGAAACCATTCGATGGACCATGTGGATGCATAAACGAGACACTAATGTCATTCTCTTCTAAAGACACTGCAGTGATTTTAGCAATCCACCAGGTTTTTTCGAAAACACACCCGATGAAGTCATTTATGGTGATATCTTGAATACTGTATGTCTTTATATTGAAATTTGTTAGTGTCACAGCGTGTATGCATGTGTGGTTTGCAGAGCGAGCAATAGTTGTCCCATGTCTGTTATGAACCCAGACATGACAGCTTTTGATGCCATGTACAGGTGCCACTTTTGCCCAAACATTATGCTTTTTTGTCTAAATTGATCTACTTCATCATTTCTCAGGTTGTAGTTGTGGCATAATGCTTGACTAGTCCTCCAACTCCCGGCCCCGGTGGCGACGGGGTAAAGACCTCGCCTGCTAAACTGGGGGTCGCGGGTTCGAGTCCCGCCTGAGTGGATTTTTCACCACTCAGAACATGGATGTATGTGTTCGTCAATTATTACATGTTTAAAACACCCGATGTAAAAGGCCGTTTGTGCTGTTTTCAGGGATGTGGAAATAAATAAATAAACTCCATCACAGGGCCCCTTTCCATGTTCAGTTGCACTGAACAACCTGAAAACTGTTTTTAAAATGAGCTGCTGCCCCATCTGAAATATGTTTTATCTCTCCATATAATATTCATTTTAGACAAGTGTTCTTCTATCTTATTTATCCCAAGCAAAGCATGTGCAGTATCATGTGATAAATCATCTGAAATAACTGCATAACTCTGCATGCCTTTGTCACTATATCCCACACAGGTAAATATTGATATCTGCACTTTTTGCCAATGATAGGTTTGTACTTCATCTGGAAGAATCACACTCCAATTCTCGGCAGAGTCGAAATGTAGCACCAATTTCACACCATTTAGTGCAACCAACTTCTCTTTATGAATAGCTTCCCTCTGTAGTTTCCGAATATAGTGGTGATACACACCTTTCTTGGTGCAATCCTGAACTTTAGCAATGATTGCTTCCATCGAAACAATCTTTAACAAATCACCTTTTTCCCAAAAACCATAAGTCACTTCTTCATCTTCTTTGTCATCCAATCTTAAAGTGGTCATTGTTAGGCCCTCAATGCCTGGACACAGGCCACATTCTTGGAACCAGCACTCTTCTTTAGGGCTTTCACAAAGATACAACTTATATAAATAATTATTTTCAATGGCTGAGTTGGTCAAATTTCTTAAACTGCTACATATAAGTTTCAAATTGGAGCAATAAATACATCTGCAAACATCATGCACTGGTTGAATTTTGACCCATCTTGGCCTAACTGAGTAGAACTTGGTCAGTCCAATTTTTATTTCACGATGTTCTTTCATGATGGCATAGGTTTCGTTTATTGATCAACTCATGAATTGCTTTACTTTTTTTACTTTAATATCATTCTCAATGACAGTCAACACATCTCGCTGATTAGGACTTTGACGAGAGCAATCTTTGTCATCATCCAAGTAAAATGAGAGAGCAATCTTGATATGCTCAACAGGAAGAGGATGCCCACAGTATACATCAGCATTGGCCCATATGCCTTTCTGTTTTTTTTGCTCGTTTGTCAATCGTATGTTTGGTTGAACCTGGAACAGCAGCCATAATCTCTTGTTTGGAATAACTTGTGGGAAAGAGTGTTAAAATTTTAACTTTGTCACTGATAGATTTTTCACTTTTCGCTTTATCAAAAGCTGCTGAGATATTATTTTCTCATGAAGTACATGTTTCACATTTATCAATTTCAGTGGGAGCAGCTTCATCCTGAACATTTATTTATTTATTTTTTATTTATTTTATAACCACTGAAAACAGCACATATTGGCCTTTACATCGGGGTATTTTAACAATCAACAACGGACAAGCACAAACAACCATGTCCTGGGAAGTGAAAAATCCTCCCCAGGCGGGATTCGAACCCGCGACCTTTGGGTTAGCAGGCGAGGACGTTACCCCGCCGCCACCGAGGCCGACAAACATCATACAATAAACTAACCTTTGCCCTTAATGCCTTTGTGGAATCAGTAATTTGAGTCAGCTTCCTTTTACCATATGAAATCCTTCAATCTGGTCGGATTTTCGTAGGGATTCTCAGGGGGAAGACAACTTGTTCTGGTTCACTGCCTAAACTTGTCACTGTCTGATTCACTATATCCACACTGTCTTCTAATGACAAATACTGATTGTCATAGGCATCACAGTTTGACTCAAGTTCAACTAAAAGGCCTTCATACTTCTTGTAGCAGTTCAAGCAGAGTTCACCACTAGCTTTGATGACCACATGTTGCAATATTTTTTGGAGTTTCTCAGACATCTCCCCCACTGGTTTAAATGTCTTCTCATTTTCTAAGGCACTTTTGCTTTATGTCTCTCTCATAGTCTGCACAAAAAAATCCTCTTTGCACTATATGTCCCTGTATACATTTTGGAGAGAAATGGTATATGGTAATGTATAAAGAGAGGCTAATAGAGAACTGCTTGAGAGGTAGTCTTCTCAATGACTGCACATAACAGACTGACAATATGTATGGGATTTCTTGTACATAGTATCATTCTTAGTTGTTACTTAGTAACCTGATCTTATGCTAGGTTATTGAGAGGACAATGCTGAGGTGGGTTACAATGTACAAGAAGTCCCATGCATATTGTCAGTCTGGCTGTGGCACTAACAAATTCAGGTATAAAGACATACAATATTCAAGATCTCACCATAAATGACTTCATCGGGTGTGTTTTCGAAAAAACCTGGTGGATTGCTAAAATCACTGCAGTGTCTTTAGAAGAGAATGACATTAGTGTCTCGTTTATGCATCCACATGGTCCATCGAATGGTTTCAGGTGGCCCAAATTATAAGACTCATGTGAAGTGCCATTGAAAAATGTTCTGCACAAATTGCCTCTTCCACCGTTTCCAGTTAGTAGCAGTGGGCGTTTGCACACATTTGACGCCATAGAAGTACACAAGATTGAACTTGCATTCAGTCAGTGGATGTAACCAATGATTCAGGTATGTACTATTTATCCATTACGCATGCTAAGTAGAATGAATCTTCATTTTTCCCCCTCATAGGTATGCAATCTTGGTGTACGAGAGGAGTGCATAAACAGATTGGGTCGAAAACATGCCTAACTTTGACATGCCTTAAAACAAAAAATATAAAAATACTACCTTTTTTTATTCTTTTTATTGATAGCAGGACATTTAAACTAGCCACTGAGAAAATTTAAAGCAAATAAAAGGTGGCCTTTTTGAGAAATAAATTGTTAAATAATCACTAATTTTTATTGTTTAAATAAGTCCTATTTGTTTATTATTACTTCAAATTATTTGAAAGTTATTTCAGACTGTGCATAAATGCATTTTCTTCAAAATGAAACAAAAACCACTGCTTTATGGGCCATGGTTCCTTAGTTATTAGCATTTATGTGATTTTTCACTTTTTACTTTGAGGCCTGACTCAGCAATGTTCAAAGGATCATATCTTTATATTGGTTCGGTTCTGAGCTGAGATAAAGTGATCATTATTCATCATAAGGATACTGCTTTCACATATATAACTTCTAGAGAAATCGGTGATGGTCACCTGACACCCCTCTGCCTGATTTGAGATGAAATCCCCCATGAGTGGCATGACAGTTATAACTGTCATGCCACTCATATAAAATGTATAGCAATATATTTGCCACTGACTTCATCAAAATTGAACGCTTGTCTCGTGGAAATTAGGATAAAAAATTATTTGCCACTGTAAGTAATTACCAAAGTACTCACATAATTGTGTTAAGTAATTATGCAAAGTCTAAACTTGAATGAAAAATGTTTCCATGACATTCATAAGCTTTGAGATGAACATTATTGTGAAGTCGCTCCCTTACCCATCCGAGTACTTGACTGAATCTGCGATGGGTAACTCTACGTCACGACAACCATCACAGATGACAAATGACAGTCGAAATTTACATGCTGCTGGGTGACATCTATTGGTCACTTGAACTATACTATAAACAAGCGTACAGTTACATTTCATATTAGGATACTGGAAATTAATACATTACATCTCTCCACCACAATTTTGAACAATGTGAGAAATGGAAACTATGACAACAAATTGATCAAAATAAATAAATAACTTGGATAGAGTATATAATCAATAATTCAACATAATGCCACTGGTAAATCTTAACAATAATACAACAATGAATAATAACCTGAACAGTAATACAACAACCTTAACCGTAATACAAAAATCAGCAAGACCCTGAACAATAAACAAATTAGAGGTCAAGTCTTACAATCGGTTTCCTTGACCTGTTTGATCTCCTTAACATAACAGGAGACTGAGGTTTGTTTACCTTGTGATCAGCTGAGCGAGGGCTAACAGGAGTGGATAGATCTCGTGGAGGGGTAAGTGAGTGACGTATGTGATGGGGAGAACAGGGTTCGTCGTCACGGTTATCACCACTAGACACTAAAGGAGTGGGAACAACTGATTGCTTGGTTTCCACGATCAGCTGATCATCAAACCTATCATTTTCATTTGTAGCTAGCCCTGAGTCCATAGCCACAATTTGATTGATATGTCTTTTCCACAATAACCCTGAATTAATTTTAACTATGTACATAACATTGCTTACCTGTTTGATTACAGTACCTTCAACCCACTTATTGGGTGCTCTGTAGTCTTTTACGAGGACACATTGATTCACACTTAAAAACCTGGTTTTCGTACCCCTTGCATGATCTTTCTGCTTTTCTTGTTTTTGTTCCACTACATTACTCACACTGGGACGTATCAAGTCAAACCTGGTTCTTAGTGATCTATTGAACATCAATTTAGCAGGTGTTTCATTGGTGGTTGCATGAACAGGATTACGATAATCAAATAGAATCCTACTGAGTGCAATTGATACATCACTTACATTATCCTTAAAAACACATTTCAATTTTTGCTTAGCATACTTGACTGAGTTTTCAGCCTGACCATTTGACTGTGGGTGATAGGGTGCCGATGTAGTATGCTTAATGCCATTGCATGCAAGGAATAATTTAAATTCGGCTGAATTGAAAGGTGGGCCGTTATCAATGTGAATTGAGACTGGCAATCCAAATCTCGCAAATAATGACCTTAATTCTTTAATGGTATATTGAGCCGCGGTGGAAGGTGTTTCAAGCACTTCCAACCATTTAGAATGGGCATCAATAACTACCAAATATATTTTTCCTTTAAAAGGACCCAGAAAATCTAGGTGCAAACGCTCCCACGGTCGACTAGGATAATGCCACACATGTAACTCAGATTTAGCGGGACTCTGTCGCTCTGAAAGGCAGGACGAACAGCTGTTAGCTAGACGCTCAATGTCTAAATCTAGATTAGGCCAATAAACATATGACCTTGCTACACTTTTCATTTTAACCATTCCCATATGACTGATGTGTAACTCCCTTAAGACGTATCCTCTTAAACTTTCTGGAATAATCATTCGGTACCCCCACATGAGTACACCTTGCTCAACAGTAAGCTCGTCCCTCCTTTGAAAAAAAGCTGATAGTTCCTTATCTTCCTCAGGCAAAAAATTTGGCCAACCATGCATTACATATCCATACACTCTTTTTAACAGAACATCTTTTTGAGTTTCTTTTTTAACATGATCACAATTTAAGGGAATTGAGATCTCTTTAATACAATGCAGGTATGTTCCTACCCAATCTAAGTCATTATTAGTTACCTACTGAATGTTTAACATTCAGTGGTAATCTTGACAGCGCATCAGCACTGTTGTCCTCTGACTTGACATATTTGATGTCAAAATTATAACCAGACAAAAATAATGCATAGCGTTGTAATCTACCTGCTGCAAACACAGGAATACCTTTCTTTGGGCCAAAAATACTTAATAATGGCTTATGATCACACTTAAGAACAAAATGTCTACTATACAAATATTGGTGATATTTCTTTACACCATACACAACGGCGGTTGCTTCCTTATCTATCTGGGAATAATTACATTCGGCAGGAGACAATGTCCGAGAACTATAGGACACTGGTCTCTCAACTCCCTGCGCATCAATAATACTTAATACACAACCTAGCCCTGTTGAACTAGCATCCACCGTCAAGACGGCTGGGGCATTTGGGTCGTAATGGGCTAACACAGGCGCGGTTGTTAAAAGTTCCTTGGCCCTGTTAAATGATTCCATACATTGCAAACACAAATGGAACGTCCTTCCCCAAAAGTTTGTACAGTGGACTTATTACACCGCTTAAATTTGTAACAAATTTACCATAATATTGTACTAAGCCTGCAAAAGCTTTAACTTGTGTGACATTCTGAGGAACTGGTGCATTGATTATAGCATTAACTTTAGATTGAGAAGGGTGTAGACCATCCTGGTCTATAATGAATCCTAAGTACTCAAGTTGTTTAGCAAAGAAATTACATTTCTCTTTTTTGACAGTAAACCCGTTTAAGGAAAGGCGTTTACATACTTCCCTAAGCCTACTAACATGGGTTTCATAGTCTGGAGCAGAGATTAAAATGTCATCTAAATATGATACAACACCAGGGATACCCTGAAGAGTCTGTTCAATTTTTTGCTGAAAAATACTCGGTCCACTACTGATACCATAGGGCATTCGCTTATAGGAAAACAGTCCTTTATGAGTAGATATGGTGCACAGTTTTTGTGAAGCTGTGTCTAACCTCAGCTGCATATAGGCCTGACTTAAATCTATCTTACTATAAAATTCACCGTTTTGCAATTAACTGAACAGATCTTCAATTCTGGGTAGCGGATAACGTTCTACATTTAGGTCCTTGTTTAAACTGATACGATAATCACCACAAACTCTGATGGAACCATCCCTTTTTATTACGGGAACTATAGGGGTAGCGTACTCACAACTATTGACAGGACACAAGATATCAGCATCTACTAACCGTTGAAGTTCAGCTTCGACTTTAGCTTTAAGTGAAAAAGGTAATGGTCTTGGTTTAACATACTTAGGTGTAGCATTGGGTTTTAAAACAAGTTTAACTGAATCACCTGTGTAACAACCCAGCTTATCAGTGAATACATTAGGAAATTCCTGGTACAATTCCGTAACAATGTCATTAACACTTTTTGTATTTTTAATTTCACCCTTTTCTGACAAAACAGAATTTTCTACCATTGGAATAGTGACTGTGATTTGTAACTGCTGAATCCAGTCTCGCCCCACTAAAGGATTAGTTCCCCTTGGAATAACAAATAAATGTAAATGCCTTGAAACATTGTTGTGATTAACTACTACATTAATTTTACCCATTGGTTTGAATTGATCATTTGTATAATACGCTCAATACCAAATCAGTCGGCTGCAAAGGCAAATGGCCTAAGTGCAATTTGTAAAAACTTTCAGATATGACTGAAACACAAGCACCACTGTCCACTTCGAAACACATTTGTTTATTTTCAACATTCAAATTAACCTTAATTGCCTCTACTTTCACTCTTTTGACAGCTATCACAGGTTCCTTAATGTTAAACATTGGACTTAAGTCAAAATCATCACTAGGGTTAAGCTTATCGTTTACTTGACTTTCTTCCACATAATTTTGCCTATTCATACCACGCTTAAACTCCTTCCGTTGTGAACCAACCTGCTGAAAATTATGCCTACCCTTAGTATTGACATAATTAGGCTTGAAACCACTTGGAACAGATTTACTTGTATTTTTGGCCTTGCAGACTTTCTCTAAATGGCCTATTTTATGACAAAAATTACAACTGTAATTTCTAAATTTGCACTCTTTAGTTATGTGACCCACTTTACCACAGCAGTAAAACAATACATCACTTGACACTCCTCCTCCCCTTCCGAAGTTGTGAGGTCCATGTGGCTGGCTCCTGTGCTGCGTTGACCGGTTGTAGCCCTTGTTAATGCTGTGTAGACGCCCTGTACTGCCGCTGCCCTGCGCAGTCAACGTCGCCGTATCTCTGTCTGCGGTCTCCATAGTTGTAGCGATCTGTGCTGCCTTCTCGTAGGTTAAGTCTGGTTCCCCCAATAGACGTTTCTTGATGGCTTCATTTTTCACCCCACTAACAATCCTATCCCTCAGATAGTCTGGTAACTTGTCATTGAACTCGCAATTCACAGATAATTGCTGCAATTGTACAATGTACTGCGCCACAGTTTCATGTTGGTGCTGGTTGCGGAGACTAAATTTATATCTTTCGGCAATGAAAGAAGGTTTGGGAGATAGATGCTCTCCCACCAATTTTACAATAGCGCTGTAAGTCTTTGTTGCCGGTTTGTCTGGTGAGCATAGGTTCTTGAGTAAATTGTAAGTTTTTACACCTACCAAAGTCAAGAGCGTAGATACTTTCTTCCCCTCCTTAATTTCATTACAATCGCAAAACAGCTCAAACCTTTCGACATATGTAGCCCAAGTTTCTTCCGAATTATCAAATGGCCCAACATTTCCTAAAAACCCCGCCATGTCATTTAGCACGTTACCGAACAAGAGTTCAATCTGATAGAATTATTCCGCCCGAATGTTATGTACCATACTACATAACCCGCACTTGCCAATTTTGCTTTATTGAAATACACCTTACTGTATTTCACAACGAGATATAACACATTTCGTTGACGCGGGACGTAATGTACCTTACTACACACGCCTGCAAAACTACTTTGCACAACTCGTTAACTGGGACACGATCTCACGCGACATTAGCCAAAGTCCTCGTCGCCACTGTGAAGTCGCTCCCTTACCCATCCGAGTACTTGACTGAATCTGCGATGGGTAACTCCTTACGTCACGACAACCATCACAGATGACAAAAGACAGTCGAAATTTACATGCTGCTGGGTGACATCTATTGGTCACTTGAACTATACTATAAACAAGCGTACAGTTACATTTCATATTAGGATACTGGAAATTAATACATTACAATTATCTTTATTTTTTATTTTGAATGTTCAAAAGTATTACTTTAATATATAGGAAAGTACTCAGGGTTGCTACAGGCCTGGAAATCATGGAAAAGTAATGATGAATTGGCCTGGAAATAGCTTTTAATAGTAGCTAAAGATAGCTTTTTCAAGTCAAAATCTGTTGCTCAATAGGGATATACCAACATTAGGCACACGTAGTTCATGGTGCGTAGGGGTTTCTGGTAACGTTCCTGAGTGAGGCAGTGGAGCTTTTGTTTGGTGTTTAACAATTGACAACGGCTTATAAATAAACTTTCAAGTCCTATTCTTAACACACGCTAATTAAGGTAGAATATATGTTTATCCTCAAATTTTGTTCAAGTAATACACCCTCTTCGTGGCTAAGGCCTAGGAATAATATGCCATCAGAGAGGAAGCCAATTTTACCACAGAGTTTTAGTGGCAGGGCACTATGTGTTGGGAAACTTTATTCTCTCATAGAACATGCGTTAATGTGTGCTGTTCCTATTCTTTGCACCTCCTTTAATGTACACACCTACTAATGAATAAATATTTTCACGGGGAAAAATGAAAATTACAGAAGAATTAAAATACCTTAGTTAATTCCACTTGTAATATTTATTGTCATGACCTGGTTTCGACACTTTGTGTTACCTGAAGATGATACAAAGTGTCGAAACCCAGGTCGAGACAATACATATTACGAGTGGAATTAACCAAGGCATTTTAATTCTTCCATAATGGTTAACTTCCAATGAGTCAAGCCTACAATTCCGTTTCCTTTGTTAAGCAATGAAAATATTGCCGCAGGGAAACCTGGAATAGTGCTGCAATTTCATAATCTCTCATCTGTAGCAACCCGAGTATTGTATGTTTATGGAATATGTATTTAAAATTATTTTTACTTGGTATTTCACGTGTTCAAAATATAAAAAAGTATGGAAGTGAAGGCATTTTACTGCCACTTGGTACATTAAAAGTATGTTGTGGATAGTTTTGTCAGTGAGAGCTGGGAAAAGAATGAATAGTGTTCTGTTTCTTTCAGACTGCCTTTTGAGGTGGTTTCTTGTTTTAAAATGCTTTTTTTCCTCACCAGGGTGGAGAAGTACCGTCCCAAGGGTTTGGATGAGCTGATATCACATGCTGATGTTATCCAGACTCGTACGTACTTATTCAGTTCATTATTTGTGTTAATTTTTCAACTTGGAACGAGGTAATTGAATTTTGAATCCCTTATTTTAGTTGACAAATTCATCAGGGATGATCAACTACCCCATCTGCTTTTCTACGGCCCTCCTGGTACTGGGAAGACTTCTACTATTTTGGCATGTGCGAAAAAGATGTATTCCCCTACCCAGCTGAATTCTATGGTAAGTTCCCAATACATATTTTTAACTTGCCACCTCAGCCCAATCTTATAATTTTTTATTCTTGTTTGTCTCAATATTTGTTGTATAGCTCCAACTTATTGACTGCACACATGTATAACAAAAATAAAATTGTATTTTAATGTGTTGGGCTTAAGTGAATATTACCCTTCCACTTCATAATGGATACATCTTCGTTAGTAACCTACATGTTCAAGAGTGAACAATTAAGCATAGGTTTATGTTGAAGATTTTTTGTGGCATTCTTATTCATGATTAATAAGTTTCAGGTGTTCTGGCACATGATGATATGTTGATTGGTGATCGCAGTTCTTCTGCCATCCTGCTGGCCCCATTTGGTCAGAGGAGTGCCAATACATGCTCTTTGTCCATCAATTCCAGAGGTGTTTTTAAGCAGACTGGGTGAATAGGTTCCACCTTGGTCTGCATTAAATATTCTTTCCCAAGTGCTGGAATGATATTAGCCATAATCGTTGTTGTAGTTATTGGTCTGTTTAACACTATCTTTTGCCCCTTGCATCAGTCTAGGGTTTGTATGGCTCACATTGGTCATTAACTTCACTTTCTTGGAATCAACTCTGTAGCCTGGTTCCGACCAAACATGGTTTGAGATGGTGGACATACTTCTCCTCCATGTTCCTCTTAGCGATCTTCTATAATCTGCATTAGAAATAGGTAGATCTTTCCATCTGCCCAACTTAGGATTTTCCACGTGAGCACTCTGGCTGGTACACTTCCTCATAGGCAGTGTGTGGTGCCTTGTCTTTTGATCTACTGTCAATGCAAAAAGTCGAGATACCCGAGTTTGAGATGTTATATCTCATTAACCAATAAACATATTGCAACACAGTAAACTGAATATCAAAGGTAATTTATATGTCTGCCCAACTGTTCTACTTTGTGATTTTTTAGTATTGTTTAAATATTTTTAATGTTAGCTTGTATGAAAAAAGGCACGCCTTTTGCCGGTACAAAAACGTTAGCACCACTTCATAACTTAGAAACTTTCCGCTGTCTTCACAAGAATTTTTATATAGGTAAACACAAGACTATTAAGAGTGAGAACATTGAAGTAGATAGTTGTAAAAATAGAAATGATATCGGATAAAGTTTACTGCTTTAGAATATGCTATATTCGTTATTTGAAGGCATACGAGATATTTTGAAGTATTGGTGGCAGCGGATAAAAGCCCATACAAGATCACATAATAAATATTTAAACAGTACTAAAAAATCACAAGGTAGAGCAGTTGGACGGACATAAAAATTACCTTTGATATGCAGTTTACTGTGTTGTAATAGGTTTATTGGTTAATGAGATATAACATCTCAAACTCGGGTATCTCGTTTTTTTGCATGGACAGTAAGCTCTGGTGGTCTCCCTCTTTTTCTGCTGCAAGGTAATCTTGACTTATTGTTGGCCTTTGAGTGACTTCTCTTCATTATCTCTGTGGTTCCTGTGGCATATGGTGGTGGGGCTGCATGTGTTGTGGGCTTTTCCTCTGGAGATGTTTCCTCTTGTTGATCTCCAAGGGGTCATTTTCAGGGTCATCTCTCTTCTTTAGTCATTCACGTGTAGGACGTTGATGCTGTCTTCTTTCTCTTCCTTGAGGGATTCTACTATGCAAATCATGATCACATGATGGATCAGGGTTTTAAGTAACCTGGCCTTCTGTATTATGGTAATGGTGGAGAGAAGCATTGGTCTGTGTGTCATCTCCCTGGACAGTTGCCACTGCGAAAGATGCCCAATGAGAGCTAGAGTGCCCGAGTAAGTGGGAGGGGGCAGTGTTGCCAGGTCGTAGAGAATGAGCATCAAGTTCGCGCGAGGGGATGACGGGGACGGATGCCTTAAGAAATCCAATTTTTGTAGGAAGAATTGCTAGATAATTCAGCTATAATTGGCAAATTAATCACAGAAAAAACATAAAAGGCAACAATATAGTGTAGTACGATTCAACCTAGGAGTTACATCTGCTAATAAAAGTCTCATATTATCGCTACATATATATGGCTACATTCGTAGAGGAATGAATGCAAACAAAGAAGTGCTTCTGACTTAATTTGTATTGTTTCAAGCTGTTTTACATGATAATGCAATACATAATATAATTTAATGTAATACTCATTCGTTTGGAACACAACACTTTTTTTGATTTACCAGTAATTACTCTAAAGGAATAAGAGAGAAAGAAGTCCTATCCTGCACGCTTGATGGAGCGGAAAAGTCTAGAATTATTACTATACTGCACTCTAAAAGCACGAAAGTATAACAATTCGTACACTGAACTCCAAAAAACTGAAGCACTAGTCACCGAAAAGAAACTCACGAATGAGGATTCATAAAGAGACTAAAAAGTGAAAGGTATGAAGCAATGTCGGCACGGGGGATGAGGTGGTGAAGGGGCTCCTAAAAGGATCCGCGTGGCTCCATATGCACCTTTCACTTTTTGAGCTGTTACCGGACATCTTTAGCTGTGGCGACTATAGACTGAGGACCTTAGGTTTTTTTCTTCCCTCTCGTTCATCTGACGTACCTTCAGGAAGGGAAGAAGGTTTCATTGCCAAGCTGCTGAGTGTTTTGCTTTTGGATTCCTCCGTGGTAGATGTTTGCTATGGCTGGTGAGAGTGAAGATCCTATTGCCGACTCCTCTGTTGTATGGTATGGATGCCCCTATATCCTACAAACCAGAGGCCCAAAGTGAGGACACCAAGTCTCTGCTGAGGGAGCTGTTGGCAAGGGTGAAAGCTATCCAGGACAAACGAGGCGAAGTAAAGAAAACTCTGTTGTGGTGCAAGGTTTCATTGAGGAAATTACCAAGGCAGTGACTGAACTGCATGCTGCCATACAAACTATAAATGAGCGTATCGATAATTTAACATGTGATGTTGTTCACGCTAACTCGCGGGTGAGTCAGCTGGAATCCTATCTACGCCAGCTTGAGCAAGACTCACTAAGAAACGTGGTGGTGATCCATGGCGCTCCTCGAACAAACAGTGAATCACTTACAGCCCTTGTCTGTGAAATCGGGGTGGCACTTGGCGTCACATTGAACTGTTTAGATATTGATTATGTTTATGCTATTACATCGCGTAATGACACCTCACAGCCTTCCACAATAATTGTACGCTTTGTAAGACAATGTGTTGCAAAAGACATGGTGAATGGTAGGAGAGTAAAGCGGAACTTTGAAACAAGGGATCTGGAGTTATCTAAAGAAAATAGTCGCCCTATTTATGTTAATGAGTCTCTCACCCCATTCTACAGAAAACTGTATGCACTAGCAAGGGAGCTAAAGAGGGCAGGTAAATTTCAAATCATATGGGTAAGAAATGGCAGAATTTACGTTAGCAAAGGCGAGGGGAAGAACACTTAGCAATTACTTGCCCTGAGGATCTCTCGATATTCTCGAAATGTGATGAAAGTGAACTGTTGAAGGTCTGCCACGTGAATGCTCAGTCACTGTTCTGCCATATTGACGAATTTAGAGAGCATTTTTCAAACAAGCAATACCACTTAATTGCCGTCTCTGAGACATGGTTGAATACAAAAATACCCTCAATTGCAGTTGAATTGGATGGATATGCATTGATTCGTAATGACCGGATTGGAAGAGTGGGTTGTGGTGTCTGTGTGTACGTCCTGAACTCCCTCACATATCGAATCTCAAATGCCCCCAAAAGTGTTCCATTCAAACCTGAATACATGTTTGCTGAACTGGTGAGCGAGTATGGAAAGGTGCTGCTTGGGGTGGTTTATCGCCCACCGAAATCTGGTTATCTGAGTGAGGGGTTTGAGACCTCTTTGCTGACCTTTTTACCGATATACACAAATGTCATATTGTGTGGAGATTTCAACTGTGATATGCTAAAAAAAATCATACGGTAGTGTTTATATGAATGATCTATTTTTTTCCTGTAGCTTTTCGCTGGTACCATTCAAACCTACTCATAATTTAGTAAAAAGTAGTACTTTTATTGATCTGTTTATTGTGGATGATATTGATAAAGTTCTAGAATATGGCCAACATCCAACCTCCTTTCTCTCTGAACATGATTTGATATACATCAAGTACCAGTTTAAGTTGAATGTTTATATTCCTATTGAGTTGAGTTCACGAGATATTATTCAAATTGATCACTGTAAACTCCAAGAAGATTTCTTAATGCTGAACTGGACTGAGTTTTTAAATTCTAATTGTGTTGATTCCAACGTTGAAATTTTTAACGAAAATGTTAAAAAGATTCTTTATGTTCATGCCCCACTGCACAAATGGACTTATAAATGACCCCCGGCCCCCTGGATAACTGAAAATATTATATATATGATGACGCAAAGGGATCGCATGTGGCAAAATTCCCAAAGAACCCGTCTTCCTGTTCTTCACGAACAGTACAAATTACTTAGAAATCATGTTAAACAGACGCTACGGAATGCAAAACAGAAATATTATCACGAATGTTTTTAAGATAAATGGGACGTTCGGTCAACCTGGCAAGAACTAAGACGGCTAGGTCATGCGAAAAGTCAGAAAAACTCTTGTGATTTAAATTTTAATCTGGATTAACTCAACACGTTTTTCCTAAATGTGTACATTTACTGACGAAGACCAGGCTGTGGTATACACAAGGATGCATACAGAGGCAAGTTTTCATGATGAGCTAGAATTGACACTAGAAAATGGTTTTAATAGACTATACCTACCACATTATACTCCGGAAGTATTACTTGGGAACTTAAAAATGATTGAAACTAATGCCACTGGTGTCGACAGGATCAATAATAAAATTTTAAAAATTCTACTCCCTGTCGCTATGCCCGTGATACTAGACATATTCAGCTGCTCGTTAAATTACTTAACTTTCCCGGCTCTCTGGAAGTCTGCACAAATTCAGCAGATTCCTTAAAATTTCTCACCCTAAATTAATGTCAGATTTTCGGCCAATCACGCTTCTAAGTACACTTTCATAACCACTTGAGCGATATGTACATGATGGCACCTTGTAACACCTCTCTAGAAACGGTCTATTGGATCAATATCAGTCAGGATTCAGATAGGGGCATAGTACTCAGTCTGCCCTTTTAAAAGTTACAGACGATATTAGGCTCTCAATTGAGCAGAAAAAGATAACCTTGTTAGTCCTATTAGACTTTACTAAAGCTTTCGATTCGGTGAATCACAACATACTAACAAATCGCTTGAATGATGTCGGACTCTTAAATTCAGCCGTGCTTTGGTTCAAGTCATACCTCTCTAACAGGAAACATGCTGTTAGAGGACCGAAAGGCGAGCTATCAAACTACTGTCCTGTAACCAAAGGAGTGCCACAGGGGTCAATCCTTGGACCCCTTCTGTTTTCCATTGATGTCAATGATCTTTCTAAAGTTATCTTAAACTGTAAATACCACATGTACGCTGATGATCTTCAGATTTATATTGACTGTTACCCTTCTGATGTGACTGAAGCCATTACTAAGGTGTATGACGATATTCGAAATATATGTAAGTGGTCACTGGAAAACTGTCTACAACTAAATCCAAACAAGACCAAAAGTATCATCATTGGTAGTAGATTAGATTGTTGGATTGTTGTTGGGGGGGCCTTCGTCAGGAGCCCGGAAACTTGGACCTTTCTTGGTCCATTGTGCCAACCCCATGCCTGTCTGCCACTTGCAGACAGGGGACAAGAGCACATCGGTAGAGGTATGGAGGATTGGCCTCCCCCTGCCTCACCCCAGTACCAGGTATAGAGGATGTTCTCCCTCCAACTGGCCTGGTCTGAGTCTCGCTCCGGCCTCCCGGTATAGGTATGGAGGGAGTATCATCTCTCCATCCATGCCTGGTTGAGGTATGGAGGAGGGTCACCCATCCAACCACCGTCCGGGCCCAACGTTGCTTAACTTCGGTGTTTTGATGGGAACCAGTGTTTCAACCTGGCTAGGCCCTTTCCCCATCATTGGCAGTAATATTTATGTAAATAGAATTATACTTGATGCCCTGCCAAAGATAAATGTAAAAGGTGTCCAAATTGATTATTCTGATAGTGTAACTTACTTAGGAGTTACACTAAATAAAACCTTATTATGGAATGAAAACATAAAATCAATTGTGCATAGGGTGTTTAAGACTCCTATATCAGTTAAAACAATTTAGACACCTTATCCCTGTCCCCCTTCGCCAAAAATTAGTTGATACTCTTGTTTTCCCACACATAGACTATTGCTGTGTGGTATATTCTGACCTTACAAACGAACTAAATCTAAAACTCCAGAGGATTCAGAACTCCTGTGTGAGGTATATCTTTGACATCACATATTATGAACGCGTGACACCATATTTTGAAAAACTCAGATGGCTAAAAATACAAAATAAGCGCTTACTTTATAAGGCAACATTCATGTACAAGTTAATAATGACAGAACTTCCCACATATTTATACCAAAATGTACAATATAATGCTAGGACAAATAAACGCCCAACACACCGCATGGAAGAACTTTATATACCACACCATCAACTATCAAGTGACTATCTGTCTACGCTAGGTCTTTCCATTTCACCTCTTGCAAAGTATGGAATCAATTGTCAGATGACGTAAAAAAATCTGAAAATGCAAGTCAATTCCAAAAGAAATTCCATGAAATATTACTACAAGTGAACTATTGTGCTGCACTGTTCAAAATCTGATGTCTTTTGTGTATTCATACATTTGCCTTTTTGTTAAATACAGTAAAACCTCTCTTTTACACTTTTGACGGGGATGAAGGAAAAAAGTGTAAATCGCGGGAAAATGTAAATCGAGGGAAATCATAATTTGCAGGAAATAGAAGCAAAATCATAGCCTAATGTTAAATAATTTTATTTAAATTAGCAGGTGATTTGTAATATTTGATGTGTCACCAAATAGACATAAATAAATGAATAAACAAAAGTTAACAAAAAATAAAAGTATTCTCATATTTTAATTAATTTAACTTGATTTGAGGTGGTGTCTACCTACATCTTTGCATCAAGGGCATACATTTTTTCTTCAACAATAGTCTATGTCATCCATGCCTTTGTGTTGGCTGCATAGGTTGTAGCCAAGGTCTTTCTTAATGTTTTTAAAGCAACGTGGATTTTTGGAATTTTCAAAAACAAAGGGCTTCAGTCTCACTCTGCCATCTGGATTAGCTCCTAATAAAACAGTAAGGCGACTTTTGCTGAGCTTGGCCCCATGACAGGGGTCCCCTTTGAAGTCCATAGGGTCTTGTGTGTGGCATTATTAAAAAAAAGACCTGTCTCGTCCACATTAAATATTTATTATTTCGGGGGAAGATTGAAACAATGTCATCAATATTTCTTCAAGTTCATCATACTTGGGAGTATTTAATGAATTTTCGCCTTTTTCCAATACGGCCGCATTCCTTAGCTTTTTTCTCTATACATTTACGGGTTTTTACAGTTGTGTTCCACGTTGAACCTGGTATATCAAGTTCTTCGGTCAGGGACACGCGAGTGCCCGTATTAGAGTCAATTCTCTTCGCAAAATGTTGATTTTTTTCTTCAAATGATAACGATTATCTCGCACGCTTGCTTGCCATTTTAAAATACGTTTCCTCACAATTGCCGTAAGTAATTGCTCATTAAATAAAACTAAAGGTGAAGTAACTAAAAACCTAAAAACACAAGATGAATGGCATTAGTGCATGAGTTACGCGAAATAAGAAAAAGATCGCTGCGAAGCATGAGAACAAGAGTTAACATACGTTTTAACTTTTCGCCACAATTACAGCGGTAGTTGGCCAAATAAAATCTAATTAAATATATGTATGGCATCCGCTACAAATTTAAATGTACCGTTTAAACATCTAGTACGGCCAGGGAAGAGAATTCTATTCCCTGGTATGGCTCCTTAGTACCAATTCGAGAATCCCGATCGCAAGCATTGCAATATCCGGCCTAAATACTTTTCAGCAATGCTATCGAGGTAATGTGCTATTAATGCTTTCGGACTTGGAAGGACATATATCATATAAGAAAGGCTGCAGGGCTCCTATAAGTGCAAAGTGGGTCCTTCGTGGTGTTTTAGAGAAAGGGATTGTTTTTACTCCCGATTTGTTACTTCTACAACTATAAAAGAAAAACAATTTTTTAATCATTGCGGTTACCTAGATGATGTGGTGCGCAGTCACGCACACGGGTGCGAAGATATATACCAAAGAAGGTGAAATTCGCCGTGAGAAAAATCATTTGACTTGACCGGGATTGGAACTCTGATCTCGCAATTGGCGGTCATGTGTGCTAGCCAGTTACACCAAGTCTAAATTCAAGAAGAAATTTATTAAGTTTATACGAACAAGTTTTTCTCATCCCCAGTCGCAGTGATTGGAAAATTGTCAAGTTAGTCGTCCTAAAGCGACAATGTTGGGTTTATTCTCCACGACTGTGCCATACCATGTACCTCTGCTACAATGTAGGCTGGGGACGAGAACAACTTTTTAATATAAACCTCCGCTGAAATTCGCCTTGAATTAAGACGGCTTGGTGGTGTAACTGCCTAACACAAGTGACTGGTAATTGGGAGATCTGGGTTCGAATCCCGGTCAAGTCAAATGATTTTTCTCATCATGGTGAATTTCACAGTCTTTGGTATAAAAAAACATTGGATTCTGATTTCCATTTAGTTTTTTTTAATTACTTGCACTCTTGGCTTGGTGTTCTTCTGATTAATCTGCTATGTTGTGACATTCCTGTGTTTCTCTTAAAGGTTTTGGAACTCAATGCTTCCGATGATCGTGGAATAGGAATAGTAAGAGGAGTTATCTTGAACTTTGCCAGTACTCGAACGATATTCAAGGGTGGTTTTAAGCTGATTATACTTGATGAAGCGGATGCCATGACCAATGATGCTCAGAATGCTCTCCGTCGAAGTAAGTATATGTATGCGTTTTAGTTTTCAAAACATTTATCTATACATCAGCCCATGCAGGGTCCTGTGGCGAATGGCCTGCCTACTGATTGCCTTGTCCTAATTAGGTGGATTGTTATTTTCTTGGATATTTTATAGAAACTATATTGTGGGTTGACTGGCTCATTTTTCTCATTTTTTTATTATTGTGACTTTTGTTATCCTAGTTAAGGTACTCACAAATCATTTGTAATGAATTGGTTCTCAAAGTCACGAAAGAATTTTCAGAATGTTGGCATCTGAAATTGGCATCCAAGGAAACTTACAGGAACAGCTCGTCTGCTAACAACTTCGTAGCATTTAGAAAACCAATAACTCGGGGAATATTTACACTTCATGCATTAATGAAATAGATAACGAAAATTGCAAAGATAAGGATTTTGATATGTTCCAAATTCACAACCTAGCCTTGGATATGTTAGTGTGGCCTCGTATAAAGTCATCCTACAACCAAGCGAGGTTCTGTAGCCTAAGGAAATAATTGGGGAGTGATATATAAATGTATTTACAATATTTGAGCCCTCCATCACCTTTAGAAATATTTGTCCCCGTGCAAACTTTGTGTAATTTTATGATAATTGGATTATAATGGAGATATGAACAAGTAGTCCACTTCTGATTTTATCTTCCTCTAGAGAAATGGTCACTTCATGCATAGAAAAGAGTAGTGGGTTAAAGTGGGTTCTGGACTAAAATTGTGGAATTTTGTTTCATAAGATTGTTCCTCTTGGTGGTAAGCATTTGATAAAAAATTGTCTTTTCGCCTTTGAACTTCTACATCCAAATATGAGAATTTTTGGCAGTATTCTTGCTGAGAGAATGACAATGAGTCCTACTCTTTCCAAATTTAAACAGAGTGAAAACATGTCTATGTAAAGTATTGGCTTAATTCTCTGTGTGGGTTCTGCATGAGTTCAGTGAAGGGCAGACTATTCAAATGCTTAGGTTTCTCTTTTACCAGGAAGTAGATTTCCTGGAATGTGGAATGTTTCTCTGTTTTTGAGTTAAAATAAAGTCTGTGATCTATTGCAGTTATTGAGAAGTATACAGACAATGTGAGGTTCTGTATAATATGTAACTACTTGAGCAAGATAATTCCTGCCTTGCAATCCAGATGCACAAGATTTCGATTTGCTCCTCTGGTCAACGAGCAGATCCTTCCGAGACTCAACTACGTCATTGAGCAAGAGAAGTGAGTGTGGACATTTCTGCTTCCTCTCTCATCAGAATTAGAATTGCCTGGTTTTTGTTTCAGCTGGTTATTTTGTGTTTCCCAGAGTGCTTTGATGGAATTTCTGGTCATCACGTTTCAGGGTCAGCGCCACGGAAGATGGCAAGCAAGCTCTGCTGACGCTTGCCAAAGGGGACATGAGGAAAGTGCTGAACATCCTGCAGAGTGCTCATATGGCTCACGATGAGGTGAACGAAGAGAACGTGTACTTGTGCACGGGCCACCCATTGAAGTCTGACATCGTGCACATTGTCAACTGGATGCTCAATGAGGATTTTGCTTCAGCATATTCACGTATCCTTTTATGTCAGCCCCATGTGTGGCCACAGACTTTTTATTTTATAATTATTTCTTGTCATTTGTTTGTGTAACTAACTGATTTTTCCTCCTGTAGTACCCAATGTACGTAGTCTAAACTCATTACACGAACCTATTGACTGAAGCATCTCAAATCTGCGCTATTGTTTATATGGATCTTTCTGGATTTTCTTTGCTTAACAATTAGAACATAAAGGTCAACGAACAATGCCAGAGCCACTAGCTTCTCACTAAGGTTATTCTCACTCTCTCTAGGGCGTTTGTGGCCAATGCCCTAGAAACTCTTTGTCAATGGCTTTAGTGATTTCTGCATGAATGCTTTTGTTAAATGAATTTTTTATGTTATTTCATAACGTTTTCAGTTGAGGTCAAAATAGCAAAACACTGATGCTCGATCAAACTGAAATACATATTACCCTATTTTACCCTATTGGGTATTTTACCCTATAATCGAAGGATCTTCTCCTGATATTGTGACACTCCACAATTTAATTCACGTAAACTATGGCAGAACATTCAAATTTTAAAGAATACAAAATTTGACACACACCTCGAACTAGGACCCTGACATGTACTCTACGTATAAGTAAATATACAAGGAAATACTGTGCAAGGAAAATTATGGCAAGATCAAGGACTTGGCTGTAGTCATATCAAGGCTATGAAATCAGAAAACAAAAATGGCAGAGCACAGATTCAGAAGATCTATATGCGGAATCAATAACTATGTACATAAAATTGGTAGTGGTATCAATAGACATTGCAGTAATCTTATCCCACACTTCCCACTCATGAAGTGTATTGTAAATCATGTGAGGCTGAGCTTGTGCTGTGCCTCAAGAGGCTCTAGATCAGGCGGAGGAAAGAACGTGTTAAAATCGTTGTAGTCTGTTCTCCAGGTTTTAAGAATTACCGTTCAGCAACGTCAGATGGCGCCACTATTACTCGACTAGTTTGTTGACTAGGTATAATTGACAGATTGAAGGCATTAATAAGACGTTATGTTTAGAGTTAAGCAACTAGCATGGGCAGCTAGAGTAAAAACTTAGTGTATCAAAGGATCAGTGGTGCGTGCTGCGGTTTCCCGCAGACTCTTGACTGGCCAACGCTCAATGTGCTTTTCAGTCTCGATGTTATCCCCTAGAATGGACGTAACGTCAAGAAATCCCAGGAGACAGTGAAGTCATTACGCATGAAATTTTAAAATAATAAAATAATGTGGTAGGTCCTGTGTATAAACTAGACTCTTAACATAACAAGCATGACAGCGGAGAATAAACGATTATCATAAAATACTTTCACCTAAGCACAAATAAATGAAAAACATGTGCTAACAAAGTATAGATATTCAATATTTTTAATCGAGAACTACTTAATAACTGCTAGCGCCATCCAACTCTGCTGAATGGTACTTCTTCGACCGTAGGAAAGAGGCTACCACAATCTCCCATTACACATGCTACCACCTGCTCTAGATATATGAAGTACCAGGATGACCCCCCCTTTGCTGGGCACCCATGTAGGCAGACGATCTGCTCTCTACCATTTATTAGTCACCTCAGTGGACAACCATTACATTACAATCAATAAACAAATTTTTTTTAAGTTTGCTGTGAAAGTTTATTGCTCAGCACTGCGCCCTCTAAAAATGCAGGACTTGCATATATTACTGCTAACTTCACACATATCCTTAACTAACTGAGCAAAGATTGTTGTCACTTTGTCAAGTAGCCAAAACAATGAATCTTCGTGATTGCCCTGCTGTACCCCAACCCACATAAGGATCCTTGGAGGATGCAAAAAACCAACTGATCTCATACCATATGTAGGGGCGCTCATGCAGAGTATAAAAATGCATGGGGCGCTCGTGAACATATTTAGCTAATATTTTGCACAGGGTGTTTTTTTGGCATTTGGCATCAAATTGGTGGGCAGGGAGAAAAATATGTGAAGATTTTTGATTTTTTTGGACCACCCTAATGCATCATTCCCGTCGACACTTCTTTGACGCTTCGTGTACGCTTGCTTTTCTCCTGGACAATGCCTCTTCTTGTTGTATGGCACAGCACCTGTGCACTGTGGGAAACGAGCGAGGCCACTCCTTCCTTTGAAACATATACGTATTAGCCTTTAAGTCCATGTAGATTGAGCTCTCTTCTCTCCCCTGGTGCTCTCTGCGCACTGTCTTGAACGCAAAGGTGACCCTCTCCCACACCATGTCCCATTGCACATTGATGCATTTAAAGTGAGGTGCCTAATCATGTTCAAACATATTAGGAGAGGTAAAACAACAAAAGCCACGCCACCTCAAAAAAAAGCCATGCCAAGCCGCCACAAAATCCTTGTTAAAAAAAATAATGTTTGAAGAGGTATCGACAGGTTTCTATGTTGTCACTTTTCAAAGGTTAGCACTTTGTACTAAATTATGCTCTGTGAAAGAAATAAAATTATCGAAATTAATTTGATAGAGTGCTAATTTGTGCACCTACACTTTGTCATATTTTCACCGCTATAATAATGCATGAGTAATTTAGAGTCACATTATGAGGAAGTGCACTGCCAGCCTTCTCTCCCATTGCCAGAGGTCAATCATAATTATGCAAGATTATTCACAGAATGTATGTTTAAGAATAAAACTCAAACCATTGCTTTGTAGGAGATTGATGGAGTTTTTTGTCAACTTTTTCTTTAACATCACTCAGAAATCCTCGAGTTGAAAACTGCTAAGGGGCTCGCTTTGGAGGACATACTGACAGAAATCCATTCCTATGTTCACCGCAGTAAGTGTATTGCATTTTGAGTTTAAGTATGCTTCACACGTTGAGTGCGTGTAAGATATTTTTGTCTCTTCCCAGTTCCTAAAATTTTCAATGCAGCCATTTAAATGACTGATTGCCGTCACTCGTGTGAGACATTTGCCGGCCACTTGTGCTGTGTGCATCACTCTTGTGTGAAACCTGAAATTTTTATTGACGATCGACAATTTTGGCGATGTCGACTCTTATATAAGCAACTTAGGACGCCTACTTAACGTAAAACCTCTTACCCTGGTCATAAAATTGTCGACTGTTAATAATAATTTGAATAAAAATGCACATTAGGTGCACACAGGCTTCTTGCTCTCTTGGCACATTTGGTTTCCCTAGAGGTTCCCAGAATGTTTTATGGTCACTATGCAGAATCGCTGGCGTTACTGAATACTGAAGGACAACTTGCCAAATCTTTTTTTTGCACACGAGGGAAGTTCTGATAACTCTTTTACAGTAGGCATGCATAATGGTCATATGCATATCATTAAAATTTCTGCATTGTGGTTACCATGTTACTTATGTAACGTTATGGTGGTCCCATTTAGCTCAGTACATAATTCCTTGAAATCATAATTTCTGGAGAAATCATGCTATTCAAAAATGTGTCTCTGAGAATAACTGCGTATTGTGTATGAATCCCAAACTGTGGGATTTTATTCCACCTCATGGTCTTCTGAAATGTAATTTCAATAAACTCCTCATCATTTGTGGTTTGCTTGTGCTTTCAGTGAATAGTACATGCATGGTTTTCATTTCCGTAAGGTGAACATTTTCACAGTTAGAAAATTTAAAATGTGTCATTAATCACTTTGTGGAATGCCGTATAACTTTGAGGTGAAATCAGTGGTGGCCATCATGTTAGTCGTCACGTACACTCGCCAATGTCTGTTTAAGCCACGTAGGAGAAAATTGGTGTTCGTCGAAGGTCGACAAAAGTTACAGACTTAGATTAGATTTAGGTGGAGTTCCCCCAAGGAGGACCTGGGGCACTTTGACTGGTCCATGGTGCTACCCACCATGTCTGTAATCACCCATAGAGTCCAGTCGCCTTGTTAAAGGCTAGCATGTCCTCTGTAGGGATACTCCTTACTTCGTCGAGTTCCAAAAATGGTTACCCTAGATGCTTAACTCCAGTCTTCATCAAAGGGGGACATTTACAAAGTACGTGTGATGTTGTTTCGTCCTTGCACCATCTACATCTCGCCGAGGCACCTCAGGTTATGAGGCACCTCCATCTCCAATTCTCAGGAGATGGAGGTGCCTCATAACCTGATAGTGTCCGGTAAGCAGTCCCACTATCGTACGAAGTTGTCCTCTGTTTAATAGTAGAAGCTTTCTTGCCAGCCCCGGTATGGGTCCTCCTATCAGGAGCTTGGCTTGCCTGAGCCCCTGTGAGTTACAGACTTACCGCCCTGGCATGGTATGTTTGCATTGATCGCACATGGAGGCAGCCGGGAAATCATGACTGGAGAGAATTGATGTAGGTGCAAAAACTATGCAAATGATGCTACCCATAATTTGTAAGGAGAAAAGGTTTTAGTGATCTTCCAAAGAGATCAGAGGAGGAACTAGGGGCAGTTACGTTTTGGCCTGAAGTTGGAATAAGGGGATGTTTGGTATTAGAGTAAGTAGAGCGTGGTTTTGAACTTCGGGACAATATTACATTTTGTGCGAGAGAATTCTAGAATGAATATTTCTGTTTTTAGTTCCTGCTGATATTTTGAAGCTTAGCCTTTTCCAGTTGTAATTTTTTGATATCTGCTTGAATTTACTGAGTAAGCTTTTATTGTAATGACATACTTTTTCTTTTGCACTTAAGCTTCATTCCCATTTGTCACCAGTCTGGTTTCAAACTCGGTCCAAAATGGGCTTCAGTGGCAAGTTCTCAAAGTGGTTCCTATGAAGATGATACAGGATGTTTTACCCTAGTAGAAGAATTCCATTCTCATAATGAATCACATGAATTAAATCTATGTTCTGTTTATTTAAAATGATGTGTGTTAGATAGAGAACGCTCTATGAACACAAATCTTTTGACCAAATGTTGAGGATATCGGGACTAGCCATGGTATTTACCTTTACAGAGTCATCCGTCAAAATTTGGTCAAATGAGCGAACACCTCATTGTGTTCCATATATGGCTTTATCCTTGCGGACTGTAGTGCTAAGCGCACACTTTGGACTGCTTATTGACATCATATATCTAGAAGTCCGGAACACCTTGTTCCTATAAAGCCACCAAATATCCCCAGGGGAGAAGGACACCTTGGTAGCTTAACTGGTTAAAGCACTCGGCACGGAATTGAAGGAATCCCGGCCAAGGCGAATGATTTTTCCTTTGTGGAATATTGCACTAATGAACACATTCCATTTTTCCATTCAAGTATTCTACCAGCTGATTGGTAGGTTCTTGGACAGTCCCCATTTTGTATCCCAACCTAATAGAAATTGTCTCGCAACATCTTATTTAAATAATGAACCCATTTTTTATATTAAATACATGTATATGTATTATAGGGTTCTTATTCCTATTATTTTCACCATAAACGATGGGATTTTTATTCTGATTGGAATGTATTTCAGTACTTTGAGTATTTGAAAATACTTGAATGTACATTAGAAGTATGTATGTATTTAGCGAGAGCTCTTGGGACTTGAAAAATCACTCGCTAAATGGAACTCTCGTTAATACCGAAGGTGATTTATAATCACTCCACTACCAATTCCTACAACTGTAATTCTAATTTAGCCATTATTGTGGGAATTTTTGGTGAATGGCAAAACCATTCTATTGGATTAGCTGCTAAAAATCATATTTTGGAACACTTCAGTTACTTATGATCGTATTCACTTTCGTTGACATCAAATTCCATGTTAGATGTCATACACTAATATTAAACGTCGAATTTTGACACTTCAGGACACATGTACTGTACTTCGCATTGCTGTATGGTTATTGCCCTGATGTTTTGGGTGCGCCAAATATGTTGTGGCTGCAAGTAATAGCAATGCAATGGACTATAAACGGCAAACACTTCAGGAACGAGAAAAAATGTCATGCCTCTCTAAAGAGTGAATAAAAACGGATATATGGTTTGGAGAAAGTTCTATTAATTGAAATTTGCAAAAATGCTAGATTACTTAATGACCAAGATATAACCTACGGGGATTTTGTTTCACGCAAGCACTGTGCTGCTATCTTCTCCAGTTATATAGTGGAAATAAAGGAGAGGACTTCAACGACTAAGATCGCATCAGAAAACAGCTGACTTCTGCTTTTCGGAATCATAGAGCCCAATATCACCAGTATTTGCGATTAGCCCTCAACATTTGTCATTTGTGTTATTATTACAATAATTATTACAATAATGTGTGGAATTTTTTAAAACATAATTGTTACAAGCAAGTCCACATATGACAGTTGTAAGCATGGAGCGGGAACACTACGTTGACTTTCAAGGATCAACTGCATTTAGTTAAGATGTGAAACTTTTTACCACTTGCGAATACAGTATAGGCTCCTGCAAAACACGTATTTTTCAAGGGATAGTGCATGTTGTGGCCGCTAGGTGGCAGGGCACATCAACATTTTTATGGCTCACTATTTTTTAGGTATTCCATGGTACATAGGTATACGTAGATTTGCGGTGAGTTTCGAGCGGGAGGCAGAAATTTCCGAAGGCTGTAAGCTCCGGAATGAATTCCATCACTATACACATAATATCTTCTGCCGTACTTATATCCAGCGGGAACTTCTTGATAATGAATACCGTGATGTATACAGACTACACTCCCTGCTGCAAGATGCTTAATGTAAGATGTATGATACAAGATGTATGATTTACAGTACATACCTTTCGTGCACATTGAAATGAATCATAATTGACCTGTTTTCAATATTGATAATCTTTGAAAAAATTACAAAACACAATACAAAACTTAGGCAACAATATAGGGAATCCTAATTCATAACAATTTACGTATTCAACATCGGAACATTTAAACGTGTCAAAACCGAGCCTCTCACTTGGATACTCCGCTTTTGCCTTCATCAATGGCCCATTTATCGTAATTCAGGCTCCTCGCTGCTGGCAAAACCATGAGAAAATGGCAGATTATAACTGTGTATGTCTCATGGCCGCAAATGTTTCTGGCTGCTAGGACATCCTTCTTGAAGTGCTGCGGCACGAAATTTTTCCTTATTCTTCAGAATTGTGAATAAGGTCGAGGAAGATAATATGCCAAATTGCCTCCCTATCTCGCTTTTGGACCCATCGCCACTTTCGCATTTATTGATAATTCGTATTTTAGTTTTCTGATCCAACAACTTTCCTTTCTCAGCCATGATGTTGTATCATTCGGACTGAACTTTATAAAAATGCGGGAGGATGACAAAAGAACAATGAAATGCATGGACTTACGAGGAAATTATTTGTGTGCATACAGGCATGCCGTGAGTGCTGAAAATGTGCATTTGAACCTCAAATTGTGCAGAAAATATACTGCTAGACATATAATTTCAATGACAGAGGACAAGTTTGTGTATGTTTGCCGAGATTGAAGCAGACATTTGCCACTTGTAATAGTAAACGTAAGGAGGACGCTGGCTGTCCTTGCTAATACTGATTTATTTCACATGTAAATCATATGGTTATAAATTAAATATCACAAGAAGCTTGAATTTGCATGGGATGGCTAAAAAACAATTTAAAACCCTATTATTTACTTGTGAAAAATCATTTGCCTTGGCTGGGATTCCTTCAGTTTTGTGCCGAGTGCTTTAACCAGTTAAGCTACCGAGGTGTCCTTCTCCCCTGTGGATATTTGGTGGCTTTATAGGAACAAGGTGTTCCGGACTTCTAGATACATATATGATGTCAATAAGCAGTCCAAAGTGTGCGCCTAGGGCTACAGTCCGCAAGGATAAAGCCACACATGGAACACAATGAGGTGTTCACTCATTTGACCAAATTTTGACGGATTCCTCTGTAAAGGTAAATACCATGGCTAGTCCCGGTATCCTCAACATTTGGTCAAAAGATTTGCGTTCATAGAGCCATCTCTATCTAACACACATTATTTAAATGTTTTCTTTTGAATTGTTTTTTCTCACTCCAACTTCTTCTTTATTACAGTTGAATTTCCTTCTGAAATTAGGATCCATCTCCTGATTAAAATGGCTGAAGTGGAGCATCGATTATCTGTGGGAACTTCAGAAAAAGTGCAGCTTAGCTCTTTAATCAGTGCCTTTCAGGGAGTCATACATAAGGTTACTGAGTAGCGATGCAACCTGTGGTTCTCAGTGCAATAATGGTTTACTGTATCATGATATCCATGGAAAATTTTGCTTAGGGGGCCAACGTCTTGAACTAGTGGACACTTCATTCTTTGTGATAGTGTGGTGAATTAATTTCATAAGGTTTATAAGGACTATGAATCTGCATTGGGCAACTTCAGTATCTTTGTTTGTGTGGAGAGCAAAGACACATGTGTGATCTTGTGCTCTTGTATCCATGTACCAGCAGCAAGTTCTCACTTTTAATTCATCAAAATGCATATCCACCGGGTATGAATTCATAAGTTCCCTATGTTTTTGAGGCTATGAAAGCTTTGTCTTTGTAACTGAATGGTCAAGTTCACCTTATATCTAACATTGCAGTGGAAATCCTGGAATGTATCCAGGCCATTAAGGAGTTTTATCTGTTATACAAATAAACTCTGATGGACTATTTAATTCTGATTGTGTGATTACAATGCGTACTACAGATGAAGGAAACTATAGCTCGGTCTTGTTTTCAATCAACGACCCATTGCAGAGGTGGTCTTCTTGTCTTCTTGGTCATCGCTTGAGGTGAAGAATGCTAGATAGAAAAAAAGAAGTGAAGTGACCAAATTGTTGGGTGGGCAGATGATAGGGAAACTAATGTTGGACCTCCCTCTCCCGCTTGTACCTTGCAGATTCAAAGTTAGTTGCAAGTAGGTGATTGGGGCAGTATGAGACGCTCGAGTGGACCATTCTTTTAGCTCAGAGGAAAATCACATCACTTCCCATGGAAGAGATATCCCTTCACTAACTGTTGAAGTTGGAATGATATTTTAATAATTCCAAATGCGTAAGCTAATTTGATGAATAAAGTTAATTTATGATTTATGTTAAGGAACTGTGTAAAAGGCATCTTTGTCTGTATTTTTTTAATGTATCAGAAGTGGGCTGTTAGAGGATGGGTCGGACTAAATAAATTAGAGAGCAAGGTTTCAACTTCGTCCATCTTTGTTCACGAGCAAACCAGACAGAATTTATTCTCATTAAAACAAAACAATGCCATTAAGCGCAGTAACCTTGAAATATGTCTGAACACATTCCCTTAACTTATTCACGAATATTTCACAATAAGTTGAAACAAAACCAATTCTTGGAAGAAAATCAAAATATCTGCTCCACCAATCATGAGTACATAGAACATAGAAACTTTTCTCTTCCCCTTAAGCCTATTTCTGCCGGATTTAAATCCTGATGCTTTCGCCTAGCTGCCGCATTTATATGGATGCATACCCAGAACCGGGATGTTTTGGGCACTCGCGGCATGAAGCGAAAACATTTAAAGTGACTTTTCAGGCACGCTAGGCATATAAAGGTTAAAGCACCTTCAGCATAGTTTTTGTTCTGTCATTCCCTGACAAAGGCTTTGTGAAAACATCAGCAGAATTCAGGTTTGATGGAACATATTTAAGCAAAATATCACCTTTTTTTACAAACTCTTTCAAATAGTGATAATCTGGATCTACAAGTTTGGTGCGTTCCGACACCATGTGATTGGTTGGTTGCCTCTGCCCCCTCATTGTCATACAATGAGTTTTCATAAAATGGCTCTCACCCATTTCACTCTAAAGACTCTTAGCCTCATTTCTTCCTTGGTTACGAGTGCAATTCCCATGTACTCATCTTCTTCAGTGGAATGTGACGCTCTGTGCTGTTTAATGCTCTTCCAGCTAATTGCTCCTCCAGACATTTTGATTGCATCTCCACTAGAGCTTGGAAAACTACTGTAATTTTCATCTGAGGCAAATTACGGTAATTTTTGAAAATTACCATAATTTTCCAATATTTTTCAGTTTTAAGAATTAAACAACAAATGTATGGTTAAATAAGAAAGCCAATAACAATAGGAAGGGAATAGCCAAGTTTAAACCATACCTTATACAACATTAATCTCTTAGAAATTTTTTAAATTGTAAAAAGAACTACGGCAGCAACACGCAATCTGGCTTTCTTTTGTCAAAGTATGAGAAATTTTCAAGAAGAATATTTTAAAGCTTTAATCTTATAATGTTATAATTTAAGCTAAATATTCCAAAAATGAGTTGTACGCATGCCTCAATTTATTATTAAACTCGTTGGAAATGTGAACTTGGCTTATAAGAACATGTTGGGAATTTATCTGTATGAAACATTATCTCAAACATAGGTGAATTATCTAGAAAATTACGGTCATTTACAAGGGATGCGGTAAATTACGAAAAATACCGTGATAATTTACGAAAATTACAGAGGTAATTTTCAGAGTGGCCCATCTCTAATAAGCACTAAATGACCCTCAGTCAATTGGATTATTGCCCCAATCGTCATCTGCAAAAACCTCACTGGGTTTCCCAGACATTACACAATGCAATGAAACATTGTCATTTCCCTTTAAATATCTCAACAAATGTTTAACCTTCTTCCAATTGGAAGGATTCGCACAAAATTGACGGAGCCCACACACTGAAAACATAAGATCTGGTCTCGTGGAATCTGCCAGACAAAGTAACTTGCCATTTTCTTTTCTGTAATACTCATCAGTCTCTAGTTCTTCTGTTTCACAAAGATCACTTGGTTCTTACCAAACAAAGGCAGAGGTGCCCTCACACTTTGAGCTGAAGCCCTATTAAATTGTTCAATAAGGTTTTTGGTGTAATGGCTTTGATGCAATTGCACAGTATTATTGCATTGCACTAATGTGAATTATTTTCACTGATAGGAAATCTGAGATTCTACCTAAATCTCTTGAATCAAAACTCTCGGACAATAATAATAATAATAGTTATAATTTCAACGCCATTCATTTAAAATCATCTTGCCTCAAATAATTAATACAGAATATTTTTTGCCCAATACCATCATTAAAACAACCACCTTAATTTTCTGATTTTGAAAATGCGAGGAATCAATTTTTATTAATAAAAAAATCTTTCGTTTTCTGGCTTTATTTTTAATTTATTTACAAAATAAAAAAGCTGTCGTTTGTGATTTTTTATCCATAACAATCAAATATAAAATAAATTAGATTTTTTTAATCAAATAAATTTCGATAACACCAAAAAAAACTATTTCATTTTTTTTGTATTCTTTAAATGAGACATCCAATCATTAAGATTTTGGAGTTGAATTTCCTTTTTTGGATTACATTGAGTGAATTCTACTGGTCTTCCGTCAGCCACTTTTAGAAATAATTTTGCCTCAAATAGTTAATACAGAATGTGTTTTGCTGAATACCATCAATAACAAAAATTATCCTTTTTTTAAAGTTTGTAAAATGCGAGGAGATTATTTTCAGATAACAAATCCATACTGTTTTCTCGCTTTATTTTTTTATAATTTGCACATATTAAAAAGATGTCTTTCATGATTTTTTACCAGAAACAATCAAATATGAAATTAATTAGATTTTTTAATTAAAGAAATTATAATAATGTCAAAAACATTATTACAATATCTTGTATTCCAGAATCAAAGCATTCTTTCAAATTAAGATTTCAGAGTAGAATGTTCATTGTTATATTAAAACGAATAAATTTCTACTGTTTTTACGTGAGCCATTTTTATAAATCATTTGGCCTCAAAAAAATACAGAAAACGTTTTTCTATAACCATCATTCAAAAAAACAACCTTCATTTTTTGATTTTGAAAATGCTAAGATTAATTTTTAAAAAATGTCTTTCATTTTCTGGCTTTATTTTTAATTTATTTACACAATAAAAAATCTGTCGTTTGTGATTTTTTATCCGTAACAATCAATTATAAATTTAATTTAATTTTTTTAATCAATTAAATTTTGATAACACCAAGAAAACTATTTCATTTTTTTGTATTCTGGAAATGAGATATCCAATCATTTTAAGATTTTGGGGTAGAACTTCCTTTTTTGGATTATATTGAGTGAATTCTTATGGTCTTCTGTTCGCTACTTGCTTTCACTACGCTAGGATATTCTCAGATACCTATTTTCCAAACTTGGGTTGGGGGCCAGAGTGGTGTTGAACCTTATCCTCGACCACCAGGCTGAGATAATCTCCGCCCTTTTCCACTTGGGTTGCCCATTACGGCATGCGGTCTTCGTCAACTATTTTTTATGCGATAGTTTTGCTAAAAAAATTGTTACTACAGCCTTGATATTTATTTATCGGAAATGAATTATTTTGTTTTACAATACCTTAACAGCTTTTAAACGAAATTCTACCATTAATATTAAGCTCTAGCAACAAAAATCTTATCAATGGTTAAATAAATAATTTCATTATTGTATTTTGCACTTGGAAATGATTTTGACAAGTATTAACGTAAAAAAGTAAAATAAATTTAAAACGTCCTTATTCAGCATAATTGCATCATCAGTGCGCGAATTATAGAACCGGTACTTAGAAATTTTCACCATGTTATTTCATGGGATGTATAGTCTAAGTAACTCTTTTTTTTGGAAATTTATGCACAGATTACATTCATTACGTACGAATATGTTGATTATGTTAAAATTTCCCAGCATTCTTTTTTATTATTCTTATTCATACTTTTCTTATTCCTAAAATCACCCGAGTTTTTAGGATTATGAAATTCTCCAAAGCAAATGTTATACCTTCAACATTCGTGTGCCTCGGGATTCAAAACACTGCCAGGAATCACTGTAATCTTTAGGTGGAAACCATTGACCAACGAAAACCAAACTGAAATAGACAGCTGTCATGATCAAATAAGCATGAGTAATTACAGGGAAAAATAAACATTTGAACTCACTAAAAATTTGGTTGTCAACTCATATAAAAGAATGACATTGTTGTTTACCTAAAAAAATAATAACTCCCTTACTATCTTAAAACTATAGAAAAAATCACTCCCAAACCAACTAAATAACAAACAAAAAATTAGTTTTGAGATTCCTTTACACACAAACTACGTTAAAAATAACAGTAGAACTCTGTTTAAAATTTGTAGTTGTAGAGCTAAACATAAGGAATGCACTTACAATGCTCAATTTGCCAATTACACAAAACCTTTTAAGTTTGTTATTCCACTGCACCAGCAAGCAACTGACCGCGGACCCCTGCTGTGAGTGGGGCATGCCCTGCGAGGAAGGGTCGAGGTAATCCTCTCCCGCGAACCAAGAAAGGGTACCCACGGCATCCCGAGAAGAAGTCCTTTATAACACACACCTTTTAGGCTTGTTTAGGGCTAGCCTAGCGGCACGCCATTCGATCACGTCGTTCGTAGCAAAAGGGTTAATAGAGAATGTTTTGCTGAATACTGTCAATAACAAAAAGCTACTTATTTTTTTATATTTCTTAAATGTGAGGAATCTTATTTTGAAATAAAAAATCTTAACCATTCTCTCGATATATTTCAATTAATTTACACAGTAAAAAACTTTGATTCGTGATATTTTATCGTTTAAAATCCAATATAAAATAAATTTGATATTTTTAATTAAATAAATTTCATTAATAGCATAAATCGTTATTTCAATTTTTTGTATTCTCGAAATATAGCATCCAATCATCCTAAGGTTTTGGAGTGGAATTCCTATTAAATAATAAATAAACAATTGAACGTTCTACGGCCGTTAAAATATTGAAAGAAAATGAATTCCCCAAGGCCGTACTCTTTGATGAGCGAATAACGGGGAGGGAAAGGAGGGATGAATAGGGTGTTGAAAGGTTAGTTAACCAGACCGGACAAAGAGGCAAAGATAACAAAAATAAAATAAGACAAGCACTCACTCACGCACTCTACTCACGGGTTTGCTGAAGAAACAAAATACCGCGAGGGCTCAATCACACACACAATCAGGTTTGCGAAGAATTAACTTACGCCAGTGACCGTCAAGCACACGGGGATGAGGAAGGAAGGTGAGGGTTTAAAGTCTTGGGCACTTTAAACCCTCACCTTCCTTCCTCATCCCCGTGTGCTTGACGTTCACTGGCGTAAGTTAATTCTTCGCAAACCTGATTGTGTGCGTGATTGAGCCCTCGCGGTAATTTGCCTCTACAGCAAACCCGTGAGAAGAGTGCGTGAGTGAGTGCATGTTTTATTTTTTTAATTATATCCGTTTTTGTTCTTTAATTGTGTGAGTGGGTCACTGGCGTAAGTTAATACTTCGCAAACCTGATTGTGTGTGTGATTGAGCCCTCGCGGTATTTTGTTTCTTCAGCAAACCCGTGAGTAGAGTGCGTGAGTGAGTGCTTGTCTTATTTTATTTTTGTTATCTTTGCCTCTTTGTCGGGTCTGGTTAACTAACCTTTCAACACCCTATTCATCCCTCCTTTCCCTCCCCGTTATTCGCTCATCAAAGAGTACGGCCTTGGGGAATTCATTTTCTTTCAAGGAATTCCTATTGTTGTATTACATCGAGTGAATTCTACTGTTTGTATATTAGCCATTCTCTTGAAATCATTTTGCCTCAAATAGTTAGTACAGAATGTTGCTTGCTAATACCATCATTCAAAACAACTAACTTTATTTTCTGATTTTGAAAATGTAAATACAAATAATCATTAAAATGATTATGCATCAGGCATCATGTAAAAAAATATACATTAGATTCAGATGATGAATTCTTCTCTTCAGCTGGTGTTTTTCTTCCCAAAAGCCAACGCTGAGTGCAACTTGTTCCTGATGGAGGGAGATTGCCACCGACTGCATGGCTTTGAATGGCTTATGTCCCCAGGGGGAACTCCTTCGTCAACTTCATCAGCCTCTGTCTTGATCTCCATTTTCTGTTTGAAGAATAATCCTAATAAGTTATCATTACTCATGAGCATTTCGCTGAAAATTCACCTCAGCTTACACAACTATTAAGTACTTGGGGGGGGGGGGTTTGTGTTTGAAACGCTTGAGACAATTCCAGTCTATATTTTTTCATTTTGATTCCAATATACAGAGGGTGAAAGAAAGAGGATAGGAAAAACACAAAATTGTGAAGTCCAATGGTGGTGCGAAGATGTTATGATGGCCGATTCACAGTGAAATATATATATATATATATATATATAATAAAAACACTTGACAGGGTGTGGGGAAAGAAAAGGAAAAAAAGAGAAGACTTACAGGGACGTTTCGGGCATGTAGGCCCTTCTTCAGCTATAGAAAAATTCATCGGTCATATATATATACGGAAAGTTTCGCCAATAGGCCACAGCAATAAAAAATACACTGGACAGGGGGTGGGGAAAGAAAAGTAAAGTAATAAGAGACGACTTACTGGGAACGTTTCGAGCCTGTAAGCTCTTCATCAACTGAAGAAAAAGTGGTTTTCTCCAGCTGACGAAGAGCTTAGAGGCTCGAAACTTTCCCAGTAAGTCGTCTCTTTTTACTTTACTTTTCTTTCCCCACCCCCTGTCCAGTGTATTTTTTATTATATATATATAATGCCAAGAGGGTGGTCGATAAAAATATAGGTACAAGCAAAAGACACAAATTAAAACTTTCGATATATCGGTAGGATCGTCAACCACCTTTCTCAGGGTAGAGAGTAGGAATGAGGAAAGAGATAGAGATTGAGATATGGAAGGGCAAAGAGGGGGAGAGGAAGGTGTAAGAGGGGAAAGACGAAGAGCGGGGAGAGGGCGAGCGGAGGGGAGAGAGGAAAAAAGGGGAGCAAAAGGAAGAGAAGAGTGGAGGGAGCAGGGAGAGATAAGATGAGGGGGAGGGAGAAACTAGTGCGATTTATTGATACCAGGGGGCGAGAAAGCCTGGTGGATCAAAATACAAGAAGATTCAAGATCTTTGAGCTGAAGGGGAGAGGAAGAAGGGGGAAGGGAAGCAAGTAGACCGACTTTAAAAGTGTTATTGAAAGTGGAGTTGTGGGAGGAGACGTGAATGGCGACAGGGAGAGAAACAGAGAGGGAAGGGGGATCGTTACATGACGAGCAGTGCCCATTCGTACGAATGTAAAGAGGAGTGGTGGATAAGCCAATATAAAAAGAGGGGCAGTATTGACAGAGGAGGATGTAAACAATGTTTTGTGTGGTGCAAGAGGGTCATATATATACTTGTGGGATATGGGAGGGACAAACTTGTGTATGTGTGTATATATATATATATATATATATATATATATATATATATATATATATATACACACACACATACACATGTGTGTATATATATATATACATATATATATATATATACACACACACATACACAAGTTTGTGGAAAATCACACGTGATAATCTAGATAAACGTTGCTAAAAGTGGGGCGGAATTAAATATAGACACAAAAAGGAACACTCACAAATTAATTTCGATTGCCTAGCAACCTTTTTCACAGACGGAAGGTGACACACTAGTGGAGAGGCAGGAGACAAGAGGTAGGGTGAGGTAGGAGGAGAGAGGGGTAAGAAGGGGGAGAAGAAGGGAAGAGGCGGGAGGGGGTCGGAGGAGGAGAAGGGGTGTGGAAGGGAGAAAAGGGGAGGGGCACGAGGGGATTAGAGGAGGAGAAAGGGGAAAAGGGGCGGGATGGGACAGTGAGTCTGATTTAATCCGGGGCGATTGTAGGCAGAAAAAAGCCGGATACAAGACATCTCTAAAGTCCTCAATTGAAGGGGAGAGGCAGAGGGAGGGAGGAAAGACAATACGCCTACTCGGAAGCATTTGTCAAAACTGAGGTTGCGGGAGGAAGCATGGATCGGGACGGGGAAGGAAGCATTGGGCGAGGACGGCTTGCAACTAGCACTGTGGCCGGTAAATCTAACACTGCGGGTGTTAGTAGTGAGTCCATTGTAGTAGGAATCGCAAAGGTTGCAAAGGAGGATGTAAACAATGTTCTGGGAAGTGCACGACTGAGAGGGGACGGAAGGAAGTGGGTGGGAGAGGAATTTAGCGGGGAGGGGGTCTGTGATAAGGATAGGGCACGTTTTGCATCTCGCGCGATGGCAGGGGTTGGGTGGGGTTTTGGAGCTGATGATGGGTTTAGTCAGCGGTTTGGTGGTTTTTAGGATGCTGGAGAGGTTGGGGGGGCGCCTGAAGGTAAGAGAGGGACATTTAGGGAATGTGTTTTTGGTGGCGAGATTGTCTGCGAGGAGTGGGAAAAGGTTTTTAAGGATTTTTTGAGGGCATGGACGCCTGGGAAGTAGGTAGTACAGAGGGAGAGGTTGTAATTATCCTTATTTTGGGTTGGTTTGTGTCTATATTTAATTCTGCCCCACTTGTGGCAACGTCGGGATCATCGATATATATATATATATAGATGACTCCGACGTAACTATAAGGAGTAACGCGATACAAAAACGAATGGCTCAAGATTTTGGTGTGCTTGATACTTTAATAAGTTTAAGCTTCCAATTTGTTGTTTATTTCGTCTCTAATCAGGATATTTATCAACAATATTCTGGTAATAGAAACAACTGGGAAGGATGCCCACATACAAACAAAAAATTCCCCAGCTTTGACCCAACTGTCTATGCTTACACAGTTGTATAGAATTATATCGTCATGCTGCATTATAAAAACTACCCAAAAAACCTTTTAAAAAAAACTTAAAATTATGGTCACATTACATTCATATTTCACTATGCATCCAACCTGAATGATAAGTCTCATCAACTGATGTTGTGCATTCAGGGTTTTCGAGATTTCGCTTAGCTGCCTCTTTTGCTTCTCCAAACTCTCCGATAAGTATTCATCTTTGCCATCAGTAAGTACATCAGGAGCTGTAATAGAGAAGAAATTTAAAATATGCATGATGTTAAGAACACGTTAACTGTCTCAATGAAAGATTCCTGTATTTGAGATTCTTCAATTCCAAAATAACTGCAATCTATGTTTTAGGTTGTCAATTTCAAGATTCTCACAAAACATTAAGGGGTTTGAATTAATTGGCTTTCAGAAAATGCTGTTTGTTTGTTTCATGACTCAAACGCCCAAAGTGACGACACGGATAGAGATGGGAAAAGTTACCATAATTTTCATCTGAGGCCACGGTAAATTACGGTAATTTTCCTGTATTTTTAGTTTTAAGTATTAAACAGCAAACGTATGGTTAAATAAGAAAGCCAATAGCAATAGGAAGGGAATAATCATGTTTAAACCATACCTTACATTAATGCATTAGAAATTTTTAAAATTTTAAAAAGAACTACGGCAGCAACACGTAATCTGGCTTTCTTTTTTCAAAGTATGAGAAATTTTCAAGAAGAATATTCTAAAGTTTTAATCTTATAATGTTATAATTTAAGTAAAATATTTCAAAATTGCGTTGTACAAGCCATAATTTATAATTAAACACGTAGGAAATGTGAACTTGGCTTATAAGAACATGTTGGGAATTTATCTGTATGAAAATTTATCTCAAACATTGGTAAACTATTTAGAAAATCACGGTAATTTACAAGGGACGCGGTAAATTATGAAAAATACCACGGTAATTTACGAAAATTACTGAGGTAATTTTCAGAGTGGCCCATCTCTATCTAGTTCAGCCGTTAGTTACTAGTTAATACATTTTGGAAATAGGGTTTCTTGGGAGAAGTTTCCCAAGGGCGGTACATTACACTCACTCTATTTCAACCACTCCCCAATAAACATTCCAGAAATTTCAAGTAATAATCAAAACTGCTATTTTGAACAAAATTGCATAATAAATAATGATATCATGGTAACAATTTATTAACATCATTGGGATATATAACATCAATGATTTTCGTCAAAATTTTACAGCACAGTATTTAAAATCAACAATGATTTTCCATGTCATAGATACTTCATTATGTTAAGTTAATATGTACTTGGTTTTTTTGTACCTAAATTTTGGTTCAATTGTAACGAACCAGAATAAATATCTGTTCAAAGGTAATATTATCTGCTTTCGTAAGGCTGATAAACATTTCCAAATTTTTTGTTCCCAAATATTTGCAAATAAATTCCTTCGGACAATGCCAGAACACGATCATAGAATAATTCATTGCCATGAATGCGGAGGAAACAACTTCTTTGCATTATTACTCACTTACACCACGTAACGTTGTGGCCGAGAGGGTTAAGTCAGTAGTACGATAGACGGACTTATAAGGACTCCCTATAGGGATCACCGGTTCGCGGCTCTATTGCACCATATTTTTTTCTGTTTTTTTTTCGGTCAAATACAAATCCAAACCTTTTAATGGGTTGCGGTCAGTGGTGCCGCTTTCGGAGGGATTTGAACTCTACCTAGCTCTTTGCCATAAACGTGTATTATTCGGTTTGGGGCAGGCAATCAACCGGCTTTAAGCGGGATTTATTCTACTTCCTATCGTGTAAAAACGGTTTTTACACTAGATAACTTCCGTGTTATACACCACCTGTAGACCATTTTGCCGTTGTTTGTGCTGTATGGGGAGAGTATACCTTTGCATAGTAAAGCGTTGTGAGTGTGTTGGTAGACACTACGGGGGCAAGCTTTCTGATCATGAAGAGACCAACAGAAAGCTTCTTGTTCAGTGCTAAAACATGTGAAGACCAGTCAAGAGTATCTGAAATGTGAATACCAAGACATTTCATTGATGAAGAAAAGTTGAGCAATGGGTCAGAGGGTAATTCTGAGGCTTGTTTGAGGGCTTTTAATGTGAAAACAAATTGAAGAGGTTTTGGCTTCGTTTAAGGCAATATTATTCAAATGACACCATTGCAACATCTCTTGAGTTGTTTTCTATCATAACTACTTCATTCCCGAGATTCTGTTGAATGTTTTGAAAATGTAAGATTACTATTATAAAGGGTGATTCCACGCTAAATAAACCACTGCCACAGTTTGACCTTCTTTGGTTCTCAATATTTTTATTTTTTTAATGATATTGTAAACGATGCCATTTGGCCGGTAATATAGTAACAATGGATGCTCTTGAGGGAAGGAGAACTTAATTTTATGTTTGATTTAAGGTATGTTTGTACAAGTGGAATATGTGTGTGAATGGACGAAGAGTGTGATTCATCCCCCATCCCCCCAATTCCCCATTTTCCGACCCCATGCTTCCTCCCGTGTGTCCTTGTGTGTTTCGTGAAGAACAAAGAGTCCCCTCCACTTCCCCCCACCGAGAACAAGAATGTAAAATGTCGGTGCGCAAGCCACCCGGGATCCTGTTATGCTGTTTTTTTCTGGGGACAAACACCTGTCCGAGAGTGGGCCACAAGGAGAGGAGGAAGTGGCCTAAAGAGAGGAGATTTGGAGTGGCGTAGGAGGTTGGACCAGAGAAGAAAGCGGGCGGAGTGGAAATAGGAGATCTACGGGGAGTTTTTCCGCTGCCAAGGGAAGGTCACCCCATGCACTCCACTAGAAATTCTCTCAGCCACGGAGACAGCAGAAGGCGTAACAACCCCAGAGAAAGAGCCACCAGAGGAACTAAGCCCCCAGCAGTGACAGAGAGCCAGAGGCCTGATAAGTAAAATTACCAAGCCCCAAACCCCAAATTATGTCCCCAAGTAAAGAAGATTTCGATTAAGAGTCCCTCATCAGTGTTGTCCACAGACCCCAAATCATCCCCCACCCTCGAGTATAGAAGAAACCCCCAGTGATGAAGAGCCGCCGCCTTTCTTGCATTCTTATTAATTATAATGCATTATTTAATTTTTTATGGGATTGAAACTTTTAATTATAATTCTGTTATTATAAAGTATAAAAACTATTGTGTATATACATATATGTGTGTATGTTTATTTAAACAAGAATATCTTATGCTTTCAAAGTATATGCTTCAAAAAGCTAATTAGTTAATTTATAAGATGATCTCAGGTTTTCATTAAAATAGGGCAAATGATATAGAAAAAAATTAAATAGGTAATTGTAAGAATTTGTCCTGTAACTACTCTTCCACCTTCAAAACATGAAGGTTTTTTCAAACCAAAAGATAAGTTAACTCTTCAATTTGGCAATCAATTCCAGATTGTGAAATGATTTACACTTCAACTCATTGATTTTGCAATAAATAAATCATTCAAAGGTAATTTGCAGTAGAGACTGGATGATAACTTGCATCCTTGAATATAACAAAACAATGCAGATGAAAAAACTGTTAAATAAAGATAAAGTTGCATGGATCATGGCAAGTCAGGCTACTATTAGTAAAAATGTATTAGTAACAGTTTCAAAAATCACGATTTAATGCAATATCAAATAGGTGTGAGAATGGTGACTTATTATACAAATGAAGTTTAGGTACCTTCAGGAGTGGAAGCAGATGAAACACCAAATTAAATTTTTTGCAATGAACTCTTTCAATATTGATTTTAATGAAGAATTATTTGGATTCATTGAAATAATTCTTAATTAGAGTATTTTTGGCTAACATTTAGGCGAGGTTCACACGAGGCTTCTCATTAGCACTTCTAAGTGGTTGGTTAGTGGCACTTCCACAGAGCCACTAACGAGCGTCGAACCAGCATTTTCAGAAACACGCACGCTCGTGCTGCTAATGGGCGTGAGAAGCACTTCTATCTAGCGTGAACCTGTAGCCTTTGCTTTACTTGAGATTCGAACGCTCGATAGCAGCGCTTCTGCAGGGCCACGAACACGCTGCTTGAACAGTAGTGTTCAACAGTGCTCCATGAGAACACTGCCATTTAGCTACTGCTATTTCACTAGACGCGCCACTTTTCTACGCTGGCGTCTGTGGCGGAGGGAACCACTGAAACCGTCAGTGGCACTTCCATGCGGTGACTGGCCCTGTGTGTACACTTCCATTCTACCCCATTATTAGCCAACGGCAGCGCTACTGAGTGGCTCCGTGTGAACTCTTAATGCCCTCCCTTGGTCACTTTCCCACCATCCAAACTTCAATGACTGGGGCCCTGGCAACTATCCACCCCATATACATATGCATGATGAACAATATGGCCTCCAGCCATTTTGGGTGGTACGGCCCTGAAGGGCCTGTTGGCCATGTTTAGATGGGTGAGAATGTAGGCCCATGTCACACCTTGTGACTGTACATTTATTATGTAATCTAAATACATCTATAAAAGTTCTGGGTGAGATCTGAACATATAATTTCCATATTTCAAAAAACATATTTCAAAACCTTTCTACGTGTCCAAAAACAGATGAATAAACAGACTCCAAAATAATAAATGTTAAGTGTCATTTATTACGGAACATTCTCCCATAGTTTGGTAATCATAATTACCAAACAAAGGGAGAACTTCTTTCAAATGCATATCCTGTATGTTCATCTCTAAGGAATTTAAAAATTTTTGTTTGATAATTCATGTGATATTTCAAGAAATATGGCAGATTTTTTGATATTTTGAGTCGATCAAGGAATTCATGCTTATTTCACATGTAATGCTGTGATTTTGGCAATATCTTTACTTCCCCTGTTTCCTACTTTGGGCCAATGCATGAACTTTGTGGTTCCTATTTGCTCTAAATTGTGATATAATACACGCATGGATATAATTATATCATGGATTAGCTTGAGTAGGAATAAGGTCTTCAATATACATTACATATCTCAAAGGCGGAAAATAATGTCCTTTATGCCCGCTTTTAAACCAATTGAGTTAAAGTGAATAGGTATTTGAGATGTGACAAAAGAAAGGCAACCACAAGATATCACATACTCTAAAAGCAATCCTTTCAGAGAACTGTAAAAGGACATACTGTCATTTGCAGAATGGTTACCGAGCCACTTCTTGAGAACAACCTCCAAAAACCCAAGTTTTCCTCGGACTGCATTTGGGTAATCAATCACTTCTGTCTTGATCACCTTCTCCAAAAACATTTTTGGGAGTTTCCTTTCCAACCTAGTGTGTTGCACCACCTGAAATAAAATGATAACAGAAAACTGAGAGGGATGTAGCGACTGAACATCCAAGTTTAACTTCTTATTTTCATGTAAAATCAGAATGACTATGGAATATACATTAGAGAAGGCCATAACCACCTTGTCACCTTCCCTCCACAAATGCAGTGGGCCCAAAACACTTTGAAATAAAGTTTTTTAAAACTAAACCAGTCATAAATAAACTTCTGCACATAATTATGTAAACATTCATACAAAATAGGTAAAATAGTGTACATCTTTGAGGTTTCTAGGGGTGCTGGATCGACTCAAGTCAAAATCTGACTTATGTTTGAATTCGGCTTTAGTCATGCCTCACAGAACCAACCAATAAACAAATTCATAGTATCACCAGGTATACCAGTATACATTTATTCGTCACAGTGGAATCATTTCACGAAATATGTACCAGTTATATAGTCCAGTGCATATGTCGAAAAAATGGCTAAAAATCGAGAGTATTCTTAGGAGTGATTTTATTGTGTAAATGCGTTGGGGGCGATGATAGAAAAGGCCTCTCATTTTGAGATTCAAAAAATATTTTATGCATCATTGTTTTATTACAACAATTAAATCTAAATTTTTTTTCCAAAATATTGGAAAAACTATCGGTCGTAGAGAAAAATAAAATGCATTAAATTTATGCATAATAAAAATACCAACAATTTGAGACTTTTTAAATTAAAATTGACCAGCCAATAAAAAAATTATTGTAAAAACATGAAAACTGACCTTTTTTAGTGCAATAACTTTGCAAAAAACTCATTTAAAATCTATCAACCTATCTTTTTAACATGAGTTTTCCAAAGCTTAAAAAGTGTGCGAAAGATGGGCACTGGTGGTTCAATAGTTTTTGAAAAATCTATTTATTTATCCTGCCAGGGGCCAAAACCACCAACTTTGACTACCTGTAAGTTTGTTGCCAATAATTTATAAAATAAGTTTTAGCAACTCGCATTTTGAAGTTCAAGAGCAAATCTAATAAGGTGTGAAAATGAATATGTAGTCCAATTTTTCGAAATATGGTCTAAAAAGTTTGTATTAAAAAAAGTAAATTAATTTTTGAGGAAACCGGAACTAGCCACGGTAGTCGTTAGCAGTCCAAGTCATGCGCTAAGCGCCACAGTCCACGAGGATAAACCCGTACATAGAACACAAGGAGGTGTTCGCTCTTGACCAATTTTTAAGGAAACCGGGACTAGCCACGGTAGTAACCTTTATGGAGTCACCCGCAAGTGCACATAAGTGTGATATTCCACAAGAGAAAATTCATTAGCATTCATTCACAGAAGAAAATTCATTAGGAGAAAAAGTAAATTAGCAAACAATATCTTTGTTATTTTCAATGCTAGAACTTTATAATAAAGTTCATTGAAAATCTGGTTGAAAAACGTGAATTTTTAAAAATGAAGACCAATTATGACCAATTCAGTGCTTCGGAATTTTGAAATTGGGTGCATCAAAATTTGAAGGGTTTACTTTGTTAAACACTTAGATCTCCTAGCACTGAAATCAATTGGAGTTTGTAATTAATGCATGAAGCACAGAATATTTTGAATATATGTAACAACAAATAGGAACTTTTAAATGATAAATGTTTTAAAATATAGTGCTAAATATAATGATATTATTAAGCTTCTTGAATTTTTATAAATTTGTCCTGGAATACACCCCTTGAAAAGTCCTGGAATCCAAAATTTCCAAATCTGTAGACACCCTGAAAATGGAGCAGTACCTACAACCAATGAAGTGTGGAATAGAATAGCGCTGCTTGATCATGCAAAAACACTTGGGTTCAATTTGTAATGGCAAAATTATATGCAAAAGCAGGCTGTGCAAATGGACAATATTGCATTCATTTAATGTTTATCACAAATGCTTAAGAGCACGAAAGCGAGGACAAAATGTTGTTCCATGAAAATCAGCAGCCTTCCCTGCCTTTTCATGGGACCATTAGAGATAGGTAAGCCACATGTGAACACCTCTAAAGAGGTTTTTTTTATAACAATCACAGTTAAATTGTGAAGTTAGGCTGCAAAAGGAAAAACCAGCAATGCGAACTTGTCCTTAGCTAACAGCGTAATATGCAGCCTGGTTTCTGCACACACAGATAACCACGAATTAGGATAATTCAAATTACTTAGGACTGATGAAAACATGAGACTGAGTGGCATCAGTAAAAGATAAGAAACTTATTCAGAGGTATCAATAGAAATTCTCATTTTCTTCACGTACCTGCATTGCTAGCCTCTTGAGTTGGGCATTTCTCCTAACCGATTCTATATCTCCAACGGCCAAGCCAATGAGCAAATTCATTATTAAAATTGGCATGAACACCATAAAGATGACAAGCATGAAGAAGGTTGTATTAGCATATGGCAAGGATCCAGTCCTTGGGTCCCCTTTTTTATTGATGTATGGGGACACAAAAGTTCCAAGAAAATCTATTTCTCCCAACATCATAGAAAATGTGCGCATCAATGACAATGGAATGCTTGAAAAGGACTTGTGTTTTCCCTGTAAAAAATAAAGCATAAACTTTAAGTGGGATATGATCGTACTGATAAAATCACAAAAAAGATTAATAAAATTCATTTCCTTGTTAATTAACTTTTTTTTTTCGAAGAAAAAATTTAAATTCCCATCACCAACTTCATCATTTTTTAAGTGAGCCCCAGTGATCAAAGAACAAGTTTGTTGAAGAAGTAGTATCTGCACAAACCATCAGAAATGTTGAATGTACAAGATTATGAAATTCATTCAAAGGTTTCTGACGCACTGGAAATATTTCCTCTGCATTTTTATGGATTTCTTCCCTTTGAGTTGGTTGTGAGGAAACAATTTTGTTAGCTCTCCTGAGAGCGTCATCGGGTGAAAGGTGTCGTAAACTGTTTTTCACATGTTTATGTAGTGTTTTCCATGTTTAACTAAGTCTTGTACTCAGATAAGTAGAGGTGTGCATACCATATTTCCCAGGCCATAGGATGCACTGATTTTTCAGGTTCGATTTTAGAAGAAAAATAGTATGATCTACATTCATTAATGCTACCAATTTATAAGAAGAAAATTCAGGTTATCGCAGTAGGTTAACTTCTAAAAATAGCAACTATATGACAGTTACTCATCATAGAATCCCAGAAACAAATGATTGATGGAGAGAGCACCTTTGGCTCGCTGCCACAATGCAGTTTGTGGTGAAAGTAGGGAGATAGACTGCTCTGATAGCCATACAACATCAGAAGCATGAAAACATAGCTTCACTCTTATCCCATAGGACAGATACCAATTTTAGAGTGCATTTTTGAGAAAAAGAAGTGCATCTTATAAGTTGGGGAATAAGGAAACTTTTCCACATGTTTCATAGTGGAAACTCATCCTTTCTGTTAAAACTCATAGGAATTTCTATGTTCATAGCTCCCCTAATTTTTCTTGGGAAGCATCAGCTCTCCATAGCTATACTCTTGCCTCTTGAAACTGTATGGTTTGTCCTGGTTTACTCCACACGTTTAGAGATAGTAGAGTGGCTAAATTGTTTAGTTTCCAGTATAACATGTGAAAAACATTCTCCTTTAATTGGCAGATGCCAATACAATGCAAATTCAAAGGCAATGCAATTGGTCTTAGCAACCAAAGAGGACTATGCACACTCCTGACATTCTCAGCAACTCAAGCAACATGAAACTAAATACTGATCCCATGGCCAAAACTGAATGAAGCACCTGAGCCATCAGCATTATAGCTAGGGCTAGCCCCTGGCAAGGTTTGAATTTTGCACCCCCAAGACTAATTTTCTAGCAACAACACAATAAATTTGAAAAGTTAATTTAAGATATGCATACATTTAAGCATAAAATTAGTTCTTACTTACTATAATGTAGGAAGGGAAACTAAATGAGTTTGTTCATTTAGGCATTATAAAATCTCTTAAAGTTTACTTTTCTGTTGCGCCGCCCGGCCGCTTTGATCTGCGTGTGTCGGATAGTGGAAGAAAGACCAATGATTTTGTGTGTTAAGTTAGGGGCGCCTATCCTAATCAAGTGCAAATTTTTAAAAAGTGAGTTAGCATCATGTTTTCATTTTGTTTGCCTGTGCCCCAGTGCGTTGCAGCTGTGGGACTGCAAAGTGCGCCCCCCTGAGGGTTGCGCCCCTGGCAGCCGCCCACCTGGCTAACCCCTAGCTATGACGCTGTGAGCCATAATAAAGACTCAGTTGATTCCACAAGAAGAACAACGAGGTCTACTTCCATCAGCTGCCAAGTCACCCAAAGAATGCAGTCTCTTCTTCAGTCGTTTGCCATTTACCCCCCCTCTTCTTTTTCCCTCACTTCCTTTCCCAAAGATGGGATGCATAGTGTGGATAATTTTATGGGCTTGCCTCAGCTGTGACACATGGCATATCATAAGCTAGTACATTCACTCTCTTGTGTTGCAAAGTGCTTATTTTAAATTTATCAAATTGATTCCAAATCAATGAGTTTCAAGTGTTACTGATGATCCCAAAAATATTAACCAACTCACATCGAAGAAATTCCTAAAAATACAGAGGTCATTATGAGCTTATGGAACAGCCAAAAAGGAAGGGCTGATTGTGAATGGCATAAAATTACAGGGTTTGAATGGCTGGCCAACTAGAAGACCATCCAAAATGCCAAGCTATTCAACATCCAGAGGTCTCTGAACTGGACAATTTTTGGATAGACTGAAAACTCTTTTAGAGTCAGGGAATTTATTTGTGGAAATATTATTCAGCCAATATACATGCATTGAAGCGATATCATCGTAATATATGTCAAGTCCATCATCCTAAGATATGGTATCAAATGGAATAAAATAATTTTAAAGTAATAAAAAAATATTATCCCTCCATCATTCTAAATTTTTTATCGGCAGCTTTTGTGGGTCATAGAAATTCAATGAAAATAGTTCTGGTATTAGCCAGGTGAAGTAGGGAACAGCATTGTAATGATGAAGCTCTGAACCTAGAGCCATTATTATGAACAGAGAAGTTATGCAAAATGATGTTGCCATTTATTGATTCCTTGGGCGTCATGAAAAAGGAAAGTTTTAAAATACAGCTAATCAAAGTTCCTATAAAACTACATATATTGAATTAAAAATCATTGCTTTTATATGGTTATTTAAGAGATATGAATTACAAAATATCATTTAAATGTGTCACAATATTACCTGAGAAAGTAATATGTAGAATGCCAGGCCAAAGGCTATGATAAGAATCGAAAAAACCAATAAAACCCTGATTAGAGTTTGTAGAACTTCAAGAAACATTACTATGTATATTCCAATCATATTAAACCTGGAAGAGATTATCAATAAGAAAATTAATAAGAATGGATGACTAATGGGGATAAAATATCACACGTCTTCACATAAAATTAATATGGCAAAGACCTTTGAAGATAACTGAGGAGGGCAAACCAGCTGAGGAAAGCAGTTATTGATGCACATGGAAATATGTCCACACCAAGTCGAGCACCAAAAATAGGAGAGATCATAATCAGGGCTGAGGAGTACAGAATCCACGTGATGGTATTGAATGGGTCAAGAAGATACCTCCATTTTTGTTGATATGCTTGAACTCCTTCCCTGATTATGTTGACGGCAATGAATGCTACTATTCCAATTGAAGTGAAGTACATCATTGGTGTTTTCCGTTCATGAACATACTCATTCTGAAAATATCAATGGTACCAACAATTAAACTTTCCATTTAATTTAAAGGAATGAGCCTTCTTTACACTGAAACTATAAGTTCAATTTTGTCCATTTGCTTATCAAACAGCAAGGAAGATTTTCATGATACATTTTTATACTAATTTCAAATTAATTGGGCATAATCAGAGCGAATTTGTTTTGGTGGAAATGGTAAGCCTATATTATGCAACAGCATGCAGAGTTGTGGAAAGAGTGACAGTTGCACGTGGTACAGCATACAGGATTGAGAGACTTCACACTTCTTTGAAGCATCAACGAGGCAATCAGTTTAAGGAGATTCTAAAATTATTTTGATCACTTCCCTAGTAGCAGAGGATGTTGTCACAACATTGTGACAACGTTTCAATGGGAAAAGGTATAAGTGCACACCACGTTCATGTTGGTTGTCACAACGTTGCATGCATGTTGCCTCAACATCCAAATTTCCCAAAAAACCATGTTGCTGCAACATTATCGGTGAAACATTTTTAAGGCAGCATTAAAAAATTTCCCCAGCTTTAGCCATCAATGAAATTATCCCATAATTAACATTAACATTGATAATTTGTCAACAGACAGTTCTTTCCTAGTTACTCAGGTAAAACTTTCTCCCTTAAAACTCCTTTGCCCTCTCCACTGACTCTTCCCTGCCCTCTCAAAATAAAAAAGGAATTAATGTCTTAAATACTATGCAGGTTATTATCACGTGATGAGATAAGTATGTACATTGTATTATCCTACGTATTATATACCTGACTTCATCGTATATATCTAATTATGGTAAGCCCTATGGCTCTAAGGGCACATCCTTGCCCCCGATATTATATATCTCGCATCTTGAAAGTCGTATACATATGGCCACTCCCATGGATTAATGTGACTTTGAGAACTAATTTTTAAATTGCGATTATGTGATTATAGTTAGAGGAAATACCATCCAATCATGATAACAGTTATCAGGCATTAATTAATTGAAACCTATATTGCCACGTAGTATGAATGTAAATGCAATATTACTGAGAATAAACTAGATTTTATCCACGTTTGTTCACATTCACAAGCAGACAACTGCATAACTAGTAGAGTACATTATTCAAAATTAAATATATATATTTATACGTGAAGACAATGTTCACGTACACAAATGCAAAGTGCCGCAGTTTGCCAACCCCTGTGGAATAATTATAGATCAAGTATAATTTAAATCATAGCTGGTGTCAATGTTGCATGCACGTTGATTCAACGTGGACTGGTAACGTTGAGCTTGGACGTTGATGCAACGTTGTGACACCGTCCTCTGCTACTAGGGTTAAAGGTAGGCATTTTAGATTTCAGACTTTAATAGAATTTAGGTAAGCATTTCCTTGGTAGCTGATAGGTTAACGCACCACAGAACATGCCTTGTCTCAGAACAAAATCATTCCCCCAGGCAAAATAAACATAATTTTGGGATGACTGTTTCTTTTTTCGGGATTCATTCCGCACTGTCAAAATTGCAAAAAACAATATTTTGCTGGTCCTCCTGCCAGCTTCATCAGGTTAACTGAACTGATTCCTTAGTCTCGCTCATCTTTATATATATGAGTGAGGACTCCCATTGTTGCCGGAAGTTTTAAATTTGAAAAATTCGTTTAAGATTTCTACTCAATGTGTAACCCTCTTCTTGGTTGACGTTCTCTGGTCTCTTCGCAATTTCTAAGGCCTCCCTGATTAATCTTGGGTAATAGCGTACCTCCTTTGATATTAATTTTGTCTCCTCAAAGTTGAAATTATGAGTGGGGCCGCTGAGATTGTGTTTGGCTATTGCAGAAATGTGGTAATTATTATTTTTAATTGCCAGTTCATACTCTTGGAGGTGTACTTTTAGGGCTCTGCATGTCTGGCCTACATATGGATGTCCACAGCTGCACAAAACTTCATATATTACCCAAGATTAATCAGGGAGGCCTTAGAAATTGGGAAAAGACCGGAGAACGTCAACCAAGAAGACGGTTGCACGTAAACGAATTTTTCAAATTTAAAAATTCCGGCAACAATGGGAGTCCTCACTCATATATATAAAGATGAGCGAGACTAAAGAATCAGTTAAGTTAACCTGATGAAGCTGGCAGGAGGACCAGCGAAATATTGTTTTTTGCAATTTTAAACATCGCTGAATGAATCCCGAAAAAAGAAAGTCAACACTACACCCGGGGAAGCCTATGAGCTAATAATTTTGGGATATTCATATTTAGACAATTAGCCAGATTTCAAATTTGCTGCTGATTATCTATGAATCAAAATGCACTCACCACTATAGACACAGAAGTATTACCATCTGCTGAAGTCATGTTGCAGAGTTGAGATATTTCAGGAAGTGGACCTCCAACTGGTACACACTTTGGGAGGATATGTGCAATGTATAAAGTTACAAAAGTCAGAAAAATCAAATAAAATAGAAGATTGGTCATGTGGAAATACTTTCCATAGGAATTCCATTTTACTTGAAGATATTTCTGGCTCAAAGGGTGAGATAATAGTTCCACACGGCCATGAGCCACCATTGCCTGAAATTAGAACAGCGGTATGAATTTTAGAATAATGTAAAACCGTAACAAAACTATTCAAAGGTGAATAAAAATTACTTCAAGTTTTGTTTGAAGACATTCGCAGCTTTTCTTGTCTATGAAGGATGATTCTTTCGGGCACTGCCATGTTTTTTTAAACGAAACAATTGTACTGGATGCATCAAAACTTCAATAGGGAGGATGGCTACAACCCAAGCCGGGTTTGGAAAGGATTCCTGGCTAAAAGCCCAACGGCTAACGTCTCCCGCACAAGATTCAAATCGGACCAAAAATGGTTCAATGGACATCGATGATTCTTCATCGATACAACTGAGCTGAATCTGGTAAATGCTCATACTCTTGATGACGCTTCCAGTAAGGAAACGTTGAGTTTTTAAAAAAATGAACAAAATGCAGCATTGCCCGAAAAAATTATCCTTAATAATTTAAGTAACAAACACCATTCCCATAACACCAGAAATGAAAATTTTGGAATAGGTAAATTGCCAAAGTTATTTAAAATGAGGACAGTCCTCCTCTTGCAGCGGATGTTATTGGCACCTCCCACAAGGTAGTAATAAACAGCACAGTGAATGAATGTGTCGCGAATGATGCTCTATGCCTAACTCAAGGGCTTAAGTAGTCCGAGTATGTTTCTGGCTCAGTTGAGAGCAGAGTGACATTACACATATGTAGTCGCCAATCAGACAGTAGTCACCAATGTTAGTAGTGTATATCGTTTTGAGCATTTTTTTCTTTTGTCACTTGAATTGTTTATTTTTCTGGTGTGATTTCATTTGTCTAATGCTTTTTTGTGTGAGCCCATTCGTCGCTAGGTAGCCAAAACATGGTAGAAGACTGGCATGAGCATCTAAACAACAAGTTCAAAGCAATGGGCCTTCATCAATGTGTGAACCCAGTGTGTATCACAACAAAAGTTGTACTTTAATCGTAGCTTTCAAAGTGGATGATATTGGATTGTGAGGAGAAAGAAAGGAAATAAACAAGTTTAAGAAAAACCTCTCCAAGGTACGAGAAACAAAAATCTTGCATCCATCTATTTTCAACCCTCCTTTCAATCAGGATTACCGGAATCTCAAAACATTCAGTCTCAACGGATCAATCCACGTACTGTAATCAGATATTGGAGACATTTGTGATTGACCAAACCGAGAGTATATCTGCAACATTGGAAGTCCAGAGAAAGAATGACAAGTCACCAGAAAGGGAAATCCTGATGGAGGAAGTAAAATACCATCAGGGCATTAGAAGTCTCCTTTCTGTTGCAATGGGCACAAGTGCAGGTTTAACTTTTGCCACTTGCTGCCAGGGCCAGTTTCGCAATAGGTCCACAGCAGAGAATTGTACAGAGGTCAAACATACTTTTAGATATTTGAAGGGCACAGTTAGTATGGGTCTAAAATATGAGTAGAGAGGAGAAAATCGACTGTCCTGAAAGACATGGCAGACTGACGTCCTATGACTGTCCTGAAAATCCACAGACATCATTCCGACAAGTAGGACATGAAACGGACATCTGCTGGCCACCCTGTGCTGTGTGGGTCTACACTGATGCGGCCAATGATTTGGAGGAAAGTAAGTCCTTCAGTGGCTTCATAAATACTTTGGCAGGTGGGATTATAATTACAACACGGCAATGCAGGAAGCAGAGGGCAGTGGCAACATGCATAGTGTGGAGGAGTACATAGTGGAACCTGGTTAGGACGTTCCTCCTTAGCTCATTTTGATTGTTGATTAATCACGGTCCCGTAATCATAGGGACAAAATACAGTTAAAATTATTTGGTTACCACATTCTAAACACTGGTGCTTCCCTGGTTAGTACGTTCAAAAACTTGCCGTTGAGCAACCCGATCACCATTTTTCTAGTATTATTTAGTCCTAGATTTATAGAGCTATAAAACCTAGATCATTTAGTTTGCATTTGCTTAGCAAACTAGCGCTTATTTTGCTAATATTATGCTTGAAAATAGTTAAGGAAGGCGTGAATATGAGAACTTATGCAAGTAATGGTAATTATTTTGACTTCTCCTCCGATTGGAATTTCCTGAATTACAATATTTACTTTCTTGGTTAGGTCATTTTCCTGGTTAGCACGTTAATTTTTTGTGTCCCCTTCAAAAACATCCTAACCAGGTTCCACTGTATTGCAATTGGGGAAGGCTGTCAAAGAAGTGAGGTGGTTGAGAAAGTTTTTGAATGAAATTGGGCAAGAAATTGGTTTTACTTAAGACCCTTGTATAATGATCAAGGTACATACAACTGCATTGACTGAAAATAAAGGGTCTTTGAATACATCGAAAAATATCATTATTTAGCATTGTCATAGGAATGAAGAAGAGAATGATAAGTTCACTGTTTTCTCACCATGGTTTATCTTGGTTCAAAAATCATTCTCCCCCTCATCTGAATATGTTCCCCACTACATTGAAATTCTGTATTACCATAATGTGATTAACCCAAAAAATAAAACAGTACCTATAATTCTAGTTGATTATTTTATCATCTCTTTCTTCACATCACTAGAAAGCATATATTTATAGAATAGTGTAGTTTGAGTGGAAAATAACTAAAATCAGGTAGAAATTTCACAATACTCACATTTAACACAGGAAGTGGCAAAGGCTTCTCATTTTCCAGTTTCCCCTCTTTCTCCTCTGGATTATTATTTTCTAGGCACATGAATTTGTACTGAATCTTGAGTGGTGCACCAGTAGGACCATCGGTAAAAAAAGAATCATCGTCAATACCAAACTTCAACATATCCTGCAATGTTATCCACTTTGACTATGCATATCCATTTTATAAGGGAATAAAATGTACACATAGTTTAGCACCTAAAATTCACTGTACCTATTTAAATAACAGGGTTTGCATTTCCCATTTCAGAAACTCAAAGATACCTCAAGTGATTTCAGACACATATAAATGCATACTTTGACAAAATAAAGTTTTAAAAAATCTTATACTTACATAAAATTCTTTTGAATCTTTTTTGCAATTAGCAGTGATTATCGCTTTGTCCAAGACTGCTCCATATACATGTGGCATATATGCAATTAGAGCCAGTACTACAGAAGGATATTTCTCTGATGACTGGGACAAAATCTCTTCACCTCTTCATTAGATGACATGAAAAATGAGACTCCATGATGGACCAGTGAAAAGCAAGTTTTGGAGCATTTTCCACACAGATTTTGCTCGTGCCAATGATTGTAAAATGGAGGCTATATTTCATATGATTTCAAGCAAACAACAGTTCACCAAGAGCAATTAACTTATAAGGAGCATTACAGATATATCTCGTCGTGAACCAAAAATAATCATTATTAAAAACATCGATCAGGAAACTCTTTAAATGATTAACTAAAATATTAATAATTATAGTATTATTACAATGAAAAAATAAAACAGCATCTGAGGAAAATAGAGAAGTTCCAAATTTTCTGCCATTCTACACCAAAGGTGGTTTGTTTAAACAACATAATTTTTTCTGACTTTTTTCTAAGAGGTTAAGAGCCACTTAATTTTTTTCATATTATGCATAATTTTCCAAATTCAGAAAATCTTCATATATGTATTAAAATACATGAAGGGCCTACTTGAAGGCCCACCAAAGGAAAGATGCTATGTGATTCCATGCAAGACACATGATAACAGATATTTAACTAAAAAGAAATGATAGAAGATAGTTATGTACTCTTCATCAACTAACCTTGCCTCATGAGTGACCATTGCTAAAGCAGCTTCAGGGAACTTGTAATATAATGCATAATCAATCGCACCTAAACCTTGCCTATTTTTCAAAAGTTTGCACTGCATGCAGAGCAACAATGTTATGGAGTTTGGTTTGTTTTCCATTGTAGCAAGGTGCAGAGCTGAGTTCTGAAAAAAATTTCATATTGAGAACTATACTTAATGCTTCATGTAAAATGAACCATTCATTGGTAATATATCTTGTGCCAGAAAATCATTATATGTACCTAAAATGCTATATATTTTACTATACAGCGTCAATAAAAATTAACTCACTGTCACTCTTAAAGCATTGAGACATTAAAGATTTAAAAGAGATGCATGAAAAGAAACCAAAGCAACCAGAATGCTTTGACTCGTGTCCTCTATCACCTTTGATATTTAACACTTTCAACGCAGCAAAATTATTTTTAACTTTTGCAGGCTACTAAAACTTTAAAATGCCTTGAGGAAGGAATACAAATTTAGACAGTGATCATCATCTGCAGCCACCAAAAAAGAACCCAACAGACGACTGTTGCCCATTAGCATTGAATGTGTTAGCCCTTGAATATGCCTATAATGATGCCATCCCACACCACGTGAAATTGGTGTAAATTCAGCATATTACAGGTGATTCATCTCGTCAAAAATCCTGCCCATGTGCCTCTTATAAAATCCATAACTTGATCCATAATACTTTGTCTGAATTGGCATTTTAATCATTGCTTTGCTATGTGTGGATTGCTTTACCATTGTTGCAGGCAAGAGAAATTCTTTGCAATGAAAATCTGGCTATTTTTCCCGAAAATGTGGTAAGAAGCAAATGTAGCCATGGGAAGCGCAGTTTTGCAAAATTCCTCAAATTAATAAAAAATGATTGTTTTCATTGCTATTGCAATAATTACCACTCTTTCTAGTGCGATAATAATAAATAAGAAATGCAATGATTTACGAAGACTCAAGGAATTTGAGATATGGGAAAATCCTACTCTATGTAAAAAAAAAAGAATATGAAGCTGAGATGTCACGTCTGGGTGATGGAAAAATTTAAAAGTGAAGAAATTGAAAATTTAAATGATCCACTATAGAATTGGTGAAAAATACAACAAAACCAACGAAAAAAATGTTTTCGGTGAAATTTAAACTCGGGACCTCAAGTCCGACAATGCCATGCTACCTTTTCACCAAACAACAAGCATCTGCAGCTATCTTCAAACGTCAATATCTCATCAACTATTGGCAGTCTATACCCAAAAGGTGTTTTTCATACTGGTGAGTTCAGGAGAATCTAACTTCGAAATTTCAGTGAAATTGGCTGTGCATGAACAGTGACCTCCCCTTGTGAGATATGATCCCATGCAGTTTTAGCTACCCCACAGGCCACCACCCAGAACCACTATAGCGAGGTTAGGCCAACACCATTCACTTCCCCTATGAGATATTACCCTTTCTATCTTCTCCCATGTAGTGGCACGTGGTGGGATGCCCCCTCACCTTTCCTTTAGAGGAATGATCGTCAATGCACAGCCTCTCAAACTCAGATAAGAGGTATCATATTTTAGGTAATCTCCAATAATATTCAGATATTCTCAAATGTGGAAACTTTATACAATATCACTATTATTTAATTAACCAATCAATTTCAAATTATAGATGCTCATCCTCAATGTTCAACCATATAAAAACAGTTTTGAATGTCCTTTGTAAGCAACATTTGGAGGACAATAATATAACATTACTCAGATAGCAAGCAAGCTGAATTCCAGCCTCGATTTTGGCTGGAATAGTCCAGCTGGATGTGTCAAACTTGAATTCAGCTGGTCAAGCAAGCCTGGAATGCTTCCTAAAAATCCAGCAGGATTCAAGCAAGATTCCAGAGTGAAATACAGCTTGCACACAGCTGGAATTTTGTAAAAAGCACAGCTGGAATCTGGCTTGAATCCAGCTTGCACACTAGATTGGTCCAGTTGGATTCCAGCTTGCACACTGGAGGATGCAAATTGGAATCCAGAGGGATTCCAGCTTTCTTTGCTATCTGGATAGCTCAAGGGCTCTTGAAAAGTATCACAATTAGAATGAGGGATAAACCAGTGGGGGAGGGAGAGGTAAAAAGAAACAATTTCGAGATCAAGAGGAGACGTCTGTGGGTTCAGTCCGTGTTCTTGGGGATTGGGCAAGGGGAATTGGTAGCATAAGACTTCTATGCTGTAAAATTATACAAAGTGTTTCTTTTGCATAATTGTGAACATCGTTAAGTTCTACAAAGTAACGCCTGTCTAATGAACTAAATTGGTGTTCCAACAAAGAGTATTACTGAGGTAGGAAAGCAACCAGAGTATGTGCTATCTGGCAAATTTGCTATCTGGCAAATGGCAAAAGAACAAACTTAAAAGAAGAAAATGCACCATTTTTCGTACTTTTTCATTTAATTAATGCCGATAAGATATCAATTTAGGGCATTTAAAACTTTTCCTTCTCTCACCAGTTCAATCCCCTTTCCTACTGACTGACCCAATAGGGCAGGTCGATTTTTTTAACTTTCTTTTTCCAAAAATGAGGGTGGTCAAAAAGTTGTGTTTTGGTTAGCTATTCACAATTATGTTTACAAGAACTGGCAATTATGTACATTGTTTGGCTTGGTAACCCCAGTAGCAGAGTTGGTCGCCGCAACGTTGCAGCGACGTAGCAAACGTCGTGCTAAGGTTGCGGTCACAATGTGACGTCGCAGGAACGTTACAGGCACGTCACAATGTGACGACGCAGGCACGTCACATTGTGACGTCGCAGGAACGTTGCAGGCACGTCACATTGTGACCGTCAACTCGCGACCGACATGCAACCAATTATCAACTTTGGCCGGCCCAATAAATTATAACAACGAATTTATTATTATTTCGTTAATTCTTGGCCATATCTAATTACTGATGCATTAAATACACACCAAAGGCATTATACTGTCAATAATAACAGATTTTTTAAACATGCGATGGCACAAAATTCTTCAATTTCTTAATTAATAATTACATCGTTTGACGCATAATATTAATGTATTTTTACATCTAGACCCTGTTGATACAACTACAGGATTTTAGCCTACACCGATACATATTTCTGCAATACCACAAAGCATGGGCTACCGAGAGATTTTAAATAAGAAATATGGCTTTACCCGTTGTTTTGTCTGTGTCTTTGATATGAAGCTAGTTGACCATGTGTCCTTCCTAAAGCCTACGTTATCTTTATATTAAGGTTGTGAAATACTATATAGAATATGACATTAATATACAGTAGTATGCCAACGCACCTTCTCCATCCTCCTCCACACCCACATCTCGAAAGCCTTCAGCCTATTTTCGTCTTCCTATCTCAAATGACTTTAAACTAATGTAATGAAGCTAATCATTAATGATAACTGATAAACTTCAAACGACGAAAACGTTGAACTTGCGTTTTATATTATGTAAATCATAATTGAAACTGGCGTTTGATAAATAGTTCTGTATTAGTATAAAACCTCTCTTGTTATTATTTTCAATAACTTTCAGTAACGCCCCCAGGTACGAGTTTTACTTTCATAATTCGCGGTCTTGCCTTCGACCAGAGAGATCGATATTTCCATATATCCGGCAAGCGATCATTCGGTTTTTATTATGGCGTCTTAAGAGGTTCATGGAGTACTAAGTGAAGGGTATTTACGTGTTTTGATTAAGGTCAGCGAGTTTATAAAACGTGATATTAGAAGGAAAGATTAGCTAATCGCTTCGGTTGTCATATTTCCGGACTATTCCTCTTCTGCCATTGAAAGAAAAACGTAAGTATTTAACATACTCGTTGGAACTTAAGAAACCAAGTTGTTTACTAACTTAAGATCTTTGTCAACATGTATTTTCAGGCACTTCGCAAGGAAATGGTAATCAGCATCCATAGTGATGATTTATAAAACCTGATTTTCATTGCACCCACGCAACGATGGGGGATCTTTGGCCTTCTGTTTCATAAGGGAGTACTGTATGCATCAGTGATTGTGCCTTGGAAGCGTCAAGAAAAATTAGAACATAAATGGGAACATTATAAAATTGTGTAGTTTCCAGGAGTTCGCTCGTAATTCTTCACCAAAGAGTTAATAGCGAAGTGTGGCTTGATTCAGTGATTCAGACAAGTGTGTGGTTTTATGATATGTTATTTCTGTCGCCATATGGCATTCAGCGGATGTGTGGTGGTGTTGTCGGGAAGTTACGTTCTGAGTGTAATGGCTTAGCTAGTCTTTTCATGCTAATAAATTCAATTCAGTTTCATTCATATTAGTTGTACATTGTCAATTACCACTTGGCAGTTTGTGTACAATTTATGCAATGTTACACAATGTGTACATTGTATAAAATTGTGTACATTGTATACACATTGTGTAAAGGCAAATTTGTGTACAATGTATACATTTTACACAATGTTCACAAATTGTGTAAATTGTACACAAATTGTGTAAAGTCAAATTTGTGTACAATGTACACATTTTTTATACAATTTGTACACAGGAAATCCTGTGTACATTGTGTACAAATTGTATACAAAATTTTCATTGGGGTATCGCAGTGGAATGTGGTGCTCAAGCAAAATATTTTCGGAAAGTCGCAATGCGACGTCACGAGCACGTCGCAATGCAACGTCACGGGCACGTCGCAATGCAACGTCGCGGGCACGTCGCAATGCGACGTGCCCGCGACGTTGATTCTCGGAAACTTCGCACGTCGCGGGCACGTCGCAGCGACGTAACCGCCACTCCTGTGACGTTGCGGGAACGTCACATTGGTCGCAATGCGACGTGCCTGCAACGTTGCGGGGACGTCCACTGCTACTGGGGAAATAGCTACTTCAAATTCGTGATATTTTCGCCATAAAATTGGTGAAACGTGTAGTGTGTTTAAAAAAATAAAAAGTTTATAAAAGTACCAAATTTTATTATAATGAATATTAAAAGTTTTCAACACAGTAGAGCCTGAAGCTGTGAATTTTAATGTTGCCTATATGCTTCACAATCGTTCCAGGTTACCAAAATACCCAGAGTTTACAGATCTGAACCAATGAAGCACTGTTTTGCCACTGATACATTTGTCATCTCCATTGCCACATTCTTAGCTTTAATTAATTGTATTATTAAGGCAGGAATAATTTATGCAAATGAATTCAAAAAAAAGTTTCCAGCTGCATTTTCAATTGATTAAATATTATTCAAGAAAAATGGAAAATATATATGTAGAGATGGGCCACTCTGAAAATTACCTCGGTAATTTTCGTAAATTACCACGGTATTTTTCGTAATTTACCACATCCCTTGTAAATTACTGCAATTTTCTAGATAATTCACCTATGTATGAGATAATTTTTTACACAGATAATCCCCCCAACATGTTCACATTTCCTACATGTTTAATAATAAATGGAGGCATTTAAAACTCATTTTTGGAATATTTTACTGAAATTATAACATTATAAGAGTAAAGCATTAGAATATTCTTCTTGAAAATTTCTCATACTTTGACAAAAGAAAGCCAGATTGCGTGTTGCTGCCGTAGTTCTTTTTACAATTTAAAAAATTTCTAATAGATTAATGTTGTATTAGGTATGGTTTAAACATTTTTATATTCCCTTCCTATCGCTATTGGCTTTCTTATTTAACCATACATTTGCTGTTTAATGCTTAAAACTAAAAATTACAGGAAAATAATGGTAATTTTTGAAAATTACCATAATTTACCACGTGGTAATTTACCTCAGATGGAAACTACGGTAATTTTCCCATCTCTATATATATACGTAAACAACCTCTTAGTGGTGACTCATTGGGTTCTGATGGTTTATAGTGCCTGACGAGGTGCTAAAATCCTTCCTACCTCACTGATGCCATGAAGAAAAATGGAGAGCAGTTAAGCTCACAAAAAGCATGCAGCTAATAATATAATTGAAGCTCTTGACTGTGATGAATAAAGCATTCACGTGAAAGATCACAATTTAGGTACTCACCCCGTCCTTGTCCATTTGATCAATAAGATGAGAGTGAACAGAATGGAGCAGTTCCATGGTCTTGGTGTTGCCACTCATCGCTGCCAAATGCAAAGGGTTGCGCCCATTGTGGTCTCTGTGCAGGAGCGCACCTCTGTTCAGCAGCAGCTGCACAACTCTAATGTGACCTTGAGAGGCAATTAATTGATTAGGTAAATCTACTGCTGATTGAGTCAAAAAATTGACTGACCACATTTTGAAAGGCCATTATGATGATTAATGCACAAAGAGGTCAAAAACATTGAAGGCAGTTGGGAACATGAACAAAGAGCCCTGGTGGGGTCTATTCCGTACGTGGAAGCTCTGGAGCTAGCAGCTTCGGTTCTTTCCTTGAATCATCTCCCGAATCATATCCTTTAACTCTGGATCAAACTCAAGTTCTGATTAAGTAGGGAGGAAAGTCAGTAAACAAAGAGGGAAAGTTGAAGTTTGGTAAGTGAATGATGAGCCAAACATATTCAGTGTAATGTTTTGTGATGTTTTTTCCAGTTCTTACTTCCATAAAAAAGCAGACAGCAATTGACTCCACCAAGATAATGATGCACTACCAATTGCATGACTAATTTTGAGAATGTATTTTTTCAACATTTGATGAGCTTAAGAAGCTAAATTACAAGTATTCAAACATACTTAACGTGTTTGTGCTTGCGAGACAGGGAAGCTAAAGGGCTTTTAAAGGGTCAACTGCTAACTTCCTGTACCAAATATTTGCTCCCAAACATCTATGCTGTATCTCAACACTAATTCTGACGTAGGCTTCCGCGGTGTTTCATAATGAAGTAATGTTGGATGGCTTCCGGTGTTCCACCGCATTGTTTGTCTTCAAATGACGACAGTTTCATCCTCGTACCAGAGGACATCTTCAGGTCGAAGTGATTCCGTGAGGTTTGGCCGGTTGTTTATAGGCAGGTTTGGTGGTTCACGTGGCCGTCGTTCCCGCCGCGTTCGTATTGGTCTGAGTCTCCAAGGTCCTTTTCAGGACCGTTGATATAGTTACGGGTGTGTTGGAATAATCTCTTCCATGTGCTGGAGAGGGTATAGCCGTCTTCCCTATTGAAGTTGTTCGGGTTCTTCGTAATTTCTACGGCTCCCTGTATTAGTCTAGGGAGGTACCTGACTGCAGAAGTTCCGCCTGTCAGCAGTGGCTGAACATGCGTGGTCTGAACCCGGCCATGACATCAACTTTTAACCCTTTGGCGATGGGGATGGGGAAAATTTTTTTACTTTGCCAGTACGGAGCTTTCACTACGCTAGAATCTTCACCGGTGCCTATTTCCCTAACTTGGGTCGGGGGCCAGAGGGGTGTTGAACCTTTTTCTCGGCCACCAGGCTGAAATAATCTCCACCCTTTTCCGCTTGGGGTGTCCATTACGGCATTCGGTCGCGGTCAACTATTTTTTATGCGATGGTTTTGCTAAAAACATTGTTGATACAGCCTCTATATTTATTTAATCAGAAATGAATTATTCTTGTTTTACAATGACTTTACAGTTTTTAAACGAAATTCTATCGTTATATTAAGCTCTCTAGCAACAAAAATCGTATAAATGGTAAAATAAATAATTTCGTCATTGTATTTTGCACTCGGAAATGATTTTGATGAGTATTAACGTAAAAAAGTAAAATAAATTTAAAACGTCCTTATTCAGCATAATTGCATCATCAGTGCGCGAGTTAAAGAACCGGTACTTAGAAATTTTCACCATGTTATTTCATGAGATGTACAGTCGACGGAACTCTTGTTTTTGGAAATTTATGCACAGATTACATTCATTACGTACGAATATGTTGATTATGTTAAAATTTCCCAGTATTCTTTTTTATTATTCTTATTCATACTTTTCTTATTCCTAAAATCACCCGATTTGAGGAGTATGAAATTCTCCAAAGCAAATGTTATAACTTCAACATTCGTGTGCCTCGGGATTCAAAACACTGCCAGGAATCACTGTAATCTTTAGGTGGAAACCATTGACCAACGAAAACCAAACTGAAATAGACACCTGACATGATCAAATAAGCATGAGTAATTACAGGGAAAAATAAACATTTGAACTCACTAAAAATATGGTTGTCAACTCTTATAAAAGAATAACATTCAGTTGTTTACCTAAAAAAATAATAACTCCCTTACTATCATAAAACTATAGAAAAAATTACTCCCAAGCAGCGTAAATACTAAATAATGAACAAAAAATTAGTTTTGAGATTCCTTTACACACAAACTACGTTAAAAATAACAGTAGAACTCTGTTTAAAACTTGTAGTTGTGGAGCTAAACATAAGGAATGCTCAATTTGCCAATTACACAAAAACTTTTAAGTTTGTTATTCCACTGCACCAGCAAGCAACTGACCGCGGACCACTGCTGTGAGTGGGGCGTGCACTGCGAGGAAGGGTCGAGGTAATCCTCTCCCGCGAACCGCGAAAGGGTACCTACGGCGTCCCGAGAAGAAGTCATTTATAACACACACCTTTTAGGCTTGCTTAGGGCTAGCTTAGTGGCACGCCGTTCTATCACGTCGTTCGTTCGTTTGCGTAGAAATATTTATGCTGTTCTATCACGTTATTCGTAGCAAAAGGGTTAAGAAACTAAGATCATCGCTTGGGAAAACCGGTACTTCCCTAGACTAATACGGGGAGCCGTAGAAATTACGAAGAACCCAAACAACTTCAATAGGGAAGACGGCTATACCATCTCCAGCACATGGAAGAGATTATTCCAACACGACTGTAACCAGATCAATGGTCCTGAAAAGGACCTTGGAGACACAGACCAATCAGAACGCGGCGGAAACGATGGCCAATCACAGCACACGTGAACCGCCAAACCTGCCTATAAACAACTGGCCAAACCTCACGTAATCACTTCGACCTGAAGATGTCCTCTGGAACGAGGATGAAACTGTCGTCATTTGAAGACAAACAACGTGGTGGAACACCAGAAGCCATCCAACATTACTTAATCTCAACACAACTAAGATTTAAAACTTGCCAGATTTGCAATTTATTTCACTAGATTGAAATTACCGCCTCTGGCTCACGTTTCTCCTTATTAACTCATGCCATTTTCCACATACGGAAGCAAACCACGCAGATTGCAGAGCCAAGCTGTGAGCAGAATCTTTTGCAGAAAGCTAGACAACACCACCAACCATATGGCAGAGCCAAATATTTAGATCCTTATGTATATTCATGGATTCAGGGCTGTATAGATTCATTTGAATGTGATCCTTCACATGCTGGAAACTCTTAATAACACTAGAATTTTAAAAGTGATGTGTATTTATTATTTTGTATTCCTTTATAGTTGTATTTTTGATTGCATTTCTTATTAATTTGTATATGCTATCATTGAGTTAAATGTTATGCTGCACTGTAGTGCTTCTCATGTCTCATTGTGAGGAAGATCTTTGACTGTATTTTCTCAATGTCAGCATGCTCGTTCACACTTAATTCAAGATGCTATAGCGGTTGGTCATGTTACTGTGTACTGGGTTAGGATAGAAATACATATTTTAATATAATGAAGTGGAGCATCCCATTTTAACAACCCAACAAAGATAAATGTTAAAAAGAGATCCAACTAAAAACTTTACATTTTATCTCAGCAGATAATAACTGGTTGATAGGAATAAAAATGAATGTTCAAGCCAATGAAAAATTTTAAACAAGTTAATTGATTATTAAGTACACACAAAAACACTGAAACACACATTTATTGAATTCTTCACCTTTACCTTCTTGTGATGCAATATGCAATGGTGTCCGTCCTTCACCATCACACTCATTGATTATGAAGGTCCCTTTCTCAGAATCAAGGAGCTGACATGCAATGTTATACCTCCCATACCTGTGAAAAAAAGTTCACCAGTTAGCACAAAACTTATGACCAAGATTCAAAAACAGTTGGTACATATAATGGAGTCCCATCATTTGAGACTCTGATGGGCAGATTATCAGATGATCCCTCAGCTAGCATGAAGCACACTCCCCAACATCCCTTCTTTACTCTCAGTATGTATAACAATATGTACAAGGATGAATAGTCCTCGGGTTTCCAGCCGGGTAATGGTGTTAAACTGCACCGACATTTCAATGGCGTAGTCTGCCATCATCTTCAGGGTTTAACCCTGAAGATGATTGCAGACTACGCCATTGAAGCATCGGTGCAGTTTAACACCATTACCCAGCTGGAAACCCGAGAACTATTCATCCTAAGCATTCGCCGGGAAAGACTTAAATCCTACAATATGTACAAGTATTATAGTAAAATACATAGTCAAATTATGCTTCCTTGCAGCATGTGATGAGCACTTTTATCGATGACAGCATCTCTTCCCATGGACTGGACGTGTTGGAAGGGCGTCTGTATTTCGATGCTTTTCAACCTTAGTGCTAAACTTTTTAAAATATACTTTCCTTAATTTCTCACACAATTTTTATGGAAATTGTGATGGCCATACAACATACAAAATACTCTAAACTTAACTGCTTCTCTGATTGATTTTTTTGAAGAAGTTTGTCAAAAAAACATTTTTTATTTGATATTATGAATGTTTAACAATATAAAAAAAGAAAACTCAAACATTTGTTGGCAAAACAGTATATTGAACTATTTATTTAGCATAGTAAAATGTTCTAAAAAATACATTTTTATGATAAAAATAATAATTTTTATTGACACATCCCATTTACAAATTTAGCAGCCTGTAGCTACTTATAAATTGGTGTTTACAGGCTACTAAATTTGTAAATGTGATGCGTTAATAAAAATGATTATTATTATTATTAAAATGTATTTTTTAGGACATTTTACAATGCTAAATAAATAGTTAAATATTCTGTTTTTCCAACAAATGTTTGAGTCTTATTTTTTTTTATTGTTAAAAATTCATAAAATCAAATAAAAAAATGTGTTTTTTTGACAAACTCCTACAAAAAAATCCATCAGGGAAGCGGTTAAGTTAAGTGTATTTTGCACGTGGTATGGTCATCACAATTTCTGTAAAAAATGATGCATAAGAGAAAATTAGTTAAGTATATTTATTCAAATTCCATGTATGCATTCAAATATATATCTAAATTAAAAGAAACATTTTTTTTCAAGTTTCTTTCATAATTCAACTACACAGTTGTTTTAAGTTTTGAAATAAGTCACAATCTCACTTATTATATCTCTCAAATGTTTTTGTTTGTATGATACACTCCGAAACAGGGAGTCACACTAAGGGACACTTCACACTGCGGGCACTGGTATCTAGTTTCAAAATTTTTTTCCAACTTGCGTCACACTTTCTACACCACAGTACACCCTGCTTCGTTGGGTTGGATTTTTTTTCACTTGGAGGGATTATGCCAGGAAAATGCCTCTAAGTAAGTCAGTGAGGGTATGGCGTACTGCGGGTGGCCTGCTCACTCTTGGGAATACTACGTCTCCAAGGTACATTTCGATCATTTATTCTATGAGTTCGAGACGAAAGTCTAAATGCACTTTTGTGCCACCGGCTTTGCAATAGATCACAAAATGTATGATGAAAATTTATATTTTGCAATTTATTTAGCAGAAAATATTTTCCTTTGCTTCTGAGCATGTTAAAAGTCTAATTGCTTATGCGCATGAAAAAACAATACTTATCGTCGATTTTGAACAAATTTAGTTACAAAATTTTGGTAAAGGTACAACCATCGGAATGGTCATTGATTCGAAATATGTAACTACGAATACTACAGAAAATAAAGTAAAATTATGTAAAAGAAATACTTGTTGTTTCAAAAAATATAAATCACGTACAAATAATGGGAATATTATGTTTAATTATTAAAATAAGATTTCATTTTCGTAAATTCTTCGCAAAAAATATTTTGGTAAATTTGTGGGAGAATAGTTGTGTAATGAAAAACACAAACAGTACCTAATGGCAAAAAGAGAGAAAAAACTAATATCTTGTAATTGGTAAACATTTTACGCCGTTGCATTATCGTGAAGTATCACTTGCAATTATATTTTTGGCTAGCGAAAGTTTTGTGTCGTTTGAAAAAAGTGCCACAAAAGTTGTGAGAGGCCATGGGACCCTCAGCAGCTCCGAGAACGGCAGAAATATAAACTACTAGCATCACCCAAGAAAATTTGGGCATGCGGGGAAATAGACTTAATTTTTGCATTTTCCCAAGTTAACTCGGGCACATCAGAATTTGTGTCGACCCGGAGCCCGAGTTAACTCCGGTGGGCCAGGGAAGCATAGTTAACTTCCTACGACTTAACTACAAGAATGAGAGGAAGCACGTAGAGATGGGAAAATTACCATAATTTTCATCTGAGGTAAATTACCACGGTAACGTACGGTAATTTTTTAAAATTACCGTAACTTTTCAGTAATTTTCAGTTTTAAGCATTTAATAGCAAATGTTTGGTAAAATACAAAAGCCAATAGCAAAAGGAAGCGAATAAAAATGTTTAACCCTTACCTAATGCAACATTAATCTATTAGAAATTTTCAAAATTGTAAAAAGAAATATGGCAGCAACAATTGCAATCTGGATTTCTTTTGTCTAAGTATGAGAAATTTTCAAGAAGAATATTTTAATTCATTACTCTTATAATGTTATAATTTAAGTAAAATATTCCAAAAATGAGTTGAACATGCCTCAATTTATAAGTTAACATGTCGGAAATGTGGACTTTGCTTAAAAGAACATGTTGGGAATTTATCTGTATGAAAAATCTCAAAAATGGGTGAATTATCTACAAAATTACCGAAAATTACGGTAATTTTCAAGAGGTGCGGTAAATTACAAAAAATACCATGGTAATTTACAAAAATTACCATGGTAATTTACAAAATGGCCCATCTCTAGAAGCACGTGATATAACAGACGAGCAAAAATTGTTATAACCGTGAACAAAAATTTATAAGGATTGTTTATAAACATTAACATTTACTCTCATAAGAAAAGCTTTGATTTGGTGCAAGGGTTTCTTATTTTCCCTTTATTAAGATGTCTGTTTCACCTCATCCTCTCCATGGGCAGTTAATGAATTGCTTGTAGTATACTAAATGGTATTTGCACGTGACATCATGGGGATTCTTTTTACCCTATGAAACAGTCATTAATTGTTTCTTCTTCCTGTTGAATTTCAACGGGTACACTGTACTCGTTTGACCATATATGTAAGTGTTTGAGAACATTTAAAATGATTCTAAATAAAGGGAGAACACTAAATGTATAGATACTTTCCTTACCTGGCAGCAAAATGTAAAGCACTTTCATTATTGTTGTTCTTAAGATTTACACACGCTCCCAGACGTATTAAATTTTCAAGACTTCTTATTAGACCTCCACGACTTGCATAATGTAGTGGTGTGCATCCTGTGCTATCTTTCTCATTCAACAACAGTCTGAGGCACTCTTCAGACTTGCTCTGCCAATCGTGAAAGTTCCAGTCAGACAGATTTTCATATAAAAAAAAGAAAAATACTATGTAAGCAGTTCACCATGAGACAACAATGCATCCACAAGTTTGTATTCTTTCAGATACATCATTTTTTCATAATTACTAAGATTATTTTGAGAAATCTCATATAATTAGGACTAACATTAGGAATAAAACAAATAATTTGGACAATTCCTTCTTGGTGTTAGCTCAACAATTCTTCCACTTCTTTCTTTTTTTAAAGCAAAAAATTTTTTTACCAGACCTTCATACTGTATCATAGGCGTATCCAAAGGGGGTAACCCTCCCCCCCCCATTGATAAAAATTCATAAAAATGATGTGTTTAACACATGCTAATTGTACTATGTACACCTATAGATCACCTTCCATTACATAATAGAACACCTTCAACACGTCATTTTAAGATGTATATACCTATGTATTTCAAAATTGCTGGACCCCCCGTTTTATGTGGGGGTATTCCATACCCCACCCCACCCCTCCTTCATATGGGGGGTGGTGGTCAGACGCTTCTAGATACACCTATGTACTGCATGACAGTCATACAGATGGCTCTATGAGGCAAACAGATATATAATTGGCATAATTCTATGGGAATTTGGAATTAACCACTGCATTTAATCTAACTAATCTAAAATCTAACCACTGGAATTTGAAATACTCATTTATATCAAACCTTATGTCAAGTTTCATTAACATCCCATAACAACATAATCGGACAGTTAAATCAATAAACTCTCTATTATCTGGCATGCATGGGACATGAGGGCTACCGGTAAGATGAATATGGCGGTTGAATGAGATGCCTTCAGACATCAAATAAAGTTGGTAAACTTGTATTTTAATACTTAGTAGGCGTGTATATATAAAGAAACAACAATGAGAATCAAGTAAATTAACTTAATTACAAATATAAGCCTGTAATTCTTCCAATCTGATTGTGTATTTTACTTCTTGAAAGTCATATATTATGTCGGCATGCCTGCACTAACACAAAATGCAATAACAAATTCATAAGGCATTGAGAGATTTGATTTATACACTCTTTGACATACTTAACCCTTAGGCTGCGGGAAACGTACATGTACGACTGTACCGGGAACTGCGGAGAGAACGTTCTTGTACGTTTGACCCTTTCTGTCTACCTGCTCCCTCAGTCCTTTCATATTTTTATGACCCACACTCATTCTTTCCAGCGGTGGGTATCTGGGAATCCACCCTTTTTACCCAAACCACTCCCTTCCCACGCTCTTTAGGGATCGCATACCACCGAAATGATGTGCGACCCTTTCTTCCGATTGTTCGCTCAAGAGGCTACGGTTGTCTCTAAAGTTAGTTGTCTTATGCTCGCGCCCGGCTCAATTATCAACGGATTTTTTTGGTGTTTGGTATCAAATTAAACAGAAAGTTGCTAGAAAATATATTGTCATATTTGTTTTCAACAATTACACCCATAAACAAATTTTCAAAATTAGTTCCAAGTTCCACTGATCCCTCGACAAGTTCCGGTGCCCACTCCCTGGGATCCCGAGAAAAGGATCGGGAGGGGATTACATGGGTCATATAACTGCCCGGCCTCGGCCCGCGGGAAGGATGGACAGGCTCCGTCCGAATAGACATTTGCCGCACAGGGTGGACGAAATGCGCTCTAGCTGCCGCAGCTTAAGGGTTAAGGAACGACTCCACAGAACTTTTCCTCAAAAGCACTGGAATTCAGGCTGTCAGATGGCACTGCATAGTGGCCATAGCTGTCAAAAGGTTTAATGAAAAGGTAGAGTTGACTGAAATGTCTAGCTATGAAAAAACTACCAACAGAGAGACAAAAATGGTGCAGTGGTGAAACTGACAAAAAATAATTCCCAGCCCAAATGTATAGGCCAGTCACCTGGCTGAGTCTAATATGATATTTTGGTTGATATTTTGTCGTGGTCACAATCAGGGCCAGCGACTGCAACTTCACAGGAAGCTGATGTTGAGGAGGCATAGACTTGACAGTTTTCTCAAATAAATCTCCAATGTTCACCTGCCTGTATGACTTTCTTCTCTCTTCTGAAACTTTATAATGCAGAAGGTGAACTAGCATTAGAGTCTGGACAGAAGCACTTTCGCTGTTCAAACAGTAGCGTAACCAGGGGGGGTGGGGGGGTAAATGCCCCCTCCGCCCTGTGTTCTGGTGCCCCTAAGTCTGTGAATGTTTCCACTCTCAAGTCCCAAATACAAATAAATGCGTGTAGTTCGTTGTCAATTGTTATATTTTGTACAAACCCATCCGCCTATATAGCATCACCAAAATTTGTAAAATTTAATAAACTGGTTAATTTATGAGTCGGCCCCTAAAAATTTTCTGGCCCCCCCCCTCCCCCGACCCAAAACCTGGCTACGCCACTGTGTTCAATACATTTCATCACATCTTCAAATCAGTGCAGCATATTCTTCCTCATCATCTTTTTCATCATCTTTTTCATTTCGTGTGGATTGCATATGATCCCCACGTAGCACACTGCCTCCAAGAGGTGCCATCATTAGGCATGCCTTAAGCCTTTTGCAGGCGCCTTCAAAAGGCCTTCACGAGGCATGTATCATATTTTTTGTTGAAAGCAACAACATGTATTTCCAACAGGTTGATTATTTCAGCAAACTTGGGGGGGGGGGGGAATTGCAGTGACATGTGTCGGCGAATAATGAGAAAGCTGTTCATGGTTGGGCTGTCAACAAAATTAAATATTCAAGGAAGTGAGAAAAAGTGTGGCCTTAAGTCTACAGCTACTTTAAAGATCATTCAAAGTAAGCAATTCATTGTACTATTTAGGCTAATGAATTAGTTTTCAAATATGCTATTTGATTGCTATAAGATAAACTGTGCAATCATTATGGCAATTTCATGTTTTCCACCAGGTGCATGCCGGAGATATTTTTCTGATATATCCTACAATGCAGTGGAAAAGGAAACAGTATCTGCCATTGGGAAATGGTTAAGGAATCAGTGTCCAAAAAAACCTGTCATGCAATAAATTTAAATTTTTTCTTAGATAAATCTTGCCTTTCATTAGCATATTTATCATATTTTGCTGCCCTAGTGTTGTAATAGTTTGATCTAATGGTCAATTCACTATTTAGTAACATTGCCCAGAGAATAGACTCATGGTAAGACCTCAAGAGGGGTAAATTGAGACCTGTATCAGTGAGGTAACTTGAGGATTTAATTTTTTTCAGGCCTGAAGTTCCGGAAATTTATTTTCAATTGCAGTATTGAGATGTATACTTTGTAGAAGTTAGCCCCAGAAAAATACTCAAACTTTGTTTTGCATTTTGTGGAGCTGGAGATGCGCTGAGAAATTCACTCCTGGATTTTAAACTGTAAGCATAGGAAGTAATTTTTCCATGTGCCTAGAAGTTGCCTGTATGGTGGCTTTTTAAGGCACATTGAATAGGTGCCTAAAAGGCACATTTAAGCTAGACGGGTCAGGCACCTAATAGGCGCCTGATGAGTGCCTTATGAATGCAGTGCCTTTGCCTTAAAAAGGCACCTTTTAGGTGCCTTTTGTATGCAGTGTGCTATGTGGGTCCTCTTCAGTACCCTTTCAATTATTTCATCTGTGTCTAATGTCATCATAACTGGGAGATCCTTGTCAACATACATCCAGCCATTTGTCGAGTTCATCACAAAAAATTACTCCACTACGATTATAAGCACAAACAATTGAATTTACCAATAAAAAAAACAAAACATATCACATTAAAAATGTATAGAATACCTTTTTTAAATGATCTGCAAACTCCTCTAACCTGCCACCATTAAGGACCACTAAATGAAGAGCATTACGCTGATTGCTATCCTGGAGGCATACGTTTGCACCAAGGGTGATCAGACTGTGTACTGTACGCCATGCAGCACGTGATGCTGCCAGCAACAGTGCAGAACGTCCGTCTTTATCTTCTGCATCCACATCAGCACCCTGCGCAAAGAGAATAGAAAGATATATAAAATATGAAGTATGAAAAATAATGGACTCACTATCTCAAATTAGTTATGAAACGATTCAATCAATGTAAATCTGCATAATTTTATTAAATCCCAACTTCATAGCGTGACATTCCTCTATGACTACAGTCCATTCAATCAATTAGAATTCCACAATTTAATACTATTTATTATTATTTATTTTATTTTCCAAGGACCATACAAAGATTTGTTGGGGAAGAATTCGTCAGTTAACTGACGAATCCTACACCAATCTGTAAATTTACAGATAAAAAAACATAAACATAGTGTATACTGTGGCATTTTCCCCCCATTTTTTGGGCAATTCTCCTCTTTGGACAGTTTCTCCTCTGCGGACTGTTTATCCTCCGGACTTAGCCGAAGGACTTGCCCGAACGACATGCGCGCTAACGACATGTGCGCCAACGACGGCCAAAATGCCTACGACTACAAAATGCAGCAACTCCTGCCAGCGACTTCTGCCACGACTTCTGCCACGCCTTCAGCCACACCTTTAGCCGCGCCTTTCCCTCGCCAGGTCCTGCATCGTTTATATAGCCAGTAAAGTGAGGAAGGATACCAAAAATGCAGTCATCCTGACCAAGGCACAAAGGCTGTGATCCTGTATTCTGCAGCCAAAGCCAGAAAACAGTTCCTGGCGCTCCAATTAATAACTGCCACCCTATCTATCACCCATCCCATTATTTCCTCCCCTCCAAGGCTACCAATCACCAACCTCCTGACCTTACCCATTCCACCTTCGTCCTTGTCGACAGACCCCCTCCTCAGCTGACTCATGTCTTAGCTCGCCCTCTATTGCTTCCGAGACGCCGACCGGGTAACACCGTTGTGTGAGCCTGCTGACTAAGTCACTTTTGTACTTAAGAGAGAAGTTCAACCTCTCGTACTTGTTAAACTTAAACTATTTTCCGACTGGAAACTTTCATTACGGTCGCCTGGCACTCGACCTATGGGTAAATTATTGTAATTGGTTTGGTTCTATTTTGTGATTTGTGAAATATATTGATAAGTTAAGTTTATGATTGATAATACTTGTGTTTTGTTCGTTTTCCTCATTTTTCTCACCCGAGCTTGGAAAGAGCTTGTGTTTTCAAGAGTGTTATCGGCGAGAAAATCTGCTCCTTCTCCCGATAGCGCTACAATACAATATAAAAATACAGATAATGCTGAAAACATTTTTTTTTTAACATATAAAATTGATTTTTTTGAAAATTTTTTTCAATATTAACATATAAAGTTCCCTTTCCTGAAACATACTGTCTCCAAACTTATAAGTTGTCATGTAGAAATTCCTGAACAGTGTAATATCACTCGGTCAAGAGAAACTTCTTCAATGTTTTTTAATTCTTCCACTGACCTAGTATTCTTCACACTGTCCAGTAACGAATTAAATATTTTTGCACCCATAACAATTGAGTTATTTGATGAAAAACATTTTTTGTGATAAGTTGCATAATTCATCCAGCAGTAAACAGTCTAACTGTCTGCAGCCCTAGGTTAATGTAACATCTATGGCATGACTTGCTTGTATTTTATGCTCAGGTGGCTCTATAAACTGTTCTCGCTGGGGTATCTATCAATCTATTCATAGAAAATCCTTTACTATTTATTTTCATGTGCTTCAGGGATACTTTTAACTCTTTTGAATTCAATTGAGAAAACTCTGCTCAAAACTAATACTGTCCACAGATAATAAAAATATATGTTGGTGCGAAGGCTTCCCACCCCATACCTATGAAGGAGTGTACAAAATAGAGTGCAGCTGTGGATCGGCATACATAGGGCAAACAAAAAGAGCTGTGAAGGGCCACCTACAAGAACACAAACGGGCAATGAAGAATAAGCAATTCCACCTCTCCGCCCATACTGAAGCATGCCCATTCCAAACCTGGACACACCATCAACTTGGAGGATGCCTCGGTGAAATCCAGGGAATCTCGATACTTTCCAAGAATCATTCGGGAAGCTATCGAGATAGCAAAACACCCGAAGAATTTCAACCGAGAAGACGGGTATCACCTTCACCTTTTCAGATCATATTAATACAATTAAATCCAAAGCTATGTCTCTCCTAGGCCTTCTATACCGCTACACAGAAATTAAAGACCCCCAAGCTCTTAAATCCTATTTTAAAACGATTGTTCTTCCCGTGATCACATATTGCTCTCCTATTTGGGCGATGTCTGCTTCTTCCAATATCGCAGCCCTTAAATCTGTTACCCATTTCTTCACAAGTATAGTGAAGTACAGACTCCCCCACATGTGAGATATGTCCACTAACGCCATTCTGTCTTCTCTCTCCATTCACAACCTTCCTTGTCTCCTCCATAAAAGTGACCTGAAATTTGTTTACAACATCCTTAAATCCATCACAGACTGTCCCAAACTCCACTCTTCTATGAATTTCCGAGTACCTTCCCGGCCTACGCGCACCCACGATCTATTCCATTTACCAATTCCTAGATTATCGCTCGCCCAACGCTCACTTTTCTTCCGCCTCCCCTCCCTTCTTCTTAGTTACCTTCCCGAGAGCGTTGATCCCTTTTTTCTATTCTCCAACATCTTTACAAACTTGGCTCTCTCTCATCTTTCTGAAAATAGCTAACAATACTTCTTCATTCAGTTTCTTTCCGATATTTCCTGTTTTGTTATGGTATCTGTTATTATGTTATGTTTTTATTGTATCTGTTTTCTTTGTACGTTTGTTATTGGGCCACTGTAAATAGGCAACAGTGGCTGTATGTGGCCATTTTTGATTATATAAATAAATAAGCAACTCTTGGAAGAGACTTTTCCGTGTGGAAATTGTCGACATGGCCAATCACCAACAATGGGGAAATATTGGTGCCAACGAGAAGAATGACGCAACCAATCAAAACTGAACAACGGGCCTATAAGGCGGTCAATTACCAACATCATCACTTCGACCTGAACACGCCTGCTGGAATGCAGGCGAAACTGTTGTCACAAAAACAACGACGCGCCTTCTATAAGAATGCAGCCTTATATAAAAATATATTTCAGCGAATAAAAATCCGTCATGTGATGTATTTTGAAGTTGCCGCCATATCCATTTGTGCTAACCTCCCCTCAACTGTTTTATGCCGCTGTCTCCTCCTCCCACGACTGTAACATCCGGGACTGTAACTTCCGGAGGCATGGCTTTTTTGGTATGGATCTAAGATGGAGAATATAGACCTGTTCAATGAACCTACTGCTGTATCATTTATTACCCGGCCGCATCCTAGCTCCAACTGAGTGTTTGAGAGCAAATATGAAACGTCAAATGTTTCAAATAAAATTTTCATGCATGAACTAAAATTTGCTTCACCTCTTTGACCAGATATTTGACAGTTTCCACGTGGTCAAACATGGCAGCACAATGCACTGGTGTCATCTTCTGAATGTCACAAGCAGCCAGACACATGCACTTCTCAGTTGGTTGCATGGCGAACATGAGTTCAATCACTTTCTTTGCACCTTGAGCACAAGCCAAATGGACAGGCGTTGATAAGTCTTGCTGAGTAGTAGATATCTTAGCTCCATTCTTGAGGCAGAGCTCAACTGCCTAAACATCATGAAAAATAGAAATAAGTATAAAAATCACTGCAATGCCAAATTTATTCCATATTCATAAGGAGGAAAAAAGAAATCATGACAGGAAAATATGTCCCTTTCTCAGAAAGATTCCATGCAGAGGTAGCTCGTGGAAATTTTTTCACCTGTACCTTAGATCACATTTCAGTGCATTCTCCCCACTAAGTTTTCCCAGCCGAAATAACACCCCTGGGAATTTTTTTCATAAATGAGGGAAGAAATAGCCTGTTATCTCTTGAATTATGAAATTGCAAGAACAGTCAAGCATCTTTAATCCAGCACTGCCAGGATTGTCCGGGATGATGCCGGATTACGGGTGTTTCGCATGTCTTTTTTATGCAAGGCATTTTCAATTCAGTTAGCGATACATACTTCTATGATCTTTTGCTGTTTCTATGCATACAAATGTGCATAAAAATGATTATAAACATCTGGTTTTAACTTCATAAAAAGTTGGAAGCTAATACTTTTGCAGCGAATATGTTGACGCCTCTGACGACGGGGGCCATGTCGGACATCGAAACTTTTCCCGTGTGGAGATTGTCAACATGGCCAATCACCAACAACGGGGAAATATTGGTGCCAACGAGAAGAATGATGCAACCAATCAAAACTGAACAACGGGCCTATATAAGGCGGTCAATTACTGGCATCATCACTTCGACCTGAACACGCCTGCTGGAACGCAGGCGAACAAAAACAACGACGCGGTGAAACACCCGAAAGAATGCAGCTTTCTATAAAAATAGATTTCAGCAAATAAAAATCAGTTTTCCCTTAATTAATAATTAAGGCTTTTTGATTTCTCCGAATATAAGGCTGCTTACGCAACACTGCCGGACTATAGGTTCTCCTAGATTACGGAATCCCGGATTATGGGTGCTCGACCGTTAGTACATATATGCCAATGTTGCCAGATTCCTCGAGAGAATAGAAAGGCACTCAACAAACAAAAGCAAGGTCATCTGTACCTTAATTAAAAATTTAAAAACTGGAAATTTTGGCCCACGCTTATCCATGTTAATTCTCAAGTCATATGTCATTGTATGAATAGCTTTTCTTATAGTGGCCTATAAATAAACTTTTTCAATTCAGAGAGTAGCCCGCAAGACTTACCTTAGGAAATTAATACATTTTGAATGACATACTTTACATACAAAATGGAACCTTTCGGCCGTTTGGACACCCCAGAAGCTTTAATTCGCAAATAATAATTTTTGGAAAAAATATATTTGTTAATACATATGTAAGAGAAAAGTTGGAGCATACCAAAATAAAACTGAAAACTACAAAACTTTTTCATGACGCAACACTCCTTGTCGCAGCCGATCGATTGATGTGATTGACTATCAGTTGTTTCATCGTTTTTGATGCTATTGTTGGGAGTAAGGAAATTAAGGTTTATTTCAATGGAGCAGTTTAGTCTGCTTCATCCACATTGGTTTCAGGAGGCTGGTGAGGATCAACTTCTACTTATTCTGAGACCAATCAAGTTTTGTGCTGTCGCTTCACGCCTCTGGCATTGCTCCGCCTGCTCTGGACATGATCAATAGCTGGTTTTAACATAACAGCCAACAACAAGGACTTCGAACTGCAATGTGCATAACAAAATGGTATAATTTGTTAGGATTGTGTGTAGAATTATTTTTTAAATGAAATTACCGCAAAATAATTAAAAGTTACATTATATTTCAGTAACTACAGGAATTATTTTAATAATGTGAATAATCAAAATCTCTTGAAACAACGTTTATGATTAAGATTCTTTGATTTCTCCGAATATAAGGCTGCTTACGCAACACTGCCGGACTATAGGTTCTCCTGGATTACGGAATCTCGGATTATGGGTGCACGACTGTTAGTAGTTACATACATAAATGCCAATGTTGCCAGATTCCTCGAGGGAATAGAAAGGCACTCAACAAACAAAAGCAAGGTCATCTATACCTTTAATTAAAAATGAAAAAACTTGAAATTTTGGCCCACGCTAATGTATGTCAACTCTCAAGTCATATGTAGAGTATGTCATTGTATGAATAGCTTTTCTTATAGTGGCCTATAAATAATCTTTTTCACTTCAGAGAGTAGCCCGCAAGACTTGCCTTAGGACAAGTAATACATTTTGAATTACATACTTTAGGAATGTTGTTTGAATATGATTACCTGAAATGTTGGTATTGTGTGAATTTTGGTTAGGAATAAAACTTGCTCCTCCGTAAGCCGTAATAGCTAATAGAGGGCAGACCAATTTATATGCTTCACGAGCATCACTGATTAGCACACATCCAAAGTTGCAACTATTTGTGTGAAAAGTAAGAAGTAACTTCAAAATATAATCATATTTTTATGGGTGGCAACACCTTTTTATTTCTGTCTCCTATGGATCGAATTTTTGGTCATCATCAGTGGTCATCGAATCTGAAGATTGGTTTGCATCATTCCACATCTATCTCTGCCATCCACTTCATTCCTACGTATAATTATTTACTTTGAGGTCCGTCATAATTTGCCTAATCTATTCCTTCCTTGGTATTCCTCTATAACAAGAGCCAAACAAATGTGATTAGAGCTGGGCCACTTCAAAAATTAACTTGGTATTTTTCGTAATTTACCGCGCCCCATGAAAATTGCCTTAATTTTCCAGACAATTCACCTATGTTTGAGATAATTTTTCATACAGATAAATTCCCAATAAGTTCTTTTAAGCCAAGTTCACATTTCCTACGTGTTTGATAATAAATTGAGGCATGTACAGCTCATTTTTGGAATATTTTACTTAAATTATAACATTATAAGAGTAATGAATTAAAATATTCTTCTTGAAAATTTCTCATACTTTGACAAAAGAAAGCCAGATTGCGTGTTGCTGCTGTATTTATTTTTACAATTTTAAAAATTTCTAACAGATTAATGTTGTATTAGGTATGGTTAAAACATCGTTATATTCCCTTCCTATTGCTATTGGCTTTCTTATTTAACCATACATTTGCAGTTATATGCTTAAAACTAACAAATACTGGAAAATTACGGTAATTTTCAAAAATTGCCATAATTTACCACGTGGTAATTAACCTCAGATGAAAATTATGGTAGTTTTCCCATCTCTTAATGTGATACCAGAGCACGTTATTCAGAGGAAATCCACCTCAGCCAGAATGTGGAGTTGCAATGAATCGATTTCTGTTTGCTCTGAGCTATTTCCCTCATCCCAAAACTACGTCAAAGTGGGTATAATTCCACTCAATAAAATTGGCTACACATTATTTAAGAGTACAGGCATACCTTGACTTATGGCTTCTTGAATTTCGTTGATCCTGCAGAGGTCAGTTTTCAGGTGAATTGATAGATAAAATAAGTCAGGATACATCGTTACTATGGAGTTTGGACTTAAATGGACAAAACACTGAAAAACAATAAAAATAAAAGAAAAAGCATAGAAATAAAGTAAAAAAATCATTTTAAAACCAAGAAATTACATATAGCAAATTACAGTACAGAAAAACAAATTAAAATAAGAAAGCCAATGCAGATCAGGACACATCAGTGCTAATAGCACTTCCAAATGGCAATGCGAATGGAGCGATGTGCAGAGGAGAAAGCCCAGGCAGAACACTGACGTCATAAAAACCTCTGGAAGATGTCAGAATGTTTTTAATTGGGTTGAAGGCCAAAATTTCTACTGGGAAAACCAATAAATGACCTCAAAGGTTTTGAGCTCAAATTTGGGGTTGCAATGAATAGAGTATCCCAATTTGTAGGTTGTCCCAATGTCGTGTACCCTTTAGCTGGAAAAATTGATAGGTTATTTTTAGACTACAGAAATGTAGTCCATGCTGTTTATAGAGATAACTTCTATAGTAGTCCAATGTTATCATTTGAACTTCTTAAGTGCAAGATTTATTCTACCAGTATTGAAGAAATAACATGAGCAATTTTCAACAAAAATAAAATTTACTTACAACCCAGGTTTCAATTATGATACATCATCTTCAGATGAAGATAAAGATGAAGTTTGAAGATGACCTGAAGATGATACATCAACATTGAAACCCGGGTTGCAAGTAAATATTATTTTTGTTGAAAATTGCTCGTGTTATTTCTTCATTATGTACCTATTCCATTCCACTTCGCGATAATATTCGGATGTTGTATTCTACTGGTGCTTTCAGAACTTCTAGAAAAGGAAATCCTCCAGATATTTTGAAGAGAAAACTAAAAAAAAGGCGAGAGCATGACACAGTGTACAAAAGAGGGCCTGTGTTTCATCAATTGGAAGAACAAGGACGATATGTGCTTTTGATTTCTTTGGAGTTTGATGGAGAAACTATTACTGTGCCAAACAGGAGGGGTCAAATTGTTACAAAACCACTAACTGAATAGGATTATAATAAAGATATGGGTGGTGAGGACAGGGCCGACCAAATGTTTGCTCATTATTCAATCGAAAGGAGAACTTTGCAATGTTATGTAAGACTAACTCTTGATATTTTTTTCAAATTATTTTAAGCAATTGCCACAATTTATTCCATCGGTACGGTGGGACCAAGATGAGCTTAGAAATATTTAGGGAAGTAGTCATTAAAAAGCTGATGAACAAATATGTACCTATCGATAGAAAAGTCATACCCCTCCAAAACATTCCTTTGCCAAAGCCTTATATAGTTCAGATATACCTGTACTGAAAACTATTATTATTAGATTTCCACCGATGAACCACATCCTTTGATAATGGATGAAAAATAAATAGCACTGTAAGATGCGTGTCATACAATGACTAAATGGTTAAGTTGGAAAAGATATTTTGCCCAAGTAACAAATGCCAAATTATGAGGAAGGAGATGCACTCGGTTGCTGACGAAACACTTTAAAATTTCCTCCATTAGCTACATTTTTACTAATGAATACAAATCTTGTCTAGCTACCACACCGTGATCTTATTCTCTCTGATGCGTGTGATTAGAATTAGTTCCCCAAGCAATGTCCCGTGCAAATTTTTTTCCCGCACATTGTATTCTCATCTTTTTCTGGCATTTGCCAAATTTTATTGTAAAAAAGGTGATAGAAAAATCAATTTATTGGCATTATATAATAGAGAAAAATGAAAAATATCAATTGAAAAATTATGTCATGATGGAGTTTTCAATAATAATAAGAGTAGGTAATAATGTTAATTTAAACCTTAGTAAACCTTTTGAGAAACAATACTTTGTAATTTCCACAAACTTATTTCGCTAGTATGACGTGTGTTTCACCACACTGTGGCATATTCATGTGGCACATAGGCACAAGACCATGGCACAGTGTGGTGAAACGTGCATCGTCCCAGCAAAATAAAGTTTGTGGAAATTACAAAGTTGGTTTTTCTCAACATGGACATCCAGTATTTCCATGATTCCAGGCCTGATATTAACAGTTTTATTAATAAACCTTAATTAACCAACCGCAATACTTGCTGGAAGCCATTGGGATTGGTGAGTGTCTTATACAGTAGTCGAGTGCCTCATGCTTGGCAGTATAAATATATAGAAAACCAAGGTTTGTTCTAGGTAACCTTATTTTGGTGGCCCCACTTGAGGCAGCATATCCCAGGAGGTGGGCCAGGTCAACAATACCTTGAGCCCTACCTAGGGCTGTCTTAGGACATGACTGGGCACAGAAAAATTTAGGACCCCGTTGAAAAGTAAAAAAAAGGGAATGACAAGAAAAATATTTTTCTGAAATGATTTTATATTTATTATGCTTATGGCGCAGTTAATCAGTTTCACCAAATAGCAAATAATACATATTTATTATTGTTAAAATGTTCACTGTTCATTCTCTGGAAAAAATTGAAAATCTAACGGTAATTTTAGTAGGTATCTACTTGATAATTGAATCAAAATTGAGCACCTCTTTTTGCCTAAGCAAATATATCGGCATTTCGGGGCCCCCGTGAGGTCGGGGGCCCTGGACTCGGGCCCTGTGTGCCCTTATGGTAAAGGTAAAGACTGTATTGGCCCTACCGGTATTGATACAGCTGAGAGAATATTTTCTCCTCACCGTGATATCTCCTCCATGCACTGCTGAGTGCAAAGGCACATTGCCCTCTGCATCATAAAATGACATCATTTCCTCACGGCAGCACCCTCTCTTCTCCCCCCACTCCAAGAACACCTCCAGGGTCTTGGATGATGCATTCTTGGCAGCCTCATGGATTGGATAGTAACCGTTGTGGCAGGGCTGTCGGGGACAGGCACCAAACTCCTTTGTCTGCTCAAAGACATCACCAGGTAAAATTACTTCTGCTATGAGTTCAGCAAAATTACTATCCCTCACACAATCATATGTTTGATTACAGGACAACACACAATATGTTTTAACGAATGTTATTATGTGGTACATATCTGGTCAGTGGCCACAGTTTTAAACTAAAAATAGATCCAGATTGGGGAAAGAAATATGCGCACGAATATTCTCAATTTAATAATAAATTATACCTAAAAATGAACATTATTTCGTTTTAACCAGACATAACAAGAATTAAAAATGGAGGAGGATAGATGACAGCCTACAGGAATTACACAAGTAATACATTTTGAAGTACGCATAGGTACTTAAAGAATGTTGTTTGATTATATGATTGCCTCAAATGTTATGTATAGGTATAGCGAAACTTGATGGCACTCACCAGCGGAGATTCAGAGATCACTGTGGGTAAATCAAGCGTTGATGAGCGGGCAAAGGTACCGAATGACTCCCGGTGTGACATCTGGGGGAAGACTTGGCCACTTTATCCCTCATCACTTGTATGCTTTCCTCTCCCTTGCGTCATACTCTTAACAAGCGAGTGCCATCAAGTTTCGCTACACCTATACAGTGTGAATTTTGGAAAGAACTTGTTCCTCCATAAGCCGGAATAGCTTATGGAGGGCAGACCAATTAATATGCTTTCAGATATCACTTATTAGCAAATACTTACCCCCAAAAGCTGCTATTATTTGTGTCAAATGTAAGAAGTAACTTCAACCTATTATTTTCATGGGTGGCAACTGTAACCATTCACAAAATGGTCAAAATATATATCTTAATGTTTTTCTGGAGATATCAAATAGATCATCAGAATAGATCATGTTCAGGCAGAGTTTAAAATTTCGAGCCCCAAAGTCTTCATAGCAGCCTTTGTTTCTATTCAGGTAAACATTTAAAACAAGTCCACCCTGAACTTTACCATCAATCCAAACATTGCCTCCTCATCCACCACAATGATCTTAAGACATCAGATCATTATGGGCATATTTCCGGGGGGAGGGAACGAATGGGACTGCAGTACCATTATATTTCCAAGAGCACCATTATATTACAGGGAGGGAGGAATGAATGGGACTACAGTCCAATTCATTCCCCCCTCCACTTTTACAAATTTGCTCCTGGGGGAGTCCATGGACTCGAATTTTGGAGAAAATGTAGTTTTGTTGTTGTAATTTTCAAAAATTTCCTGGACCCCCTGGTACTTAATCTTCCCCCCCCCCACCTTCCCCCACAGCCAAATTCTAGTAATACCACTGATCATCATGGAATACATCTCTGCCTCTAATTGCTATGTATCAGTGGTTCCCCACCCATAAAGTATGCAGCCTAAAATTAAATGATGTTAGGACCACCCCCACCATACCCCCTCTTATCCATTGTAACCATTCCTCAGCACCTTTCCCATAACCAAATTCAAAGGTGATTAAGTGATATAGTTTTTTAGGACATTATTTATTTATTACTACTATCAGTTAGTGTACAGTACAGGGCAAGGGCCTAGCCACGTTGAAACACTGGTTCCCATCAGAACACCGAAGTTAAGCAACGTTGGCCCGGACGGTGGTTGGATGGGTGACCCTCCTCCATACCTCAACCAGGCATGGATGGAGAGATGATACTCCCTCCATACCTATACCGGCAGGCCTGAGAGGCCAGGCCAGGCCAAACCGGGCCGGTTGGACATCCTCTATACCTGGTACTGCGGTGAGGCAGGGGGAGGCCAATCCTCCATACCTCTACCGAGGTCCTCTTGTCCCCTGTCTGCAAGTGGCTGACAGGCATGGGGTTGGCACAATGGACCAAGAAAGGTCTAAGTGCCCGGGCTCCTGACGAAGGTCCCCCCAACAACAATCTAACATCTATCTATCTAGTGTACAGTACAACTTAATTACCCATCTCGTTCAACGCACATCACTTTCAAAATACCCATTTATTGGTGGTCGGCAGACCACCAGTTTGGAACCATTGCTCTATATGAATGCCACCAGATTAAAAATCTTAATATTTTTAAGCTCAAGTATTTCAACATCTTTTCAGTTGATTTTTGCTAAAAAGCCTGTTTACCTTAACTTAATGTTTGCAAAATCCTTTCATTATTGAATATTTCATCCTCATTTTAAAACGAGGGAAATATTTATACTAGCAAAAATATTTTTCACAAAAATGCTAAAAAAAATTAATTTATAATTTGATCAAACCTCAAGTAAATGCAAGGCATTAGCAAAGTGGGTGAATATTGTCTTCTTGGTTCTCTTCTGCATTGGTTCATCAGTGATGACGACATGTTTCACAGGCGTTACAGTCTGCTGCTTCAGGTCAGAAGTTGACCTGATGAGAAGTCACTTTTGACCTGAATTTGCAGACCGTAATGCCTGCAAAACATGTCACCATCACAGATGAATCAACGCAGAAGAGGACCCGGAAGACTAAACTCAACCATACCACTCCGGGGGGAAGCCATCTATCCAACATTAGCAAAGTGTGTTAAAGAAAAATGAATAAAAATTTGGACCTCAAATCTCCACGTAGCACATACATATATTCTCACCAAGATACGAGCGCACTCATCAAGGTCAAGGATGGCAGCAATGTGCAGTGGCGTGCGTCCATGCTCCCCTCCTTGCTGGATGTTGAACTTGTCCTTGTATTGCGCAATAGCTACAAGAACTTTCACCTTGTTTAGCTCCGTTGCTAGGTGCAAAGGAGCTTGCTTCTTCTCATTTAATACGTTTGTATCAACACCACTGAAAAGAAGCAGATAAGATTAGAAACTCCCAATTGGTATTTTTGCACCGTTGAGTGAAATTTTATGTATTGCTTTAATTGCTAATGTTGCTAATGTTAGCATTACATAGCCATTTGAATTTTTGTATTTGAATGTAAGTTAATGGGAAATTCAACAATAGTTACGCACATGGACCCATAGCTCAACCCCTGCCTACATTTGATTCATATTCACACCACTGATACACCTAAATGACCGAATGATATATTTGAAATCATTTCCATGTATTCTTATAAGTACATATATGGCAGAGATATTTACTGCTATGCCCAAAACGCTCGTCGAGAAACAAAACTCTTTCCAAGCTCGGGAGAGAAAAATGAGGAAATCAGCATTTATTTTCAACCGTTTTCTAGCTTCCACTACAGAATCAAGGACAAAATTGTACAAGATCGAGAGGTCAAGCTCTTTAAGTAAGTATCGACTGCTGAGTGCTGGAAGCGATGTGTATTCTTTGTCTATGAAGGAAGAATACATGGGACGAACTGCAGAAAAGATCTTTAACCCTTCAACAACGAGCAACGTAGTCACAAACTTCACATGCCATCGAGCGACGTCGTGATTACATTGCGGCAATTCCATTTTAATCAGTGGAAAACCAGCGATTCTATTTAAATCTCCTCCAAACTAAGAGATGGGATTAATTTAAATCTCCTCCGGGCTTGAAGGGTTAATGACTCAGTTGGAACCAATAGCGAACACTGTGGAAGTGAAGAAATATGTAGAGGTGAAGTGTGGCTAAGCTGATAGAAGCAGAATGGAAAACTACGTCAAACCAACCCTGGGGCTTGCGATGATGACGATGACTAAGACACAGTTGTGACTTAACAAGATGTAATCAGGTTGCATAATAGCTTATTAAGAAATGCATTATACATGGATTGAATCAATCTCAGGTGCAAACAAAACAATTTATATTCTGCTACCTCTTCTCATTTAAAATTTTTCAGTTAGAAATGAATTCCCATCCATTTTAATCATTAAAAATTTCTGGATTTCCTGAATATCATGATCCCCCAATGAAAAGTACTTTCTTCACAACTATGAAGTAAGGTTAATTTAAAAGATTACCTATATCATGTTTCCTCTAACATTCTAAGCCACTCCCACACATGTGAAATAAGGGAACTCGATGGACCTCAATTACTGGTTCACATTCCTTTTGATTGTCCTAAATCACTGTGGAGGTTACTACAACTTGGGAGCTACTACCAAGTAATTACTAGCACAATCTGAGGAGACTAAAATATTCCATCATCCTCGAAGCCAACCAAGGTGAAGCAGTTTGCCTGAGGACACTCATTTTATCTGCTTCTATCCCTAGAGTGATGTAAGAAGGATACAAACCTATACATATAGAAGGCCGTAGTAGCAGAGGACGTTGTCACAATGTTGCATCAACGTGCACAATGTTACATGACAATGTGCACGTTGCCACAACGCTGCATCAACGTCCAAGCACAAGGTTATCACTTCACGTTGCCACAACGTTGCATCAACGTCCAGACACAACATTAACAGTTGACGTTGAATCAACGTACATGCAACGCTGACGTCAGGTATGATTTAAATTATACTTTTATAAGTATACCACAGGGGTTGGCAAACTGTGGCACTTTGCATTCGTGCACGTGAACATTGTCTTCACGTATAAATATATATATTTCATTTTGAATAATGTATTCTACTAGTAAGTTGTCTGCTTGTGAACGTGAATGTGAACAAACATGTGGGAATTGGAAAAATCTTGCTTATTCTCAGTAATATTGCATTTACATTCATACTATGCGGAAATATAAAGGTTTCAATTAATTAATGCCTGATGACTGTTATCGTGATTGGATAGTATTTCCTCTAGGTAACTATAATCACGTATTCGCAATTTAAAAATTAGTTCTCAAAGTCACATTAATCCATGGGAGTGGCGATATATATAAGACTTTCAAGACTCCTGGTATTTATTATCGGGGGCTAGGATGTACGCTCAGAACCGTAGGACTTACCATAAATAGATAGATACAAAGTCGTCAGGTAGATATAAGGTAGGATAATACAATGAACTTACACATCTCATGATCGCGTGATAATAACATGCATAGTATTTAAAACGTGAACTCCCTTTTTTACTTTGAGAGGCCAGGGAAGAGTCAGTGGAGAGGGCAAGGGAGTTTCAAGGGAGAAAGTTTTACCTGAGTAACTAGGAGAGAAATGTCTGTTGACAAATTATCATCATTCATTCATTACAGTAATCTACCGGTTAAAGGTAAGTTGTGATGAAAGTCAGAGAATATCCGACGAACTCTTACACGTGCCGTGCCCTTTCTACCTCTAGTATTTCTTTCTTCATCTCAGCATAAGTCCTACCTTTCTTCATCCCGTCCATAAAACCGATTCTCTTCCTTCCCCTTCCCCGCTTACCCAACATCCTACCCTCTATCATGGCCTTCAGCAAACCATCGTCCTTCATTACCCCTTCCAGCCACCTACCCTGTCTTCCCTTAATCTCATCTATAAGTTTCCTCTCCTCGCCCACCATGTCAAGCACTTCCTCATTTGTCTTCCTTTCCGTCCAACGCACCTTCTCCATCCTCCTCCACACCCACATCTCGAAAGCCTTCAGCCTATTTTCGTCTTCCTTTCTCAAGGTCCACGTTTCCGCCCCATACAACGCCACACTCCATATTAAGCTCTTCACTAGCCTCTTTTTTACATCCTTACTTAAGGTCCCCGTCATCAGCTCCCTTCTATTATTGAACGCTTCCTTCGCTAGCGCTATTCTCCTCCTAATGTCTTTGCTACTATGTCCTGCTTCTTCCAGCGTACTACCCAAGTAATTAAATTGTTCTACTTGCTCCAGTTTGTGACTTCCTACTCTTATCACCAGCTTAGCTTTCTTTGTCCTACAGAATCTCATTACTTTTGATTTCCTATTATTTATCTTCATCCCGTATTTCTCACACTGTTTATCCAGAGCATCTACTAAAGTTTGCAATCCTTTCGATGACCGACTGACCAACGCCTGGTCGTCTGCAAATCTAACCGACTTTATCCACTGGCCTCCTACTTTCATTCCCACCTCTAGCTCATCCCATGCCTCTCTTACCATTTCCTCAGCATAGATGTTAAAAAGTAAAGGCGACAACGGGCACCCTTGCCGTACCCCGCGACCTATAACTGCCCACCCTGATTCACCCTCAGCTACCCTTACCTGAGCCCTCTGCCCAATATATAAGTTTCGGATGAGTCTCCTGTCACGCCAATCTATTCCTATTTTCCCCAGTATCTGCATTAGTTTCTCCCAGTTTACTCTGTCAAACGCCTTTTCGAAATCTACAAAGCAAGCGAAAACATCCTGATTATGCTCTATGTTTCTATCTATAAGTGTCCTCATTACTGCAATCGCGTCCCTGGTTGCCCTCCCCTTCCTGAACCCAAATTGGTCATCGCCTAAATAGCACTTTGCTCTGCCCTCCAACCTTCTGTTTAGTACTCTAAGCAACACTTTTGCCGCGTGCGAAATTAAACTGATTGTTCTATACTCCTCGCATTCTGAAGCTTTCTTCTTCTTCGGGATAGGTATTAATACTGTTTTCACGAAATCCTCTGGCCATACTCCTTCCTCGTAGATCCTGCGAATAAGTTCGAAAAACGATTTTCTCCCCTTACTACCTAGATTCTTCAGGAGCTCCGAAGGTAGGTTATCGGCTCCCACGGCTTTTCTACCCTTCATCTCTCTTAGTGCCCTCTCTATTTCACTCTCAAGTAACTCTGGTCCAAGGTTATCCTTATCTATTGTTCCTTCGTCCTCTATATCTAGGCTAAGGGGTCTATTCTCGCTGTCATATAGCTCCTCTACGTATTCTCTCCATCTTTCTTGAATATCTTCCTGTTCGATTAATATCTTCCCTGTTTTGTCCTTAACCTTTGGTATCGCTTGACCTCTCTTACCACCCGATAACGTTTTCACCTTGGCGTACAAAGCGCCCACTTCCCCCTCCTCCTGCATCTTTTCCATTTCCACACATTGTCCCTTCCACCAGTTTTCTTTTGCCCGATTGGTCACTCGCCTGAGTTTATTATTCAATTCCTTGTACTTCCTCTTGCCTACGTCGGTGCTCACGTTTTTCCATATCCTTCTCTCCTCCATTTTCTTTATCATTCCTTCTGTAACCCACTGCTTCTTAACCCTCTTCTTTTCCACCGTTCCTATTGTTTTCTCTGCCGCTGCTGCGATGCCTGTTTTTATAACTTCCCATCTTTTTTCTATGGTTCCCATCCGCTTCTCTTCACCTATGTTCTTTTCTACTAGCTCTTGGTATTCCCTCCTTTTCAACCCTTTCAATGCTTCAAGGTTCCACCTCTTTATCTTCCTACCTTTACAAAGCCTTTTGAATCTAACTTCACACTTCATCATCACCAAGTTATGATCCGAGTCCGCATCCGCCCCTGGATAGCTACGAGAGTTTTTTACACTGTTTCTAAATCTCTGCCTTACCATTATATAATCAATTTGGTATCTCCCAGTATCACCCGGCATTTTCCATGTGTACCTACGCCTGGGGTGATGTTTAAACCAAGTGTTTGTCACTACTAATTTATTTCTTCTACAAAATTCAACTGCCTTTTCACCGCGATCATTTCTTCTTCCTAGCCCAAACCCTCCTACTTCTAATCCGTCCCTCCCTTCCCCCACCACTGCATTCCAGTCACCCATCACTATCAGGTTTTTCTTTCCCGGAACTTCTCTAATTATTTCTTCTACTTGCTCGTACACCTCTTCCACCTCTTCCTCCCTATAGTTGCTCGTAGGCATGTATACCTGGACCAACACGAAATTCGTCGGACGTGCTTTTATTTCTACCACTAGTATCCTTTCGCTCACCTGTTCAATGTTTACCACCCTCAGTCCCAACTTTGTGTTTAGTACCATGCCTACCCCCCGTTGACTCTCATCTCCCCCACTATAGATTACCCTGTAGCTATCACTCCAATAGTCCCCGCTATCCTTCCATCTCACCTCGCACAATCCCAAAACATCTATTTTTCCTTTTTCCATTTCCTGCTTAATATTTTCAAGCTTCCCGGCCCTCATCATGGTCCTTACGTTCCAAGTGCCTATTTTTATCACTGTTTTCCTCCTCCTCTTCCTCTTTTTCTTCTTCTTCTCCCTCCTATCCCTTGTATCCGCCGATGATGATACTGCTGTGCAAGGATTTCGTATGTTGACGACCGCGGAGGCCTTGCCTCCCCCGCTGCCGGGCACGACACCCGCCCTAGTGGGCGGCGTCCCGTAGTTGCCAGGAATCAATTCTCTTTGAATGACTTTCATGTTCTGGGAGGAGATAGTTGAGAGGTATCCCACGCGACTCAACGGTATTTTTAACGTGACACCATCACGGAACTACCTTTCGTCTGGCTCCTACCCTTCGACCTATCTGGCATGGGTGGCCCTACCAGGAGCAATGTACTTGCTCCTGCCAGTCCAGCTCTAGGGGCCATTGGAACTCACAAGCCCTTCCACCACGTCAAGGTCGTAGTTCAAGGAAAGGAAATTATCATCATTAATGTTAATTATGGGATAATTTCATTGATGGAAATTTTTTAACGTTGTCTTAAAAATGCTGCTCTGATAACATTGTAGCAACGTGGTTTTTCGGGAAATTTGGATGTTGATGCAACGTGCTTGCAACGTTGCGACAACCAACATCAACGTTGTGTGCAGTTGTATCTTTTCCCATTGTAACGTTGTCACGTCCTCTGCTACTAGGGGGGGTTTGATGGGTCAGCCAAAGCACGAGAAATTCGATCAATCATTACTTTTTAACAATTCGATTTCAAGAAAAAGTGCTATTTTTGAGTCATTCGAAAAAGCAAGTAGGTATACCTAGACATATACCTATATATGTGTCACTTGATTGTTTTTTGAAGCCATGTAACATGACCAACAATTTTTTGCGAATAAATTTCACTGCACACAACGATATAAAAACATCAATTTACTGCAATTAATGCCAGTGTCGAATTAAATGACTTAAACTTTATAAACATATGCCAAAATATGAGGCCGAATAGTGTTCCCCGAAAACTGAACTCGTTTGGGATTTTATGTTGTACTTTGAGGCGCAATGGTTTTTGAATTAATTTGAAACAGTAAATTGCCCTATAGGAATTAGTGCTGGAACTTGTTTCGGGGGTACTTGACGTTGCCAATTTTGGAGGGCCATAGAAACTTGCACCACTTTGCACTTCCTTTTGAGAAGTTATAGGTAAGTACATACACTTACTTCTTGATTAAAAAGTCTATGGAGTCCAAGGCTTCATTTTCGACTGCAACATGCAGAGGAGTATTTCCATAATTATCTTGAACATTCAAATCTGAAAAAGAAAGGAAAATATCAAAAATCGTCCATTAAACCTACCTAACAAAGGTAGATACTGACGGGTACTTCTTTGAACTAAATTCTCTACGAACTCTCTAGTATAGGAGAAGGCAATTCAACTGTTCTTCAAGGGAAAAACATTCAAAAATTACTAATTATTACTATGATTAATATTATTAAATAGAAATTATACAAATGATACAACTCCTGCAACCTGATCATGTTATCGATAGACTACAAATCGATATAATGGTATCGATAGATATAAAACATCGATATAGAATGGGGTAAATCGGATTGGGTTCAAGCTATCGATATTTCGATTGATCAACCGATTAATCACGATTTACTTTACGAACATTGGTCGTGTCGGTTTTACCAATGGTTTTTACAAGAAATGGCATGCATATATCTATTCACGGTTCATACATGAGTGGATTTCCTGTGCGCTACGTTCCTTCTTTAATTCAATGTCGCTCTTATTTCACAGTCACTGTGCAGACATCAAACGCAAACGCAGTTTTATGAGATGTACGAAAAACATAAAGAGTCTGTTTCTTCTTCCTCCCAGACTTCCTTCCGCCGCGGCGGGGAGGGGCGATTCTACTGCCCCCCACTGCCCCGTGTTCTGGTGCCTCTTAAGTCTTGCTTGCTTCTAAGTGAATGCTTCCATACTCTCAAGTCCCAAATACGTATTTATTTATTTATGTGTATAATACGTTGTCAATTGTCATATTTTGTACAAACCCATCCGCCTATTGCACCACCAAAATTTGTAAAGTTTATCATGAATAAAGACACTTGGTAATCTTCCACAGATTTATTTATTTGACACGGCGCGTTTCACCACACTGTGGCATAATAAATTGCAGTGTGGTGAAACGCGTCGTGTCAAATAAATAAATCCGTGGAAGAATACCAAGTGTCTTTATTCATTATGAATATCGAGAACTTCCACCATATCCAGCCTGAAACAGTTGTATTTATTTGTAAAGTTTAGTAAACTGATTAATTTATGAGTCGGCCCTAAACATTTTCCCAGATGCTGCCCCACGTCTTGTACATGCATCAAAAGTTTTATCGAAAATTCACCAAATATTTGACCGGACAAAACTGTCTTTACCTTTAATTTTATATCCGGCATCTGAGACAGCATTGAGAACTTCCAGATTCGCATACGCTTCTCATGGTAAAAATATCTCATTTGCAACTGTTTTAAATCTGATTTTCAACTCATTTTCTCCACTCATTTGGAATTCATTTGCAATTACTTTTCAATTTGAAACACGGGAAAATCAGTTAAAAATCAGTTGAAAATGAGTTCCTGAAACTTTTGAAAGTGAGGTTCAAAAGAGTTTAAAATGAGATTGAAAAGAGTTGAAAATGAGATTTAAAAGAGTTGGAAATTGGTTTAAAAACGTTGAAAATGACTTCTAAAAGTGCTGTAAAAGCAAATACTTAGGCCAAATAATGTATAATTGAAGCACAGATATCAGTAACACCATCAAAAGTAGATATCACTAGCATCGGCAAAAGTTGACATGAAACTCCACTATAACTAAAATTAACTAACTTGGTATCTTATAAGATGTATAGATGTATGCATCTTATAAGAACTATAGTTGGCAATGTTTCCAGTCGGCCACCATATTTTTCCAATGTATCAAAAAGCAGAATCGGTTCTGTTGCTGAGGCAATGGCTAAGCTATCCTTGAGAATGCAGAGACTGCATTGGTGAACTTAAAAGAACTGTAAAACTTAATTCAAAATTTACAACTTTTATTGCTCTTATCGCTAGAGTAGCATACATAAAAATCACAAATGTAAAATACTTAAAAATTTAAATGAAAGTTGAATCATACTGTACTGTACTCCGCCATTTCGGAACGCATATAGCAAGGACCGTTGCGAAAGATCAACTTTGAGAATGCGAGACTCTTTGCGATGGAAAAGAATCATCACCCAAAACTTCTGAGAGTATTTATAATTTTATATGTCCTTGAAAATATGAATATGCTTTGGCAGGAAAAATTAACGCAAAACAATTGGGCATCTGAATGCGGCGTTCGCGGTAAATAAATAAAATCCCTCTTCTTTCGGCAAATCGATAACACTGGGAAAACCTATTTCAATCGCGACTATTCAAATTCTATGTGAATGTAAATATATTTTACGCATCACAAAAATTGAGCTACTCTAAGGTAGACATTCGCGAGAGTTGCCTTGGAGATATCAACATGATTGCAGCTTCCTCCCACCGATATAAGTCAAGGTTCCTAAGTCGTTAATTCTGTAATGTTACTTGCCATATTTTGAAGTGCTGTTTCACTTTTAAAAAATTTTTCTTGATTGAAATTTAAGAAATTTTACGATAAATCAATTATTCTTACCGATACACTCAATTGTTCTTCGATATGTTAACTGCCAGAGAGAAAAAGCTTTTTCGTCAGCAGAAATTAATTTTGGATGAATGTCATGTCCTTAATATAAAATTAACTATGTATGTATAATTAATAATATTAACTCTTTGAAACGCATTCCAAAAATTAACGTACTCCCCTGTATATCTGCTTCGATGCCGGTAAAAGTTGCTTGCATTTTCTATTCTCTTTAGTTTCAACCAACGTGAACAGAAAATGTTATTATCAATACGAAAGGCAAGAAACTAGCTTGTTTACAGCCTCGCACACGGATGCAAATATATATATATATGTATACACCAAAAGGAAAAAAAACACCATCTGAAATTCCATTAGAATAAAGATAAGGAGAAAAAAGCAAAGAGAAATGTGTCACCTAATGACCTAAGAAAAAACCAAACCGGCCATATTTTCTATCAATCCTTATTTATTTATTAATTAAAATATTAAAAAACAGCCACAAATGGTCTTTTACATTGAATATACAGGGTGTTTCAGGAGGAAGTGGCAATACTTCTGGAGGAGGTTGGGGACGTGATTTTAAGCATTTTTTGTCCTATAAACATGGGGTCGCAACTCCTTAGTTACCGAGCTATGGCAACGCAAACATTTTGTCACAAGCATTCTGCAGTTACCATGAAAACCCCCAAAAGCAGTGGCATCCAGCTATACTTACAAAGAAAAACTGGTCTGAATTGTACTTAAAGTTTGTATCTTTCTTTTTCTGCCAAAAATTAAGCAAGTTGCTCACATATTCTGAAGTGGTAACTGAAATTGTCAGTATTTTTCTTCTCCAAAAAATTGTTTTTTAGAATAACTTTTTTATTTTGAGATATACGAAGGGGTTAATACACACTTAAAAATTGGAATATTTTATTTTATTTCCATAACTGGTAAAATTATGTTCATAACTTAATTTGTAGCGAAGATATGGCATCTTAAACGGTACCGATACATGAGCACATTTTTCGACGCCACTCTTCCATGCATGGAACTGATATTGATTTACCGATAAAGACAATTACCTTCACCAATCTAAGCTTGAGTACTTATTTTTAAACGTTGTGAAAAGAATAACCAACCAATGAAACCCAAATTTAAGTGTTTTTGTGAACCAAATTAAGTAAACAATCAAGCGGCATCAAAGATCTCAAGTGGAGATTATCTCAATGGATTCATTGTCGATCACTGGCACTGAGATTCATTGTTTAAGAAGCTTTTTCAACTTATAAGATCTTATAAGGATACTAACTCAATTTCATTATTAATTCTTCATATGCCTTACATTTGGTTGGGGAATAAGGGTTTAGAAAAAAAGGAAACATGTTAGAGAGTCACCTATTGTACATTTGTAATAAAGTTACAACATAGGTACTCCAGCAACATCGATGTAATTTTTTATTTGATAGTCTTCCCCTTGCGTTGCTCATCTAGGTTATTGCGGTTTTCTTTTATGGGATTACTGCGTTCAGTATGCAAATTAGATATGCATACCATGTTTAAACTTTACTGGTGTACCTAAGGCCTTTAATTCAACCGTAGGAGTAAAAATCTTAATGTTTTTATGCCGGCAAAACTCGTAGACTAGTTATAAACAGAACTAAGACCAATGTACTAAATGTACAACAGAACTAAAACCCTTAATTTTGTTAGTTGACTACGACGAGGGAACGATGACTTTCACTTTGTCAGTAGGTATATCTGCTGTCTCGTACCTAACGACACATTCCCTTTCAGTAAAGTCAAACTGTTTTAAAAAATGGAAGGTATAACTCTTTTGTTAGACATCATCATAAAATAATTGTACAGAGTACCTGCAACCTGAGTATACCAAATAAAACGTTTATTTAGAACCACTGTTAAAAGCTGCTTTCGATAGTGCCACGGGGGTTTTCTATTGACCAAAATAAGAATACAATCTGTATTCCCACCGTCTCTTTGGAACCGAGCTCCGTCGATAAATGAGGTGTATCTGCAAAAATGGACATTTCCATACTACCATTCACGAAGCGATTCAGCTGTCTGGCAAGATGTCTCCATGGAGGAAGTTGGAATCGCCGCATATGAAATGGCTGTATGCCTTCATTAAGCAACATTCTTTATACTTTTGTCCGTGAATCCTTAGAAACATGCTTATTCTTCTTGAACATGCTATAGGACTACGCTATGACTACGGAGATTTCCCACTTCTCGTTCTGCTCTAGGGGACCAAATGCTCGTAAGACAGGGAAATGAGCCTGTATCACCATGGTGTTGAAAAACCAAAAAATCACTTGTCTACTCGGGATTTTTTGCGTCGAAAACGATAGTCGGTACTTGGCGACAGCTTTTCAAACGCAAAGAAGTGAAGGGTATCTTCATATTCAATACTAGTAAAATCATGAGTCATTGTGAAGGTCTCGCCGAAACATACCGAAATACCATGAACCTGTTCAAACTTGCCTCCATTTTCACTCTCATTACATTGACAACATATCCAAGAATTAATAATGAAATAGAGTTAGTATCCTTATAAGATCTTATAAGTTGAAAAAGCTTCTTAAACAATGAATCTCAGTGCCAGTGATCGACAATTAATCCATGGAGATAATCTCCACTTGAGATCTTTGTTGCTGCTTGATTGTTTACTTCATTTGGTTCACAAAAACACTTAAACTTGGGTTTCATTGGTTGGTTATTCTTTTCACAACGTTTAAAAATAAGTACTCAAGCTTAGATTGGTGAAGGTAATTGTCTTTATCGGTAAATCAATATCAGTTCCATGCATGGAAGAGTGGCGTCGAAAAATGTGCTCATGTATCGGTACCATTTAAGATGCCATATCTTCGCTACAAATTAAGTTATGAACATAATTTTACCAGTTATGGAAATAAAATAAAATATTCCAATTTTTAAGTGTGTATTAACCCCTTCGTATATCTCAAAATAAAAAAGTTATTCTAAAAAATAATTTTTTGGAGAAGAAAAATACTGACAATTTCAGTTACCACTTCAGAATATGTGAGCAACTTGCTTAATTTTTGGCAGAAAAAGAAAGATACAAACTTTAAGTACAATTCAGACCAGTTTTTCTTTGTAAGTATTGCTGGATGCCACTGCTTTTGGGGGTTTTCATGGTAACTGCAGAATGCTTGTGACAAAATGTTTGCGTTGCCATAGCTCGGTAACTAAGGAGTTGCGACTCCATGTTTATATGACAAAAAATGCTTAAAATCACGTCCCCAACCTCCTCCAGAAGTATTGCCACTTCTTCCTGAAACACCCTGTATAACAATTAAATAAATTGAAGGCGGAGACTCCTACACCTCTGGGATATGTTATGCTGCCTTACATTGCGGGTACGACCGATCGCATAGGTAGAATAATGAAAAAGTATAACATAACCACACGATATGACAGAGTACGAGATCTTTCTACGAGGGACTAAAGATCCATTACCACCCACAATGTATGAGGGTGTATACGAACTTCTCTGCAGTTGCGGAAGATCGTATGTGGGGCAGACCAAGAGAGCAATTGGATGCCGATTAAATGAACATGAACGTGCAATCCGGAAGAAAGACTGGTATCACTCTGCCGTGGCTGAGCACACTACGTCAGAGGAAGGTCACGCCATTGAAATCGAGACGGCAAGAGTAATAATACACAAAGAAAGCAGTTACTTTCGGCGGCTCATAAGGGAGGCGATTGAAAAATAGAAAAAAGACCAAATGACATCAATAGAGAGGATAGTTATAAACTCCCTTGTACCTGGAAGAGACTTCTTCGAAATTAAGTTTTTTACTTCTCAAAATCATTAACTGCTGGAATTGTTTATTTACTTTTTGAAAAAAGACCATTGTTGTTCTTAAAAGCCCGACGAAGCCGTCATCATAGCACGACGAAACTGTTGCCTAATACTAAATAATTAATCGCAGAACCAAAAGCCATGCAATAATTAAATAAATTAATCAACAATGATAAATAAATCAAGAAAACATAGCAATAATGGTGGCCCGTACAATCAAACACTAAGGAGAACAAATCGGTTTCATTAGGAGGCAAAGAAGTTCTTTTGATTCGAGCGGTAAAGGAGAAACGGGAGGTGGAGAGGTCAAGCAAGGGGTGATTGATAGAAAATGAGCTTTGCTAACGGATCTAGGGCTAAGAATTCATTACACAAGTCGTTTGATATGTTTACAGGATGCGTTAGTTTCGTCGTATTCCTCAATTATTACCACCTTCCGTGAATCAACATAAAATACAACTTTTAACATAGCGGGCGCTGTATGAGACTGGCACATATTAGCCCCGTGGGTGGGTAGAATAGCAAGATTTAATCCTGACAGTATTACCAGGAGCTTATGTTTCCCTGGAGAATGTTTAATTAAATAAAAAAAATCAAATATCGCCATAACGTGTTCTTTATTTGAAATGAGATGACCAAGCAGTTTTAAAATTCGTGGAATTCCTCAATTCTTTACTGTCTCTTCGACTCCATTCACGCATGACCTTCAAGAATCCTCATACACCCTCGGTGAAGTGCGCATTAAATTTCACCATGAACAGTCATAGACAAGACAAAGTAGTACCTATATACAAAATCAGATAATGATTTTCATTGCAACGTAAAATAATTTTTGAAGTTTCCTACACTATCATGTCAGTGCCGATTAATAGTTATAATAAATTCTGTATTTGGCATATAAGACTATTCCAGTATTCAAGTAAGCATACCTTCATGAACGTACTTTCATTTTCTATGCGATTAAACTTTATGAACATAATTTACTTCCATTGATCTAAAATATATTGCTAACAATGTGAACATTAGACGATTAAGTGTGAAAAAGATGAACTTAAAAAAGAAGAACTTGGAGAAATTTCGAGAGTATGTGTGTGTAGGAATTTCGACCGAAATACACCTTAAGGTAGTTGGAGCGAAAAATCACTTCGCCTAGAATTCGATGAATTTGGCCTCATTTTAAAGAAAAAAACTCTCATCTTTCCAATGATATCAAAATATCAACCCCTTGCCGAACTACTTTTAGAGCAATTTGACTGTAAATATACACTGTTTTATATGGGATAGATTATGGCTGTGCGCTCCAGAGGGAGAATATTGAAGGAAATAGGAACTTATAGCACCTAGATACCGTCAACGCGCGTACCGTAACGGTGTGTAGATCGCATGTTTTCTCAAATATTTATAAAAAATAATCTATTGCTCACCACAGTAATTTTTACAGAATCGCAAAAAAAACCTGCCGGTTTGAAGGGTTTTCAGCTGTACGGCGGGAAAAAATGAGTCAAGTTAGAGACTTATGTAGCTTTATTTATTTAATTACTGAGAATTGTTGTAATATATATTAACTATATTTTTGCACCATTAATATTACAATATTTATTTCATACTTCTTAAGAGACGCTGAAATGAAAAAATAAAATTTGAATATGGTCTCCATTATGACTAGGGAACTATCTCGCTCATACCACCTTAAAACGTTTTCTCAAGCATGGACAAGATGCCTCGTACTTCAAGGCCCGCTGTGGTTGTCCGTGTACACACAAATATGGTGTTGAACAAAACATATATTTATGGCATATAATTACACCACAAATGAATCGACTCGTCATCTGTGTGAATGATTAGAGTTTTAAGACACACACTAACCTCCCGCCCTCGACGCGATGAAGCGCAGGATGAGCGTCTTGTTCCTCTCGGCCGCCTGATGCGTCGCCGTCCTTCCCCTAGGGTCCCTCACGTTCAATCGGCTTGGGTCTGCTTGGTAGAGTCGTCCAAAGACATCCACGTTCCCTTTCTCGGCAACCTTAGGGGGAACACAAAGAAAACAATGAAATTATTTTTTTTTAATTAAAAAAACACAATTGAAAAAATATAGCACTGAAAAGATATAAACTGGATTGGTTTTCGCTTCGTAGAATAAATATTCATTACTATTTGTACACAGCGTTTTATTACGAACAGGTGTTTGGTGGTAATCTGCAACCGCATCTGTCACCTTTTATCAATTGGGAAATTTTGACCTTCGATTAAAATTTTCAATGCAGTCGGGGGCTGTCTGTATATCTGTAACTGGTAGTTTCAGGCGTTACTTGGTGGAACTTATTCATTTTATAAATAAAAAAACTTCAACTTTGTGGTTCCACAATGTTTAAGTATTTCATTTTGGGGATGGGAGATTTAGGAGGGGTGAGTGGGAGTTGTACAAAAAGTCGTTGACAATATTCTGCTTGGAGCGTACACAATTTAAAATGTCTAACTGCTCCAATGCGTCTCTATTTGTATCCTTTCTTTTCTACATGCAACACTTCAATTTCAAAGTCACTGGAGTGGTTGTTCTCTAACAAATGTTTTGCAAATTGTGACGTTAATTTATTGTTTCTTACACATGCGTCGTGTTTTTTCACTCTTTCCTCAAATTTACGGCCTGTTTCCCCAACGTACACTACATCGCGGACTACAAAAAACGCAAGTAAATTTAAGCAGGACCACCGTCCATAAAAAAAGAGAAAGGTAGGTTACAACCTATCTTTCATGAATTCCAACGAAACTGATTTTTTTAGTCAAATATTTTTTATTACCTACATAGAATACAGAACTACCAGTCATGTTCTAACTACGCCGATCGATCGTCTGTTGTTTAGTTAGTGCCTCCAAGCTGTTGTCCGCAACAGGGTGTTTCGCGGAAAAGTTTTGTTTTGAAACTGTTTCGGTTGCGAAACAGTTGCAGTGGGAAACTGTTGTGATCTTTTAGTGCCACCACAACTATTTGCTGATGAAGACTCACTCCATTAAGTGTGCTTAATACTTTTTTAAGGGATGTTCGGATGGGATCGGAAGTATAGTACACGATGCCAAAAATGGGATCCAAGTTCCAACTGAAATGTGTAATCGTTTTTGGATCGAGGACTTACGTTATCACGTCATTGTGAATGAATGAACATGACCGGATTTTGATTATTTCTTTACCGTGAGCTATTCGCTGTATTGGCTTCAAATTAAAGGAACGATGCAAGGTTCCTGACTAAAGAAGTTAAAAACAAACACAGACGATTTCCGACAATATACTCATAGTTTCCCTATTTAAGGTAGTTTGAGCGAATATTCACTTCACCTAGAATTTGATGAATTTGACTTCATTTAAAAATTAAAATTCCCATCTTTGTAATGATATAAAAATATCAACCCCTTGCCGAACTACTTTTCGAGCAATTTGCCATTTAAATACAAGCTGTTTTACGATTACGGCTGTGCGCTCCAGAGGGAGAATATTGAAAAAATTAGGACTTTACAACACCTACATTTCGCCAAAAAACTAACGGTGTGTAGTACATATGTTTTCTCAACTATTTATAAAAAAATAATCTACTACTCACCACCGTACGTTTTACAGAATCGCAAAAAAAACCTGCCGGTTTGAAGGGTTTTCAGCCGTACTGCGGGAAAAAATGAGTGAAGTTAGAGACGTATTTAGCTTTATATATTTAATTAAGGAGAATTTTCGTCATTTATAACTATATCTTTGCGCCATTAATGTTACAATATATATTTCATACTTCTTACAGTTGCTGAAATAAAAAAATAAAATTTGAATGTGGTCTCCATTATGACTAGGGAACTATCTCGCTCATACCACCTTAAACGCTTATAACTTCCATTTGGTGATGAGGAGGTGGCGCGCGCGCTCGTCAGAAGTTCTTAACGTGGAATTCCATGGATACACGAATCAATGAAGTCTTTTCTTTTAAGGAGGACAAAAGTTCTTCCTCCAACCATTCACTTCCAGTTCTCATCCACTTAATTTAATCGAATATTGTTTTCAGAGTTCCCTGAAAGCAATGTGAAATCTTTGGATCGGCTGGCAATCTTAAAGGAATCATACACTGCATATGTCTACGTACGATTTTTGTTTCGAATGGAAAACAAACAGCATAAGGATTTGAGACACCAACATGATTTTTCATTAGGTTTTTAAAGACTGAATACAAATTCATAGAATATGTATTAATTCATTCATTGGATTTTTATTTCCCTCTCGATAATTTTTTTCTAGCCATTGAAAGTTATATTGAATCGAAAATGCATCTACATATTTACCAGAACTTTTAAACATCAGTTTGTGTTTAGAGCAACCTATATATATTTCTATTCTCGCAAGATCTTCGGGTAATTTTTGTTGGCGCAGTTTTGGGTTATTGGGAGACGAAAAAATAAACGTGCACTCACTTCGGTGTCTAAAGGCATTCTCACAGGCGACCTGTTAGTCGACCCGCCTTTATTTATTCAGCCGTTTCCAGGTGGTTACATTTGGAGCTACAGATGGCACTACCAGTGCCACACAGTGTGCCTAGGAAATATTGTAACTCCCAACAATTTTCATTTTATTATTTACATGCTTGAAATTTATTTAAATTGTATTTTCCCAACAATTCAGGATCAAAAATAAGAAATAGCAGTCACGATCCGGGATTCGAAATTAAGAACCGGATCAGAATCCGGATCCGAAAAATGTTTTTGGTTTCTCTGTGTTACGCATTTATGAAATACCCTTCCCTACGCAGCTAGGATTTTTTTATCAAGTAAACAATGATAACGTACATACATTTCACGTTTTCTATCGTAACTATAATACTAGTTTGCCGCCACAAATCCTATTAGGGTACACATAATAAAAAGATGATCCTTAAAAGTATGCGTCGATAAATGTTACGTATATTTGTTAAGGAGTGGTAATTGTGTAAATGTTAATGCATGACATGCGAATTACATGCATTAATCTTTCTTCTTCACAAGTTCACGTTAAAACAATAGGAAAGAAAAGACGGTAGTAGAAATCTTACTTACTAAAACCAAATGACAAACATGATTGATTCAAGACCAAGGACCGAACTAATACATCGGTATTTTTGAACTCCTTCGGCATTTTAGCTTCGTCATGCGAATTTGAGTCGTCGGAAGCAAGTTCGCTGGTTGAGGAATCTGAATCGGTTAATGAAGCCGGCGATGCTTTCTTGTTTTCGTGTTGTCCGAACGTTTGGAAGTGGGATTTTATTTACGATTTTGCGTCCAGAAAATATATATTTCCACGCAACAAATGGCACGTATACCAATTGAAACACCTGGGGTTTAAATATTTATACTAGTATTGTTTTGGATATAATGATTTTCACACTATTACATGGTGAATTTTCACGGCATCATTTCGTAAAAATAATTAAAACTACAGCTGCATTAATAAAAATAATTTCAACTTACGGAGGTTCCGCCGCGACTGTGTGAGTCATAGCAAATACTAAATTCCACATTTTTGATATTTTGTCCAAAAAATCCTGCTTTCACTGATGCGATGCGTTACCTATGGAAACCCAAAAGTATAAAGGCACAAAATATATGCAGATTATTATTCCACGAATGTATTTTAAATGAGCACTTTTTTCCAGCCATAGGAGGCGACTGCAGCTCCATTTCCTACGAATTACCGCATTTTGACTTCAATTACGGCAGTAATTCTTCAATAACTAGAAAAATAAGGCGGTAAGATGCCAGTATTTTATTTTTATTCAATTTCTATGGATTATTTCATTCTTAGAGACAGTTTTCCGCAAAAATGGCATTTGTATTTTATGGAAAAATACTATTATTCCCCGTGTATCTCTCATTCCCCCACTGAACACAATGTAATTTCAAGTTCAATTAGAGAATAAAATAGCGTGGAAAGGTATTATTTTGTTGTTCATATCAGATAGAGGACAAGTTTTTTCTACAAGTAGACAGAACATGAATAAAATAACATTTAAGTCATTTTACGGTGGAACCACATTAAGAATGATAAAGAACTTTAATTCATCAAGGAGTAAACGAACCTAATTTCGAAAAAAAGAACTTTCAACTGGCTTCGATAATGACTTCCCTTGTGCATTTTTCAATTGCCGAATAATATGTAAACATATGATACCTGCTAAAGAGACGAATACCTCCATTAAACTGAGTACACTTCATAGGGTCCTAAAGTTTATTTCATATTGCTATCAAGTATTGAAAACTAGAGGTATACTACCATGGAAGAGTTTACGACGTGCAACCCTGAAGTAGGTACTGGTTATCTTCATATTGTTAAGCAGCTGGGAACCCATATCATGTATCAATCGGGTAGCTTTTTTAAACAACAATTGTGACTACAAAAAATGTTGAAATCGAGAGATTTTTGAAAATTTACCAGCTTATTCCAGTCTCAACAAAAATAAAATGATAACTTTTTTTAGTGGTAAAAGTAGTTATAAAAAGAAGATATCAAATTAAACTGACACTCCGCCATAATACCATTTCTTAAGGTGGTTCCACGGTGAAATGACTTAAGTGTCATTTTATTCATATTCTGTCTACTTGTAGAAAAAGTTGTCCTCTATCTGATATGAACAACAAAATAATACCTTTCCACGCTATTTTATTCAATAATTGAACTTGAAATTGAAAATCGTGTTCAATGGGGGAATGAGAGAAACACGGGGAATAAAATAGTATTTTTCCATAAAATACAAATGCCATTTTCAAGTAAAACTATTTATAAGAAGGAAATAATCCAGAGAAATTGAATAAAAATGTAATACAGGCATCTTACCACCTTATTTTTCTATTTATTGAAGAATTAATGCCGTAGTTGAAGTCAAAATGCGGTAATTCGTAGGAAATGGCGCTGCAGTCGGCTCCTATGGCTGGTATAAAAGTGCTCATATTTAAAATAAATTCGTGGAATAATAATCTGCATATATTTTGTACCTTTATACTTTTGGGTTTCTATATAGGTAACGCATTTCATAAGCGAAAGCAGGATTTTTTTCGACAAAATATCAAAAATGTGGAATTTAGCATTTGTTTTGACTCACACAGTCGCGGCGGAACCTCCATAAGTATATTTCTGCTGGAAAAAGTCTCAAAGAGGAAGAACTCACCCTGAGGATGTGGTAAGGGCTGTCTTTAAGGAGGCACACCTCCCCCTGGATGTGGCTTCCCATGGCCAACCTCTCGATCAGGTCCTCGTGCTCTATCGAGGGTTCCTTGGTGCACTTCTTGCGGAAGGCCTGAGCGACTGGAGCGAACCTGGAGGCTCCAGACTCCGCCTGGGCGACGGTCGCCGCCGGCTGACCTCCGTCCCGGATCCGTCCAGGCCATCGCAGCCAAGACACAATGCTCAGCCCCATTCGACGGGTGCTCGCTCTACTGCGAAGACGGTCTCCTGGCGGGGGCAGGGGGGAGGAAGGGAAAGAAAGGTAAGACGCGTTCAAAATCCACACCTACAAAATACCCTGCGAGCAACCTCATAAATGGTGTGTGGCAGGGAGTGAGTCATCACCAACATGCATATTACACTATACCTTCATATTATCATGTGATCAGATTATTGAATGTGTATGTTTCCTTTCATTCCCACCAAGCATTTGTCTACTTTTAATGTAAATTTGAATAGATAAATAAATAAATACCCTATTAAAGCTAGCGTAACTACGACTATTGATGCATTAGCATAAATCGCTAACGCTTTTCAGGAGGCGAAGCGTAACAAGGGTGCACTAAACTATAGATATGTTACCTACTTAGAGGGACCGTTAGTATTTTGAAACTACAAATTAAGGCGCTACACACGTTCCGACCCGACCACCCGACACGACCGAACTCCCCGACCATCCCTGTCGGGGCCAGCTCTACAGACGTCCAAACCAATCCACCCGACCAACTTACCAAATATTTCTCAGTAGGTACACAACGTGATCTCGTGGAGTAAAGTTGGTTTCGGCTTGTGTTGGCAATGGCTCCACATTTTTCGAAACATCAAAAAATTGGTTTGGCTTTAGCCAATTTGGTTCTCATTGATGACATAAAAAAAGAGAAGAGTATGGATGAAGAAGTGGTTGCTCAAGAGACGAAGTTTCACCAACATGAATTTACTTCGAGAATTGGATGGAAATGAATTCCGAAATTATTTGTGGATGGATGAAGTGTGTTTCATGGAGTTGCTTTGCAAGATCAAACCTCAAATTGATAGAAAAAAAACAGTTATGAGGGAATGCGAATGAAGTGCTGAGGAGAGGCTGGTGGTGACGCTCCGTTATTTAGCAACTGGAAGGTCGTTGGAAGAATTGAAGTCACACAACCTCGCAAGACCAAATCCAGGGGTAAAATGAGTTGCGTCGGGATCAGGAGTCGGCCGATAACAGTACACACGTTGCGACTCCACAGAAATCGGGATAGGGCGGTCGGCGGTTGGATGGTCTGTTAGGACCAACCGCCCGACGCGTCGGGTCCGACTGTTTTCGTCGGGCGACAGGCCTACACACCCTCGAACCGTCGCGTCGGCTCCAACGTAGTTGGTCCTGACAGTTGGGTGGTTTGGTCGGAACGTGTGTAGCGCCTTGGACAGTGATACAAGAGTTATACTGAAGGCATGAATGATGTGCTGTTAGTAATAGGTAGCAGATAAGCATCTTAGTAATAGGGATTAAATCAACTAACTAGCTACACTACCTATTGACAAACCTACTTAAACCCCTCATGAGTGGTTTGGAACATACGTAATAGATTAAGTCTTAATTTTAATCGACGGTCTGAAGGCGATTCCCATCCCAGTTGCAGCAGAAGGTCAGTAACACTAACGATATTATCATAGCGGCCTTTAACGTATCTTGCCGATCTTCGCTGCACGCGTCCTAACTCAGTTTCTAAGCCTATCTCATGAGGATCCCAAATACTGGCAGCATATTCCAACATTGAGGTCAAACGTTATTCAAGAGGAATCAATTGAGAGTTGGTAGGTTAGTTATTCGGGGAAGGAGGCCAACTAAAACGGAGGTCGATTGTACCGTATTGGCTGGTTGGTAGGATTGAGGAGGATTATTTGGAGTAGGGGAGGAAGGGCAGAAGAGGGAAACTTGGTGTCGACGTCGCCGAAAAGGAAATATTCTGATGGAACTGATTCAGGAACAAGGTAATGTTTTCCTGTGAAAAGGAGTCAAATCGCACGCTAAATTATCTTGATCTCTCCATTTCCATTGAGAACGGTCACCACAAATTCTCCATTTTTCGAAAACCAACATACACCGACCATGACATTCCTGCCGATTCAAGACATTGGTATTCACAAAAGATAGCGGCATTCAATTCCCTAATTCACCGCCTGTTAAACGTACCCCTGTCAAAAGACGACTTCAATAAGGAAGTCAGTATCATTAAACAGATCGCTAGGAATAACGGGTACACGAACAGATTAATAGAGAAATTAATTTCAAATAAACAAAAGAAATTGACACTCGAGTCTATTTATCCCACCAAAAGCTTGCTAAGTAACAAAAAACGGTGGTGCTCGTTAAGATACCTAGGTGACATCACATACAGATTGGCTAAAATATTCCCTACAGAAATGTATAACATCTCCTATAGAACCCCTGTAACGTTAAAAACGTTATTTGTTGAGTGCAAAGACCCAGTGGACTCCAAGGAGAGAAGTGGGGTATATGCTTTACAGTGTGGTGAATGCGATGGAGTGTATGTGGGCCAAACTCTCAGAAATTTTAACACTAGAGGTAAAGAACATTTTAGAACTTTTAAATATAACAATGACGACAAGAGCAACTTCGCTAAGCATCTTTTAGTTTGTGACCATAGGAGTGATTTTATTGTTAAAATTTTACATTTGTCCAACAACAGAAGGGAGTTGCACTCACTAGAGCAATTGGAGATTTTAAAAGCATATAATGACCCGAATGTTTCCGTAATAAATGAATATTTGTACCCTGCCTCCTCCTCTCCTATCCTTGACGCAGTCGCAGCTTCCGCTCCTCCCTCATTCCACTCAAGGTCTGCTCTACCAGCCGTGCACGACACCGCTTATCTCCCCATCATCCACCACTACCCCCACAGTACATACAATCCATGTCCACCCCCTAACTACTACATCCCCCACCCACTCAACCCCTCCAGTGTGGTATCTATACAGGTTGCTCGTATTGCTTCATCACCTGATGATGGTGCTCAGCGCCGAAACCCGGGTCGTGTTTGTACGAATGTGCATATATTTCTCTGTGGTTTGTAAAAGTTTTTAATAAATCGTCTTACAGATCTTGCTTTGTTCCTGGATGCTCCCAAAAGTTATTCTCTCTCCGTGAGAAAGAACAAAATGTTATGTGTGAAGAACAGACAGCTTGTTTAAGGCTAATGTAAGTAGGTACTCTGTTTTATTCTTCACATTCTGTGCTTTCCAATTAACGACGCAAGTTGACGTGAGTCGACTCCGAGCGACTTTTCTGCTTTCCAATTGTTCCGTGTCACTGACGCGTGTTGACTCAAAACGACTCGCTGGAAGAGGAGAGTTTGCCATTGTCATGGTTCAAAGTAGAGTCGATTCCGGTCATTTGGGACACATTGGGCCAGAACAATTCGCTGCAACAATGGCTGCGCCATTGATAATGAATATATACGTAAATACATACGTATGTGTACTAATTTTTATTAGGAAAGTCCTAGTTTGGTTTCCCTGCACGTAGGCATTTATTCACACATATGTAAATCGAAAAATATGTAATAGTAATGAAAATTCAGGCATTTTCCATAATTGATCATTCTTTTGGTCCGGTTGAAAATATTTTTCCTCAGCCTTGGAAAATCCACTAAACGCAGCACAATTAAATATTCGTTTAATACAATCATAGTTTATGGCAATTCACGTTTTATTACATAAAAGTGCATGATTCATAATCATTAAATTAACCTAAAAATCTTTAAATTAATTATCGACGGGGGCATCTCTTCGATTGAACCTGCAGCCTTATTTTTACTCAGTGCGTTGTAAAGCAAAGGAAACTGAAAACCAAACCTCTTTTATGGAATTTATAGTTTATAAATAAAACATAATTTAAAACATCGGTGAAAGAAATGTATTCGACAGATACCCCCGATTTTGATTGAGTGTAATTAAGGCAAACTTTATTGGCATTAGGAGGTTGTATTTCTCCTTTATCATGTTGAGAGCTATGTTGTTATATTTCACGGAAAAAGTAATAAGCGAACTGTGTTAAAATGGTTAACAGGAGTCTAGGACTACAGAAGAATGAATTACTATTATTTCTATAATAATGCGTCACATCTTGGCGGCCATTGCATAAAATTAATGCGCCAACCTTTAATTATTGATAGTGAATCCACTGGTGAAGTTTCTGTCAACAGTTGAGATTCCTTTCAAAGGAAAACAATCTGATTAACTTGTTCATATACTTGATCGTCCTGTTTCAAAAAATTGCTACTGCGCATCGACTCCTGCGCAATGGATATCTCCTTTATCCAATTAGCCGAAGTGGAAGTCGACGCAAGTTGCCTCCAAGCGACGCATGAGTCTCTGGGAGTCGCCTAATTGGAAAGCACCCATTATCGTATAGCAATTGGCATGGTCGATGCTGATGAATACCTATGTATGCAATCCTCCTCTTATTATTTTGACAGATTTTGGTTTTTATTCTCAATGTGATGTAAGTTTCTTTGATGTGATCATTTAAAAGTATGTGCCAACGAATTCAAGTACTCGTGAATTACGCTCATTACTATCCATACCGACGCTAATTATTTTGTTTTGTAGTCATGATCGTTATAACATTTCGTTGTTTTTAGCTTATTTACTAAACATGGTTTACTCTTAGGTTGAGAGGCTATATAGGATACCTTGATAGGCCATTGAAGGTGTTTTTTGTGATTATATTGATATCAGATTAAGTTAACATTACCACCCGACGGATAAAACCATTATTTACTTCATATCTAGCTATAATTTCCCTCAGTTCGAAATGTAAAACTACGTTTAATGAAATTGGGATCGTCTGATTCCCTCACCTATGACAGCCGACACCTATGGTTGACAGGTTCAAAAAATATATAATGCCGAAGTTGGGAGTCAGCAATCTTGAAGGAGTTTCGGTGGTTTCACTCAACTTAAGAGAATTTGACGAAACTTGCTGGAAGCATTACTTATGTTCTCTTAAATCTACCTGAATTTTTACAAAATTATTTACAGCAGATTACTTAACATATTTGGTGTGGAAGTGGACAAAAAATTACATGGGTTCTCTTATTGGAACACAAGGTACGAGTAGCTTAATTCATCAAAAAGAACCTTTTTATAGTTAAGAATAAGAGAAATAAAAATAATAAAAATAAAGAATATAAAATGATTTTAATACATTATTCTATTGATGATTTAAATTATTTTTGTTTTTCTTATTCTTAACTAGAAAAAGGTTCTTTTCGATGAATTAAGCTACTCGTACCTTTTGTTCCCATAAGAACACATGTAATTTTTTGTCCACTTCCACACCAAATATGTTAAGTAATCTGCTGTAAATAATTTTGTAAAAATTCAGGTAGATTTAGGAAAACATAATAAATGCTTCCAGCAAGTTAAGTCGAATTCCCTTAAGTTGAGTGAAACCACCGAACGTCCTTAAGAACGCGTGCTAAAGGTGAAGTTAGCAAGAATAAGTACTGAAAGTAGATAAAGAGAGAAAAATTAGTGAGACATATAGCAGTTTCATTTTTCAGACAAACCAGAGATATCTACTTCCGGAAGAAGGGCGCGAGACTTCACCAGCGGTGACAATGGATCGACGAAATATGAAAACAATGGAAATATTAACCAATCGCGAAGGAGGTCGGCTCGGCAACAAAGATGTAAACACGTCGACGATGGAAGTACATACTTTGCCAAAAAAAAACACGCGGAAGTCGAACTAGAGCTTCGATCGTTTCGTACCTGGAAACATTTCCACAAGCCAATACACACAGTTAACCGTAATGGATTAACTTTTCAATGAAGGGAGTTCATAATGGCTTGGAATTCATGAATATTCATTGAAGACCAGAGTGAAATAAGACATAGGGACCGCAATTGACAGCTAAAAAGGAATTGTCGTTCACGTTAGAGAATTTCTAAGTGCCTTGCCCCTTTACCCCAAATTCCCTTCCATTGTTTTGGCCACACTCGAATCATTTCATTAACTATGCATCATCCAATCAGCATTGCTTCTTGATTAGATTGCTTTAAAATTGAACAATAAAAGCGGAAAATAAACGAAAACTGAACTGAAATAGCTGTCAAGATCAAATAAGCATGAGTAATTACAGGGAAAAATAAACATTTAAACTCACTAAAGAATATGGTTGCCAACTCATATAAAAGAATAACATTCAGTTGTTTGCCTAAAAACATAATAACTCCCTAACTAACTTAAAACCATAGAAAAAAATCACTTCCTAACTAACTGAATAACTAACAAAGAATTAGTTCTGAGATTCCTTTACACTCAAACTACGTTAAAAATAATGGTAGAACTCCATTTAAAATTTGTAGTTATAGAGGTAAACATAAGGGATGTACTAATAACCCTCAATTTGCAAATCATACAAAAACATCTTTATTTGTTGTTCCCCTGCACCAACAAGCAACTGACCGCGGACACCTGCTGTGAGTGGGGCTTGCACTGCAACGAAGGGTCGAGATTATCCTCTCCCACGGACCGAGAAAGGGTACATACAGCATCCTGAGAAGAAGTTCCAAAACGCTTGTTTTGATGAGAAAGCACATAAGATGCATGTTATTTGTTGAGCACATAGCATGTATGAACGCGTAACACAAAGGGGTCTAAAAAATGCAACAACTGCTTGAAAACCTCGTATTTTAGAGCTGAAATAATTATTATACACCTGAAAATTTGGACCGAGAACCAATTAATGCATGTTTTTCATTGAAATGTCTTTTTTATATACTTAGTCAGCTATGTACTATGTGGGAATTAAGTTTCCCAACAATAGGAGCGCCGACACTATCGCCCTGGAGAAAAATCGGCTTCCTCTCTTATTGTCCAACATTATTCCTAAGCAACGACGATGGAAATTCGAACACAGTTACTACTGTCCGTTTCAAAAGTATATATACCCGAGTTTGAAGTAGCGTAGTTACATAACGACTCGTCCGATTACAATTTAGTTTACATCAAATTATAGCTTATTTTAATCTGCGTTGAGCATATGTAATGAATATTTTTTATTCAATTTTTAAAGGTATGTTCTTGAGGTGAGAAGAGAAAAAGTACCCGTTTTTCGGCACTCTCCGCGCAATCCCTGATTCGACGGGCTTCTAAAACCAAAACCAATACATATATCAACGTTATATTTTAACTACGGCTAGATCGTACTTTTATAAATATATAGTAGTGATGGACTCGTCGTCGAAGTCAGTGACGGATTACTGGCCGCTTGCCTTCCCCGACCGTTATTCGCGCTTGGCTTCCAAACGGAGGCACATTAGACGACCTTGTTTGCATTTGAAACGTATAATTGAATTCTCTCTCGTTCTCGCCGTAGTTTTCCTCTGCATTCTTATCTATTTCCTCTCTTTTTCTTCCAGGTTTAAGCTCATCCTTTCGCACTCTGTCATGGTCCTGGGATTCACCCGGTGTCCGATTCTTTCCCTACAACCTACGATACTTAACAGAACACCACCATGAAAAAAGGGTATCCACTTTTAATTCCGAATACAAACGCATGATGAATGCATCATTCAAGCATGGCGGTAGATTTCCAAATGGCTACGCGAATAAATAAGCAGTGAATGTGCATATTCTAATGAATTAATAAATACGCAAATAAAAAAGACAAAAAACAGTAGGTAAGTAAGAAAGATATTACGTTTTTTGTATGACTGATTATGCCTTTTTCAAATATTGAAATATTTACACTTCTAGGTGAAGTACTAGGTATCCGCTTTCAATTATGTAACTAGAGCTATTTTATACTCCAGCATATTAAAAAAAAGTTTTATTGAAGGCATTTATTCAACATGGAAGAGGTACTTTAAAAAAAAATACCGTAGTATTCATAAATTGATATATCATTTTTATTTACAGTTTTTTAAATTAATTCATTTTAAATTCACGCAAAGAGAATAAATAAATTCTTCGTAGATTCACTGTTTGTCAAATTATGTGTCAACTTCACAAAGAAATGCAAAGGAAACAAATTTTTTAAACACTCAAAATCGAGATACATGTCCTGACGAACGATTTAACTCAAACTTAACATTAACTTAATTAATCATTTTTCATTTTCTCCCCATAACAATCAATGAATCCATGTATGTCCATGTACCATGAGTATGTTCAATGCACATTTCAAACATGGCGGTAGATTTTCAATGAATAACCATTTTTAATAAAAAAACTTTGTACTTTTCCACACTTTCAAAGTTTTTTTTTATTAAAAATGGATATATATCACTTCCACGAAGTCAAACCTGAAACAATCAAATTTATTTCAATGAATAGGCAAATAAATAAGCTTTTTATGCGCAAATATGTACTGATGAATAAAAAAATACGCAAATAAAAAAGACAAAAACAGTAAGTAAGATAGATTAATATGATTCATTTAACTTATAATTGATTGCCTTTTTTAAATGTTGAACTATTTAAGCTTCTAGGTGGAGTACGAAACCGCTTTCAATTATGTAACTGGAGTTATCATATTATATTCCAGCATATTAAAAAAATATTGAAGGCAAGTGATGCTCTGCAAGTTTCGACAATCGAATCGAGACATCGCATAAGTGGTCGGAAATCTAAAAAAGCCGGAAAAAAGTCCAAAATTGCTTTATTTCTAGAAAAAGACTTGAAACTTGGCACACATACTCACAAATGATTACTTATTATGAAATAATAAATCATTTTTTGACGATCGCGAAGCGCAATGTGTAGTTGGTGACTGCTTTGAGTGCATATAATTGTCTCAAAAATCGGAAATTTTATGTCAAGTGGAGTCACTGATTCTTCATGAATCGTTAACATAATCTTTAGAGCAAGTCTGTACTTGTTTGCGAACCTGGAGACGGTATATTTCTCGAGAAATTTGAACGTGAAATACGAGTGTTTTGGTCCTTGTGATGGTGTGCAACAGATGTACTGAAAAATTACCGGGTGACGGTGATATTGTCACCTGCAAATCATGTGGTGGTCAGCTCCATTACGAATGCTCGGGGTAATTCGTGATTCCACATATCGTGGAATGTCCAAGAAAGCTCGAGATACGTGGAAGTGCCGTGCGTGGTTGCCGATCTGGAAAATCGCCAGCAGAAGGAAGGAAGAACTCTAGTACATAGTCTTCAACCAGAGGAAGACAAATCTGGACAAGGTGATGATCTTGCTGGTATTAGTAAAAGCTTGTCATTCTTAAGTGAAAAGTATGATGACCTGTTCCAGATTTACTCTGGTTTTAATGGCAAAATAACATATTTGCAGAATGCAGTTGAAAAATTGTAAACAGAATTGCAAGAAAAGAACCGTAAAATTGAAATTCTGGAACAAAAAATCAATTATTTGGAACAAAAAGCTCTTGAAAAGGAAGTGGAAATAGTTGGTTTGAATGTTAAAGATAAGTCTGAAGAGGACATAAAAACAGAAGTGCTCAATTTTGGATATGATTTAACTGGAAAAGAGTGTAATGCAAAGGACATAGAGGATTGTTATATTATTATTCCCGAGATAAAAGATAAGAAACCAAAAGTATTCTTTATAAGGGACAGTTTAATCAGGTCGAAGGTTTTATGTTGAAAACAAAAATTAGTGATCATTATATGATAGGGATATATATTAATAGTGAGAGCCATGGTAAAAGACTAAATGGGATAGCTAATAAAATTAGGTTTAATAAAGTATTAGATGGCAACATGGTTCAAAGGTTTATAAATACGCACAATTGGCATAGTTTTAATGAAATAAATGACGTTCAGATAATGCACGATACTTTTGTTAAGATAATGCAGGGAATTTATTCAAAATCTACTAAGGGTCGTATGGTTACTTATATAACTCCCAAAAAATAATGGATGAATCCCAAAATATTAAAAATGATGGAAGACAGGGATAAGGCGTTTAAAAGATGGAAGAGTTGCATTACTAATAATAGGTATAAGGAGGCACATAAAACCTTAAGAAATGAGACATTAAAAACAATTAGAGAAAGTAAAAAGAAGTATTATTGTATTCAAATTTATGAAGGAAAGGATTCTAAATCAATATGGAACATTGTTAACGATTTAACAGGTAAAAATAAGAAGAAGAATATCGATGATATCATCATAACTCATGCTAGGGAAAATTGTGACCCTAAGAAAGTTTGCAATAAATTGGTTAACCATTTCGCAGATGGGATAACTGTCTTTAAGATGACTTGTAATAATAAATTCAAATCAGATTATATTAAGAGTTCCAAAAATTCAATAGTTATACCAGAATGTGATCATGATTCTTTAACAAAAGTGTTAAAAAAGATGAAAATAAAGATGCCTGGTATGGATAGAATTAGGATGAAAGACTTAATCCAAAATGTAATTATATACCCAATCTTAATACAACTTATTAATATGAGTATTATGAATGGAGTTCTGCCAATCCGTATAAAGACTGCAATCGTAAGACCTATTTATAAAGAAGGTAGTTATAAGGACTTAGGTAATTATAGGCCAATTTCAATACTACCTTCTCTGAGTAAAGTAATTGAAAGATATATGGCAGTTGTTCTTATTTCTTATATATAAAAAATAAAAAATTCTAAATGAATATCAGTTTGGATTTCAAGAAGGAAAAGGCACAAAAGATGCATTAGAACTATTTTCTGATAATATAACGGTGAATTTAGATAAAGTAAATAATGTTGTTGTGACATACATAGATTATTTAAAAGCCTTTTAAATGGTTAATTCTGATTTACTATTGATAATCCTATATGACGTTGATGTATGAGGGAATGTTTATGGCTGGTTTAAAAGTTATCTCACAGAACGACAAACGATAGTCAAGTTAACGATAACCACTTAAGTAATCCAAAAAAATTACATTGTGGAGTTCCACAAGGGTCAATTTTAGGGCCAATATTATTTACCATTTACATTAATAGCATATTTAATTGTGTTAAAAATTCTCTTATGATACTTTATGCTGATGACATTGCAATGATTTCGTCACACAAGGACCTCTCAAAAGCTTATGAAAATATGCAAGAGGACCTTAATTCCATTGTTCAGTGGTCACATGATTATGATCTATTGACAAACAAAAAAAATCCAAATTTATGCATGTTGTAAGCCGAATGGATCGACTTAGGTGTTTAAGAAATGTTTTACATGACCATAAGTGCATGCATAATAAGCATCAAATGCTCAGATGTAAATGTGATCAGTCATCTGAAACTTATGAATGTAAGTATTTAGGTATTATAATTGACTGTAATTGTAAATTTGATGAGCATACCTATAAATTGAAAAGAAAACTTAGGAAAGTTACCTATTTGATGTATCACATAAAATATCATGTAACAACTGATGTCTTGCTGAGGGTTTACTCTGCTTTTGTAGAATCATTAGTGAGATACAGCTTGACTACGTGGTACTGTACAGCAAATATACACAAAAAAATACTTGGAAAATACTCAAAATAGGATTGTAAAAATTATGTATAGGAATGACAAAAATTGGGGTGATGATGAAAGAATTGCAAACGTTGAGGTTGCTTATAAACATCTAAATATATTACCAATTGATAAATTGTTCGATTACATACTGATCATTGAGAATTATTTTAATGATAAATATTAAGAACCGAGAGTAATAGAGCATACAATGACTTTGAGGAATGTGGATCCCTATCAATGTCCTAAAGTATTCAATACATATGGTGAGAGGATACTGTAATATAATAGCAAAATTATTAAATCAAATATATAGAAAGTCCCAAGGCTTCCGAAGTACGTCCAAACTAAAAACTGAATGGATAAAAATGTTTCTAAATTGTATTTGACTATAATTATATTTTATTGTAACTTGTATTTGATCCACTTTTGCACATTTCACTATGTGCATGTGATCTATAAGAGTATGATGAAGTAAGCACCTTCTGACGAGCATTGCGCTCAGGAGGACTTCTAATGTGTTACTTTTTATTCTTTTTTTTCTACTTTTCTCGGATCTTTTTTTTGTGTGCTTGTATTACACAATTGTTTTTCTGTATTTGTAATAATATTTTCTGTATTTGCACTATTGTTTCTGCACTTGAATTTTTACTTCTGATAATTTGCAATAAGGATTCGTAATTATAAAAAAAATTCATAGGTCCTTCCCGTTACTTAGAGACGGAGGTTCGAAATGACTAACATTCCAAAAAAAATCGCCGTTTTGATTTTTCTCCGCATCGCAAAAGTCGCACTCTGATTGGTGCACGTGACCACGAAAGTGGCGCCTCGGAATGGTAAAAAGGGCGAAGTGAGGTAAGATCTCAGAGTAAAGCCGTGTCCAAACTCGCCAGTTAGGTACCTAAATCCGGAAATTTAGGGAGGACGCCATCTTGAAGTGTGTCCAAACTCGTTAGGCAGCATAAGGGAGCGGATTTGGGCAGCCAAATCGGTCGCCGGATTTAGGCAACAACAAGTCCTTCCTAAATCTGCCACCATTTTGAATTTCCCATAATTCCGAGTGGTAAAAGCGTGAAAAGTAGTGGAATGAGTGGAATTGCAGTAAATATGGCGGGGAGGTAATTTGTTTTGAATGGAAGGGCGTGAGTTATTATGAATATATTAAATTAATGATAAATGTTAGATTGATTTATGTTATAAATTTCATCTTCGGAAGCAAAAAACAGACAGAGACCTTCATATCAAGGAGTGAGACAGAATATACAGGTGTCATAGCGGGGAAGTATTTTGAGTGTTTACAAATCAGATTTTTTTATATTGTCTTGCGCATGGAAGCTATTTTTTAAATTAAAATTTCGTTTTTGGTAGTAACGAATCAATCAACCGAACAGTTAATTATAGCTAGAAAGGAGAAGGCGGATAAACTAAACATATAAACTAACATAAAACTACCCCTACGCGTCTAAATAAAGTCTACAATGTTGCAAGTTTTTTACGAAACTAAAAAGTAATTACAACACTCAAAAAAGCTATAATAGTTCTTCCCCACAATAGTACTAACGTAAGTCTTCAAACCCCATTTACCTACAACAAAAGCCTTAAATTATGGTAAGCAAAAGATAGTTTTATGACTGTATACGAAGCTCCTGTACCATTGGGAAATTTTACATAGAAGTAATTAATATTATTATTTAAGATTTATTTTACATCATTTCCATTTGACATCATTTCGTGGCCTTCATATGGATGTCACTACATCCAATGAACATCCAAAGGATGCCCAATACTAAATAATTAATGGGCATCATGCGGTGGCTGGATATCACCGTAAACAGACTTATTAATAATGCACGCAAAAGGAAAGAACAGTGCAGGGATAATAGAAAATTCGAATTGAAGCTATTACCTACACGATCACAAACGCAATTAACTGCTCATGAGTCCAACACGAATCTTTATCTGCCATAGCGGCGAAAGTTAATATAAGCACAATGAACAAAAACTAAAAATACGTGCTTTATACTGCTAAAAGACACGGATAAATACACAATCACAAATTTACTAAACTGCTCAGTCCAACACGAATCGCTTTATCTACCAAAAGGAAACATAAACACAAACCACGAACTTACAAAGATACAACCACATTGATCAAAAACTATAAGTACCTACGTGCTATACTGTACTCTGTGAATCACGGAATCTAACTATATAAATCTCAATGTTACGAATTAACCACATAATATTGCGAAACTACGAAAATAATGAGAAAATGTATTTTAATCGCAATCAAATTTCAAACAGCACTAGTCATGAGGGTCATCTGTTCAAAACATTAACGTATTCCGTATTTCCCTTGTCCTTCGTTTGCTTCGAGCTCAGCAGATGGTGACACCTGCTAAGGGCGTCCAAACTCAAGCTCCCTTTCTGTTAGCTGCCCAAAATTTAGGTAGCCAAATCCATGCTCCCTAATGCCTAACGAGTTTGGACACGGCTTAAGGATAGTACTCTGAGGGTAAGATTGGGTCATCCATCTTTAAAATATCGATATATACCTCCGGATGGCGAGGCTTCCATCTTGAAACAATCGATATATCGCAAAAGTCTCACTCTGATTGGCGCACGTGACCACGAAAGTGGCGCCGCGGGGTGGTTGAAGAAAGAGGTGATGCTGGGTCGTCCATCTCGCAAAAAATATCGATATATATATCGCGAGCGTCGCACGTGAGCTGGAGATGTCTCGGTGGTGGAAGGATTGGGAGGGGAGGGGTCGGATCCGGTGAAACTTAATTTAATATTTATTTATCTCTCCACACTCTATGAAGTTATATAAGCGCATGACCTAACGCCATCAGCAGTGTTGAGATGTCTCTACTAACAGTCAGAGCCGAAGTCGGTGGAGGGTATCCCCTCGTCGTCCATCCCGTTCCAGTCTTCAAGACAGGTGATGGTTGCTATATGAAGTGCTGCTTCGCGAGTTCATGTTCAACGAAAAGCACGAAATACATACAAAGTCTGTGGGTGGATGCGTGGAGTGTTTGTGGGACCTCACCCTGCATCTGAACTTCGATAGGAAATGCTTCATCGAAGTGGAATATCAATGTCCTCCTGTCGACCTCGCTGGAGAGAAAATTGTATTCTCGGGATTTCCGTGCGGGATATTGCAATTTGTAAAACCTCACTCGCCACGTATCTTTTTCTCACCCGAGAAAGACGTAGAACGACCTCTGTAAAACCCAGTGGCGGATACAGAAAAAAACTCAAGGTGGGGGCGCAAGTTATCGCGACGATTGTAGCTTTCAAACTGATTGCCTGGCAGCGACACTGCTCCCCTTATATATATGTAGCTCGGTTGTTTCGAGAACATTCGGTGCCAGAATGTTCGCTTCCAGACTTTTAAGGAGTGTGAACAAATACAAACGGTAGAATATTCGCGACTTTTCTCGAACAAATGACAGACAGAATAACGTATCGAGATCACTAGAATGGCCGCGACTTTTCTCGTAGGTTAGCTATCTATGTGCCAGACAGAAACGTATAATAGTCCTTGAAAATATAATTGTTAGTTCAGTTATGAGACACCTCGATATAGAAAACTTCGCCTCATGGCAAGCATTAGCGATTTATGCTAATAGCTGATAGGCTGACTGGCGGGGGCGGCGCGGGCGGCAATGCGGGCGGCCCCGCAAGGGGGGGGGGGGCGCCCCCCATATGTATCCGCCACTGGTAAAACCTCACTCACCACATATCCTTTTCTCACCCGAGAAAGTCGTAGGACGACCTCTCACTCCACGGCATGACGCTCAAGTCACGTGATGGTTCTGGCTTATAAAGCTTCGCTCGCAGGGGAAGAGCTCTCATTAGACATCATGGAGCCCTTTTGCGTGACCCTCGAGTGCTGCTACAAGACATCAAGCCAACATCTTTGCATGGCATGTGCGTCGAGGGAGACGCATGCGGTAAGGGACATCTACATCTACGATGTACCGTGCAAGCCACCACAAGGGTGTGTGGCACGGGGTGATTCCACACCAGGCATGCAGCACCTTGGCAGCACTCAGCAGGGAGTGGCAGCATATTTCAGGAGTGGCATCGTTGTTGACACTCAGCAACTGCTACGCTTGCGGAGGGGGGTTGACGAGGAGTGTGCGTCCGACTTCAGAGTGCTTAGTTTGCACAAAATACGAGTAGTTGGCTGCCTTGGAGCTCACAGCAACAGCTCCCTCAAACCTCCTTCAAAGGGAACCACTCCTCCTCTGCTCACGTGACTAATCCTCCCCCATCCTCCCGAGGTTTGCTACACTCGCTGCTCGGAGACACCCCCCCACCGCAATCTGTCGGCAGACTGGATCCTCCCCTTCACCACTGCCCGGGCCTGAGGACGGGTGGGAGCGGAGAGTCGAGTGGGTGCTCCCCTCCTCCCCGTCTCCCGAACAGGTTCAGGCATTTCGAGAGACGTGTCGGTCTGCGGTTACTGTTTCGCACAGCTGAACATGCCCTACGTATCAGTATTGCATGGGCATGAGATGGTGACGAATGGTCCTGATATTCCGCACATTTCTGCCGTCAAGGAGCCTCCCCCACAACTGCACCCACCGACCGTTGCCTCGGGAGATGAGGAGTGGGTCATCCCCTGCCCGGGCCATCGATAGAAGAGGGGTGGGAGAGGCGGGGTCCCCTCCTCCCCGTCTCCTGAACCGGTTATGAAGAGGCGAGTCCGATGGGCGAACATCGTGGGAGGATTTAAGGACTGATGAGGTCTTCTTTCCACCCTTCGTCACCTTCCCCCGTCGAGGGAAAGAAAACGCCAGACCCGAGCGAGCCGAGCTAAATCTAGAAGAAGAAAAGTAATACACCGAGTCCTTAGGACTAAGCTATTTCTATTTCTGCGTGTGGATGTGTGTGTGTGCGATCAGACTTCTTTTGACTCTTTTGTGTTGTGTGCGGATGTGTATATATATTTTATTTTTGTGAATTTTAATTTTTTAATAAATATTCTTTTTAACAAATATGAATTGCTTTTGACTCTTTTGTACTGCGTGTGGATGTGTTTGCGTGTGTGTTCATATTTGACTCTTTTGTGTCGTGTATTCATATTTTATTTTTGTGAAGTTTAATTTTTTAAATAAATATTCTTAATAATTTTTTATCAAATATGAATTGGTGTTTCCTTTAAATTTATCCTCACCTCAGACTGATTGTCTCCACAACTCGGCAAGGGGTTGATATATCTTGATATCATTGGAAATATGAGTATTTTCTTTAAAGTGAAGCCAAATTCATCAAATTCTAGGTGAATTGATTTTTCGCTCAAACTACCTTAACAAAGCCTTCGAGTGGAGAACGACGGCGCTGGATGAGAATATACGAGGCGAAGAGTTTGGTATCGCGAAGGGAATTCGCGAAGGATTCAAGGGGAGGGTGAAAGTTGAGGGGGAGAGGACGAGGTGCAACGGAAGTCAGTGAAACCTGACGTCGCGAGTGAATTGACTGCGAATTGGTGGGTGGAAACGAGAGAAAATGAAAAACAACCTTATGCCTGTTGTTAACGGTAAAACGTTTTATAAAATCGACTAATTTTATAAAAATGAGCTTGCTAACGATAAAACCATTTTATAAAACCTTGTTTTATAAAACGTTTTACGGAATAGGACAGGTTCTATTTCCATAAAACCGTTTTTATGTAACAACCAATGAGACGTTCCGCTCATCGCGTTGATAATAATCTCGTATCCATGGGAAGCCAAACAAGGAAAACGTAAACAAACATGACGGGAAGTTCATGGTAATTCCCGCCATCCAAAAGTCAAAAGTCATAACCGTCATAACAGTCATCCAAAAGAGAGTGCATTTATCACTTCACGTGTTCGCAAAGCGTCTCATAGATGGCAGGACATTGCGGTTTCATGAATAGTTTTACCGTGAGCAAGCAAGTACGTTTTACGTACGATTCATAAAAGTTTCAATAAAATTTTTATGAAACTCTTTTATGGAAAATTTTACCGTGAGCAACAGGCATTAGCTAGATTGATTAACTTCCAAATAACAGCATTTATATAATTACAATTATTACAGTAAGAACCAAGCCCGTAGGCTAAATACCGTTAACTTTGTCTATACAAGACGATCACAAGTCACCAGTGGCACCAAGTTGATACGTCCTCCGACCGCGGTCAGATTGAAAGAGAGCTAGTCAGTTCACGGTGCACTTTGTCAGCGCAGGAGGGGAATCAGCTGACCAGTGGAGGAGTGGGGGAGATGCTATCACACTTTGGATTGGCGGGAATGTTCACAGGTCGGTTTGAAGGTTTAAAAATATTTCAGCACCAGCGAGGGCCGAATAAAAGGAGAGTACTTGCAGGAATCGCGATGAGCCGAGCGTTGACCAGAGCCAGGAGTGTCATTCTGTAATTCGTCGGTTCCGTACCGATCGGTTAGGCTTCCTAACCAACCGACCGGTTGGGATTCCGTACCGACTTGGACTCCGCCACCGACGGAGCCTATTTCAACGATTCTGTATGCAATTCGGTGCCATTCCAGTCGGTTGGGTAACTCCTCCCACTCAATGTTCCCCCCTCCTCCCAATTTTTCGAGTGTTTCCGAAGCTGAGGGTCACATGCTGATTTCCCACCAATGGAAGACGATAGAAGAAACAAATGACTATCGGAAGCCGCCTAGTGCTCTCGGGGTTGAAAACAAAAACGGAAATCAACGATGTCGAAAGGAGAATGATCGTGCATTAATTTATCTGAATTTTGAGCGTTACAATGTGTATTTGACAATTAAAATAAGTGCTTCATACTTAAAGCACATATCTAGTAGCGTCCGTGAGAATATGAAGTATCAGTAAAAGACGTTGAGTGCTACGAGATTAAATGAAGTGTGCGAAGTGAGAATGAATCAGCTGTGATCGTTTGAATCCAGAAATAACTTTCAAAATTTCAATTTAACCTGTATATTAATTGATTATATGTATTAACTCGTGTGATTGAGATCCGACATTTAACAGCGTTTTGCATTTGGAATTTCTAGTTGCAGAAAAGGCATTACGTGTAGTACCTATATAGTATTTAATCTTCCAAAGATTGATAGAATTGTTCGTTGGAATAAATTGAACAGTGGCGTGACGTCGAAAATATAAAATCCGTGTATGTATTATACCTATATTGTAGGTATGGTATAGAAATATTCTTGTAGGTATATTATTCTATATTCGTGGTTTTAGGACAGTGAAATTGCTGCGCGCTCGTGACATGAAACATTTATTATGTAATTTCGTGGAGCAAAGTTGAATGTAAAATGAATTTAATGAGTGAGAAATAAATACATATGGTGAAAGAAATTTAAGTTGAGTGTAGAAATAAGTAAATTTGCTATTGGCACTCTTGGTTATTGTACGTGTACCTATTTGCAAGTAGTGTTGTCACCACACCATGGTGTTGTCCAACACATTGTTTCAACATTATTTGATGAATAATTCGAAATTTATTATGATAGAGATGATTTACAGTTCAATTCAAAAGATTCATAAAATATATCTCCTCCACTACGAAAATAGAGGCCGGAAGCAAACAAACATCAGTATTAATACGAACTTTCGTTACCCTGGCCCAAAATCGGGGGATAACATAGGTAACGCTACCAGAATACGATACAAATGTGAGAAATCGCCTATTTCCTTAAAGCATAAGCTACTTACATACTAATGTAATCTAGTTAAGTAAGTGATTGCATACACGATATATGATTATAATATGAAAACTTTCAACGGGAATCATCCATTTAAGAATAGCCAAACCGCAATAATAGGCATTCACCGCAGACAATTTTTGGCAATTATTATGAAAAATATTCTGGTGACAGTATGCTGAATAGCCTAAATGTGGTGCTATTTACGTACAATTGTTAGTGCCAAATAGTAAAACATTTTTAACGGCCAAGAGAATACAATGCAATACTACGGAATTCTAGTTTGTAGACGTTTCTCATATAGATCATCACCTTTATGACCTTAACTTCATCGACTTTTGCATTTGCTCTCTTAAGAACAAATTACGTCGCTATTACATCCATGAATAGATATATGTTTAATCATTATTACAAGTATCAAATATCTCATTTCAGGCTAAAAATCCAAATTTATTACCGATTTGCTTCGGTGTTTCTCAAGCAAACCGACTGATTCTCCGCCGCACCGACAGCTTTTAGGTGTCGGTGCGATCCACCGATTCACACCGACTGGAACTCGCCGGCGCACCGATCGGGTGCGTACAGAATCGCACGGCTGCTCTCTCTCGTCGGTGTGACGTTACACCCGACGAAAAGCCTACCGTACCGATCGGTTTGGAGTTACAGAATGACACCCCAGGTCGCGGCACTTGTCTCATCGCTCTCTGGCACTTTGCGAGACGCGACAGTCTCCGAGAATATTCGAGTCTCGAGGTTTCGAGGGGGGTGGGGGGGGGAATTGGCACAGGGGGTGGTGAAAGGTCCTCCTCCGGAAAGGGATGATTATAATGACGCGGCGACGCTCCGGCGTCCTCGTGATTGAAGCGGCGGCGCCTACGCCCCCTCGTAAAAAGGCGTCCCCGACCACGCCTCCGACGCAAACACCCGAATATTGGTTATGGGAAAGATGGTGCTTTTTCGTCGGCGAGAAGGATATATCGACCCACGACGAGACGTTAAGAGTGACCTTCGTAATTAAAAAGATATGCAAACACTGACGAAGATATGAGGGGGACCTCACATCGAGTTGTGGATCGACGGATTTCCGAAGAAAAAAAATAAAACCTATCGATCAAGAAAGCCATGATTTGCTCGTGGGGGGGGGGGGGGGGCGAGGGGTTAAGGGGCCTATTATGTGTCTCACAACTCCGAAATTGAGCTTATCAAACATGTCGAGGGAGTTGGGACGCAGTCCGTAAAAGATTGAATATGAAAATCAACGGAGAAAAGACAAAAGATCCTTGTCACGAGAAGGATGGGATGCAGAAGTCATGCTAAATGGTCAAAGACTCGATACTGTACACAGGAGTTCCAATAGTACCTTGGAAGCAAAATCACATCAGACCAAGAGGTAGTGTCAAAGATCTCATCAGCAGGATTTATATAGGCCAAGGCAGCTTTTAATAAGTAGAAAGGGCTCTTAATTTCCAACAACAGTAATTTGAATTTAAATAAAACCCTATTGAAGACATTTGTGCGTGGAGTCAGGGGCGTCTCTTGTGGACTTGGGCCGACCGGGTCCGGGCCCAGGGGCCTCGGGGTATTAAGGGGTCACAAGGTATCAACCCCAAGTAAAAAAGTACCAAACTTGATTTTCAGACTCGAAAAATACTTAACCTGTGAATTTTGATTCTTCTTTTATTCTTCATCCAGTGTGAATATGATAATAGTATTTGCTCTCTCCGCAACACTGTGGCAGTTCTCCCTCTTATTGTTGGAGAAATTCCAACTCCTAACTTTCATCGTCCAATAGGCCTAATTTTGCAAAATTTTGTCTGATTTTTAAGCTTACTGTGACATAATTTTAAATTTTCCGAAAAACATTAATTATTCATCTATTAAAATAATATTTCCAAAAAATGTATTTTGTGAATTGTTCATCCAGATTGCGTGGCAATTAATTAATTAATTTTTAGCTTGAAAAAATAAATTACATATTTTCTTCCAAATGAAATGATAATGGTAAATATATAGGTTTTGTATGTATGATGGAAAAATAATAATAATAGTATTGAATTATTATTTGACTTGCAATCTTAAAAATAATTTATTCGCGTATCTTGTGTTACTATATGAAATGAATTGTGTTTATGCTGGCCATACACTCTATCTCGGCCCCAGGGGCCACTCGACCCCAGAAGATGACCCAGCGTGGAGTGTTTTACTTTGTGGAAGTGAGACGTGGACACTTGGTATGAATGGAAAAGAAAGAGAATAGAGGCCTTCGAGATGTGGTGCTACCAGAGAATCATTAAAATATTTTGGATGGAGAGGTTGACTAATGAAACGGTACTGCGGAGAGCTGTTGAGGTGCCATGAGGTTTGTGGAACACAATAAGAAAGAGACGAGACACCTGGATAGGCCACATCATAAGACATGAGGGACTATTAGGAACAATTATAAAGGGCTCAGTTCAGGGTAAGAATGCGAGAGGTAGACCCAGAAAGGAATACGTCAAACAGATTCATGTAGAGGATATGGGCTGCCATTCTTACTTGGAGTTGAAGAGGTTGGCTCAAGATCGGGCGGAATGGAAACGGAAAACGACTGTGCTGCAAACCAATCTACGGATTGCTGACCAGAGGAGAAGAAGAAGAACTCAGAATTCACAGAGAGTGAGGAGTTATAATGGCCGCAAAAGCTACTTTGGCTATTACAGAACTGACAAATAACTCCAATCGGAGTTAGGAATTGGAGTTATAAGGGTGAGTCTTGGGTCGGCGTTATCAAACCTCTTGAGATAACTCCAATCCGTAACTCTAATTGGAGTTATTTAAGTTCTGTGTCAGCCAAAGGAGCTACGGCGGCCATTATAACCCCTCACTATCCGTTACTCCGGAATTGTGAGTTACATAATAGCCCCCTTTAAGTGTGGTTAATCTGTCGAGAAAAACGCCTAATTCCGGGGTGAACGATGGCTATTCACTTGGTGGTGGGTTTTTCTCATCCACGAGATCTTTTATCCTCGCCTCAGTGAATTAATCAAACTCACCACGCTCCTCGGAAGGTAATCATGGGTTCCTTGGGCCGATTAGTCTAGAAGATTCGTCGGGAGAACACGACATCGTACAAATAGCGAAAAAGTAGCTGCTTCTAAGTGTATGCCAAAATTTGTAGAGCTATCGTCCGTATTCTAAGGCATTTCAGATGAAGATGAAGAAGAGTTAGCGGTTAAGGAGGTTTCATCGCGACTGCCCTTACAGAAAATAAATAAGGGGATACAGTATTAAAAACACTCGTGCCAGTGATTTTTAGTATTTCAGAAACTGCCAGGGCAGTGATCTCATCACTGGGTGAGTGATTTTATTACTGGCCACCAGTATTGAAAATACCGGCATCAGTGATGTTATCACTGGGTGAGTCATTTTTTTATTGGCCACCAGTATCGAAAATACCGGCATATGCGATTTTAAGTACTTTTATCGATGGAAGAGTGATTTATACTACTAGAAACCAGTATTGCAAAAATGGCATCAGTGATTTTAAGTTATTTTGTCACTCCCACACACATTCTGTGAATTTATGCGAAAGGGTATTTGGAGTTTTTTTCCCTAATTGGTGCGAGTCAACGCAACCGCAGTCTTCACCAAAGAGCATTTTAAGTGGGGAATTAATGGATTCAAGGGGATAAAAATTCATTCATTCCCTGCAAGTGGATAGGAGAACAAAGTGAACGACTTTTCGCGAAATTAGGAACGTGTGCGCTGTGGTTTTTGCTTGGCTAAACTGGAAAACGATTAATGATTTTTCCTCAAGAATTGCACTCATCAATTTGGCTTTATATGCCACTGCAACTGCTTACAAGTTCTACTCGTAGAACAATCTGAATTTTGAACCATTTTTACATACTTTCACGAAATCTTTCTCCAATTCAATTAAAAGATGTGTATTTTCTAAGACTTCTCTATCTTTTTTGCTGAATATGGCCCAGTATTTATTTAGACCTTGTATTTAGTCACACCTTATTTCATTCTCACCTTTTAAATCGTCCTTTCCATTGTATTTAGGAAGTTATTGTGCTACAAATTGTAAAATTAATTAGTCCCTCATGTAAATTTTTACGCTCTGATGACCTTTTTTAAGCTGATTAGTGGCCGGTGTATTTTAAGATAACGCATAGACTAAAATTTAAGTAAAAGTCACAGAAGGAAACATGCTATACTGGAATTAGATTTTTTTACACCATAAAAACCAGGAAAAAATATATATATTTTAAGAATGCTTGCAGGCGGAAGAATAACTTTTCAAGTTGGATTGAATATATGAATTGAAATAAATTTCTTTATGGTGTAAAGTAGCATATTTAATGCTTCCAAATAGCATTTTCCCTCTCATTGAACATGACTTTGTGGTGTTCCACCGTCAAGATCAAGAGGAAGGGAGGAAATGGCAATGCACTTCTAAGAATTGGACAAACTTCTTTAATCGCTCTCTTTTCTATTTACGGAAGAAAAAATTTCCCAAATCGAATCGAATACAAAACAACTCCACTTTAAATGTTATTAAATATTATTTTCGACAATAAACTTGACGCGGCCGACAATCAATAAAGAAAAAAATAATCCCGATCAGGGGGGTTATTTTGTAATCTCACTTTAGTGAGAATACGTCATAAAATCTCACTTTTTCGTAGTTCAACTCCCTCACCCAGGCGGCGTGACCATCTTCGGATCTCAATCGGTGAACTGCCGGTCATGTACTGGTCTTTCAGACGATTCATCCGCTCTGATCCGTATCTTTCAACTCTTGATCCGTTTCATTATCTCCGCCTGCCATTAGTTCCATATCACCTGTCATAAAGAACGTGACATGGAGCCACCATCGTTTCCACTCGAAGCTTGAGTTGGAAAATAAACAAGGTCGCGAAAGATACAAACGATTTTAAATCGTATTGTTGTAATATGCTAAACGTGAAGAACTTCAGCATTTTCAACTCCAATATATTGGGCTCTTGAAGGTATGCTTTGTTTGAAATGCTTACGTTATTATTTGCTTGAATTTTCTGTGTATATATTTCGTATCAATATTTCCCAAACAATGTTGCTGATACCTTTGTTTACGTGTGCCTATCTGCCAGTGTATGGAGAATGGAATTCAGTTATTTATACCATAATTTTAACAAATATTGCCTTAAAATCTACGTTCCTGGTAGATATTTCCCGTGCTTGTGAATCGAACACTAATTAGATGCACTTAATTTTTTTTAAATATTGAGTGATCGCTTACATGTCGCTTGTAGTTTTGACTGTATTTAGATTTTCGTGGTATGTACAGTGTAAGATATCTTCCGTAAGATGTTGAGAAATCTGGGTATTCGCTAGTCTCGGCATCTTTTATTTGATATAAGGTAATTGAAGCTTCGATAATTCAAGAACCGTTCGTGAGCCGATCATTAAGAGAGGGAAACGGATCTCCCGCCTTTCTACTAAGAGTCACTAAAAAGGTGAGATTACAAAATAACCCCCCAGATTAAAAAATCGGCTCTGATCGATTCGATTCTTCTAAATTAAAAAAACATTATACAGATACAACGAAAATTGAAGTATCTAGACTGACTTGAAAAAATTAAGTCAGAAATTTCCTTCTGTGTGTGCTAGTGTGTGTGCTATTCAGTGTGCTAGCCGTCGCGACGGTTAGCACACTGAATATATATATCACAATTAAAGGGAGTATATTGCTTAAAGGTAAGCTTTATTGGTAAAGGTGAGCTTTCGTCTCGCACTTTCAAATTTTTTTTTTGAAAAACGTAGGAAACTGACGAAATTGAATGTGATACCTGGGAGTAGAGGAAGAATGCGGATTTGTAAAAATGTAATAATCATACCGGTGTGACTAGTAGTTTTTGAGATATAAACGTTTGAAAATGACCAATTTTTCGATTTTTTCGTCCGTTTTCGACGCCATATTTGGAGGTTTTCACGAACAACCGTTAGAGGGATAACACCAATTTCACCTCTACAATATGCCTTTACCCCACCCCCCCAACAAGCTTACGGGCCTATGGAGTGAAACAGGGGTGCTAGGGTGGGACGGTATGCGGGCCCGATTTGGCCATTTTCAAAAGTGAAAAACGCATTTCTTGTGGAAATGGTAAAGTGGAAATGGGCATTTCTGCGAGTCGAGGACGTTTCAAAATGATGATTTTCACTGAGTTCCCGTGATTTGGAAAAGCGGAAAACGATTTCCCCTTCCGTAACTTGCCCTGAACCCACCCCACAAAGAGGTTTGCGGGCCAATGGAGTTAAACACGAATTGGTTATAATCAAAAGTGAAAAACTCATTTTCGTGAGTTTGAATAGCGGAAAACGCATTTTTAGCGCGATCGATAACGAGGAAATGGGCATTTCTGGGAATGGTTGAAGTTTCAAAATGTTATTCTGTGTATTATTTTAAGAATAGAATCCCTCACGCTCATTAGTGATTATTGGTGGGAATTGGTGGAAGGCTAAAATGTTATTTCGCGTATTATTTTAAGAATAGAATCCCTCACGCTCATTGGTGATTATTGGTGAGCATTGGTTGAAGTTTCAAAATGTTATTCTGCGTATTATTTTAAGAATAGAATCCCTCACGCTTATTGGTGATTATTGGTGTGAATTGGTAGAAGGCTAAAATGATATTTCGCGTATTATTTTAAGAATAGAATCCCTCACGCTTATTGGTGATTATTGGTGAGCATTGGTAGAAGGCTAACATGTTATTTCGCGTATTATTTTATAAGAATAGAATCCCTCAGGTCACAACGTTAATATAAGTGGGCTTTTGTTAGAGGCTAATGATATAGTATTGTTGACGGAGTTCTCTCGGGTAGTGTGGAAGGGGGAAATTAACTGTCAACAGTTGGAAGTTAATTGTTGAGAGTAGTTGGCATTAATCATTTTCTGACTTGCGTGTGTGGTGTATGGTCGCCATGATTTGCCAATCGTGTACGCTCAATTAGGAAGTGTAAATCCTCCATTTAAAGTGATACGTGAAATGTTATTAGTACAGTGGAATGAATGTGAGTGAAAAGGAAGTGTAAATCCTTCATTTGAAGTGAAATGTGCAATGTTTACTGCGGTGGAATGAATGGAATTGCATTGTAGTAAATGGCTGTTGCGGGGCGAGTTTGAGTGGAAGGAGGGAAGAAACTGTGTAGAAAAGGTGTGTATATGCTAGAGAACCAACTGCTCGATCGCTGCGCTACGTACAGTGGAAAAGAGGAAACGGCATTTTTTCACAATATGTCGGAGAGGAAAAAACGCACTTCTCAGGTTTGAAAGTTTCTCATTTCTAAAGTAGTTGATGCATTGTTGTGTTGAAAGTGTTAAACAAATTTGCAAAGCTTGCATAATAAGTGAGGTGAAATTGGTTCTGATATCTCTGTTTAAAGTGGGTGAAAATCGCGAAAACAAGTGCGAGACGAAAGCTCACCTTTACCATGTTGAGAAATCTGGGTATTCGCTAGTCTCGGCATCTTTTATTTGATATAAGGTAATTGAAGCTTCGATAATTCAAGAACCGTTCGTGAGCCGATCATTAAGAGAGGGAAACGGATCTCCCGCCTTTCTACTAAGAGTCACTAAAAAGGTGAGATTACAAAATAACCCCCCAGATTAAAAAATCGGCTCTGATCGATTCGATTCTTCTAAATTAAAAAAACATTATACAGATACAACGAAAATTGAAGTATCTAGACTGACTTGAAAAAATTAAGTCAGAAATTTCCTTCTGTGTGTGCTAGTGTGTGTGCTATTCAGTGTGCTAGCCGTCGCGACGGTTAGCACACTGAATATATATATCACAATTAAAGGGAGTATATTGCGAGCCGCGTGGAAGCGGTACAAGTCCCACTAATATTCATTACAATAAAGTTTAGTACTTTTCTGCACTTTTTATTTTTTTAAACACACTACGCGTTTCACCAAATTTATGGCATCGTCAGGAGTATAGCTCTCGCGAGAGCTTATGGCGTTCGGATGCGCGGCGTTTGTGTGGTCCGCGTCATACAAATTCCATTTTTTATAAATGCACTCATGCATGGCACAAATGCCATGTCTTCGCTTTCCCCCTACGTCCCTTTTCCCTCCTACCCCTTCCACCAAACCTTACCCCTCCGCGACGTCTTCTTCTACATATCCGAATGCCATAAGCTTTCGCGAGAGCTGTAGTAGTTTGTAGTTTCTACTACACCTGACGATGCCATGAAATTGGTGAAACTCGTAGCGTGTTTAAAAAATAATAAATGTAGAAAAGTACAAAACTTTATTATAATACAAGGTGTGATCAAAAAAAGACCGGACTGATTTTATTCTGCGCAAACCGTTCAACGAATCGAAACGAGACACAGTGCGCTATCTAGCTACACATCTGACGACTAAAACGAGAGATGTTTCGTTTGTTTACGTCGAGTCGTTACGCTGCAGCAGCGGTACGTGTATTAACCTGTTCGTCGCCCCGTGCAACGGCAGCAATGAAGGAGCTAGAGGAACAGCGTGTGTGCGTGACATTTTGTTTCAAACTTGGCAAAAGTGCTGCGGAGACATTTGGAATGATTCAACAAGCCGACACAGTTTCTTAAAACCATCGTAACCGGTGACGAAACCTGGGTTTACGGTTATGATGTTGAGACAAAGGCCCAGTCTTCTCAGTGGAAGGGTCATCATTCTCCGTGACCAAAGAAAGCTCGCATGTCCCAGTCCAATGTGAAGGTCATGCTGGTGTGTTTCTTCGATTGGTAAGGGCTGATTCATTACGAATAAGTCCCTCAAGGTCAAACCATCAACAAAAATTTCTATTTAGAGGTTATGAAGAGGTTGAGGGTCGCAGTGAGCCGAAAGAGGCCGGACATGTGGAGAAACAATGCATGGCGTTTCCACCACGATAACGCGCCGGCTCACACGGCGCTGATCGTGACAGAGTTTTTCGCCAAAACCAGAACTTCCGTGATCCCGCAGCCATCCTACTCTCCAGACGTGGCTCCATCGGACTTTTTTTTTGTTTTCAAAGTTAAAATCAACCTTGAAAGGACGCCGATTCGACTCTATTGTGGACATTAAAACTAATTGTACGGCGGACCTGAAGAGGATCCCTAAGGCGGCTTACCAGGCAGGGTTCGAGAGCTGGAAGAAATGTTGGCAAAGGTGTGTCGTCAGCCAAGGCATGTACTTTAAGGGCGACAAGTTCGATTAAGCTGTATCCGTCGAAATAAACAAGTTATAAAATCAGTCCGGTCTTTTTTTGATCACACCTTGTATATATTAAAAGTTTCTACAAAGTAGAGTCTGAAGCTGTGGATTTTAAGTCCCACTATGTCTGTGTTAGATAAAATTTTAACTACACGATTTAGCATGTCATAAATCTATGCTGAAATAATAATATTTAAATTTCCGAAAAATACAGTAGAGCTTGACACACGCACAATCATTTCCCACATTTAGTTTAGTATCCATTACTCACTCAGTCAGACGTGTTTTGGTTTAAAAAAAAAGAGCGAGAAAAATTGCATCATCACTGATTTAAAAAATAAACTTAGCCTGATGACACAATATTGGTATGCCACGCCCAAGATAGAACGTAAATACAGTGCATTTGCGTTCACTGAAAACACGCAAAAGTCCAAGTAATGAGCCTTCAGGAACAGCTTATCAATTGAACGTATGTACCAGTTGATCCTTGGGAGGGAGGGAACTGTAGTGTCTTTTGCAAGATAATATGCGTTTTGAATATATTGTTATTCACACGATAATATAGAACTTTTCCCTGCCATAGAGGTATAATGTACGTGTTTCTGCTGCAACGAAGTCATCAACGATGAGATTAACAGATGTCAGCGATATTATACAAAATACTATCGTTTAAAGGAGGGGGTTAAAGATTTTCTCATCGTTCTCTCGTCATCTCATAATTTCTAGAAAAGAGAAGGGATTTGGGGGTAGAGGCGAATGACTGAAAACTTCAAGGATGGCTGAGGTTCAAGGAATGTTACATTGAAGTGAGAAAAAATAGCCCACTTCACTATTTAAAATGTTTATTTTTATACATTGGTTAAATTATTGAGGTTTGGTCATGTCTTTTGTCCCATAACTATTTTTTTCTATGTATTATATAGTGTTCTCTAAGAATTTCAATACGAATATTTTTTTTATAATCGTAAAATATGTAATATACATTCGAAGTTTGAAGTTACGATGTCTGTAATTGTTAATTTGATGCTTTAAACTATTCATTTTAAATATTTTTATTTCAACTTATTATATTTTTTAAACAAAATTGTATCTTGGTTTTCCATTTTGCTTTTGTTTTTGATGTTTGATTTTGTTGCTAAGAGGAAGAGTTTGTTTTTGTGTTACCATTGTAGCAGTGAGAAAGTTAATCCTTTGAGGTAATAAATTAATGATTGAAAACTATTTTATCCTTTTAGTATTATAATTATTTTTAACTGTATTCCTTTGCATTGTACTGTGTAGCCCTGAAGTAGCCTCATTAATAAAAAGGCGAAACGTCTTGGCGGAAAAAGGAAGTTGAGTTTCTTTAAAAAGACTTGACCAAGCCTCCATAAATTAACCAATGTATAAATACAACTCTTTCAGGCTGGATATGGTGGAAGTTCTCGATATTCATAATGAATAAAGACACTTGGTAAATCTGTGGAAGATTACCAAGTGAATTTATTTATTCATTATGAATAACCAATGTATTATTTAAGTGGTCAATAATTATTCAAAGAATTTATTTTTCATGCTCATGAATCAAGAGATTTTCAGCCGCGTCAAGTCTATCGTTGGAAATATTTCTTGAACAACTTTAAATTTGAGTAGTTTTGTATTCGATTCAATTGGGGAAATTTTCTCTTCCTTAAAGAGAAAAGAGAGCGGTGATACGGTGCGCCCAAATCTTAGAAGTGCATTGACATTTCCCCCTTACCGTTGATCTTGACAAGAGGAACACCACAAAGTCACGTTCAATGAGAGGGAAAATGCTATTGGGAAGCATTGCATATGCGCACTTACACCATAGGGAAGTTTATTTGAATTAATAGGTATGTTCATGCCAACTTGAAAATGTATTCTTACGCCTGGTAGCAATCTTTAAAAAATATATATATATTTACGTTTAAATGGTGTAAAAAATCAAAGTCCCCTGCAGCATGTCTTCCCCTGTGAGTTTTATTTAATTTTTGAGTCCATGTGGTATCTTAAAAATACACCAGCCACAAATTAGCTTAACAATAAACAAATGTCATCAGAGAGTAAAACTTACATGAGGGACCAATTAATTTTACAATTTGTGGCACAATAACTTCCTGAATACAATGTAAATGATGATTTAAAAGGAGAAAATGAAATAAGATGTGACTAAGTACAAGGTCAAAATAAATACTGGGCCATATTCAGGAAAAAAGATAGAAAAGTCTTTGAAAATACACATCTTTTAATAGAATTGGAGAAAGATTCCGAGAAAGTATGATAAAAATGTTTCTTAAATCAGAATGTTCTACCAGTAGAACTTGTGAAGTAGCGTCAGTAGCATATAAAGCCAAATTGATAAGTGCATTTCCTGAGGAAAAATCATAAAACGTTTTCCAGTTTAGCCAAGCAAAAACCACAGCGCACACGTTTCTAATTTCGCGAAAAGTCGTTCACCTTGTTCCCTATCCACTTGCAGGGAAATTAATGAATTTTTATCTCCTTTGAATCCATTAATTCCCCACTTAAAAAAATGCTCTTTGGTGAAGACAGCGGTTGCGTTTACTTGCGACAATTAGGGAAAGAAAAATCTCCAATTATCCTCTCTCTCGTATTAATTCGCAGAATGCGTGTGCATATTTTCAGCAGCAGAGCTGCGTACCACTTCCAATCATCACTAAGGACGTGCTATTAGCGTAATGACGAACCATTTCCATTGAACGTCAATGCGGCTGCAATTTCAGTCGTTAAAAAGGACGGAGAGAGACCTTTTTATTTATCAAGCACCCTTGAGTAGGGTGTGTCTCAGATTAGCAGGCATCCGTTTCTCTTTCACCCGAAGAACATAAACTTATCATATGATTTGCGGTTGGCCTATGATTACCTATCCCCATTCATCCCAACTTATTCTCTTGGAAGAAAACGCCCTCGGAAATGATGCACATCAAACGGACAATATACTTATAGACTTGATAAAGACCTCCGCAGACGATGACTGCTTGACCGTAAACACGTCCAAAGATTATTTGTAATGCCTTTTGCTCACGGTAAAATTTTCGGTAAAACGTTTTATAAAATCTACGAATTTTATAAAAATGAGCTTACTAACAATAAAACCGTTTTGTAAAACCTTGTTTTATAAAACGTTTTACGGAATAGGACAGGTTCTATTTCCATGAAACTGTTTTATGCAACAACCAATGAGACGTTCCGCTCATCGCTCGTATCCATTGGAAGCCTTACAAGGAAAAAGTAAACAAACACGGCTGGAAGTTCATGGAACGTTGAGGCAGTATCCTTCTTGTTGTTAGAAGAATGCGTTAGAGCCTTATCACCGTTGAGTGTGATCAGAAAGTAAGTAAATAAACAATACATATAGTTATCAACCTTAACAGTCATCCAAAAGAGAGTGCATTTATCACTTCACGTGTTCGCAAAGCGTCTCATAGATGGCAGTACATTGCGGTTTTATGAATAGTTTTACCGTGAGCAAGCAAGTACGTTTTATGCACGATTCATAAAACTTTCAATAAAAATGTTTATAAAACCTATTTATGGAAAATTTTACCGTGAGCAACAGGCATTTACGTGTTTCTGTGTTTTTCTAGTCTATTGTAGTGCTCTAAGGCGATGCTATGCGTAGGAACACAGAGATGAAACTCAAATAAACAGTTCCGATGTGTCGTTTGCCGCCAGCAACCATTTTCATAAGAAGGAAGGAAGTATACTCAGTAGTAATTGAGCATGTTTCCACTTTTCCTGTGAAAAACGTTACTAGCGGCAACCGACATATTGGAGCTGTTTACATATTCGTGTTTCTTTTCTGTGTTCCTACGTATAACACCGTCTTACATATATATATGTATGCGTGTGTATATATATATTAATATTTATTTATTTATTGATTTATAAACACACTCCGTGAACGTGTACTCCGCGCTAACGGCCCCGGCCCCGGCTAATCCCGGCTTGAAAAGAAAACACATAATAATTGAAAAATAAACATTTTGAAATTAAAATTTAACTTAAAGCACATATTAAAAAATATTCTACACTTATAAAATTAAACGCTATCTTCGCCGATGTCGATTGAAAGCCCTAATCGCTTGGAATAACCGATAAAACCAGGTGGGGACGTTAAATACGCTCTCCCTTAAGTACAGAACCGGGAAAACGATGACTCAATTGCATCATAGCGAAATGGTTAGATAGAGATATCGTGGTCCGGGTATATTCATCGAGTTTTAGGACGGGATGCGTGTGGGCAAAATAAATGGTCTATAATCTATGCATATAATGGGTAAAAGGCAATCCAAAAAATCTAAAATCTCTCGGCGGGTGGATTGTGCAACACGTGTTGGCGAAAAGGGCGCTGTTCCTTTGTTTTTACTTCGCAGACGAAGCGAGGTGAGGAGGGGCTATATATAGGGGGGGAGGGGGTAGAGGGGGAGGAGTGGAGGAAAGAAGAGCAAATGTTTATCCTGGCCCACTCACTATCGTTCCTTTCTCGTTCCATTGTAACAGACCTTTCCCCCTTCCCCTATATCCCGATACTCCCCCACCCCATAACCCTCCTCCACTCTCGCTGAATTATTAACACCACTCTGCACACACACACTGACGCAGGCATCACGCGTACCAACCCCCTACCGCCCTTATCATGAAACGCAACATGACCCGCGTGAGGTTACCCGGAATTACAACGTCATGAGAGAAAGAAATATTTGACGATATTTTATTCATAATATAATAAAAGTTGATAATATTTTACGAAATCCGACATACTACTACGTTATACCAGATCATGAGAATAAAATTAGGGAACTAGACTACAGAACGGACAGATTTAAAATGTCATTTTTCCCACGAACGATAAGGGACCATAACAGCACTGCCAATGAGACTTTTGTCTAGGTTTGTCGTTAGGTAGTGTAGCTCTTAGTAGTAGTAGTACTCCCTAATACATTTGAATCCTTATCTGTTACCTAGTACTGGCAGCACGCCGTGCATTTTTTATACATAAGTCTCTGTCCATTAGTGTAGTTGCAAAATACATAAATATTAACGGTCCCTCTCCATTGTGATAATATCTGTAGTGTAGTAGTGCATGCTTGTGAGGCTTCGCCTCGTAACAAGCATTAGCGATTATTCTAATGCATAATTAGTCGTATTTACACTAACTTTAGGGTATAGTGTAATGCATGTTGGTGAATACTCATCCCCTGCCACACACCCCTGAGGTAGCTAGCAGGATATTTTGTAGATGTAGATGAAACAGGGCAGTGGTTCCCAAACGGTGGTGTGCCGCGGCACTTTAGGGTTCCGGGAATAACAAGATTAGAAAAAAATACAGGGATTATTTTTTCACAGGGCAGGGAGAAATCACAGAGGGTTTTCTGTGAGTAACGCATTTAATCAGCGAAAGCAGGATTTTTTGGACAAAATATAAAAACTGTGGAATTTAGTATTTGTTTTGACTCACACAGTCGCGGCGGAAACTCCTTTAGAGCCCTCGGATTTTATCAGCAATCGGAATATATTTTTAACTAGGATGAAAAACATTTGTGCGATTGAGGTGCCGAAAAGATCGCATTACAGAACAATGGACCCAGGGTTTTGGACGAGGGATTGAATTTGATCCACATTTGCTCAGTTGACAATAAAAAAATTAATCCCAAAACCACAGAGGTATAGCGGGAAAGCATTAGTAAAAACGGTAGACAATATCAATCAATAAATTCAAAAGATAAAGAAAATGTTTGAATGTAATCCACGAAAGTTCATGAGCTACAAAAAAGTTCTTTCGATAAAGCAATTTACTACTTGTGAAACTTAAGGGCCTGAAGACGATTTGTGTTCACATAAAAAACCTACTTTAGTAAGCCTTTTGCAATAACATTAGTATTTATTTCATTCATACGATGAATTTTCACAACATAAAAAAGTCTTTCGTAGTAACCTATGTATTAATTCTCGTTAGACAAGATTTCTCATATTTACGAATATCCAAGCCATTCGAAGCAGCCTCCGTCATCACCACACACATCAAAAGTATTAATACACATCTGGTATTGATAAAATTAAATGCAATAGTTGCAATAAGGCATACATCGTTCAGACCGGTAGAAGTATTATCACGCGTATCAAAGAACACGCCAGAAGTTACTGAAATATGGATTCCACCTCACCTATTACTAAACACTTGCTTGAAAACAATCATACGAGCGATTTTGTGCCCGAAATTTGACACGTTCTTCCCAAAGGTCTCAAAATGGACGCACTTGAACAAATAGAAATTATCAGACAGTCCAATAACCTTTGTAATGAATCATTATTATTTCCGCATCCCTCCCCATAACTCCTTTCCGAAAAAAAATAACTTTTCCCGCCTCACCAACACTTAATCAACGTGTTTTTTCCTCAATCCTGCCAGAATATTTGTACCCTCCCCCCCTTAACTACAACAACAATTAACGCATATAACAAACTTTCTGTACCTGACGATGCCGTAAATCCTTGAAACGCATTGTACATACAATAAAAAATTGTAGAAATGTACTAAGTATTTTCATTAGATAATCATAAGTAGTGACAAAATGAGTTTCTACGAAATGAAGCCAGCAACTGTCAAGTTTATTCATCAATACCTCATCCATGGCCTCCTCGTAAAATTACGGCGAACCCAGCGATTCAAAAACAATTGGTTTCATAGTAGTTCTCCAATCCTCCTAAACATTCAATTATGTCAACAACTTCTGAAATCACAATTCCAAATAAATTTCTCAAGCAATCAAATTCGCTAATGGTTAAATCGGCTGCAGATATTAATCCTAAACCGTTTAGTTCCCCATGACAACGGTTAAATTGCAGAAGAACAATACAATGAACAAACGCGAAAAAGTTTGGTTGTAATTTTCTAGTTAAGTAGTCAGGATACCCAAAAAATGAATAATTTGAGGAGGATGCATGCGTCAGAGATGAGAGACTCTTTTTGTCAAAACTTACGGACTAATTCCATCTTAAGACATGTTAAGTTTTCTCTCCTCGCTAGTTTCTCTGAATGCTGGAAAGTCTTCTCATTTGAAATCGGTAATTTGTTGGCCGTTAATGAGTAAGCCAGCCCCTTGTTTATCTCCTCGGCCATTTCCGAACTATTCTCTGCCATCCATTTAAAAATGAATAAGAGTCGTTTGGCTTTATCTGATGCCTTTCACTGCTACGAGGCCTTTCGACATGGCTTTGAAATTGTATACTCAGTGGAGCCTTTGATCTCCCTGTAGTCGAACTAAAAACGTCCTTAAGTCAATGGGTCCCTACATCAAAGTAAAACGGCGAAAATCTCTTTAAATATCTTGTGAAGGCCAGCGGGAAGATCTACTTCAATGACTTCCTACCATTGCATCAACTTTTTGTATCATGAATGGAATAACAAAATGGAGTATTAAATCTGTTCCTCCTATATAATAAAAATAGAGAAAGTGCCCATTGAATATCAACAGGAAGGAAAAAAATCTATACTAATGCATTGTAATAAACTATTCACATCTAATTTAATGGAAATAATCATTGCGTTAATGGATATATATATATATACACGGAATATCGACTTAAACAACAAGTATGGTCGATATGGGGACGATGACTTAAAAAGGCTTTCAAGCAAATATTGCGAAAAATCGTCAAGTTTTAGCAAAAAATTCGGAATTTCGACCGGAGTACAAAATTCGATTGTTGGAATCTTTATTTTATTATCTTACTATTGGTACCTTTCCCAATAACAGAAAACCACTATTTCTAATTTAATTTTGCAAATAAAGAAAGGTCTACAGCCAAATGAAGATTCATCTACACGTCTATTTATTGTGTGAAAGTTACTGACATTCATATACACATCGGTGATTATTATAGTAGATGATAAATGCAAATATTAGAATTAGGACGTCAAAAAATTTATATGAACAACTATACGTTAATTTTTATAAATTTAACATTCAATACAATATATCCAATAATACATATACATCTCCATCTACAAATTACCCTGCAAGCCACCTCAGGGGTGTGTGGCAGGGGGTGAGTATTCACCAACATGCATTACACTATACCCTAAAGTTAGTGTAACTACGACTAATTATGCATTAGGATAAATCGCTAATGCTTGTCACGAGGCGAAGCCTCACAAGCATGCACTACTACATTACAGATATTATCACAATGGAGAGGGACCGTTAATATATATATATATGTATTCTGCAACTACACAAATGGACAGAAACTCAAGACTTATGTAGAAAACATGCACGGCGTGCCGTTAGTACTAGGTAACAGATAAGGATTCAAGTATTAGGGAGTACTACTACTACTAAGAGCTACACTACCTGCCGAAACTCTTAGATAAAAGTCTCATTGGCAGTGCTGTTATGGTCCCTTATTGTTCGTGACAAAATGACATTTTAAATCTGTCCGTTCTGCAGTCTAGTTCCCTAATTTTATTCTCATGATCTGATCTACCGTAGTATGTCGGATTTCGTAAAATATTATGAACGTCGTCAGAGAATAGACCGGTTTGGAACTTAAGTTTTAACATTAAATGTAAATAAACAGACATAAGAAGACACAAAACTCGAGAAAATAATATCAAGTTGCACCGAAGGGAAGGTGTTAATTGGAGTGATATTCCTAGAATGCCGTCTCGAGTGCTTTATTACAAAAACTAATTTACTCCGGTCGGCGGCTCTCTTTCCCATATTCGTGACCTTTCTCGGGGTGTTCATAAGCATCAACACCATTCACTCACACGGACATGTAGTACGTGTGTGTATATCCCTCTCATCGCGGCCTTATTGACCATTTTTGCCTTCATATTTGCGTGAGCTGCTCGTCGGTGCTACAGGCGAAGGTTTTCAAGTTGGATTCACTTTTCAAGCTCACTCCGTGCAAAACACCCTTTGACCATATTGAAATATTCTGTCATGTTCTGCAAAAAAACAGAATTACTGAACTCGGACCAAATTTATTCAATCTTTTTTGGCTGACCACCTACCTCTTGGATACCTACGCAAAAAAAAATAATAAAGGCACCGGTGCTTTCAATGCATTGACTTTTAATGACATTTCAATGGGGAAGTCTAATAAGTCCCAAAATCATTTATTTTACTTTATTTTTTATTTAAATCTTAAAGAAAATTGTACACATACAGCAATGTTGCCAGTTTTAAGTGCACTTATAAAAATCACAAAGAGACACACGTTAACAACTAAAAATCAAACAATAACAAAAACAACAAAGCCAAGATGAAAGCAATTTGCAGATTATTGACTATATTTTATAGTTTTTTTCCGAAAATATGAGTTGAGGCCAAGTGAGTGAAATTTGATAGGGGATAGAGAGAAAAGGGGTCAATGTCAGTAGGGAGAGAGAATTTATTATTATTAGGGAGGAGAGAGACGGTTAAGATAAGAGAACGTATAATTACTTAATGATAATCTGGGTGTGTGGGCATGTGGAGTGTAGTGAATTAGTTCGGGTAGGACGAGAAGGTACTCTTGATATTGATGGTAGAAATAAGATCGGGACTGTTCGTACGTAGGCATTAATGATGTTGTGAATTAGTTTTATGTCTGATTGAAGTCTATGATGGGAGAGACTGCTGATAGATAGTGAAGATAATATAGCGTCCGTGGTCGCATTACAGAGATTTGGGTTTTTCTATATTTCACAATTTTTCCGAAGAAAGTCGTCAGACTGTTTAGGGTGGCAAGATTTGTGACAGATGACATTGACCATATAGGGGAGCAAAAAGTGAGTACCGGAAGAACAATGGATGTGAAATCATAATATTTTTTTCGATTAAACCATAGATTTTAAGTCGTGTCCCCCGTATGAGTAATTTTAAATTAATTATGGAGCTAGTCACAACTTGTAATCCGGGGTCAAAGGAAAGCATGCTTTTCAAACGACCGCTTTTGCACCAAAAAGCGACTTCCCCGCATGCAGTCTAAAGCCGTAGCCATGAATGTAGAAGCTGTACGACTGCTTATTCACTATACTCTCCGGGACTCTCTCAGACTCATGTAAAAATGAATTCAGGTGAAAGTTCTATTACGTAAGGTGTTGGAATCCAAAAATTGTTGCTTCTCATTTTCCTCAAGATATCTCCGAAAAATTTAGCGATGGTAAGAGCAACTTCGGACTTCCGGACGTAGCGTATCAGGAGTGAACAGGAAGGAGTGATGTTATGCCTGTTGCTCACGGGAAAATTTTCGGTTAAACATTTTATAAAATTAACTAATTTTATAAAAATGAGCTTGCTAACGATAAAACCGTTTTATAAAATCTACTTTTATAAAACGTTTTATGGAATAGGACAGGTTCTATTTCCATTAAAAAACCGTTTTATGCAACAACCAATGAGACGTTGCGCTCATCGCGTTGATAATAATCTCGTATCCATGGGAAGCCAAACAAGGAAAACGTAAACAAACATGGCTGGAAGTTCATGGAACGTTGAGGCAGTATCCTTCTTATTGTTAGAAGAATGCGTTAGAGCCTTAGCACCGTTGAGTGTGATCAGAAAGTAAGTAAATAAACAATACATATATAGTTATTAACCTAACAGTCATCCAAAAGAGAGTGCATTTATCACTTCACGTGTTCGCAAAGCGTCTCATAGATGGCAGGACATTGCGGTTTTATGAACAGTTTTACCGTGAGCAAGCAAGTAAGTTTTACGTACGATTCATAAAACTTTCAATACAATTTTTTATAAAACTCTTTTATGGAAAAATTTACCGTGAGAAACAGGCATAAGGAGCAGAATGATTCCTAAGCACCTAGAAAAGCAACAGGGATATTCTGTGAAAACCACAATTTTTTCAAGCCACCATTTTAACATCAGTGGGTGAAACACTCCATAGTTTTAAGAAAGATGTTTTTCTTTCATTCAATTGTACCCATATGTATTTTGGTAAAGGTGAGCTTTCGTCCCGCACGGTCAACATTTTATTTTGAAAAACCTAGGAAACTTACGATATTGAATGTGATACCTATGAGTAGAGGAAGGTTGCGCATTTGTAAAAATGTGAGAATCATACCCGTGTGACTAGTAGTTTTTGAGATATAGACGTTTGAAAATGACCAATTTTTCGACTTTTTCGTCTGTTTTCGACGCCATATTTGGAGGTTTTCACTAACAACCAGTAGAGGGATAAGACTAATTTCACTTCTACTATATTCCTATACCCCACCCCCCCAAGAAGCTTACGGGCCTATGGAGTGAAACAGGGGTGCTAGGGTGGGACGGTACGCGGGCCCGATTTGGCCATTTTCAAAAGTGAAAAACGCATTTTCGTGAATTAATACAGCGAAAAACGCAGTTTTCGCGGGAATGGTAAAATGGAAATGGGCATTTCTGGGAGTGGAGGAAATTTCAAAATGCTGATTTGTACTGCATTTCCGTCTTTTGTTAAACCGAAAAACGAATTTCCCTTCCATTCCTTTGCCCTGAACCCACCCCTCCAATAAACTTGGGGGGCGTATTATTTTAAGAATAGAATCCCTCTCGCTCATTGGTGATTATTGGTGGGCATTGGTAGAAGGCTAAAATGTTATTCTGCGTATTATTTTATGAATAGAATCCCTCACGCTTATTGGTGATTTTCGGTGCGCATAGATAGAAGGCTAAAATGTTATTCTGCGTATTATTTTAAGAATAGAATCCCTCTCGTTCATTGGTGATTATTCGTGGGCATTAGTAGAAGGCTAAAATGTTATTCTGCGTATTATTTTAAGAATAGAATCCCTCACGCTTATTGGTGATTATTCGTGGGCATTGGTAGAAGGCTAAAATGTTATTCTGCGTATTCTTTCTGGTATATAATTCGTCAGATGACAAGGTTATTATAAGTGGGCTTTTGTTAGAGGCTAAGTAAATAGTATTGTTGACGGATTTCTCTCGGGTACTGTGGAAGGGGGAAATTAACTGTCAATAATTGGAAGTTGATTGTTGAAAAGTCAACCGGTATTCATTCGCCAACGAGAGTTGAGAAGCTTGTTGGCGTTAATCATTTTCTGTCTTGCGTGTGTGGTGTACGGTCGCCATGAGTTGCCAATCGTGCACGCACACACAAATTTCTGCGATCCAGACTTTCGTTTCGGCGGAGTCAGCTTGTTATTCCTTGAAAGGCACGGGTGTTTGTTGCCCGGGGATGGACACTCGTGTCCTCGCTGCGGGAACTCGCAATCCTCCATTTAAAGTGAAACGTGAAATGTTATTAGTTCAGTGGAATGAATGCGAGTGATAAGGAAGTGTAAATCCTTCATTTGAAGTGAAATGTGCAATGTTTACTGCGGTGGAATGAATGGAATTGCATTGTAGTAAATGGCTGTTGCGGTGCGAGTTTGAGTGGAAGGCGGGAAGAAATAGTGTAGGAGAGGTGTGCATATGCTAGAGAACCAACTGCTCGATCGCTGCGCCACGTACAGTGGATAAGAGGAAACGGCATTTTTTCACAAGATGGCGGAGAGGAAAAAATGCACTTCTCAGGTTTGAAAGTTTCCCATTCCTAAAGTAGTTGATGCATTGTTGTGTTGAAAGTATTTTACAAATGCGCAAGGTTTGCTTTATAAGTGATGTGAATTTGGTACCGATATCTCTATTGTAAGTGGGTGAAATTCGCGAAAACGCTGGCGGGACGAAAGCTCACCTTTACCTGTATTTTTTACATAAAGTTAACTGCCCTTCGGCCTCATTTCTTACTACAGTTACTAATACGTGCAGAGCACCTTCTGGCAATTTATTTCTTCGGTTTTGAAGCTATGTTCCTCAGCCATCGAATCCCATCACTCATTGTTAGTTCTTTAGCAGTTTGAGCGAAATACTTACCTAGTCTTAATCGAGACCATTTTAGAGTTTTATATTTTAATCTCAGCGTCTATAAGAAGTGTGAAGTAAATATTGTAATATTAATGGTATAAAAATATAGTATAAATATTTCCACATAAGTGTTTAATTTTTTCACGCCTACGGCTAAAAAGCTTTCTAAACAGCTGGTTGTTTTTTGAGATTCTGTACAAATTACTGCGGTGAGAAATTGATTATATGTTATACTTAGTTCAGAAAACATACATACTACTCAAGGGTTTTTTCCAATATCTAGGTGTTCAACTTACGTTCCTAATATTTTTTTAATATTCTCCCTCTGGAGCGCACAGCCGTAATCTATCCTATGTAAAACGGCTTATATTTACAGGCAAATTACTCGAAAAGTTGTAGGGCAAAGGGTTTATATTTTGATATAATTGGAAAGATGAGTTTTTTCCTTTAAATTAGATCAAATTCATCAATTGCATAAACAATAGCAAATTGGGTACTGTAGAATCGGTTAAATACCTCGGAGTTAAACTGAAGAATGATCTCTCGTGGAGTAAACATATTCGAGAAATTACCGGTCAAGCTAATCGTAAATTGGAATTTGTTAAAAGAGTACTTGGCAAGTGCGACGATAAAGTTAGGGAAATCAGCTACTTCTCCCTCGTCAGATCCCACTTGGAATATGCTGCCAGTATATGGGATCCTTATGAGATAGGCTTGGAAACCGAGTTAGAACGCGTGCAGCGAAGATCGGCAAGATACGTTAAAGACCGTTACGATAATCTCGTTAGTGTTACTGATCTTATGCAGCATCTGGGATGGGAAAAGGTTTCAGACCGTCGATTAAAATTTGAAACTTAATCTATTATGTAAGTTCCAAACCGGTCTATTCTCTGATGACGTTTATAATATTTTACGAAATCCGACATACTACGGTGGATCAGATCATGAGAATAAAATTAGGGAACTAGACTGCAGAACAGACAGTTTTAAAATGTCATTTTTCCCACGAACGATAAGGGACCATAACAGCTGCCAATGAGACTTTTATCTAGGTTTGTCGATAGGTAGTGTAGCTCTTAGTAGTAGTAGTACTCCCTAATACTTGAATCCTTATCTGTTACCAAGTACTAACAGCACGCCGTGCATGTTTTCTACATAAGTCTTGAGTCTCTGTCCATTTGTGTAGTTGCAAAATACATAGATGTATTAATGGTCCCTCTCCATTGTGATGACATCTGTAGTGTAGTAGTGCATGCTTGTGACGCTTCGCCTCGTGACAAGCATTAGCGATTTATGATAATGCATAATTAGTCGTAGTTACACTAACTTTAGGGTATAGTATAATGCATGTTGGTGAATACCCACAAGGGTGTGTGGCAGGGGGCCACACACCCTTGAGGTGGCTTTCCGGGTAGTTTGTAGATATAGATGTATTTGAAAGTTCAGTTCATCTAAAAACGAACTTGCGGAACATTAAAAAAAATTAAAATATTGTTTTTTGGCTGAATTTTAGGGATAAACGGAACAAATTACAAAAAGAACCTAGAGAAACCACTATTTAATTAATTTTACAACCGTATGGTGCAAAACTTCTGTAGTTCGGATAATTACTCTACAGATACAGAATCACTGAACAATAGAGATTTTAATGTAGGGTAATTATTGACGATTGTGTTGCATAGTACCGCACAGAGTACAAAAATATGTATACTACAATATAGTATCAAGTAAAGTAATTTGAAAGGATTTTTCTGTACATAATAATGCGATTTTTCGGGTAATCCTAAAATTTTGCAATGCTAACAGTGTCCATTTCCAAATTGGTTCGGATTAACGGGACTATATTGTAGTTTGTTTTGAACCCTAATTAGCGAAATATTTTCATTCCATGATGATCTGCATTTGCATGACGTTTATAATTCATATAGCATGCCCACTTTATCCTCCAGGGGTGAAAATTTATTTTGGACACTGTCAACCTGGCGTGAGTATGGCAGACAGCGTGATGGTGGGAAGTCTTTGGAACATTGCGTGACGACATTAATTATCATAGTACGCGAAAAAAACACCAAATTTATCTTGCGACACGAATGCGACGCAAACTTTTATGCAGCATCACTCCTTTGGAAAATAGTTATTATAATAAACATGTGGCGTTTTCTGAGCAATTAACAAAAAAATAACAGAAAGAAACAACCTCGGACAGCAGTATTTTTATTTGTAGACTGCACCAAAGGTGTGTTCATTTATCAGCACCAACTAATGAAAAAAAACAACGCACAGAAACGAGTTTTAAAAAAGAAATAGATATGTCACTGTTCAGCTATTAAAACTGGTTAATGTTATTTAATAATTTTAGTATTTGCTTTAGAAATGAAGTGGTTGGACTAGATTGGATCGTCGCATCTTCCAGAACATTCAGTTCTTCCATAATAGTCAGCCTTGTTAAAGCACGTCCCGGCATATGTCACATTTCGTCAGTATGTGTCGGAAACGGAATGCGAGGTTAGTCTCAAAGATCAAGACGAGTTGATAGTTTTCTTGGCCGTTTCGAGGTTGGAGTGGGTGTCAAAGAAGATCTGCGGCCTATCCTCAGACAAGTGATGACTACTTCCTCTCTTCCGACTTTTCCCAAGCAGAGGTCATGCTGGCGTGGCCGGTTAGAACGTTACGTTACTTTCTTCATTTTTCGAGGCCCTCCCACGTCAGAATCCAATACACGACCTCTCAAGATGGTTTGAGTGAGATAGTTCCCTAGTCATAATGGAGACCATATTCAAATTTTATTTTTTGATTCCAGCGTCTGTAAGAAGTATGAAATAAATATTGTAATATTTATGGCGCAAATATATAGTTATATATGACAAATATTCGCAGTAATTAAATAAATAAAGCTGCATAAGTCTCTAACTTGACTCATTTTTTCCCGCCGTACGGCTGAAAACCCTTCAAACCGGCAGGTTTTTTTGCGATTCTGTCAAAATTACTGTGGTGAGTAATAGATTATTTATTATAAATAGTTGAGAAAACATGCAATCTACACACAGTTAGTTTTTTGACGACATCTAGGTGCTAGAAGTTCCTAGTTTTTTTAATATGCGAATATATTTATTTTCCTCTCTCTGAAGCGCATTGCCGTAATCTATCCCATGTAAACAGCTCATGTTTTTAGGCAAATTGCTCAAAAATTAGTTCGACAAAGGGTAGATGAGTTTTTTATTTAAAATGAGGCCAATTTTAGGTGAAGTGATTTTTCGCTCAAACTACCTTAACTTCATGTTCGGTGCACAAAAACGGCTTCCCACCGATGGTCAACAATGATTGGGTTGGTTTGGTAGATGATCTCTCACCGTATGACCAATGTGGGCGGTGTGACATGAACCCTCCTTCCTAGTTTCATACCCCGTGGTACCTATGCCGTAGAAATCCGTCGCATAAATTCATTCCACCAAGGGTGTAATTCAACTACGCACTATATAAGCAGCAAACGAGAACTCTCTCTCTTTCAATCTGTCGCCAAGCAGTCCAACAAGGTCTCAGGCATATTGTTACTTCATCCATGAAATTAATTTCATTTAATTTTAATTATGAGAGCATTCCGACCCCTTTCGTGCAACCCTTATGCTCACGCGAAAGTGATTTACGCAAAGTCATCGCGGATGCTGTCTTGCATCACTCACACTAACTCATTACCAAGGGCCTGAAATATATAAGTGCCAAATATGATTTCGTGCGCAATCTTTCGCTAAGGCTTTAAATAGAAGAGTCTACAATAAAGTTTATTTACCCCATAAAGTAAATAAACCCCACTATATTTCCAGGTCCGACAGAAACGATAAATTAAGAGAGATATTTTGCCGAACGGATAGGTATGTGAATTCGTTTTTCCCCCGAACAATAAGGGACTATAATAAATGCTAGGCGTAATTTCATTAGTGTGTTTCATTTTTATATGTAAACGACTGGTGTCCTAACACCCCCCGCAACACTCCTATTGATGCGGCTTGCGGGGTAGTGTGTAGATGTAGATGAAAGTTAAGGGCAACCTAGAGCCAACAAAAATCCCTTTTAATATATTTGAAAAAAAGAAATCATGCAGCCAGGTTTACAAGAAAAATTATACGTAATCTCTCAACACATAGAGTTATCTTAAAACTAAAGAAGCTGAAATTGAAACTGTGGCCAGTTTCGCACAAACGAAACTTCGGTAAATTACACATCGTACACCATTTCTTAAAAAAATACAACTGCGGGTGCCGTAGGATGTAAAAAAATACGGGAAAAATCGCATACGCTTCAGTTAGGACTTTATGGTCAGATTCACAGCCGCCACTTTATGCTAAGTGATCTATGGAGGCGCTAAAGTAAATTTTCCGCATTTCACAGATGTCACTTAAGGCGAGATCGACGTTAAGTCTCACCTTACCGTAAAGTGCTCTACCGAAGCTCACTTCAGGTGCTAAAGTGGTATTTAGCTATGCCTGAATAAATGAAAGTCAATGTGTGTTGAAAGAAATTGGCTCAAAATCGGTGATGTTCGTCTACAGTAGATATCGTGCTTCTTTGCTTTATTCTCTTCTATCTTTCGTTGTCGATGCTGTGGGGCTAGGAGTAGGTCCGTTTTTCTCTTAAGTAGTGGTAGCAGTGGCGTAGCCAGATTTTGGGTCTAGAGGGGGGGGGGGGGGGCAGAAAATGTTTACCGACTCATAAATTAACCAGTTTACTAAACTTTACAAATTTTGGTGATGCAATAGGCGGATGGGTTTGTACAAAATATGAAAATTGACAACGCATGATACACATTTATTTATACGTATTTGGGACTTAAGAGTATAGAAACATTCACACACTTAGGGGCGCCAGAACACGGGGCAGGGGGGGCATTCGCCCCCCCCCCCCCGCCCCCACTTTGGCTAAGCTACTGGGTGGTAGTAACACAGTACCCAGATAGCACATAAAATTTTGTATCCGTATACGATGGTGGACAATTAGGATACAAGAATGGTCGTATGGAATATTCGCAAGAGAATTTAAGGAATATGCAAACACTAGTTCTCGAGAGAATGAGTATACATTTTAAGTTTATCCTAGCGCATAACATGCATCATTAAAAAAAACGTAATGAATGCGCGTACTTCTTTGCAAGAAGCTTAAATAACTTAAAGCGATACTAGTATCCGCTCGTACATGATTGATACAGAATTCTAGTATCTTGACCTGACAGGTCTTGTACACGGTGCGATGGAACTATTTTGCAGGCGCGGAGGCTCACTTTGGAACGGTCGCAGACTCGTTCGCCGTTTGTTTACATTGTGATGTGAGAGTTTGTGCCTGTGCTTCCCAATATACAAGTCGGAAATCATAAATATTTACTTGCATATAATTTTAAAACAGTTTTGTGTTAAGTACCCTACATTTGTGTTTCGGGTAATTTTAGTGAAAATAGGTTTATTTTTACTCTGGTGGCATTAGTTTTCATGCACCGTTAATTTATGTGTAGTTCTTTGTGTTGAAACGCATCATCCATTAAACATACGCACAGTTTTAATGGAGGATTTCCACTCATTAAGATAGCCAGATTAATTACCCATTAAGTGTTTTCGGTGATATATACGGATTTCATTACTCTTATCGAAGTCATAGTTTAGCTAGAATACTGTGATAGAGTTTTTTGAAAGGAGCGATGCCCACTTGTCCGCGGTTTTCAAGATTGTGGAGTTCTAAAAAAGAGAATCCCAGCAAAGAAAGGAATCTCATAGGTAAAGAAAGGTGAGTGGATTTAGTTATGTTGAATGTCAATTTCAATATATATTTTGGAGCCTTAATGCAAGCATTTTAATGCTGGAGACATTTATGTGTTGCCTTTCAATTCGTGGATGTGCCGGAACACATTTTAAAACTGAGGAAAAATAATAATTTCATATCTTTGTAGCATGAGAAAATGTGATAATGATAAAATTTAATGATAAATGATCCAGGAATTTGTTTCAAATCGTCCTTTAATTTGGCCAATGTTATTGTAATTCCAATTACTGCACTGTCAGTTATAACCTTAATATTATTTTCATTTTGGCGTCGTGTCTCAAAAGTTATTCTCCCCCCAACGATGCGTAGTTCTCGCATTTAAAGAACTTCATGTTCTTCTTATAACTGAATTAATTTTTTTCGTTGGGAGAAGTTAATTTAACGCAATTCTCTCAGAATTCATAATACAATTGCTAGACTAGATTTTTGCTGACACAATTCGAATTAAGGATTAATTGACACGATTAATTAAATAATTAGTCGGTAAGGATCCTTACCGACTTCTCTTAACGCATACGCATTACAGATACTGTGTCTGTGAAATTTCGAATGCGCAGTGTTTATTTGCGCTGAGAAGCAAACCTTTCTAGGGGAGTAAACCCTGGCCACACAAATCCCGGTCCTCCAGGGTGGGGGTAAGGCATGAGGCTAGCAACTCTACCCTGTAAAAACTATATATGCTATGAAACCTCTAATTGTGCCTCGGATGAATCATGATGATTAATGATGGTCATTTAAGATTAATGATGGTCATTAATGATGGTCAATTAAGATGTCGACCTGGCAAACCGACACGGACAATGAGTATACGGAAACTAGCGACTTGGAATGTAAGAACCATGCTAAAACCAGGAAAGATGAATGAAATTTCCAATGAAATGTTTAAATACGGTTTGGATATAATAGCTCTCCCAGAAGTGAGATGGGTAGGATATGGCAGAATTGACAAGAAAGATTTTACAGTGGTGTATAGTGGTCCCAGCCATAGAACTGGGTAACATGTAACTGGCTTCATGATCAACTCTTGTATAAGGAATAGTGTGATAAAATTTGATCCATTAGGGGAGAGACTATGCAAGCTAACATTAAAAGGAAAAATTCCAAATATTGACATAATATCAGCACTTGCCCCAACAGAGGACAGTTCAGAACAAGAGAAGCAAGCATTCTATGATAACTTGGAATAGGAATGCGAGAAAATATCAAAAGATCATGCCCTTCTCATTCTTGGAGACTTCAATGGAAAAATTGGCAAGGAAGATTTTTTTACACAATATAGCTGGAAAGTACTCCCTGCATGATGAAACAAGTGAAAACAGAAGACTACTCTGCCAGTTAGCTTTGTCACGCAACCTAATAATTAAAAGCGCATGTTTTGAACATAAACGTATTCATAAAGGTACCTGGAAAATGCCAGGGACTGGAATTGTGAACCAAATAGATCATGTGTTTGTTTCTATGAGACATTCAACCTCCATATTAGATGTAAGATCAGCACGAGGACCAAATTGTGACTCTGATCACTACTTAGTGAAAGTAAATTTTAGAGAACGATTGGCTGCCTTGGAGAAAGCCAATGGCCCTTGAAGACAGAAATGGAACTTCAAAATTTTAAGGGATCCTGTGCAAGCCGCTAAACACAAAGAAGATTTAAGTAGAAAGTTAGCTGGAAATGTGGAGGGAGAGAGAGAGAGGAATATCCTGTTGAAAAGCAATGGATAAGAATTAAAAAAGCTCTCTTATCAACATCAAATGATACAATTGGCAAAGTTAAACTAGATATACATGCATGTAGAATGGCAAAGTTAAAGTAATTGGCAAAGTCAAACTAGATAGGCATGTAGAATGGTTCGATGGTGAATGTAAAACTGCAATAGACGAGAAAAATAAGAACAGATACATTATGCTTCAAAGAGAGACTAGATTAACGAGAGAAAATTATCGACAGAGCAGGAAAAAAGCTGATAAAATACTAAAAAGAAAGAAAAAGAAGCATTTGAAAAATATGGTAGAAACTGTAGAGCATCTCAGGAATGGAAATGAAAGCAAGAAGTTCTATCAAGCAGTAAAACACAGGAGCAAAGGATATCACCCAAAACTAAACTCATGTAAGAACAAAAATGGTGAAGTCATAAGGGAGGAGTATCAGATAATAGAAAGATGGGCAGAATACTTCAACGAACTGTTTAATAAGGAAGTATCTTCAGAGATAGAAGAGCACCCACTAGTTCATACTAGTGCAGAGCAGGATGTACCCATCCCATCTATAGAGGAGGTAACTGAAAGTGTGAAAAGGCAAAGAAATGACAGGGCACCAGGAGAAGATGGCATATCAGCAGAATTGATAATAAATGGAGGCCCAGAACTAATGGGAGCACTACACCAACTGGTGTGTAGTATTTGGAAATCAGAGGTGCTTCCAGAAGAGTGGAGAACTGGATTGATTTGCCCAATATTTAAGAAAGGTTATAAGTTAAATTGCAATAACTATAGAGGCATTATGTTAATGAATGTAGAATATAAAATCTTCACTAGTATTCTCATGAAACGAATGAGTATCTATGCCGAAGACATTCTAGAAGAGTATCAGTGTGGCTTTATATGTGGAAGAAGCACCATTGATCAGATATTCGCAGTGAGACAAACAATGGAGAAGTGCTACGAATACAACGTTGATTTGCATATACTCTTCATTGACTTTCGTCAAGCTTTTGACAGTGTCAATAGAAGAGAAATGATCCATGCTCTGAAAGGTTATGTTATTCCACAACAGCTGGTTAATTTGGATGACATAACACACAAGGAATCCCAATGTAAAGCCTTTGTTTTGGGTAGAACAAGCAGCGCTTTTGAAGTGACCTCAGGGGTAAGACAAGGAGATGCTCTCTCATCTGTGCTATTTAACTTAGTTTTGCACAAGGTATTGGTGTAGCGAAACTTGGTGGCACTCGCTTGTTAAGAGTATGACGCAAGGGAGGGGAAAGCATACAAGTGATGAGGGATAAAGTGGCCGAGTGTTCCTCCAGATGCCACTCCGGGAGCCCTTCGGTACCTTTTCCCGCTCATAAACCCTTGATTTACCCTCAGTGATCTCTGATTCTCCGCTGGTGAGTGCCACCAAGTTTCGCTATACCTATAATGAAAGAATTGAAATTAAGGGGAAATATTGTTTATAAATGCAAACAAGATTTTGCATGTGCTGATAAAATAGCTCTGATAGCAAGAAGTGTGAAGGATCTTAAAGAAATGTTTGCTATCATTGAAGATATTGGGAAAAGAATGTGCCTCAATGTAAATGAAGATAAGACCAAATGCTTGAAAATGTCTTCTTCAAAGGACAAACGAGAGATACAAAACCGAATTATTGGGAATTACGATTTTGAGGGCGTCAGAAATTTTACCTACCTTGGAGTAATAATAAATAATGAAAATAAGATCTCTGAGGAGATAAATCAAAGGGTAATGCAACAAGGTAACAAGGCCTATTTTGCAAATTTACTCCTCCTCAAATCAACTCTTCTGTCCAGGAAAACTAAATTTAAAATTTATAAAACATTGATAAGACCAGTAATGACACATGGAGCTGAGACATGGGTCCTATCCAAACAAGATGAAGGAACATTAAGAAGATTTGAAAGGAAAGTAATAAGGAGAAAAAAGAAGGAGAAACGTGGGGAATAAGAATGAATTGTGAAATCAATGAAATATTGGCAGAGAAGGCTATAGTTAGGTTCTCATAAGTCATTGCAACTGTCATTGTTGGGCCATGTTGAAAGGATGGAAGAGTATAGAATGACCAAATTGTTAATAAAAAGCAAGATGGAAGGTAGTAGGAGGAGAGGAAGACCACGCAAAAGATGGAGCCACAAGATGTTGAAGAGGAAGACCTGAAGACAATGGGGATTGGAAGATGGAGAGAGAGAAAGCAACAAGGAGAGCCGAATGGGGCATATTTAACTGAGGAAGAAGCCAAAGCTCACACCGGGCTGTAGTGCTGAGGATGATGAGTGTTTATTAGAATTTTTAATATGTATAAAAAACGTTCTTTTATGTGGAAGGAAGACTTGGTGAATGTAGGAAGTGTACTTTCGTGTATTTCAGAAAAATGTGTACATGTGATGGTGTAGAAACCTTTTCCCAAACCGTGATATTAGTTTCTAATTGGATATATATTTTTCAATTACAGATGGATGTCCTTACTTGAAATGACTTCATTCAAGTAAGCACATGATGACTTCGTCACCTGACGATGATGCAGTGCATCGAAACCCGGGTCGATTAAAACTTTATCTGTGGAAAATTGTAATATCTTAGTTCTTATTGACTTCATTCATAGTTGTTTTAAACTTTTAAAGGAGGGAGATACGTACGAAACAAGAAATGTTGATTTTAGCTTGGACACATTCTGACATGTGCATCAAAGACTGTTATGTATTTTTGCTTTAAATAAAAATGAAGGTATATAGGTACTTATTATTGCTTTCTTTCCTATCCTACCTTTATTTTTATTGCCTTCCTCTGATTTTTGTGGGGTACTTAGGAATATTTTATGTATGACATATATCACTGTTGGTGGTTGAGGATTAGGTGTGGTTTGCTGTTTCTATGCGGTGGTTATTAATTTTAGATATGAATTTGTAGCAATGAAAGTAGATTGGGGTAATATTTTGGATCAAATAAGGTTAATTTAACCGGGCATCCGTCCTTTAGTTTACTACCAGAGCACGGTACTTCACCGTGAGCTCAAGCAAAGCCTCCTTCTCCAATCTCATGAGATGAGGAATTCTTTAGCGTTCGGTTTCCATTTTTATTCTCATCCAGCCACCGACGCAAAGTCAAATAATAACAATAGAACAATGTATAAAATACCCTGTTATTAAAAAATAAATTATAAAAGACATTCAAACTGAAGGTTAAAAAAACAAAAAACAAGACGCTATAGGATAATGAAAATAACACAATAGCATGGATGGATAAAACCAAAATTTATAGAAACAACAAAAAAAATCTACCAACAATTAGAGCAGAAAGCTGAACGAAAGATATTAACTAACTTAGTCCTATCTACACATGACAATACCTAAGATATAAAAGATTAAAATGAACGTTGTCTAAGGATGAAAAATAAGATATAACTATGAAAATCCTTCACTAACGCAGGCATTGAAAAAAAACAATACTAACGCTAAATTAAACCCAAAAAAGTGAACACCTGTACCCAAAAAAAAAGTAAATACCGATAAAAATAACATTTAATAAGCTAAACTAACAATACAAAAAACAAAGTAAAATCCATCAAATCACCCTAAAAAATGAAATTCACGTCAATTAAAGCCTCGATCACCTAACTCACCCAAACAGTTTAGCACAAATACATTATCTTAATCTATTTTATGATGTCGACAGTCTACTGTTTCACTAACTCCGTTGCCAACGCACGAATGTTTAAATGGGAAAATCTGCACTTCAGTCATCAAAGTCCCACTTTATAAAGTGAGACACTATAAGCGTCCGTGAAAAAAAACACTATTTAGTTTCACTTAAGGTGGTTTAAGAGCGAGATCGTTCCCTAGTCATAATGGAGACCATATTCAAATTTTTCCTTTTGATTTCAGCTTCTGTAAGAAATGTGAAATTAATATTGTAGTGTTAATGGCGCAAATATATAGTTATATATGACCAAAGTTCTCAGTAATGAAATAAATAATGCTACATAAGTCTATAACTTGACTCATTTTTCCCGCCGTACGGCTGAAAACCCTTCAAAACAGCAGGTTTTTTTGCGATTCTGTAATAGGATAGGATAGGATACGAATTCCTCAAATGATCATGCTAATAGTGTTTTTTAGGCTTTAGGGTTTTCTTATAAAATAAGTCAATGTTTTTCACACCCGTTGAATTTCAACGGGTACCTTCAGCTAGTTATTTATAAATAGTTGAGAATATATGCAATCTACACATCGTTAGTTTTTTGGCGATATCTAGGTGCTAGAAGTTCCTATTTTTTTAAATATTCTCTCTCTGGAGCGCACAGCCATAATCTATCCCATGTAAAGCAGCTTGTATATTTCGGTAAATTGCTCGAAAAGTAGTTCGGCAAGGGGTTGATAAGTTGATATCATTGGAAAGATAAGAGTTTTTTCTTTAAAATGAGGATAAATTCATCAAATTCTAGGTGAAGTGATTTTTCGCTCACTCTACCTTAACTCTAAATTGACAAGGAAGGAAGTAAAGCAATCCATTTCAGTCTTAACTATGAATCCCGTTAGTGAGCTTGGCACACACAATGGGGTCGATAAGTGACCAGAGAGTTCACGTGAAAGTTCAAGTTTATCGAAAGTGAGCAAAGAGTATATTTTACTCGATAAACATTCGTGTGTATAATCAGATGTCTTCCTTAACATGATGGATGAATGGCCGAGTCGTGAATGCATGACATTTAGACAATGGAACCCGGAAATCATTCATGCGTGACACCGTATCATTTGGTTTCCATGGAGAAGGGAACTAAAGAGGGTTCTGTAATTTTCCTCGTTGTCGTCGCTGATGACCCACCTTCCTTGATGGAAACCTAGGTAACCGCTTCTGCGCAAAATGCACTTGAAATTGAAAAAAACTGCTCCATTTACGGAAAAAGAAAGTGAAAAGTGTACTTCAAGGTCTTCAAGAAACCTTCACTTTTCAGCTTCTAAAAACACTCAATCAACAAGAACTTGCATATTAATTTAAATTCAAGGAAAAATTTATTTTGGGGCATTAAAAATACGATAAAGACACCATAGAAAGCTGGAAACCTAGACTTCAATAATTGATTCCGCCATTTTCTTCGAAATTGGTCGCATTTTTTATTTACCTCTGTCTGCCACGATAATATTTCCAAAAGCATACCTACATAATAAATAATGTGAAACATTTTTACTAGGTGTTATATATAAGTCCCTTAAGAGCTATTGCATTAACACGAGGGCATGAAGCACCAAGCATAGCACGAACTCTAAATCTTGAAGGACACTTCAAGTCACGCAACAAAAGTTACTCAGAGCAACACTTTGGATTGATGAAAAATGTTCGTTGTTGGCGAACTAATTACTTGGATTGAAAGGCGTTGCCATGGATTAATCCTCGTGATTTGCGGCTCAATTAAGTGTGTTACTGGCGAATGCAAAACTGCTTAATGTGACTGTACACGATACAATCAGTTTCCTGGATAGACATTAGTAGGTACCTACTCTATCCGTTTTGATTTGTCTCGATAACCGTATTAGATTTCCACAAAGGTTTTACAAAAACATTCCTCAGACGTCCAGACTTCGGACTGGGTGTCCAAGTGCGTTCCTTATCTCGATCACCTCCCTAAGTCCACATATATCGAATCGAACGACCTTTCGAACGGGGCGTAGAACTTACGCTGGAACCTTTTAACTGCTCATTTGATGCCCCGTTCAATCTACTATCGTACGTACGACCGTCCTTACGATGGTAGGCGGAAATCGTAATGTGAATGCATGCCCGGACAGCTGTAACAAGTAGTTATTAACGTTGCCAAACTAATGCCTGTTGGTCACGGTAAAATTTTCGGTAAAATGTTTTATAAAATCGACTAATTTTATAAAAATGAGCTTGCTAACGATAAAACCGTTTTATAAAACCTTGTTTTATAAAACGTTTTATGGAATAGGACAGGTTTTATTTCCATAAAACTGTTTTATACAACAAACAATGGGACGTTCCGCTCATCGCGTTGATAATAATGTCGTATCCATGGGACGCCAAACAAGGAAAACGTAAACAAACATGGCTTGAAGTTCATGGAACGTTGAGGCAGTATCCTTCTTGTTGTTAGAAGAATGCGTTAGAGCCTTAGCACCGTTGATTGTGATAAGAAAGTAAGTAAATAAACAATACATATAGTTTTTAATAGAAGATGAAGAACAGGAACGAAACTATCAGAATAGGCACGTGGAATGTTAGGACTATGCTGCGTGCGGGGAAGCTAGAGAATATAAAGCAAGAAATGGAGAGGGTGGGCGTAGATATCATGGGTCTGGGAGAAGTAAGATGGAAGGATGACGGGGATTACTGGAGCGACGATTATAGAGTAATTTATAGTGGAGGGAATGAAAGTCAGCGCGGGGTTGCATTCTTAATGAATAGGAAACTAGGTAGAAAAGTAGTTTATGCAGAACAGGTGAATGATAGGATAATAGCCGTGGAACTAAAAGCAGAACCAACGAATTTAGTTATAATCCAGGTTTATATGCCTACCTCTAATCATAAAGAGGAGGAGATAGGTGGGGTGTACGATCAGCTAGAGGAAATAATTGGTGGGATACCGGGGAGTAAGCACTTGGTAGTAATGGGGGATTGGAACGCGGTGGTGGGCGAAGGAAGAGATGGGAGGGAGGTGGGCGATTACGGGCTAGGAAGGAGAAACGACTGGGGCGAGAAAGCTGTGGAGTTTGGCCGTAGAAATAACCTAGTATTTACAAATACATGGTTCAGACATCATCCTCGACGTAGGTACACTTGGAAGAAGCCGGGAGACACAGATAGGTTCCAGATAGATTATATAATGGTTCGTCACAGATACAGGAATAGTGTTAAAAACTCGCATACTTATCCCGGAGCTGATACAGACATAGACCACAACTTATTAGTCATGAAATGTCGGGTAAAACTGAAAAAGATAAGAATGGGAAGGAGGGTACGAAAGTGGAATACGGAGGCATTAACTGGGGCAATGAAGAAGAAGTATGGAGAGAAGGTGGATGAGTTAATGGGTGAGGAGCATGGAGTTAGATCAGTGGAAGATGAATGGGGAAGTTTTAAAAAAATGGAATTGTAGAAGCGGCGAAAGTAACGGTAGGCGTAGTGAGTGCTACTATAATTAGAAAACCGTGGATCACGAAGGAGATGATAAGGGAGATGGAGGAGAGAAGGAAATGGAAGAGCGTAAACTCAGAACTAGGTAAGAGAAAATACCGAGAATTTAATAACAGGCTTAGAAGAGAAACAAAGAAAGCAAGAGAAGCGTGGTGGAGAGAACAGATCGACGCGTTAGAGAAATTCCAAAAAGAGGGAAGAGCAGATGCATTATATAGGAAAGTGAAGGAACTGACAGGTGGTAATAAGGGAAGGGGAATTACAACGATAACAGACAAGACGAGAAAGGTGATCTTAGAACCGAAAGAGATCCAGGAGAGGTGGAAGGAGTATGTTGAAGAGCTGTATGGTAAAGAAATAAGGCCCAATAGGTTAGATATAGAAAGGGAAGACGATATCGACAGAGATGGCATCGGACCAAGTATCCTAGATAATGAAATCGAAAGAGCTCTACGAGACATGAAAAGGAATAAGGCGGTGGGAATAGATGACATACCTGCAGAGTTTTTAAAGAGCATGGGGAAGAACGGAAGAGGAAAACGTTTTGCGCTTATTCGTAGGATTTATGAGGATGGAGTGTGGCCGGAAGACTTCGCGAAGACTGTACTAATTCCTATACCAAAGAAGAGTAAGGCAAAAACGTGCGAAGACTATAGGACACTAAGCTTAATATCCCACGCGGCCAAAGTAGTTCTGAGAATTATAAACAGAAGGCTAGAGAAGAAGGCAAATGAATACCTGGGTGACGACCAGTTCGGGTTTAGGAGAGGGACGGGAACGCGAGACGCTATAGCGGTGATGAGGACGCTAGTAGAAAGAAACCTAGAGTATGGGCAGGATGTTTTTGCATGCTTCGTAGATTCCGAGAAGGCGTTTGATCGGGTGGAATGGACGAAATTAATGGGAGTGTTGAAGAAATTAGGGGTCGATTGGAGGGACAGGCGTCTGATTCGGAATTTTTATATGAACCAGACGGCGCAGGTTAGGGTAGCCAATGGAGAATCGGGATGGGCCACGATAGGACGGGGAGTTCGGAAAGGGTGCCTACTATCGCCGTTGCTTTTTAACGTGTATTCAGAAGAAATTGTAAGGGAGGCATGGGGGAGGAGGAGGTAGGAATAAAGGTAGGAGGGGAGCTGATAAAATCAGTGAGATTTGCAGTTGATCAAGCATTGGTTAGTCAGTCGGCCAAGGGGTTGCAGTCAATGGTGAATGCATTAGAGGTGCAGTGCGAAAAGTATGGGATGAAGATCAATCACAAGAAAACGAAAGTAATAAGATTTTCTAGAAATAAGAAGGCGGGGCTGAATATAAGGGATGGAGGGTAGAAGATAGAGCAGGTCGAGCAGTTTACGTATCTGGGTAGTATTTTAGAAGAGAATGGGTTTAGTGGTAAGCACATCAGATGCAGAATTGCGCTAGCTAAAGAAGCATTTTCGAAGAGAAGGGAATTGATGAGGGGGGGTCTGAGAAGAGACGTTAATAAGAGGCTGGTGAAAACTTTAATATGGAGCGTGGCGCTATATGAGTCGGAAACTTGGTCATTGCGAAGGGAGGATGTGCGCAGACTTGAGGCGTTTGAGATGTGGGTTTGGAGAAGGATGGAGAAGGTTAGCTGGATGGCAAAAAAGACGAACGAGGAGGTATTGGATATGGTCGGAGAGGAGAGGAAGCATGTGGCAGAGGTTCGGAGAAGGCAGAAGAGATGGATGGAGGAGGTTTTGAGAGGAGAGGGCATGTTGAAGAGAGTGATAGAGGGGAGAACACTGGGGAAGCGTGGAAGAGGAAGAAAGAGGATAGGAATTCTGGACGAAATAAGAGGAGGTAGAAGATATGAAGAATTGAAGAGGGATCTAATGGCGGGACATCCTTAGGAGGGAAAGCGAGACAATGTCTATGAGGTTGGGATACAGAATGGGGACTGTCCAAGAACCTACCAATGAGCTGGTAGAATACTTGAATGATAGTTTTTAACCTAACAGTCATCCAAAAGAGAGCCTGCATTTATCACTTCACGTGTTCGCAAAGCGTCTCATAGATGGCAGGACATTGCGGTTTTATGAATAGTTTTACCGTGAGCAAGCAAGTACGTTTTACGTAGGTACGATTCATAAAACTTTCAATAAAAATTTTTATAAAACTCTTTTATGGAAAATTTTACCGTGAGCAACAGGGAATCCAGTGGTAAGCGATGTTAGTATCACGAGCGGAAACCGGAAATGATGAATGACGATAGTAAACAAAAAGTTAATCATAACATTGCAGCAGATAAATTGATGAATAAACAAAGATAGGCATCATTTTTAAATAAAGAAGAGACTCAAATAGTATTAATCTACACTTTTATTCACACTACAGGACCCAGGTTTCAACGCAAACCCGTAATATTCATGGTGTCGAACACCATAACATAGCGCTTGTATACTGTATGGGCAAACTGGACGGAGATTTTGGAACGAGAATTAAAGAAAATTACAAGCGTGTTAAAAAAAAAGTGATTTTTCTTCTAATTTTGCTACACATGTCTTAGAAAGTGGACACATTACTGATTTTAAATCTAATTTAAGTCATTTTGAAAGTAAGGGAGACGGGTTAAATTTTCTGGAAATGCCTGTAACTATAAATTCAACGAACACATGTTTGTTACGGTGGTTTGAGCGAGATAGTTCCCAGAAGTCATAGTGGAGAGCATATCCAAATTTTATTTTTTGGTTTCAGCGTCTGTAATAAGTATGAAATAAATATTGTAATATTTATGGCGCAAAGATATAGTTATATATGACCAAAATACTCAATAATTAAATAAATAAAGCTACATAAGTTTCTAACTTGACTCATTTTTTCCCGCCGTACGGCTGAAAACCCTTTTGTTTTGCGAGTTTTTTTTCTGCGATTCTGAAAAAAATTCTGATTATTTTTTGTAAATAGTTGAGAAAACATGCAATCTACACACCTTTAGTTTTTTGACGAAATCCAGGTGCTAGAAGTTCCTAATTTTTTAATTATTCTCCCTCTGGAGCGCACAGCCAATATCTATCACATGTAAAACATCTTATATTTTCAGGCAAATAGCTCGTAAAGTAGTTAGGCAAGGGGTCTATATTTGGATATCATTGGATAGATGAGTTTTTTTTCTTTAAATTGAGGCCAAGTTCATCAAATTCTAGGTGAAGTGATTTTTCGCTCTCAAAGTACCTTAAATGACCACATGTCCGACGGTCATTCTCATTTGCTGTCCGTCGCCTTTCCTCTAAAGACGTAAACTCTTATTTGATCAACTCATCCCAACCGCTCATCCCATTCATTGCCATGCAACGTGTATATTGTTTGAGCATTGTTCTGTTGGACTGATTGGTATCTGGTTTGTTTGGTTGCGTCACTTCACCCCTCAAAATTATCCCTAGATGATGTTTTATTCCTTACTTAAAATTCATCCATCTTCCCTATCTTGCCCAATCCATCCAATGCTTAAAACATCTCCCCTCCCCCGCCCTTACCCCTAATTTTATCTCCCTTCCTCCTCCCTTACAAGAGGCATATACATACAGAGTGTCCCTTGATCTTGTATCATTTTATTAATCCATAATTTCAGACACTTTCTTTCGTGCCACATGGATGAAATTTGGTACCTGGGTAGAAAAAGGTCGTAAGTTTTGTTGAGTGTAAGCGAAATTTTATAAATACGACCTTTTGACCCCATAAATGGGATCCAACCAAAAATCCAAATTTTGCCTTATGGGCTTTCAATGTTAAGTTATTCGAAATACAAGAAAGACGAAATTTCTTTGCAAAACTTTCAATTTTAGGTTTTTGGGCACAGGAAACAAGATGGAAGAACTTTCGAGTTCGAAATTGCAACCGTGACCCCTGAAAGGGCACAGTCAAGGTCATAGGGGTGACGAAAAGCGAATCGCCGCTACAAACCTGTCGAATCATAGGTTTAAAAATGTGCCAAGATAAGTCTGGTAAGGTCTTCAGATTCCTCTTGTCATCCCTTGACCTACAAGGGTTACCGGGGGGAAAAATGAATCGGGGCTACAAACGTATCGAATCATAGGTTATAAAAGTCACATGGTAGATGGTTTGGTCTTCAAATACATCTTGTCATCCCTCGGCCTTCAAGGGTTACTCAGGGGTTACAGGGGTGAAAAAAAGTAAACCGGGGCTAAGCGCAAGATTTTACCCAACTCTCCGATCCGAATTAAGATACTCGACACTCATGTCAACGTAGAATATTACAACTCAATTAATTCATTGAATGAAAATAAATTTATGTACACAAAGGAAGTGATCAAGCTGGTAATCGCTCAGAAGACGCCTCAAGAGAACCGGAGGGACGAGGTAACCATCTATCAACCTGGATGCTATTTATTAAGTAGTAATGAGTCTGCGTGGCCCATTTTTGGATTTCCCATGCATGGAAGAGGACCAACAGTCACTCATCTCTCCGTGCACCTGGAAAACGATCACCGTGTCTACTTCAACGAATACAACATACAATATAGGTTACGAACTCCTCAAATGACTACGCTGGAAATTTGACATTTAATGAGAAAATCTATCTGGGTGTAACATAGGCTATATTAAAAAGCCCTC